>JAQMCX010000029.1:12356628-12368730 GCA_029814765.1 Acanthurus leucopareius
TTGGTTCTTTCTTCATTTTTAACACGATCTAGTCTGTCTTGGAGTTTTTTTGTCGGTAGACTTATGGATAATATGCGCATTGTTTTGTGCACACAGTTCGCACTTGCAGGGAAGTGCAGTGTCACTTCAATATTAATGAACTATATGTAAATTAACTTTTGAAAAAAAAAAACTTTTTATGCATCTCAGAAACACTGGTTTGCATGTCAGCGCTACAGTATTATTTTACTGTACCTAAGGTAAACCTGTAGTATGAAGGCCGTTTTAAGCATGTAGAAACCTCACAGCTTTTAACAAGTTCCGGGTAAGATGCGTTAGATGACCTCAGCCCGTTGGCCCGAGATAAACAACACTGTCAGGGCAGGGGCTAGTGGCTGTTCGAAGAGCTTGTGTGTTCATCGACTTTAAGATGGCAAAGAAAACGGAGGACTTCGGACGTTCATGGCTCTGATTACCTCACACAAGTCTATTGCCACAGTATGTTTTCATCTTAACTCAAAAATACATTATTTAACCAGGTAGTGTTAGCTTTTTGGCAGCTATCGATTGCTAGCTAGCTAGCTAGCAAGCTAAGCTGCAACTTCCCATTTTCACTTTGACGTTCCTGTGTCTTCGGGTACTGTCGACATACCACTACTTTCAACAGAAAATAAGTGTGACGACGGATAGGTATCACTATTTAAAAACACCATTAAGTGTTTTTGGTGAAAACATCGTTGCTAGCTTGGCACAGGCACGCTCGTGGGCCCGTTAGCAGCACCGAGCTGTCAAGCGAGCCCTGCTAACTCATGACGCTTGTTTAGAGCTCGCCAAAAATAGAGATTACGAAAACAGCTAAAAGTAAGCTAGCTAAACAGGTGATGTTGCTGTTTAAATGTATCTCAAAGTAATCCTTAAGAAAGGGGCGGGAAGTAAAATGAAGTTAAGCAGCCTTACTATGACATGCTGTCAGTGTGTTTGGTGTGACGAGGAACCTTGGCTGCTGATGTAACGGCACTGTCAACTTAATTGATCATAAATTACCCATTGGATGAAGCAATACCGACAGCCAGCGTTTTACTCTAAAGTATATTATACTGTCCTGCCTGATTTTAAGTTATTTTAGTTACGGGAAATTTGAGTGCACACTGACACTAAAAGACACTGTAATTATGTAAGAACTCAGTGTGGTTAAAAGTAGAGTCCTAAGTCAAAACATTGTTTAGGATGTTGGGATCAAAGTGTAATATGTGAAGGAAAGCTTTTGTGAAGAAAACATGAGTCCATGGTTTATCTCAGCAAATAATTTGGAGCAGAAAAAGTACCAGACATATTTGAAGTAGATGGTGAGGGGATTACATCTCTACTATTGCTCAAAAATAACTTTTTTGGTTTTATAATAATCTGAACTGGAACTGGCATATACTGTTGTTGAATACCGTATGGGTCAGACCACCACTATCTTCTAACTCAGGCTTACTTGGATCTCATCAACACACCTGTAAATTGCTGTCACTGCATCTTGTATGGATGTGACTGTATAGTGTTGATAGAATATGTCTACAGACAGACAAACTAACATAAATGTGTCATTGTCCAAATACTTATGGACCTGACTGAGTTCCCGAACTTGCCAAACATCTTTATTTATCTCTTGCCAGTAATGACAAGTTAAACCTTAACAACTAATCATGTTTAATGTTGTACATTCCATGCATTAAAGTAGGGAACAATTTAGTAAAAGGTATATCTACATGTATGTCAGTGCTAACATCAGTTAAAAGTTAACCAAAAGAGGATGATTAGGGATATTAAATAATTCCAGTGCAGTTCACTTGTTTTGCCAAACTCAGCCTTCCCATATCATGTGTACCATTGCACCATGCACACTGGTTTGGCATAGCAGAGTGGTCCTATCATGAAGTGGTCCCAAGTTTTAATCATATTGTCCGAGAGTGGACAAGAATGATTAAAACTACATTACAGTGATCCATAGTAAAACCCAACATTGACCACGGGCGGGGGGAAGTGGGGGGAACAGTTTTGCTTTTGTTCAAAATAAGCATTGGGAGGAGTGTGTGAAGGCTTGACAAACCAATTGTGCTGGTTGGTAGAAAATAGAGTAAAAGTGGTGTCTCGCTTGTCTAGTTTCAGTTCTAAATTGTGTTAGGAAATCTTCAAATAGAAATGATTGAATGCACAATTTACTTGATGGCCATATGTGAACTGAGGGCTGCACAGACATGTGCTTGTAGCAGATGGAAGCACTAACTTTCTTGAGTAAGTATTCTGAGTGACATTGCTGGATCTTTGCCAACTTCAGAGTTTCAAAAATATCTGTGACCCCTGGTAACTGCTCATTCACAATTCAAACAATACATAGCTGTTAGAAATTTCCCTTTTTTGATTCTTACAGACTGTAAATCTAGAAGTGAAAGTCGGTATTTTTGATAGTGGTTCCCTTACCAGATTTTAAAATCTTTTTCCCATATCTTTTCATTTTAATCTAAGTAATAATTAGTTGTAGCAAATGGAAGCTTGAAAGAGCCTGATGCCTTGCTACATATTGCTCAGAAATGGAAAAATTATATCCATTTGCCCAGATGATTTATAGTTATGATTGTTATCGGTGTTTATTGAAGAGGTGACTGCTGATAGAAGAAGCAGGCGAAATTCTGGCATGTGGAGGGCTATGATATCTGCTCCGATTAGGCCAAATTATGAAAACTGAAAGAACTGACCTTGATAGAGCAGATGGAGAAAGCTACTAAAGAGTTTCTTAAGGCAAAAAAAATTGAATATTTTTCTCTGGCCAGGTCAGTCACTTTCTCTCAACCAAATTGAGGATGGTTTGGTATAAGGGAGCCAATCAATGAAAACTGTTTCACTGTCTACTTACTTATGGTTCTGACTGTGTATATACAGGTCTGATTCCAAAAACAGTTTGGTAGCTGTGTAAAATGTCAATAAATACAAAGCGTTAACAGATCCTTTAAAGATCCTTTGCATTACTGTTGTAATATTGTTTGAGTTGGTAGATTCTGGATTTCTTTTCCCAGGTGGGATAGTAGAAAAATGTTATTGTTGGACCTTGTATCAATATGCCTTTTATTTTATTTTTTTTTCCATATCAACCCATTTTTTAAACCAAATTCAAAATTTTGGAAGATTTTTTTCCTTCAGAATATGATAGTGAATGGCTTTAATGAGTGCATTCAGTAATTTAAAAACTTACACTTATTAAAATACAGTAATTAAATTTATTTATTAATAAATTATAAACACCATTAATATGCCTTTTTTGTGTTTGTTTTCCAGCTCCATCCCTAGATCTGGGCACCTCTCTTTAGCCATGTCATCACGTGTGTTGCTGCGGCAGCAGCTGATGCGAGAACAAGCCCAGGAGCAGGAGAGACGTGAGGCCCAGCAGCAGGCCTCTGCCTCTCAGCTCCGGGCCTCTGACTCCACTCCAGCCATCTCTGTCACACTGCCACCAAATGCTGCCCGTCCCCCTCCAGCACAGGTGCCTGTGGAGGTGCTGAAGGTGAGATCTTCCTGCTTGCATGTTCATCACTTTCTGTCTCTTATATACTAAAGCCAGAGTATATTAGAACCATTAACAACCCTCAAAATCTGCAAATAATCAGGTGCAGACCCACCTGGAGAACCCCACCAAGTACCACATCCAGCAAGCACAGAGACAACAGGTGAAGCAGTACCTCTCCACCACCCTGGGCAACATGGCAGTTACTCAGAACCTGGGTGTGTCCCCTGTGCCGCAGTCCAGTTCTGCCCCTGAAGTTGCTCCCACTGCCAGCAGTGCCCCCAACAGCCCTATGGCTCTGCTTAACATCGGATCCAATAAGGAGGAAGTATGGGAAATTCCTGCTTTGATTTGTGGTTTAACTTCTTGTGTGTGACTTTGCTTGGGCGGTACAGCAGATTGCACAACCTCGTCAATAGTTGCCTTTCTGTACACTCAGACTGCATTTTTGGGGAAGTTAAATGTCTAACCCTCTGCTCACTTCTAGCTTAATTACTTTTTGTTTGCTCTGCAATGATGTCCCACTTTTATGATGCATGCCTTTTGTCATTGTATCCTTGTTGGCCTGCTGTCACAAAAAGATGTTAAATACTACACCTACAGCTTAACCTTGCCAGCACATCTCTTGCACACATCTCTCTCTTTGAAATCGAGTCTCTTTCAAACTGTGTCCTTGGTTTAAATGTTTATTGTTGGCATTTAGTAGAGTATACTTAAGACTTTTTTAGTTTACAGAGTGGTTTGTATTCCTACACGTTGATCACTCTTGAACATTTAACCCTGAGGGCTTTGTTGACTTAGCACCACTGATGTTTTCTCTCATCTGCTTTATCTAGATTGATGATGTGATCGACGACATCATTAGTCTTGAATCCAGTTTTAATGACGACATCATTACATTGATTGACTCAGGTCTTCAGTTGCCTAGCACGGTATGAAGAAGAGTGATTTTTTTCTCCATGAATACTTCTTTTTTAAATTTTCCTCTAGAGTTTGCAGGTTCTTCTTTATGTGTACAATGACATGATAACTCAGTAGATCTCAGGCAGATCTCGCCTACTTACTTATGCACCCAGTGTTTTTTTTCAATGAATGGACAGTCTCTTTAATGTGTGGAATTCTTAAGCTGTAGGGGTAAATATACACTTCTAGCACTTAGTTACTATTCGTCACAAAAGTGCTGCCTGGGCGGGGCTAAGTTATCAGAGCATACAAGACCGGGAGCAGTAAGACAAAGTGGCTTTTGCTCCAAAAAATACATTCTAGTTGACCACGAAACAAAAAAATGAGGATTATGGTGATGCTGCTAGAGGAAAAGAAAAAGAAGCACAGTGAGGTAAAAGCCTTTTGTGATTCTTGAACTAGCACCAGGTGTTTTTGTTCACCTTGAATATCTAAGACTATAATATGTGCGGTTGGATTTTGTGCATTCGCCTTAAATAGCATCTAAACAGCTTGTAGTTTTAAAAAGTAAATTTAATGCCTGCTTTTCTTTGTTGTACAGTTAACTTGTGTAACGCGGTAGAATTTCAGTGATGCAACAGGAACCAGCTTTGGTTTTATTTTAAACTCAAGGAAGTGTTTGTGTGTAGAATTTAAGCAGGAATAGGGAGGACTTTCATTTTCTTTTCACATATTTTTTTTCCAGGGTCACGACAGTAACTTTTATGGTTCAAAGATGCCTAATCATACTGCACATGTGGACCTCTCAGTAGAGATGAGAAGAGCATGAAGGCTCCCTCTTTAGCTACTTCCATCATCAGATCAAAAAAACAAAAAACAAAAATCGAGCAGTGTACCACTGTTAGCACTTGCTCAGTTGGGGTTATTTAGTCTCTAGAGTTACTCACCCCAAGGGGCATTTTACTTGCTACGGGCAGTCAGGCAGTTCTTGTTTCCTGTTTATAAAATGATATTTTAACATGGTTTTATATATGCACATTTCAGCTCCCAGGGAATCTGTTGGATGTATACCACAGCCCGGGAATGGCAGCACCTACACTCACTGTCAGCAATTCCTGCCCTGCTGATCTTCCAAAAATTAAAAGGGAAATTACAGGTACAGTAACTTTTATAAATATGTATCTTGACTATTTTCATGTTTAGTTAAACTTTTATGTTAGACATGTCTGCTTGTTTTAAAACACTATGGATTTGTCTTTCAGATTCAGATGCCAAAGCACTAATGAAAGAAAGGCAAAAGAAAGACAACCACAACCTCAGTAAGTCCAGCTTTATTTCACCCTTTTTTTTAGCCCATATGATAGATTCAAAGCAAATTCAAAGTACCTGCTCCATGGGTATGCTCCTGTCAATACAAAAACAGCTGATTCAAGGCCTGCAAGGGTCCATCTATATAAATTAATGCTTGCTTAGTGTCAACCTTGCCATTCTTGCTTGTCTACAGTTGAGAGGAGGCGAAGATTCAACATTAATGACCGTATAAAGGAACTGGGTACTCTAATACCCAAGTCAAATGACCCGTAAGTGTGATGCTTCAGAATTAGAACTTTCTTTGCTGAATCACTGAATAAATGTGAAAATGCAGCCCCATTTTAAAATGACAACTTTCATAATATAATGTTGTTTTCTGCATCTGTTGTTTCATTTCCTCACTAACTCCACAATATTTATTTACTTATACATCCACATTGACAGTGAGATGCGTTGGAATAAAGGCACCATTCTGAAAGCTTCTGTAGACTACATCAGGAAGTTACAGAAAGAGCAGCACAGAGCCAAGGACGTTGAGATGCGTCAGAAGAAGTTGGAGCAGGCAAACCGCAGTCTAATGTTACGCATCCAGGTCAGTATAAAGCAAATACATAGTTGGAATATGTGTTTTGTTATTAAAATTTGTTTTTTAACTTGTTACAACCTAAGTAAACATGCAACTTAGCGTGCCTCATGCAGACTTCACATGTTTTGATCCTGAAATATTTAGTGGTTCATTTTTTCGGACATTTAATTGAGGCTGTTAATAGTTATATCTGCAGGTCCAATCGTCTCTTTTGTGATGGTAAAAATTAAACTGAAATTTATCTCAAAGTCTAGTTTAATAAAATGTTCAGTGTGACAGTCATGCAGTTTCCATATGGAGAGTTGGCCACAGTAATGTTTCATCGAGTTGTAGTCCAACAACAAGGAAGGAATAAATAGAAAAAATAATAACGCTATCGCTATGAATGTAAATGTGTGACTGTTATTTTCAGGAGCTGGAAATGCAGGCGCGCATCCACGGCATCTCCAACTCAAGCAGCATCTCATCTGGTCTTAGCTCGGATCCCTCCATGATCCAGCAGCAGCCGGTCCCACAGAGCGGCCTGCCTCCCAGTGCTGGAGGAGCCTCCTCCCAGAACCTCCTTGGTCTGGGTGCAGCAGCCATTGGACAGTCTCTGCCAGCCTCCTTCCTGTCCCCGCCCTCCTCTGACTCCCCTGCAGGAGTCACCATCAGCAGCCCCCTGGACCTGGGCAGCCTGAGCTTTGCCGAGCTAGACGACACCTCAGCCTCAGCACTCTACCCTGATGTGGGCTTGGGAGACATTCTTATGGACGATGGGTGCACCCTGTCTCCTGACAGGATGGTGGAGCCGCTGTTTTCTCCTTTGTCACCAGGTGCCTCTAAAACCAGCAGTCGCAGGAGCAGCCTTGAAATGGATGAGGACTTGTAATGACCTCTGTGTGGCGGCCAGAGACTGTCTGTAGGGACAAGAATGTCAAGAAGTGCAGTCTATCCTTAAATAATGTGAGTCTATTTATAGGACTGTATTTATAGAATTTGAACTTAGCAAAAAATAGCTAACATTAAGATCAGAATTAACGTAAATGTTGTATCTTGAATTTGTTTGCCATACAGACCTAATTATTATTGTTCTGTTCAGAGCTGGTCAGATGATTTTGTCCAGGTTTCTAAATGCAATCTTATTAAAAATGGAATATTGTATAAAAGGGGCATGGACTTAGCATTATGAAATATTACATTCTTAAATAGTTTTTTAAGATTTCATTCAAAGATTAAAGAGGGATATAAATATAGCTTGAATTTATTATGTGCTGGTTTATAGGGATGAAGCTGTGAGGGATGAAAGTTTGTTTTTTGTTATTTCATGACAACATTGGCATAACAAACTAATTAAGAGATGCCAATGCGCATGTATACACATATCTATAGATCTATATCTATAGATATAGATCTATAGATATTCGCACAAAATATTTGTTTGTTTTCAACTGACTGGAATCAGGGTTTGTTAATAGCAGTCGCACGCTGATTCGTGTTGAGTTGTTTCACCAGCAGCTACAGAAGGGATCTTTGTTAAGTGAATTGGCACATTGTGAGACATTTACTGCGTATTGTACATAAGAATATTTTATTTTGAGCAATTTATTGCACCTTATTTTATGGCAGTCTATGCATTTTATGAGAGCTTTTGTCTGTTTTTATTACTATTAAACACAATGGACAGCTAATGCCCAGGTTGCATGTATTTGTAATAAACCTTAAAAGCAGTGGAAAATCACTTGCTGCTGCAGCTAGTTAGCCAAAGCAGGACTTCTTCCAGAGTAGCTACAAATTTCAAATCAGTGTTTTATTTTTGAATATATTCACTCAGTCAATGGACATGCAAGACATTATGAGAAATGCAGAACAATTTTATCCTTTTACAATAGTACTGTAGTTAATTCCATACTGTATATTTTGGTACCGGAATAATAGATTAACAATTAGTTTCTCCTGACTAATGTCTCTGTTGTCAGTGGCTGTGTCCTTTGACTTTGGTGGTCACTGAGTGATTTTACCAATTAGCATGATCTGTTTATTTTTATCCTTTTGACGATCAAAAGAAATATCTAATTATGCATTATTGCTCATTGAAGTATGAATTCAAACTGCTTTGACCTCTTTTTAAACCAACCACTAGCCTCACCTCTGTAATAATAAGGCATAACTGTTTGTTGTGTAAAATCTGCAATGCAGTTATTTTTCTGTAAAAAGGCCACAAACTTTAGCAGGGCATTCAGTTTGTCAGAAGCTTAAAACAACCTTATGTACAGTTAATGTGTGTTTGAACAAGTACCTGCATAATTGTAGTTGTTTTGAGTTTTAACACTTACTCTTTTTTTTTTTCTCCAACAACTTCCAAGTTATTGATAATGTTAAATTTTATTACTATTTTTAGAGCTGTTGTATAATAAAAAGAAAATAGTTAAATCAGCCAAAAACATCTGTACCTTTTGGTGGTTTCAATGATCTTTCAGAACTCACCTACTTTTGCCTGGATCCAGACGGTTGAATCTGCTCGCTGCACTGAGATCAGTTGAGTGATTCTTCTCAATCAGTGTCGCTAGTTAACAATTTTGTCTGATGTAGGCAATACCCACTTAATTTTGAACTAAAAACAGTTCTGCTCCACTGATTATGTTGTCCAATAAGATTAGGTACCTATGGTCAGTTTTTTTTTTTTGTTTTTTTTTTACGCTGGTACACAATATTAACCTTGTTTTACCCTGACATATATCTGAGTGCTAACATTGACTGTTAACCATAAACCAGTAGCATTTGTGTCTTGTCCCTACAAATTGGCTTTTGAAAGATTTTAACAAATAAATGATTCCCATTGGCTCATGTCTGGATGTGGTCATTCACTGGCTGCCAGCATTAATGGTAAAGCATTTGAGAGATTTCCATGGCGAGGTCCAGGCACTCTGAAGCCTGAAGGCAGATGTCACAGACGGGACAGTCACACAAGAAGCAGCGAACACCCAGACCCCCGCAGATGTCACAGTGGTGGCCCGTGTCTTGGAGTGGCTGCAGGGTGGTGGGCTCACAGCCGCACAGGGACGAGCACAGCGACCAAACACACCTGTTACACCCGCTCATCGTGGCCAATAAACAGTCCAGTGGATGACAGAAGAGACAGGCCAGTAGTATTGCAGCACAAAGGTCTCAGGAAGAAAGGCGAGCAAAAAAAGAGGTAAGATGAGAGGAGAAAGCTTCAATTTAAGGAAAAAGAATTAAATAAGGTGGAGATCAAGAAAGAACACAGCATTTTCCTTACCGTCACCACCCGGCTCAATGTTGACAGTAGTGGTTTTGACACTCTGTGGACTCCTGCTGAGTGATGTGAATGACTGACTCACTTCATAGACTGTGCAGGCCTCCCTGGAGGATGGCAGTATGGCACATAGAGGCTTTGGCTGATGTTTCTCCACAGAACATGGATCACAGATGGATACTGCTCGGCTCTCCACGCCTATTGGGTTATCATGCAAGTTGGCTTCAAGAAAAGCTTCTATAGCAAAAAAAATGCACAGGAAACAAATCTTCACAAAAACTGCTATTAGAAAAAAACAAACCTCTTGGAATATACTCATAGATAAATGTACCTATTGTTTTATTTGGTAATGCATGCAAAGAGATGTCAGTTGAAGATGATTCAGGGTCCTCAGTGGAGATTTCCTCTGAATAACTAGTAATTCCAGCAAATGATCCTGTTGGACAAGAAAAGAAGAAGGTTTATCATTTTTTTAACTGCTGAAACAAATCCATAATAATCTGTTTACATACCTGTGGGAGCTGCTGTGGAGTCGCCAGGTATAATGTGCGACTTTGACGCAGTGGTCAGTGAGCCATCCAAAGTTGGTTTGTTATCATTTCCGTCATAGATCTTTTCAGTCACATCTGTAGAATTCAGGTTGGGCTCCATGATGGCATCCACTTGTGTAAAAGTGTCAACTGCTCTTGATAAAATGAATGACAATTAACTAGGGTTGTAAAGGAGGTAAAGACAAATTAAAACAGTAAACCTCGACATTTTGATTTGAGAGAAAATTATTCAATTAAATGTCCTTAATTAAAACCATGGGTCTATTTGTAGTACTTTAATTTGGCATCTTAAATCACAATAATTTACCATCCAACATTGTAGCAAAAATAGATCTCTTTATTCTCTGTAAAATACCACAGACCAGGAGACAGATCTGTTGCTGAGGCTTTGGAGCTGTAAGTGATGAGTGGACATCTTTGAAATTTCAGAGACGTTAATCTATTATTTATGACCATTTTGGAGACATTTATAATGTAGATGAAAGGCAGAACACAGATATCCTGATAGCCACAGTTTATGAGAATGCAAGATCCTAACTTTGCTTGTCATTAATAATTCATGTCTCCAAGTAATATTTAGCTTGTGGGGTTTTTCCTAGATAAAACCAGAGAAACATTTAGTTCAGCTGTATGTATTTTATACAAATTTTAAACTATTTTTAGAAACTATTTAAAGTAAACAAAGGATGTTCATAGGCATATTTATTATAAATCAAAGGGACACAAAAACACTTTTTTTACTTTTTCTTGAATGTAAAGCACAGGAATCTTTAAAGACTACTATGTCAATTTCTCTGGATTGCTTCCTGTATAATCAGAGTTTTGTAAGAAACATATTGTACTCACTTTTCGGGACATATTTCAGACGTAGGCCATGCAGCAAATCACGGATGCGTCCTTAAGAGCTTCAGTCACCTCTCAGCTGTAAGCAATGAGCTTTTACTGCCCCCCCCTCCCCTGTGTGTGTTTGTGTGTTTGTGTGTGTATGATGAATAAGAAAAAGGTTGGTTGTGGAAAACTATTTCTATTCTGCATTGACTTGTAGTAATAGTTGTCCCAATAAAAGCAAGCATTAATATGCTTATTAAAAGAAATGTCTCTTTAAATTCTATATATTTCAGTTATATTAAATGTCTTGTTGAGACAGAATAATTATTTTTTTAGATAATTATTACATGAATAATAATTCTTGATAGAATAATTCAAAAGGCATTTTTTTTGCTGAGCACCTGTGACACTGGAATTTGTAATTTTAGAAAATGATCAGGTTTTTTTATGTTATGTTTGTTTGAAGTCATAGATTGTAGTGGCAAATATCTTCTGTATTTCTTTTAACACAATTAGTTCATTTTTTCTTATTGTTTTACCACATGGAGAGGTGCAGTGTGTCTGACTCGCAGCATTTTCTTTGAATAAGTCCCAACAGCATTGTGGTTCACTTATATTTATCTTTTATTGTCAAAATTACTAAAGATAAGGTCAAGAAATTGGTAGAAAATCAAAAATTAGAGTTTGAGTTCGATTGCGGTTGTCAGCAGGCCCGATACGGCTGCTGACGCTGAAGCTGCGGTCAGTGACGGTCTCGCTGCCCCCTCGTCATACGTCACAATGCCATTTAAAGACTAGCGCCCTCCCCACCTGAGGAGGGAGGAGGGAGCACACCTGAGAATACAAAATAAGAAACAATAAATCTGGTAAATAAAAATAAACTTAGATGCAGCTCCTACACCTATCTTTTTGAATGTCTCTGACCTGCATATTATTTTTATTTCCCTTTTTCTAACCAGCTTCCTAAACCCTCACCTTCAGTCTGAGGAGACAGGAACCTGGTGGTTCACCTGCACACCTGCAGAACATGGTCCAGTTCTGTCCTCTGGTCAGGTTTCATGCCTTTGCTGTCATGTTTCACGGCCTGTTAAGTATTTTATTTTCTCCCTCATGTTTCATGTCTTGTCTTCCTGTTTTATTTTGT
>JAQMCX010000029.1:12368830-12380941 GCA_029814765.1 Acanthurus leucopareius
CCAAAGCATATACCCTTGGTCTTTAAAAAGTTCAGCTTGTTTCTGTGTGTTGTCTCCATGAACTGTTTACATGACTCTAATGTGTGCTTGCAGCTGCAGAAGGGACAGGAGGGTTCAGGCCTTTTTTCTTTGGAGGCAATAGCGACACCTGTGGCGAAACTGCTGCCAGATGACTTTGATATCTGTGACCTTACAGCAGATCTAGCCTTAACAGCCACCTTTCCTTTAACAGCTGTCTGGTCCTGAAGGTCACCAAATAGTGGGTCAGCTGCTATGCGAGCTTGTTTTTCAATAAAGGAGACAAGGTCCAGGATCCTAACTCTACGATTGCGCTCCTCTTGCAGTTCATAAGCTTTGTTGCGCCATTTCTCCCGGAGTTTGTATGGCAACTTAAACACAATGCTTCTCATGTTGGACACTGTGTCTAGTTCCTCCATGTATTCCAATTCCTCCATAGCATTGCAGCAGCTCCTGAGGAACATGGCGTAATCCTGCAGTGATCTTGAATCCTCAGATTTAATTTGGGACCAGGATAGAGCCTTTTCTAGGTAAGCACAGGAGATTTTATATTCATTGCCGAAGTTTTCCTTTAGTAACTTTTTTGCCTTCTGGTAGCCTCTGTCTGGAGACATGTACTCACAGCTCTTGACTAGCTTTTGAGCTTGGCCTTTTGTAAACTGTATAAGAAACTGTAATCTGTCCTTGTTATTGTCCGTTTTATTTTCAATCATGTTTTCAAAAGAGTGAATAAAAGACTTGTATTCCAGAATTTGCCCATCAAAGGATGGCATGCTTCCTTGTGGTAGTGTAGACAGAAGTTGCTGTTTTACAAGAATCTGAGTCAAATTGTTTTGATTCTCCAGTATTTTGATCATGTGGTTATCTGTTGCTGAGCTGGACATAGGAGGGATTTGTCCTTGTGACAAGGTTAACTGTGTGTTTTGGGCTGGGGGTATGACAGGGTGAATGCTGTGCACTGAGGTTGGGTGTGATTGTTGTTGGGCATTACTGCTGGCAACAGGTTGAATATGAGGCTGACTTTGATGATCATCTGCCTCAAAATCAAGAGGAGGAAACTGAACTTGGGCTCCTGCCTTGCTCCTAACTACTGGGGCGCTCCTATCACAAAGATGATACAAACCCTGTGGCTTTTCATCCAGTGGCACAACCGTAGCTGCTGATACTCCAGCTATGGCTTCCCCGGCCTCTGCACCTAATACAGATATTTGAACTGTGACTGGAGCTGCTTCAGACTGTGCAGCGTTGAGCACTGACATTTCAGCCTCTTTTAGATAGTTTATTTTGGCTGTAGTGGCTGCTATTTCCATCTGTAGTTCCAATGTTTCTCTTCTTTTTTTTAGAATTTGTTCCTGTTCTTCAATGTCATGTTTTTCCTGCAACTTTGAAGCTTTGGCCATTAAAGCTGCTCTCTCTGCCTCCGCACTAACGCGTAATGAGGAGGATGAAGAAGAGGCGCTAGATTTAAATGACCTCACTGAATGTGTATCCACATCACCTAAATCCCCGTTTGCATTCTCACACGCCTCCTGTGACACAGAAGAGGAGGCTTTAGCCAAGCTGAGGGAAGTGTGGGTTTCCATGTCTGAAATCCATTTGGTTACAGTGTCAAGGAAGGCTATTATCTGCGCACATCTGGGTACCTCCTCAGACGTGTTTCTTTGTTTGCTCTGCCATGCGTCCGCCGGCGTTTTCTTTGTCTTTTGTTTGTCCTTTTTTTTCAGTTTCGAGTCACAGCTCGTCATTGACTTCATGTAGCGGCAAAAAAAATATTCTGTATTGCCTTTAACACAGTTAATTCATTTTTTCTTATTGTTTTTACCACATGGAGAGGTGCAGTGTGTCAGACTCGCAGCATTTTCTTTGAATAAGTCCCAAGAGCGTTGTGGTTCACTTATACTCATCTTTTAGTGTCAAATTAACAAAGTTAAGGTCAAGGAATTAGAAGAAAATTAAAAAATTAGAGTTTGAGTTCGATTGCGGTTGTCAGCAGGCCCAATGACGCTGAAGCTGCGGTCAATGACGGTTTCGCTGCCACCATCATACGTCACAGTGCCATTTAAAGACTAGCGTCCTCCCCACCTGAGGAGGGAGGAGGGAGCACACCTAATGATACAAAATAAGAAACAATAAATCTGGTAAATAAAAATAAACTTAGATGCAGCTCCTACACAGATAAATGCTTCCGGAGTTGCAAAATTGCATAACTTTACCACCACCTCTACAGCAATCATAAGTAGTAGTGACAATTTTAGAATAACAATTATAATTAATTATATAATATATAATAATTATAATTCAAAATTACCCTATATCTAATATTTAATAATGTAGTATTAATAAATTACATAGTCCATGGTTATACATATACATAGACCTACAGGTATGCACACATACTAAACTACGAATCAAACAGTTTGCAGTTCAGAGGAATCCATTGATTCTCAAGTATTTTCCAAAACTACCAGTTTAATAGTCACAAGTAATCAGTAGTTTTCTCATTTGCAATTTCATATAGTTTGCTATTTTTAAGAAATTCTACTTGTAACAAATTCAACGAATGGTAGCGGTATCGCGCCATTGGTTGTCATTTTATCATCAGAGAAGAAGAAAACCGACCAATAAAATCTTTCCAAAGGGAAGGAGTAAGGACGATTGCGTGTGACGTTATTTCCGTGTTATCCTTAACGGAACGCTAGTTGTCGAGCTAATAGGCTCAGTATTTCGGGTTGCATGTGTTTATTTTCCACCTATTTTCAGAACGACCATCGACTGTGCAGACCTCAGACAATGGTAAGTGTGTTAAATTAAGGCCCTTTTGTTTTTGAAACTTACGATCAGAAAAATTTTGCAAATTCACCGACTATCGAATACGATACACCGCCGTAACTTTACATCCGACGTGAGATCCAACTTAAGTTAACGTTGATTATAAGCTATCGTTCAAATATCGTTGAAGCTGTGCGAAATTATTAAGCGACGGATTTAAATCTGTTTCGACAACTTTGCGTACAATGTGCTAAGCTAGATGACGGACGTAAACCGCGAAAGCATCATAGCTAATGCTAGTTGACTACTGAGCGAGCTAACCGGGGGACATACACTCGCTTGGTTTGTGTGTAGGGTAAACACAGCAGCTGTTATTGCTACTCGGTGTTTGCTTTTTATTGGGGTTAGCTGACTTATCCTATTTAATCCCTTTTTTAACTTTTCTCTTTAGTTTTCTCTTCTAAGACATTGTAAGAAAGTGTTTATACAGTTAGCTAACTTATAATATCAAACACTTTAACACTAATTGCGCATCCTTTCATATCATGGTGTAACGACGCTAAATTTAAAAATTACTGCTTTAACATTCTAATCAGTAAACTGTGAATTACAGCAGGATGCTCAGCAAACTTAAATGCAAAACATTTGTTCAGCGTTCTGCTCTTTGAGCAAAATTATCTACTACTGCAAACGTATCACTTACGTTTAATATCAGACCATCAGCTGTCATATTTTTTGTCCTGTGTTTGTTTGTTTTTTTCAGGACAGCGAAATGTCTGACACTGAGCCCGTACCAGGGCCTGAAACCAGCAGTATGGAGGGGGAGAATGCACCACTGTACTGTATCTGCCGGAAACCGGACATAAACTGCTTCATGATGTAAGTTCACAAAACAGACTCTTGTTTGAATCACACCATTACAGCGAAAAAATGGAACAACGCTCATTCATTGTTTTCGAAATGTGCTTCCTTCACTGACAGTGGCTGTGATAACTGTAATGAGTGGTTTCATGGACACTGCATCAACATCACAGAGAAGTCGGCGAAGGCAATCCGAGAATGGTACTGCATGAGATGCAGAGGTGATGAAAAAAATCTTCTTTTATCATAGTATTCAAGACTGCCAAACATAAAATATCTCCCAAATCATTCATTCAAACAAATAAGACATTGTGATGTTATTATCCCTTTCACCAGACAAAAACCCTCTACTGGAAATAAAATATAGATCAAAGAAAAGCAAAGAGAAAGAAGCTGAGCCTGACAGAGCTGAAAAACAGTACAGCACCCCGAGTACTCCAGATTATAGGAGTGAAAGACGGCGTGGATCAAAGGTAAGATGTACTGGTTTTACTGAATTATCAAGAGTACCAAGTACTCACAAAAAATTGAGGGAAATGATAATTGCATATCAGCATAAATAGTTACCAAGGTTATTACAAATACATCAGATCTACAATGATTTTTAAGTATAAACAAGTTGTATTAAGTAGGGATGCAGAAGCTACTTCCATTGAGCCCCATAAAAGCGATGGATATCATAGAAGACATTTTCAAAATGTAATGATAGAAAATACTTTGTGTTACAGCAACACCCACACATTTCAAGTGATAGGTGTATCTACAGGTTGTAAACATTGTGCATGTCTGAGGAGTCACTTGCTCTGATTGTCCTCTGTTGGTTTTGTCTTAGGTAAAGCGTTCAGTCCGAATGTGTGGGGAATGTGAACCCTGCAGAAGGACAGAGGACTGTGCTCAGTGTGACTTCTGCAAGGACATGAAAAAGTTTGGAGGCCCCAACAAAATCAGACAGAAGTGCAGGTTTAGGCAGTGTGAGGTTCGGGCCAGGGTAAGTTCTTAATGTCTTCTTATAATATTATTCAATGCTCGCAGGAAGTTCTTGTAGTGCTTTGTTGACTGAACTGACAATGTCAGGGCATGTTGTTCTCAGAATAAGAGAGAAACAAGATAGACTTTATGTTAAACTTTATGAGTCTTTATGTTACTGTGCAGCCACACAGTATTTGGCCATCCCTAATCTCTTATGCACTTGTGCAGCCCCTTGTGGCAAGTTGTAAAATGTGCAACATCTTGTTTGTTTTGTACAGAAAATGCTGCGTGTGAAGGACGAGGAACTGTCTTCGCAAGAAAGAAGGGACAATTCCTACCACAGACGGAGACGGTACTCTGAGGACTACGACAGTGAAGCAGATCTCTACCAGCAGTACAAGGCAGCAGGACTCCACAAAAACATGGTAGCCGAGCATTTGACACCATACTGTTTCATGTAAATCAGCCTACTGAATGAATCAGGAACTATATGTGAACTAATTTGTTTTCTTTCCCTCTATTCAGGCATGGGCTAGTGATGATGACGATGAGCCACTTTTCAGTCCTGTCATGCGTAAAAAAGCTGTGAAAGTTAAGCACGTGAAGAGACGAGAAAAAAAGTTTGACAAGAAAGTAAGACTTCCATGTTTCCTCTAAAAAAATCATCTTTGTTCGAAGATCTGCAAAGTGTAAACATAATTAATAGTTTTAATGCATATGGTACCATCTGGTCTGCTATTGTTATTATTTATTTATTTATTGTTTCCTATTCAGAAGGAGTCACGGCGCCACAAACAGAAGCAGAAGCACAAAGACAGAACCAGAGGCAGTGAGAGGGGTGACCTCCGTGACAGTGCAGGGCAGCGACAGTGTCTGGGGCCGAGCTGTGTGGAGGCAGCAAGACCCAACTCCAAATACTGCTCTGAGGACTGTGGCATGAAGTTAGCTGCCAAGTAAGAACTTGTACTTTATTACTGTAATAAATAACTGGCAACATGTTTGACACCTCTGTTAAGAATATTGGGCATGGTCAAATAATATTACATTTGTTTTTAAATGTTAGTGCTATTACTCCACCTAGTGCTAGTAGATGTAAATGCTGGTTAAAGGCTGCAGTTTTTAATTAACTGTGTATTGTCTGATTTTATTAATATTACATTTGTGTCTGTTGGGAGCTTGTAAACCTGAACCAAATTTTAAGCCAACAATTTTTTTCTCACTAAGTATGACTATATATTCGTCTGCTTCTGTCTCTTTTCCTTCCCGTCGATCTCAGAATCAGAATCAGAATCAGAAATACTTTATTGATCCCCAAGGGGAAATCGCCTCATCGCAACAGGCTGCATTTGCATAACTACTACGATCTTTGGTGTATTGTGCTATTGATGGTGTTTGCAACGCATGGATTCTATCAAGCAAGACTGTATCTCATTCTGGCTGCTTCACAGCTGCCAGAGCTGATCGCAGCCACTTAAAACAAAGCATGTGATTCCACTGAATGTTCGGTAGCAAGAAGTGTCCCAGAAGCAACTTTTGGCTTTGCTTGGTGGAGATTACGAAGTGACCCTTTGTTGATGGAATTTGTTTCAAGTTGCACAAAGCAGTCTAAGCTAGGCTAGAAGTCAGACACAGAATTTAGCAACATAGCCAGCTTATCTGTGGTAAAGGCACAGAAATCATATATAATGACCACATTAACAAAATCAAAGCAAGTCAACAGGCAAACTGCACTGCTGGAATGAAGTTATGTGGAAGATGGAACAAAACCCTATCAGAGATGTGATGTCTCTTTTCCATTTTTCAGTGGAACTGTGGCTTTAGGTTGAGACAGTTTTGATCTGGATGAGTTTTTTGAGCACTTAAATGCATTAATCTGCGTATTTCGATCCACAGCCGGATCTATGAGATCCTCCCTCAGCGTATTCAACAGTGGCAGCAGAGTCCCTGCATAGCTGAGGAGCACGGTAAGAAGCAACTGGAGCGCATCCGTCGGGAACAGCAGAACGCACGACTAAGACTAACAGAGATGGAACGACGCTTCCACGAACTGGAAGGCATCATCGCCAAGGCCAAGCAGCAGGCAGTTCAGCAGGACGAGGAGGTGAGCAGTCTGCACGGTTGTTCCTTAAGTTACACTGCTTGTTCTGCTGTAACTGCCTTTTCATGCTAGCTCCCTGTGGGTCTTGTTATTTGAAGTTGCTAAAGAAGAACAGAGGTAAAACTTTTTAATGAAATGCTTTGGTTCTTTTTTGCAGGTGAACGAAGGTGATAGTGAGGACACAGACCTGCAGATTTTCTGTGTGTCTTGCAGTCATCCCATCAATCCAAAAGTGGCACTGAGACATATGGAGAGATGTTATGCAAAGGTGATTACTCTTTTAAGTTTCTGCTTCAAAGCATCAGATATAATCACAAAAGAAACATATGGGCTATTAACATTTTTTTTCCCTAATGATAATTTTTACAGTATGAGAGTCAGACCTCCTTTGGTTCCATGTACCCTACAAGAATAGAAGGGTAAGAAGAAGTAATACACTTAAAATGCATGTCATTTTTTTTGGTTCATTTACTGCAGTTTACTTACTAACTTTGTTCTTTTTACAGAGCAACAAGACTCTTCTGTGATGTGTACAATCCCCAAAGCAAAACATACTGTAAGAGGCTTCAAGTTTTGTGTCCGGAACATTCCAGAGATCCTAAGGTCTGTAGAGGTTTCTTCTTCCATTTTCAAAGCTATTATTATTTCCATTATTCATGAAAAAAGTACTTATGTGGTCTAAAATTTAAAATTTTGATAGCTTTAATTACTGAGCAAGATGAGCCTAAAATGCCATTACTGTGGGGTTGTTATATTTTTTCTTTTGTTTTCTTTTGTTTGGTGACCAGGTCCCAGTGGATGAGGTATGTGGATGTCCTCTGGTGAAGAACGTGTTTGAGCTGACAGGAGAATACTGCAGGGTCTCCAAAAGAAAATGCAACAAACATTACAACTGGGAAAAGCTTAGGAGAGCAGAGGTGGACTTGGAGCGAGTCAGAGTAGTAAGTCAAACTCACGTCTGTTGCTTTGGTTTAAATGAGCAGAACTTGTGATTTATTTTTTTTTTAAATGAAAATTCTATAGATATTCAATTAGAAATGTCCAAGTCTCACATTTCAACTTTTTTTTAATCTGCCCAGCAAGAAATGGGAGGAGTTTCTGTTAGTAGCTCTTACTTGAAAATGCCTCTGTGTCTTTGACCCAAAACAAAAAAAAAATATAGTAATTATGTAACTTTTTGTTTGTTTTTTCCTTGTTTCTTAACCACAGTGGTACAAGTTGGATGAGCTCTTTGAACAGGAGCGTAATGTCAGGACTGCAATGACCAACAGAGCCGGTCTGCTCGCACTGATGTTGCACCAAACTATCCAGCATGATCCCTTGACAACTGATCTCCGTAGCAACAAGGATAGGTAGTGGACCTAGTGTGCATTGGTTCTTAAATCTGTGGATAACTGTACATAAAAGGAGATTTGTGTGTTAAGGATCTAAACTTAGATAATGATAAGTACCATTTGGATGAAAACTGATTTTCTAAGTAGATAATTATTTTAAAATCTTTCTATAATTATTAACTTTAAGATGTAAATGGCTATATATTTTTTCTGACAGGCAGATTAACTACTGCTGATTGTAAACTGCTGTTTTTGGCATGATTGCCCTGAATAAATTCCGGATTTGCTCCAGCTAAAATGTGCATATGAGTGATATATCTGTTGCATTATATGGATTGGATTTGCATCATTTCAAAAGGATACTTTGATTGTTTTGACTCTAGTAGCTAAAAAGACTTCATACTTCACATCTGCCTTACACTGACACACATGCCTGTTGAAGAGGACCTTCATTCATTACCTTGAAGAAGAGGACAATGCACCAGAACAATCATTGCCATCTGGGAAGGAAAACAGATGACTGCATGGGGAGCAGGGCCCCAATTCGAAGAGTTGGAGTTCTGCTCGATGTTGTTATTAAGACACGCTCCTCACTGCGATGAATGACATTGGGTGACACGATACAATCAAATAAGATTGTTTTGCTCGTAAACTAGTCCAAAGGCTTATACTACAAGCCAGTTAACTGTCTTATCCAAGTAAATTCAGGAGTGACTTTGACATTGGGTGTAACTTCCTGATGAACCTGCACTACAAAATGTGGATAAGTTTTACAAGTGCTATGCTGTCATAGCAATCTACACAAAATTCATTCAGAAAAACTCAGGATTTCTGAGATTGAAGAATACATTTGTGAGAAAAGATTCAGTATATGTGACAATACTTAAGTATAAGATGAATATGGATGCCTTTAATAATGGTGACTTGGCAAAAACCGCCTCATTTCCCTAATTCGAAAACACTAGAGAAGTGTAACTTGGTAAGCTGCTTTGCTGCAGTCATAGTACTGTGCTGTAACAAGGTAAACAAACAAACAAACAAAAAACTTCTCTGGTTAACATGTTACACTTGATTTATTAAAATGCTCAAATTGCAGTTACTGATTTGATTGACATAATTATATATAACATCACTTTATATTAAAAACCTTTGCCAACAACAAATAAATGTATGACAACATTTTTGGTTAAAAAAATATTGTTTCCCTTCAAGTTGTCCCAAAATAACTGCTTTATACCAAAAATTGCTCCGCTCAATTAAAAGGAACATGCTCAGTTTCAAAATGCTGAATGCAATTGACTCTGTTAACCATCTGGTCAGTATTTTTTAACGGAAATTCATACTTCGAAACGTCATGCTTGAATGAAACCCTTCAATTTGCATGTATCGTAATGCAATTGACGGTAAACACACCGTGTAAGGCATTTTTGGTTTCTGACATATCTGCTGAAAGAGAGTATTTTCTAGTCAATGAAATCATTCTTGAGGAGCTTTACATTAGGAAATGTGTAAATTTGCCAGAGTTAAGCCTCATTTTCTTTTTTTAAAAGAAAGAAATGCGGTTGTACTTCAAAGCTGTAACAGCAAAACAAAAAAAGCTACAAGACCGTGCTCCCGTTTTATTAGGGATTATTATTATTATTAATATTATTAATATTATTTTTACTGTTAGGTTTACTTATGTTGACCCCTGGCACACTTTATTTATTTTGTTTATTTTTCTTTAATTTAATTTTTTGTGGACTAAACTTTCTTTGTATACTCGTAATTTGCATATTTCCTGTTTGTTTGTATGTTCATAATCTTGTTATGAAAAAAAAAAGCTAGATGCTGTTATTATTGTTGCTGGGGATTTGAATCAAATGGACCTCAGAACTGTTTTGCCTAGATTCCATCAGCACGTCCACATCTCCACCAGAGGAAACAACACACTAGACCATGTCTACACCAATGTTCCTGGCAGCTACAGAGCCCTCCCTCATCCTCATTTTGGCCAGTCAGACCGCATCTCTCTGCTTCTCCTGCCTACTTACATTCAGCTGACAAAAAGGGTCAAACCAATTGTAAAAACAGTGTGGACAGATGTAGCTACAGCAGCTCTACAGGGCTGTTTTGAATGCACAGACTAGCAGATGTTCAAAGATGCTGCTACCCAGAAGAACCATATCGATCTTAAAGAATACACATCATCAGTGACATCATACATCAGCAAATGTGCTGATGATGTGGTAAAAATAAGGACAGTTATATCATTCCCTAATGAGAAAGCTTGGATGAATGGAGAGGTGAGAGCTTTATCTAGAGCCAAAAAGCTGCCTTTAAGTCAGATGACAAAGAAGCTTACAACACTGTCAGAGCAAAACTGAAAGCTGGCATCAAGGAGGCAAAGTGAAGAAATCAGCAGGGACTGGAGAGACACCTCAACACCAACAACAGCAAAGACATGTGGCAGGCGGTCAAAAGTGTTACAGGCGAACTTCCGGTATGGCAGCTTGCTGAAGAGATGCGCGTAGGACTGCTCTGCTGCTAAAATCTCCAAATCCTTTATAAAACCCCAACTCATATGCATCATTCCGCCCAACAGCAATATCAGTGTTAAAGAGTATATCGATGCCTCCAAAAAAGTCAACTCGAGGCCAGTTACAACAATCTAATTTGATAAATTTTGCAACTCCAGCTGCCACCGCTAACAACACAACCATGCAAGCTAGTGTCGCGGATAGCGCTAGCACCGAGAAGCAGTCGGTGGAGGACGCTACTTCTGCCAAGGAGGAGTCCGGTACCACTTTGACAGCAATACTGGCAGCTATTAACAACATGAAAGCTGAGTTCTCATCCAAATTTGATGGCATTCTCAACGCGATTGAAAATATAAGGAGAGACTTGACAGACTGCGCAGAAAGAGTCACACAGGCAGAGACGAGAATCTCGACAACAGAAGATGAGGTAAATGTGCTTAAAGAGACTGTGAAAAATTTGGAGGGGAAAAATAAAGAACTAGAAGGAAAAGTACTGGACCTGGAAGCTCGGTCACGTCGCTCCAATGTAAGGCTTGTTAATTTACCTGAGGGCGCGGAGGGTGATGACACGTGTGGCTTTCTGGAGAGCTGGATACCAGAGGCACTGGAGTTGGGCCCGCTCCGGGGGAAAATAACAGTGGAAAGAGCACATAGGCTTGGACCAAGAAGACAACATCAGACCACCTCCGCACCTAGAACCCTTTTAATGAATTTCTTGAATTACAAGGACAAAGAATCGGTGATGAGAGTGGCCAGGGCGAAACGGCAAATCCACTATAAGAACCAGCCGGTGGGATTCTACCAAGACATGACAGCGGAGACGCACAAGAAGATGAAGGAGTTCGGGGAGGCAAGGCGACAACTTCGATCACTGGGGCTCCGGTACGGTATGATCCCTCCAGCCCGGCTTATTGTGACCAATAAGGACCGCTCACACATCTTCAACAACGCCCATGAAGCTGAACACTTTATTAAGAAGATCCAGTCTGACAACCAACCGGGCTGAGGTATTGATGAACAAATGTCAACATAGGAAATGTAATTCAAAACTGCTGATGGAACATTACTCAGATATCCTGCATCTGTAGAGGGGGAAAAGTGAAAGTTGCTTAATTGGTTACATTGTGTGCAGAGTTCTCTCCCTCCCTTGTTTATTTATAAGGAATGGTTCTCTGATCTAGTAGGCTAAGCTTATTTCAGTACATATGGGTACGTTTTCCGCTTGTTGGGTTATCTAAAAGAATCATATGATTTGTCGAAGCAGAGTAGTAGTACACTGTATTTTGTCCGTTATTTTGCACCAGCATAGTTATACTGATCCTCACGCTGTGTGGACCAGCTCCTTGCTTTCTGGAGGTTCAATATATGAAGGTGGGGGAACACCTGTCAGGGGAACATTCAGGTGTACTGTAATGGCCAAGGGAAACAATTTTGTTTTTGGTTCTATTTTCCCTTTGTTTGGTCTGAAATTACTCAAATTGTTGGGGAAATTCCAAATCACTTATCCATATGTCTGTTGAACTAAAGGTTAAGATCACATCCT
>JAQMCX010000029.1:12381041-12464996 GCA_029814765.1 Acanthurus leucopareius
CACAGCCTGTTCACCCTGCTGCCGTCAGGCAAAAGATACAGAAGTATCCGCTGCCATACCACCAGACTACAGAGCAGCTTCTTCCCTCAGGCTGCGAGACAACTTAATGCACCATCTGCACTCCTCTATGTTTAATTATTTTATTTTATTTTATTTTTTATACAATCAATTAATCAATCAATGAGGGAACCACATTTTAATTTTCTATAATGATCAATAAACTTCCTAATATCCTAATATGAGCATAAAAAGACGATGTCAAGCACTCGAAACTCCCACTTGACCTGAACGACGCACCATAGACGTACTGAATGTGGGCGTGGCTAGATTGCCCAGTTCAGCCTTCTCGTAGGCCGCAGCCGTTAGCAGCTTGCATCCGTGAGTGACAGAAATGCAGCACTGGTCTCTAGATTTTCAGTCTTCCTTTGTCCCATCACGGATTCCGTCAATGTTAGATGCGCCGTAGCCAGCTACGTTAGCTCCACTTCGAAAAGTGAAGTAATGCCTGTTGTGATCAGAGTGTCAAGCATCTGGGAAATGTAACCCTAAAGGTGTGTGTGTCTTTTGGTGGCCCATCTAAACGCAAACATTTGTAAACTGGAAACGATACACAGCTCTCAACCCAGTGGAATAATGAGCATATTGAAATAAGAACCATGGAGGAGTGCTTTAGGCTAACAGTGGCTAATGTTACTCCCGATTTCAGGTCCAGTGTTTATACGTGACTGCAGCTTACCTAACGTATTGGAGAGGTACTGCTGGTGTTATTGGTATGTCATTGAACTAAATAAATTGGATAAAAATCGGCATCAATTAGTGTGGATCAGGGCACCTGAAACAGTTAAATTACTTTTTGCAGTTGTGGTTAGCTTGTACCGCTAACGTTGTGCTTGCCGGGTGTTCTGCAGATATGTGACACTTATCGAAATGTGCTGCTTGACACATCCCGATAGGAAGGTTGTGATAAGTGTTGGTTTTTGTCGATATTTCTACAGTGGCATTTTTCGACAAGGCAGCATAAATCGAGCACCGGCAGACACTTGCAACATCTCAGTCATAGCTAATTAATCGTAGATAAGCGGGGACGTTAAACGGGGACCGTATGTTTGTATGGCGCCTAACAAGCAAGTATTGACTAAATGAAGGCATTCAAACTGTTTCTGATAGTTTACGTTGCAAAGAATTTTAAATTCCTTGCTAGCTTTCCATGAATGTTTCGTTGAGGTTAAGTAGTCCTGTAAATTATATGTTTAAGCAGCTCGTAAGCTAGCAATGCCTTAACATAACCATCAAGCTAAGAGCTAGTTTGACTTTACATAGTTGCTCTAATGGTCCAACCGTTTTGTTTAATAAGTGTTTCTAAACTACATCCTCTTTTTGCAGGTTGTGTCATGTAAAACTGAGCAGCTCTCAACCATTTTATCTGCCTGCCTAACCCTCAGGCCAAGGTGGAATTTCTACAACTACTGATAATGTGAAAATACATCATTCTAAATGAGATGCAAGAACGACCGTAGAGAACATATTACTCATCTCCAAGAAAAGACTCTGAACTGTTTGTAGCCTAAACTGATCCATCAATGAGTGAAGAATCTGTTGTGAGTCCAGTCCCTGGCAGTGAGCCTGTGGAGGAAGATGTGGGACAGAGCACTGAGAGGAGCAGTGAAGCAGCAAACACCTCTGAGGCAGCACCAGATCAAGAGCCCTTGGCATCCTCAGACAGACTTGATACAAAGGAAGAGCCAAGTTCAGATCCAGTGCAGGATAAGTCAGAAGAGGCAAAGGAGGAGGCTAAGACGGCCGGTGGTGAGCCTCCTGTTGACTGGTTTGAACCCCTTGAGGACGATGATGATGCCAATAGTATTGGTAGGAATGATCCAGATGAAGAAAGCCTGGCTGGAGAGAGTGAAAGGAGTGAGAGCGTGGCAGGCAGCGAGAAAACGTCCAGAAAAATATATCAGTAGGTTGAATAATGTTGTTTTATCCCAGTCTTTTGCCATTTAATAAAAGCTCAATATGCTGTCAGCAAAGCTTGCATATCCTCTACTGCTCAGGTAGTGATTTAGAGGAATTCCAATAAAAAATTCAAAGAGTTTTTAAATTCATTTGTCCAAACTGCTCACTAAACTGCTGCTGCCAAAATCACATGATCTCAAACAACTTGGCAACTTTGCCTCAGTATATGAGGAGAAACATTTTAAACACAACAATGTCAAGCACATCAACATTTTCCTGAAAGGCATTGCAAGCAGTCCTTTTATCCCATATGGTGTGAGTATTTCTTAAATGTTTTCCTCCCATTTTCTCTTTTAATATTAGGTTTCATGCTCCGCGCCGTAAGCGATCACATCCTGATGAAGGGTGGATTGAATGGCCAGTACTTGGAGAGGGTTGGAAACGCAAAGAAGTTGTTCGACGCTCAGGTTCTAGTATTGGACAGAAGGATGTGTATTACATGAGGTGAATAATACTAACTAAAATTTAAAAAAAAACAAAACACATGGACAGTTGTTTTTAATTAATTGGGCAGATTGTACTTTATCATTAACTTACTCTGTGCTCAACAATGTTGATTGAAATCTTAAGATAATGCTACTTTTTTAAGGTGCTATTTGTGAAAGTAGAGCACCAATCACAGTTCAGTTCCTTCATGGGGGTAATTTAGTTCTCTGGCCTTTTTTCTCCACTGGGTTGATTTTTAGATTAAAATGTGCAATCAGAGTACAATAGTTTATCGCGGCATAATGATGGTTGACTGAAACAATAAAATTATCTATATCAAAAGTTAAATATGAGACCATATGAGAACTGTACATTATAAACACTGTATTTTACATGGTGACCCATCAACTAAGAGTACAGATGTACAGATGATTTGAACCAAGGTTATTTACTGAGAATATTACTGTAATCAGTGCTGAAATGTTACATATAGAACTTGAAACTACTTTTTGCCATTTCATTTGTCTTGTGATAGTTATACTCATCTTTGCACTATGACTTTTTCAGCTTAGTAAGCAGGTAGTCAAAAACAATCACACAATTTATACATCAGGACTGGATAATATGACAAAATCATTATTATGAGTGCTCACATTTACTCCTAACAATAAACATCATAGAGCCTAAATTGAAATGAATTTTTAATATCTGTAGGTTGTGGACTGCCTGAAAAATATATTACTTAAAAGAAATAATTAGGTAATAAATCATTTAAAAACACTTGTT
The DNA here is from genome assembly GCA_029814765.1 of Acanthurus leucopareius. Lineage (NCBI taxonomy): Eukaryota > Metazoa > Chordata > Actinopteri > Acanthuriformes > Acanthuridae > Acanthurus > Acanthurus leucopareius. Next base: position 12,384,270 of record JAQMCX010000029.1, read on the forward strand.
TTCAGTCCTTATTAAAAATAAATAAATAAAAAAGGGTTTTCTGTATGCCATCAGGACTAAAGAGACAGGAGCATGTGACTGCATGATAGCAGGTTGTGACAGTTTTTTGATGTTTTCCTTCAGTTCTTTGCAGTTGCAATTGTTTTTTTTTTTGGTTTTTTTTGCAGTCCACGAGGTGATCGAGTGAGAAGCCGAGTAGAACTGATTTCAGTGATGGAGGGGTATCTTGACTTGACAACCTTTGAATATAAGACAGGAAAGTTCTATGATGGTCAGGCACCACCCATACGAGTTCGAAACAGATCCAAGGTAGGAGTGAAGGCACTCATAGCACTTCCTTTTAAAACATGTAACATGTTTACACCGTGCAACTAGTTTTTCTCTCTCTCTGAATCCTTTAGAAAAGGTTTCGGGAACGTTCTTCCTCGGAGTCCAGTTGGATGGACAGAGGAGAGGGGGCAGACACTCCAGACTCCAACCAAAGGCCCAGCCCCAGTCAGGTGCCCAAAAACCAACCGTACACCAACCAGACAGGTTTCATCTCACAAAGTACAGCAGAAACTCCTGACCAAGGCCCTCTCACTGAGGATACACCAGCAGAAACTAAAATAAAACTTCCTCTTCCCTCATCGTCATCTAGAACATTCCCGCTCCCCTCCATAAATGGAGAAATTGGATCAGAGGAGAACACTCTGTGAGTCCGTCATTACTCCAGTTCTGTTTCAAATCTTTAGCCTTATTATTAAACTGGCTGATGATTTAATAAAGAAGATACACGGACTGAGCATCATCATGTCTCTCTGCAGGATCTGCGCCAAATGTGGCATTTCCTTCACAGGCACATGGTACGACAAACAAAGGAAGAGGCCGTGCTGTCCTACATGTTGGGGTATGTCACTTTATGAGTGTGCAGTGTCACAACTGCGTTAAAGATGGTGCTTAACAGGTGGGATTTAAGGGACGACCCTCTTACAGGTTCACTTAGCCTACAATGTATGTCTCTTTTTATTTCCAGCAGCATCGAAGACAAAAGAGCATCCAATGATTCGTTTCAGAAAGGTAAAGTATTGTCTAACAGCTAACTGTGTGAATGAAACGGTTTATTTTAGCTATTTTAATTAGTCTAAAATAATTCTAAAAATTATTTGGTCCACTGGGACATGATCAGTAAGACCGTATTTACTCCATGGTTTCAAAACTCCCACATTATGTGAATGTTTTGATCGTAAGACAAATTTTTGTCGGTGAAACTGGCTAATTATTTTGTCGCTTTGGCAGCATGGAAGTTTGTTTTTATTTGACGTTAAGAAAAAAGTCACATTTATAGTTTTTCCAGATTAAGATACTGGACAAAAAACAACAACAAAACACAGTCCATATAATGAAAAAATAAACCTGCGTTTCTGCTCTTGTTCATGTCTGCTGCAGTGGATTCCTTGTGGACAGTGTGTTGGATGTCATAACACAGTGAATTGTGGGCAGTGTGCCAACTGCAAGCATGGACTGCAGAGCCCCGACTCCCGGAAACGCATCTGTCGGAAACGCAAATGTATTTGTCCTATTCGCAAGGTAAGCTGACCGGTACACAACAGTTGTTGATTTTGATGCTTATTGTTATTTGGCTACTTTTTCGTTCATGCTGTTTTTCCTCTGTATTTTCCATCAGGGCCCTGGAAGTGGAGGCTTCCTGCAGCAGAGGCCATATAACGACATTCCTGAACCTTTTGATGACAGCATGAGTTTTCAGGTAATTAAAGTTAAAAAGCCATAAAAACAGTAGAATGTACGTGTCTGTCCTTGTTTGATGGTGAAAGATCTGCATGTGTTTTGCTCTTAAGGCGACCGCAGATTTTTTACCAGTTCTTGACAAATTCAACATAAATTGCCTGTTATAATGTCATAATAAGCATTTTTCCTGTAACAAACTTAACACTTATTGATTTGATTAATTTCAAGTGAGTTCTAATCACAACTTTTATTTTACAGAATGAGCTTACGGACTCACAGGTAACATTTTTTAATACAGACCAAATTATGAGTATTTATACTCAATATTTTTCCTGCAACCCTTTTCCCACCCTCATTTATAATGATTTATTGACACAGCACCCGAGCCTCAAAGGCAGTGACACAGAGAATTTCTCTGTCAACGTGGACGTTGATGATGAGGATGACTTGTCAACTGACGACGATGATGATGTGAGTTTTTTCTCATCTCGTTTTTTTTATGTCACTAACTGTTTGCCTCAGTGGCAACAAGTCTTTCAAATCAGGAAAACATCTATGAAAATGTTGTCGAAATTCTCAAACCAAATGTGCAGGATTTCTTTAAAAAGTGTTTACAGCAGACAGCAACAAAAGCTGTTTAGATTTTAGGAACGGTTACTATATGTGCATAAACTGAACCAAGTTTCGCCTGAATGTAGTGCAGATTTCAACAGGACTTTAATACATTTTTATACAAGAAAATGTAATTTAATGCATTTCCAACCACTACTGTGATGTAGAAGAAGAGTGCCTCTCAAACCTTAAATGATGGAAAACCTTGTGTTCCCTGGATAGAAAAACTGATTTTTGTATAAAAGACATGACATCTCTAATCCAGTGTGAGTGGGAAGGAAGGAAGCAGAATCCTTCCATTCAAGTAAGATGGCTCAATTAGCAACTGAGTCCCAAGTGTCATCAGTGAAAGTTGAATATGGGTCCTGTAACCATGGGGTTCTTATAGCTGCCATTCAGGGGCGGTGCAATTTTGAAATCAGGTTGTAAAAATTAGCTTGTATACTTTTGATGTGGGGTTGATGAAGAAATAAATCAGTAGATATTATATTAAATGTGATATTAAATATTCTGCAACAGCAAACTTCTATAGAATGTATATTGGCGATACCAAAGGACTTTGTCTTTTGACAAAAACAAGGGAAGTGATTATCAATAAATAGATCACCAGAGGCATTTCACATCCTTTTCTTGCCAAACATGAAACTTGCCATAATTCAGCAAGGGTGTTCATAGATGTTTAGCTGCTGTTGGACTTTAAAATGACAAAGTCAGTCCAAAGTTTGAGCTGACATGACATCTGTTGCTCCTGGGGAAGAAAGGGAAGCAAGTGGAAGTGGACAGGCGGGCTGCATGTAAAAATGCATCCAATTTTTAAAAAAGCAAATATTTGCTGCCTAGTAACAAATGAAATTTTATTAAACAATTGATTTTTAATAAGTTTTTTAAAATCTGCACTGACACATATTCAAAGAAAGTTTAAATGGTCTATTACAACTTAAATAGAAGATTTGTATAAATAAGTTTTAGAGCTTTCCTTTTAATGTGAAAGAATTCTTTTTGAAGTTAACTTGTCTCCTGAAAGTCGACTACGAAGCTCTAATAAAACGAGGGCTTTAATGAGGAAGTGGCTGATCTTAAAAAACTGAAGTAAACCTGTTAGTTTCATGTTTTAATGTGAGGGAAATTACAGTCACCTGATTATTCCACACAGATCTCCATATATGCTTTGTGAACGCCACTACCAATGCAGAAAGTCTTTTCCATTGACTACCAATGGACAAATTTTCCACCTCAGCCAAGCGTAAAACTTCTCTCATGATATTTTCTGATTGCTGATTGCATTACTGCTTAAATGCAAAAAAATCTCTCTAATTTCAAAGGTTTAGTAGATTTATTTTAAAAAGTTTTAAGTTTAATAAATTAGGCGATTTTTAACTAAAGCCAATCCTCCAATTTAGTTTATGCAATTATTATTTATTTATTGACTTTTTACATAATGTCCTGATATCAGTGCTAAGTTCTCTCATTATTCGTGTTTTCAGTGGCACAAGAAGCGGAAGCGGCGGTCCTGTGGAGAATGTAAAGCCTGTCTCTGCAGGAAAGACTGCGGCACATGTGATTTCTGCATAGACAAACCCAAATTTGGAGGCAGCAACAAGAAGAGGCAAAAGTGTCGACTACGCCAGTGTCAGCGACAGGCCATGGTAAGACCCTGCCAATGTTACATTCATTTGATGTATCTAGCAGTCATAATAGAGCTGGCTTTAAATAGTCCTGCTTTTACATTTTGTAGAGACACTTGCTACCTTTCCAGATGGGTCAAGGAGAATTTGTGATGGACGGCATAATGCTGCCCGGCAGGCCGAGACCTCATTACACATACAGTCGAAAGTCAGGATTCAAGAAAAGCAGAGGATCACAGTTTGGCTTTGACTTCACTGACAATGAGGACGATGACTTTCCAGCAGTGAGTTTCCAATGACTTTTGTGTTCAAGTATTTTTATTCTCTCTTGTCTTTGTGGTGTTTTTATTTTTGAGAAAATAGCTGCTTTTTCCTGCAGATAAAACTCAAAAAAAACATTAATGGTTAATTCTCACTTTTTGCTCATGTGTTGCTGTTTAGCTGAGCTGGAGCTCTGACCCTGCCAGTGGTAGCAAACACTCCTACGAACTGAATGCAAGAAACCACCAGTCATCTATGCAGGTTAGAAAATGTATCATTATCTCTATGTTTCTGTCACCCAGAGCTTATCTCACTGAGCAGAATGTCAACCTAATGTTGTCTTCCTGCAGCTGAATCATTTGGATTTCGAGCAGCGGAACGGACTGTCTGACCGAGTCCCTTACATCAGCAACCACAACAACTCTGAACTGGTGAGTTTACGCTCCTTCTTTTTGTTGTAGCAATATTGCAGATTTTCTTCTCTTTCAGGCCAATATTGTGTCGAATCTTGCAGCTTGTAGTGGTATGGACTGTGCCTTGACATGTCCCGCAGCTCTTATATATAAATAGTTGCACATTTCTGGCTGATGGTACGTGAGTTCTTGCTGCTCTATGCTTAACAGCACTAAACCTGACTGATCATGTGTCATCACGGCCACCTGTTTACACTGTCCTTTCACAAACACTTCTGGCACCTTGTCCATTTCCTGTATGTGTATCTGTTGCTATACTGCTCTTTGGCCCGTGGCTCAGCGTGATGAATCCAGGCCTTGTTCCAGCTCTGTTTGACCAGGATTTTTATCAGTCCATGGTAATGAAATCTGTCCCTCTAAGTGTTCCACTCAAATTGATGAGTCTTTGTGCAGTTGCTGTGCTTCTGTCAGTTTCTGTTGCCTTTTCTAAATTTGTTGTAGTCTTCTCCCTTTGTCCTCCGCTCTCCCTAGAGTTTTTCCACGTGACAATACACAAATGAATTCAGTGAGGGGAGGAATTTTAGCTTTTATTGCAGTGTGACAGGGTAGACTGATATAGTCAGGATTTGTAAAGAGAGAGGGGTATGACACACAACACAGGCAGGAAGACTGGGGATGTTGTAATCGTACAGTACACGTCTTAACAGCTTGGCATCAGGCCTTCCCTTAAAGTTAATTTGATCTCCTTGTAAAGGATGCATATCACTGCCAGGCTGTTTGCTCTCCCTCCTCGTCCCCCCTCTCTTCTTGGCTGTCCTTCAGTTTGTTCTTTGGTCACCTGTTTTGCCAGTCACTCGATTAGACCAAAATATCTGATACTTTGTGACCCATCAGCAGTGCCATAACTTTCAGTCACTGTGTTTTTTGGGCTCTGCTTTATGGAAACTAATGGTAGGATAAAGATGAGGTTTCCTTGTTTGACCCTACAACTGTCAGTTTTTCCTTTCATTTCCCCTGAAAGGTGCAGTATATAACAATTTACCACTAATTACATAGCAGTTCCTATACAGAGGTCAAATATCTTCTGTGTACTATATGCACAGAGTTTAAGTCTGGTTTAAATCATGCTATGAAAGTACAGGTGTGTATGGCAGCATTATCAGTGTTGACTGAAACACAGGAAACTGTCTCCATACCTGGTGTTAAATTGTGGCCACCAGGAATTTTAACTGCATGACTGTAAGGAACCTGCACATTTTGAACACTTTACTCAATACTATCAAACAACCTGTTTAGATTGAGTCACGTTATACAATTTTCTTAAAATTTTAGACACTTTTTCTTAAAAGACTTTTCACTGGAATCTTTTCTAAACTGTGTTTGCTTGTATAGCTTAAATGTGTGATCTCTGACCCCCTGCTGTGTGCTATAGAGGAGTTAAATTGCCAAATGCTACATGTTTCTTGTAAATATAGAACTTTTGTTGTTTTTTATTGTGTGCAGGAAAAAGCTGTTGAATTTTCTTATAATCCTGGTTCTATTGCAAATGCTGATGGTGCACTAATGAGTTTTTTAGTATTTGTCTCACATAATGTTTTGAAAGCTAATGGGGCTGTTTGGTGATCTTGCTTGTTGCCCAATTGCTGGTAAATCCTTTGAATCATCTTGATCTTTCCTGCTTGTTTGTTGCCTCTATGGCTTCAAATATGTTAAACTTCATAACTTAATTTATACTGTTGTATTGTATGATTTCAGAGAGCAATATGAGCTTTTTAAAAGGTGATCATCTACCAGCCACAGACAGATATGTTCACATTAAAAAAAACAAAACAAAACAGAAAAAACAATTAAAAAACACCATCACACTGAGGCCAGTTTATACTCAGTAGGGCTGTGGATTCCCTCCACTGTATAATTTAGTGACATTAAATAAATATTGTAAATAAATAAATAGTTTGTACGGGTCTCATTCAGTGCAAACAATAGATACTTTCCTGACAGTCCCACACTCTGCAGTTGCGGCTCAGATTCAGTTTCAGTTCAGTGTCCGGATTTTTCACTGTCACTAGATATTGTTAATAGTGGAGCTCATGAGTTCCCTCTTATCAAACCAGGACCAGCTGAGCAGGTGGGACGCAGAGAGATTGCACATGGACAGAGATGGTCCAAAACATGTTGATGAGGAGGAAGAAAAAGATGAAGAGGAGTTGCCCATGGTGAGTGCCCTGCTGAGACTTACCATGTTATATGTCTAAATAAATAAAATAGATGCAAAGCTGTTTGTATGTTGTATTCATTCCCATTCTGTTCTCTGCAGATCACACAGATCTTCAGTTTGGCTGATAACCCAGCTGGGACCGGTGTGGACGTAGAAAACCAGTTAATGAAACTGCTGCACTCCCTGCGCTCGTCCGTACTGCCAATCCTGTGGTACGCCATAATGGTGGAGGGCCCGCAGCTGCAGCTCATCCAGTGTTCAAAACAGTCCACCATGACCGACACCATGGTGCTGATCGACCCGGGCTTCTGCTATCAGATCACCGTCCAGAAGCAGCCGCTGCTCCCCACCCACCCGCTGTACGAAAAGTGTCCAGGACGCTTAACCTCGGTGACCGAAGTGGTCAGTCTGCTCTTGGGCCTGGAGAAGTACGTTGTGTGCCAGGGAATGCCCCCCAAAGAGCCATTTTCTATGAGAGACCCACTCATACTTGAGCGGGCATCGACATGTGATTTCCTGGTTAAGAGGAAAGTGAGCATCTGTTCTAACTGCAGAGCGCTGCAAGGACTTTAACGTCAGCAGAGACAGAAGAAGATCTGTGACCACAGGGAGAACACTGGTCCTCTGGTGCAACTCTGTGCCATTTTCTTCTTTTTGTTCCCGTTTTTCTTTTGGTGATAACATGACAATTTACAGATTTACCTCTAGACTGTAATAGTATGACTTGATAATTTGAAGAATCACCAAAGCATTCCATGGGCTGTTACGTAGTAATCGAGGCAGTATGTTCTGAGATTGTTTCCGTTTTGTTGGTTTCCGTTTTGTTTTTTGTTGGTTCATGACTGTTATGTCAGATTTCGGGCAATGTGATGGGTGGAGCTGAACTCCATCAGCTCATTGTGTGGTTTTGTGTTGTTGGTTGATCCATACTCTTTCCCTTCATCATGCCGTTACACTTTTGAATGGTTGTTGAACTCCAAATTTTGTCTTGCTCAGCCCCAAAATGAAAGTGAAAATATTAACTATCTACCCTCATGTTTTGTAACCAGCAATATTGGGCACCATGTCAACATTGTTACCATGCTGCTGTTATGGGATAAACCAACAGACTCATGTTTTTAGGGTGTTCCTCCAGGTACTTAAGCACCAATGTTGTTCTTTCAGATAAGATTGCGACATTTTTCTGTGGAATACTGAGTCTGATCCAATGTTTAAATCACTGAATCACTGTGTGTACCAGTATGCGCAGATAAAAGCATTATCAAAGGACAGTTTGAAATATATCACACTATGATTTCATTGGACAGATTATAATGTTTACAGAAACGTATCCACCCTTTTTTCTTCTTGAATTGAATCTTAGTGGATGAAAAATAAACAAAAAAAACTACGGGAATATGTGAACCTTTATTATTAAAGGGAAACACAGCTGGTTTTTAAAGTCTCTCAATGATGAACAGAGTTTACCCGCGTTAATGAAAAGCACCAGTCAGTAAGGATACTAAAACAATATCCCATTATTGAGCCTGACATCAGTCAGTCACGATGACCCACATGGCTCCATGGCTGAGTTGGGAAACAGGGTTCAGACAACAGCTGTTGCTTTAACAGTTGCAGCCTTACGTCAGACAGGCAAAGAGAAAGCCACCATAAAGTAAAAACAAACATCTGAGGTGGAAATTTGGTTGCCAGACGTCAAGAATGAGACTGAAACCAAGATAATGAAAGTTCTTTGTTCAGATGAGCTTAAAAACCAACAATGCTAATGTCCTGATGTCCAGATCTCTAATAATTGCCCAGACAGAGCATTAATTTAGTTTGTGATATATATTTGTTACAGTTTAGATCCATTTGGTATCAAATTTCTTTTTAACAGATTATTAAGCTTTAATTACATCCACTGACTCAGTGTTTCAAAAATGACTTGAAAACAGGTTGGATGCTCTTTAAAATCATTGTTCTTACAGTGCAGTTGGTCCATTCATTTTCACATTTAAAAAGACATGAAAATGTATAACTTGCATGTTAAAAGATTAATTAAAGTCAACCCCCCTCTAAATATTAGAGCAGAAAACCCAAGGAAGAGATAAAAAAATGTCTCATGTTCTTCATTTTTGGGCTGCAGCAGAGGCTTCATACTCAAAGGTGCCAATATGTAACACATTAGTGCCAATTATGAAGTAAAATTTCTTACTTAATCTGTCATGATTTTGATTGAGTGTGTCGCAAAAAAAGTTATCAAATTTTGACAGCAACACATAGTTTGCTGAAATTCAAAACATACTGAGATCAGAGTACATACACTTGCCTTTGATTATGCTAGTAAAACATACTTTCCCTGAACTGTGTCCTCAAATGAAAAGATGACGGAGCCAAAACTCACCGAACAGTTGCCATTCTGTATTTATTAGGTTGATAGAGGTGTGTTAAACCTCTTTTAACCACATCCTTCAGATTTGTTCCGGACTAATATGATTGATAGTCAATACTGTGTTTTAAACTTTTTGACTGATTGAATTTTTCTCCCGTCCCCGTCTCCTTTTTGGATATTTAAGGTTTAATTAATGACTTAAACAATGTGAAAGTTTATGCATTCTTACCATATATCAGAATTATTTTTGTTATCTTGATTTTCTTAAGTAATTGTGCAGATTTTTAAATGTTTGCGGTCTGTTTATTATTCTTTAAAAGATTATTGTTATTTAGTCTTTGAACTAAAGCATATTTAAAGAATTGAAACAAAAGTTTTCCATATTTCTCATCTGTATCTGTCTGAAGGCAGTGTGAAAATAAACTTTTCTTGCTGACTTGCTCATGTTTATCAGATGTACCTGGTGAACTCACTACAACTGAAGAACTTATCTGGACAAGATTTTACATGAACTCACTCGGAAAGGAATGAAAGCCTAAGGTTCCATATTCAGTGATAGCTATCCATATCATAACCCTGGGACCACAGGAGACTAAACCAAATGATTTTAAGCGACTGTCACAGTTGTTTACTCGGTGGCAAAGGTCTTAAGCATAATAGGCACTGTTTCACGGGTAATTCCTTCAAATCAAGGCAAACCTAGGCTATGCTCAAAATCGCTTAAAGGTGGACTGTGCAATTTTATTTTTTACAGGTCTATGGACAAGCATCTTATTAGAACACAAAAGAGAAACGAGAAAAAAATGCCTATTTAAACTAAGTTGTTTACCAAAAAAAATTGCATAAAGTTCCTTAATTCTGTGTGTTTGAGGTGAAGCTCCTCTGACGCCCTCAGGTACGAGCTGCTTTACAGTAGCTTGTTATGGGGGCATTAACATTCCTTTTTATCACAATGAGACTATCCCTCCCTCCTATAACACATTTAAATGCTGGTGACTGAAGAGAGAGAGAGAGTGGGGGTGGGGGGGTGGGGTTCTTTACCCACAGAACAAGGGTTACAATGTAACACTGGTGTTCAAACCAGATCTGTTGAACACTATTGTTATGCCAATGTTATACCAGTAAATAACAATGTGAACTCAAAGGCACTGCTCTGAACGAAATGAATGTGTTCCAAGAGAAAAATGCTAATGTCATTGTTTTAGAATCAGGCGTTGAAAAGTTATCAGTTCTTTTTGATTCTCCGTTTTCTGTGGTTTGAAACAAAGCTTATATTCATTTTGAATACAGCATTCTTTGATAACCACAAGACTTTTAAAAATGCGTTTTTAGTTTTTAGATAGAAGTTTTAAGTTTTTAAATTTTCTTCATCACTAATTGGATCTGATATCATAATTTCTTTTTCTTGGGCATAATTAAAATAGTCAACACACGTTAAATAATACATTTTTGTGAGCACTATTGTGTCAGTTTATATCGACCAGTTTGGAATTGATATCTAGAATATTTTTTACTCGTTTTTTTTAAAAAAAATTTCAAATATATTTATATATTATATATTTATATATTTAATATATTTACAAACAAGACATTAGCCTCTCTTTTGCGCCTATCATAAGGACCTGCTTCTACACTAAATGACCCTCTCAGAGACATAACGGAGGAGAGGCGCGGGATGAGCGTCACACATCAATTTAAGCTTCTTCTTCTTCTTTTAAAAACTATTAAGCGTCGTTGTGCGCGCATGCAACACCTGGATAACAACATTTGCATCTGGACTAACTGGCGCACATTGAAGGCATGTTAACATCTGGGAGGGGCATCGTTGCTGTGACAGTGTTGAGTCGGTTGGCTGTGCAGAAAAAAAATAGAGGGTTTTCATCCGGTGCAGAAGGGAAAGCTTTCTTCTTTCTCAAAGCAGGTCTGCTGAGATGCGCAGGGCTCCGACACAGCGGAGGTTGCGAGGCTGCTGGTGAATTACAATTGGGATACGAAGACACCATGAACGAGGGGCTTTTTAACGTATGTACCGATTTGCGGCACGTTTAATTAATTGAAGCGTCTTTCTGGGGGAGGATTTTGTCCTGTGGTGTCACGCAGGGATGATTTTTCTCGGCTCGGTTTTGCTACAGAGGACCATGGAGACCTCCGAAGGCATCGGTCATGCTCTCTGGTAAGAGGGAATGGTGCTCCAAGATGTCCTTCTTATCCTGATCGTGCCTCATAGTAAATAGATTCCTCTTTACAGAAAGAGCGTGTCCTTATAGAGATGACTACAGCATGTTATCAGCTGCCCTGTGGCTTGAGTGGATGTGTGTTTACCCTCGGCTAAAAAACCGGGTTAGTCATGGTATCATTCGGTGACACACCTGCGATTTGTTATTGCTTCCATTAATTAGTTCATCGTGTTTCACTATTGCCGTCCACTGCAAAGACTATGCAGATACAGGACGGCTGTTGTTGCTGCCTCAGAAGCCGGGCTTATTTGTGGGAACACATGCTTAATGCTCTGTACGCTTACGCCGAATAACACGCCTGTAAATTAAATGCAAGGACCATAGGAAATGTAATCCAGTGTCTCTTTCATCTTTGCGTGCTGCAGCCCAGCGCCTGTAAACACAGAAACATGTCTATGTTCATCAGAAGACAAGAAAAGGCAGGATTGCAACAGAATGTGCGTGAATTCAAACGGGAAGCTTTAAAGGAGTAAAAAAAAAAAAAAAATCTGTGTCATGCTTCTTGGGAATACACAACTTCTCCCCATTACTGCATTGTGCTGGAGCAAAATAGGCAAAAACACGTTGCTTTTGCTGTCTGCTGAGCCTGATTGATTTCACTGTTCTCATGTAGAAAGACTGCTTGTTCTCATGCAGCAGTGTTAAGCCCTATTATTAACAGATTCCTGAACAAGGATGTCTGTCTGGATCTGAGAAAAAAAAAAGAAAACCCTCTTCCAAATGTGTTGTGTGGGTCAGTCACTGCCTCCAGGGTGATTCACTGCTGGTCCGCCTTTTAGTGTATCTGGGAAACACCTCTCTGTTTTCAGAAGAGGATTTACCACTTTGCTGCCAAGCATTTGGAAAAGTGCTGATCGTTCGTATATTTGGGTTCTTGTGTTTGCAGAGGCTTTGGATTCTTGGACAATCAGGCCATATGCAAAGAGGTTTGGTTTAGCTGTTTTATTACCAGGAAACTGGGAGGTTATTCATGATCTGTCTCATCTTGTTCAGAGGGATTTTAACACATATTGGTGTTTGTTTTCCCCCTTCACTGTTCGCAGTAATCTTCTAATTGGTGGCATAGCACTCTGCTTTTCTGTAAAGCACTCCCTTGTGGTTTTTATGCTACCTTGAGTGTTACAATTCAATCAAACACCTTGGAATTGGACCTTGACCCAGTTTGGTGGAAACACAATGGTTTTCTTTTGCCATGTTGTTACATCAAGGTGATTCTGTTCCCCTTATGATGCCCTTAAGACATGGACTGACATCATTTACCATCTGGTTCACTAGTAGTTGACTGTTTAGTGGGGTGTGTGAAAAGTCACACTCTCACTTCCTGATTTGGATCCAGGAAAATTCTGCAAAACACTTTCACCTGCACATTTGCATGGATTTAAAATTAAAATCAGCTTTCGGCTTCGTCCAAAGTGTCATGGTGCCTAGTGTGTAAGCTCAGGGAATCAAATCCCAGACCTTATCAAGTGTCGAAAATATACCAGAGCCGAAGTGCCACAGATATGTGAGGGAATTCACCCAAATTCTTCAGTCATTAGGAACACGAAAGCACAAAAGAATCAGATTAGCCCGTTACGCATGTGTAGAAATGAATGTAAGTGCATGACTGTGGCTGCACATCATAAGCAGCCCTGAACTCCCCTCCATAACCAAACAAGACGGATTACAGCCACAGTGGAACATTTAAATGACTTTGGAATACATACTGTACAGAAATCCCTCCAGGTGTTACGGAGCAAAGAGAAAATGCACAGAAATAATCCCCTCGGACGCTAGAGCCACATTCCTTTCTTTATTACTCCCCCCACCTCAGCTTAGTAGAATCCAGGTGGATAGCAGTCACTAAGATTGCTTTGTTTCACCCGCGGTAGTTGTGTCAAACGTGCAAAGGTGAGCGTCAAGGCCAGGGAGGAGAAATGATGAGCCACGTGATTGGTCAGTTCCAGCTAAGCTGCCCTGCTGTGTGCTGATAAGCTATTATAAATCAGTATTTCATGGATATAAAGAGCACAAGAAGAGATGATATTAGTGTGGGGGGTGGGGAGTAGGGTCACCTGACCTCCCATAAGCCCTCTTCAGTTCTGTGGTAGGGGTTTGTCAGGTGGAGGTAGTTCAGTAAATCCTCTGCGCTGAATCAGCTGACCCTTGCCTGATTTCTCCTTTATACAGAGACCCAAATAGCGTTGAGCTTGTCATTTTTTTAGGTTAAAAAACATTTGGATGTTGACATTTCTGGTCCTCATCCTAATCATTACAACCCTGCGATGGACATATAACGTCCTTGGAGTTTGATGTTGAATAGCGAGGAGAGCCAGCTGATAAAGGTCACTCTGCTGCTGTCTTGCAAATGAGCAAAATGATGTTAAGAGGTTAGACTCATGAGGACAAAACATTGGAAGTGTTGTCACATGCTACTGAAGGCATCATGAGAGCCGTTCTGGATATCATATCTTCATCTGGATATTTTGAAGCTCCCAGTCTGCAACACTATTAACCTAGTTTTGATTCCTCAGTAACAGTCACTGAGCCTTTGCGTCTCTCCGGCACAGGCTGTGTAGTTGTAGCATAGTTGTAACCCTGCTCTGGTTACCATGAGTAAGTTCACAACAGTAGCAGCTGTGTCAACACCAACAGTCAACATGCGGGCTGCCAGCCTCACCTGTCTGCAGAGGGCTGGAGGTGATATTTCAGCTGCTCTTATGCGTCTCAGCTGCTTTAAATTGCCTGTTGAAAGAGACTTTTCAAACATACTGCTCATCCATAGCCACTTGAAGGATCTGCTGCTACATATTAAAACATGTTGTGCTATAAGTCTTGAATATATCTGTATCATAAATGCTGATGACAACAGTAGCCTGTTCCTGGGACTCCCGGGCCGAATTAAAGCTGACAGCAGTGAGAGTGAATCTCTTTAAGAGCTGGGAGGCATCATGTATACAGAGACATAAGAAAACTGGATCTGAAAGTGTTGCCTGTGGTAATTTAGCTTCGCTATGAATGTTAACATCTAATGTGTATTTACGTCTAAGCCTAGCGATGAGTGCGGTTCCTTGTATGGACACGGTAGGGGTGGACCTACCTTACAGGCTGGAGTGTTTAGCCCGTTGGACTTGAATATTAAACTCCTTGCTGATTTGCATTCGAGTGATGCACGCTGCACAGGGGCAGCTCACTCTCATCGCACAGCTCATGTTTTAATCAACATGGCGCTCACAGTGCTATCTATACCACCATCCAGAGCCCGTCCCTCATCCCCTTACACATGCCAAGTCAACATGTGTACGACGATCGCGTTGCATTCATATCGCTCGTACTCATTTCTCCTCTGATCCTCATCCTTTGATGCCGCTCTCCGTGACTCTGTTTATCTGATTCTTCATTGTCCCGCCATCTCTCCTGCAGGCTTCACTCTGGAATGTGATGCGGGCTCGTTTTGTTGTACCTGTACCCCTTCACACATCTGTACCCCAGATGTTTAAACAGTTAGAGCTTGGCTTGAACCAGTTAGACTAGTGATGCTCTCAGGTGATTTGCTCATAAGATAGGAAGTGGTTGAAAAGTTACCTGTTGCAGTTGGTTGGTTGGATCTGCCATCAACTTAAAGCTATTCCTCAGGTGACCCTGGGGTGCCTGCATGTGTTTTTTAAAGGGTCATGGGTGGTATATTTGGTGGTAAACAATCCCTACTGTGGTGTGTTTGCTCTGCAGTGTGCTGAATGTCATAAGCTGTGACTCATTGTGATGCAATTTATTGCCTCTTGTTTTTTTATTGAGGCCATATCTGCAATATCTAGACCCTTTTCTTTTTCAGTTTAGCTGTCAAGTCAGCTATTCTTATAGCTGTCAGCTTGTGACTAAATTAATATTCTCTTCATTCAAAACAAATAGCAAAAGCTGTTGTTGCACATCTGAATCTAAAGAAATACCAACCAGTGTCTCAAGAAGCAAATGTCAAAGCTTTCATGAACTACAAATATTGGAGGTTAGACCAAAGTATGACTTAAATGTAACCTGGTGTGCAAAGGAGCAATTACAGGATAATGGTAAAGGCTAAAATATAGTGTGAAGTGCATCACGCACTGGCTGTTTTGTGCGTCACGTCATTTCAAACACGTCAATTGATGCCAGCAGGCCTCAACAGACGCATGCAGACAGAAGAAGTTGTGAGGGCACAGTAGTCAGGGTGTGACGGGTTTAATAAAATAGCTGTTTTTCTGGAGTTTCGATGTGCATTGACGCCGGGAAATATGACAGTCGTGCATCCTGATGCGTTTGGACATCGCAGGTGTGTGCTGTCCTCTACAGATGTAAGCAGAGGAGAGTCATTTAGTCAGCAAAGGAACTTAGTAATGTCAGTTACACTGCAGTGTTTACTTGCTAACGTGTGCTCACACATTATCCAATATTAGCCAGCATAGCTACTGCTACTACAACTAGACCATGTAAGGCTGTCGCAGCAAGACCGCTGAGTGTGCTGAAGAGAACAAAGGTGGGTTTTATTGCTTTTATATTGAACTTTTAATTTGTGAGAGGAAAACTGTGATGTGTCTTTCTTTAAAAAGTCGCATTGTAATGCTTTAAATGACTGTGTAATGGGCCTGGGACATTAGTTATCTCAGAGTGCTAAAATCAAAGCATTGTTTTTTTTATGAAGAGATTAAAGGACACAAGTGAGTGAAAAGAATAGCACCAAGGTTCCAAGCAAATGTTATGGAAACTTGTTGAGACAGAGCCATTCTTAAGAGGCATGGTAGCCATTTGGCTCCTGTAGTCAGCTGCCCAGCGACCATCCAGATGAATACCAAATGTCTTGGTCTGTCCTCTCTTGACTGCTGCTCCCAGCGGGTTTACTGCTCAACCTCTCCGTCCAGCGGAGAACAGACACGACGCTGCCTCTTACATTCCCAGGTGAAAGTCCTCTTCAGTATATTAGATTAACCTAAAATCTGATTATCACAGACTGGGTTTTGTGTAACGAGGTTCATGTGGTGAGCTTTTGTCCAAGCGGCGGTCGTAACTCTGCCACTTGTTTGTGTGAAAGGCTCCTACTTGTCTGTCAATGGGAGGTCAAGCATGCTGGGGGTTTTTCACACATACAGGAGCAAACAGCAGCTACTGGTTCAGTTCCAGCACAGGAGCGAACTCGGTGCAAGTATTTCAAGTATGCCCTCACACAAAGTGAGTCTCACTCTTTGTATTGTTTGAGTGAGGAAAACACAACCCCACGTTCTACTGTCCCCCCCAAAAACAGCAAAAAGCTGCGCAGTTGTGTGCAGATCCTTGAGACAGCTGCTCAGTAACTGATAGACAAATGTTTCTCTTTGAAAGATTTGACGCTGGCAGAAGCGATCTTTGGACGGGTAATTTTGATTCAGCCCTTGAGGCCTTCCATCTAGATTTGTGGGTTGAATGGAGTCATTTTATGATTTACTCGACTGGCAAGATCCTTGTTTATGGCAGCGATTTGTGAGCAGCATTGAATGAGAGGCTTTTGGCAGAAAAAGCTATTGCTATTTTTGGATGTCAAGTCTCTATTGGGTATTAGAGAAGAGGCTTTGTTTGTAATGAACCTCCATTATGTGGGGAGAAGTGCACATGAGATGTTGCGCACTTGCTACAGACAAGTGACTACAGCATTTCTTGTCTGAGGTCGCTTTTCTCTTTAAAATGAGGACTTATTCATTTCAAGGCAATATTATTTGTTTTATAGGGGTGTTTCAATAGTAATATAAGAATCAGAAATGCCTCTAAAATGAACTGAAATACTGGATCGGGTATTGGCAAGCACACAAGTCTATGCACAGATGCTACATATATTTTATTTATTAGAATTGGGACTCTGCTGCTTTCTCTGATATTTTTCACCGCATAAGTTGCCAATATCCATGAATGGCAAGTGACTTACATAACCTCAAGAGCAATCAAAACAAAACATCCATACAATGCTAGTGGTATACAGCGGTTAAAATTTGATATAATGTACACATAGCTCAGGTATGGAAATTGGTATTGGAAAAAAAAGTTATGGTATTGGAAAAGGCTCTAATTTGTTCTTCCTCAATTGAACTCTATCCACATGATCTGAAATCTATAAAATGTCTATAAAATGCGGTAAACATAATGGCATGAAAAGCAATTTCCATGTGATCATCTGACTGCAGCAGAGAGGAAACTTCACTGCACAATTCTTTTATTCCTCCCCTGTGTTATTTATTCCATCACTTTGCTCCTGGCTGTTTCCCTTTGGCTCCCTCTCTTCTGTAGCTGTAGCTATTGAGCTACTGAGACATAAAACATAGGGATTAAATTTCTCCCACTCTGTTTCTGTGCATACATTATTAATGTTACTTTTCCTGTCTCATTCTCTCTTCTCTTTTCAAATTAATTGGTTGCTAATTGTATCTCAGACCTAATTTTAGAGTATTACACACTTTCAGGAGATTAATTTATGATCAGACTTTTAATACTACTTAACTTTCTATATTTTCTAAATGTTCTAAAAACCTCTTTACAACTTTTTATATTGTCAAATCTGGGTTTATACTGTTTATAGTGAAGCTGTTTCTATCAGTCTTGAGAGTAAAATAGACTCTCTTCACTATATGCAGTATAAGAGAGTGACCTTCATGCTGCATCTGTCATCGAAATAACAGTCACATAATAATAAAAACATTGTTCCACCCCCGTTTTCTTTTTATGCTGGATTAGTAACAAGTTTGAACCTTTTCAAGGATACAGAGACAGAGGTGCAGTGGCTCCCTCCGATGGTAGTTAGTGGTACCTGATCTAGGAGACAACCATTTTTGCTGACTTGTCAGAAATGCAGCCTTATACTCTACATACAACAACAGACAACAACACATGGCTGATGCTTCAAGAGTAAAACATCTAAACTTGAATATATTCTGTTTCTGCATATAAGCAGATGTTAACTCTCTGTTTCTTTCTTTCCAGGTGAGGTTGTGACTGGGAGTGTGAGTTGTAAAGTCCCCAGAATTACATCACATGGAGGTCAAAGGACATCTGATCACATCCATGGGTTTGGGGGCTCCTGGTGAGTAATGACGACTTCCCACAGTGTAAAGGCAGACAGTTTCGTGTCTGGACGAGCCTGAAGTGGCCTGGCAAATCTATCAGCTTGTGTTTTTCAAACAGTTCAACAGAAGGACAACAAAAGTGTTTCTCTCGTGGGAACAGACAGTTGAAAAAACAGCTGCATGTGTGAAGGCCTTTGTTCACATACTGTCATTGCAGCTGTCAGATAATCTTGTTACAGCACTGAGTAACTCTGAGCAGACACGATGTTAGAAACTTCCAAATGCAAACATTGTGAAACAGCCAAAACCCAAACATTTTCCTTTTGAAACGAGAAGATTTAAAAAGGGGACAATTCTTAGTTTTTAACTCATCACAATAGCATTCTAAGGAGCCCCCAAAGGCACATGGGGAAAAAAACAAGGGTGTGTTGGATTTAATAGAATAGCTGTTTTTCTGGGGAGTTCATTTGAGCACCTACCTGCGCACACGATGAGTTAAGTTTAATGTGTGCACGAGAAACTTGAAGATTGTCTTTTTTGTCCATGTTCCTTTAGGGGCACTGTAGCATGCTAATTATTTGACCATAAAATGTCTCCTGCTGTTGAAGGAAAAGTCTTTAATTTTATTATGGGCAACATATCCCATAAAAAGCCAAATTATGAAGGTGTATCTATCAAAACTTTCTGACTACCATGTCCTGTCCATGGCTTTAATCCCAAATTAACTGTTTTGTACTGATTAAAACAGGTCAACAATAGAAAGTTTTTTATTTTTAAAAGAAATGTTTAGTAATTATGACATAAAAAACTTGGTATTGAAGTCCTTGGTGAAGTTTGCTCAAGCAGGAGTTAGCTGTGCATTTGTTTGGGACAACTTTTAGCTCTTGAATACACATTTTGTGCACTGCTGAGTATTTAAGCAGCAGTTCTGATTTTGTGGTACTGACTGTAAATAAACTACAATTTTCACATACAAGGCAAAAAAGGAACAAAACACCTGGTAGAGCTCAGCAGTAGAACAGCTTGATAAATAATTATAAAGTTTAAACAATGACAGGCCCTTACATTTTTTTTCTCTTTGGATAGCTCTAACAATCTATTATATAGCAGAAGTAAACACAACAACAGTCTACTATTTTTGGCTCGCACATAAAAAAAAACTCAACAACACAACATGTTTCCTACCACAGAACACTATCTGAGCTGTAGAAAGTGGAGATGATGTGGATTTCCTCTGGAAGAGTGAAATGAGTAGAGCTGATGTCAGAAGGCTAAAGAAATTAGAAACAGAACAAAAGGTGCTTCCTTGTGATGACATTATTAATTTAATAAGTTAGATGAAGGGCTGACTTGTATTGTTTTGTTAGGGCAGATAAAGAATGTTTGCACAGTTACATTCACATGTATATATTACAAAATGAAGCCTCTGTTTCTTTCTAGGCTCTAGTTATCATGAAGATACTTTTCAAAATGGCAGCATCGATAAATTATATACTGGGATAAATATCAATATTAATCAGTATGTAAGAAAACAGCAATGTCATGTTTTCTGCCAAATTGCTCAGCACCCACAACAAATGCAACAGTATGGCTCATTTATGTGCATAAGCACAGCAGAACATTATATGCCAGGCTTTTTAGATATGCAGACAATACTTGTCAGTGGGATCAATTCATCGCTGTTTTGACTCTTTGATTAGGAAAACAAAGCAGAATATTGCCAGACTTTTGTTCAGTGATTTTGAGGATGTGATGACATGTGCTTTGCTGTGCTGTATAGATGTTCAAGGCTGCCAGGACAGCAAGCTGCAGGCAGAGAGGATTGCGGCTCTTCAGGAGAGGAAGCAGGCTCTGGAGGCTCTCCTCAACACCAGAGTGGGGGAGCTGAAACAAGTCTGTTTGCAGGAAGCAGTGAGTAGCTCCTGTTTCACTCCTCAAGCATACATGTTTCAGGGTTTAACATTCAGTACTGCATCATTTATGAGAATTGTCAATCATGCGACCGCCCACATGTGTAGGATAACACACCGGTCGGTTAGAGCGCAGTAAAAACCTCACTAATTGAATCAGGGTTACAGCATTCTCACTTCCTACACACCTCGAGTACTTAAATGACAACTGCAGATAGTTAATTTGTTCACTCAATGAGTTTTCACAGAGGGTGATACAGTATATGCACTAGAAATTATGGCATATTTTTAAAGTTGTGTAATTTTAAACCAATGAGTTTCAACGCAACATGTCGAAAATCAGTGTTTTTTCATGTAAAATCGGCTTCATATTAATATATGCTTGATTGCTTCGGAGACTTTGCCAACATGCCAGCTGCCTCAGCTTTTCATTAACGGTTGTTTAAAACATGTTATCAGCTCAGTGTAGAGTGACTCACTCTGTTTCTGTGGCTCCCTTTAGGGTTCACAGGTTGCCTTTTCTGTTTTTAAGTGAAGCTAATATAGAAGTTTGAAACACTAATCATCTCTACAGTTATTCTGTTTCTGCTTTAGATGTAAATTATGATAGAAACATTATTTCTGGCATATCTATTCCATTGCAGTCTACAATTAAAATGGTGGTTTTATGAGGACTCAAAGTAATCTCTTAAGTGGTATCATTTTACGTAACGGTTTAGAGCTCACAGGCTGTGAGAAGATGGATTTTAGTGAGTTGGGACTAATGAATGTCCTCTGCAGGAGCTGACTGGGAAGTTGCCACGTGCTTTTCCCCTGGAGACAGGAGAAAAACCCCCACTGGTGCAGCGCAGAGCTGGCCTAGCGCCCAACACCAAGGTAGAGGTAAGTCAACACCTTGAATATCAATAGTGTTTACGCAGCAGCTGTACCTCTGTGTGTAATTGTGGTCGAACATTGCTGGCTGTCTCTGGTTGCAGGATGAAGCTGCCCAAAGAAAGCAGATGAAAGCTATTTTCACAGGTGCTCTGTACAGACACTCTGAATCGGACCGAAATGTCCCAAATAGCAAGAGGACGGTTCACCGGGGATGTCACACAGGTATAATTAAAAAACACCCAAAGTATTTCTGGTACAAGTAAATGGATGCAAAGCTACATTTTCATTAACATGTCATGCTTTTAAAAAACACATTAACTTTGCACTGATTTCCATGTCGCCTCGTCTCTGACCTTTGAATGGTTCATCTTCTTTCAGAGGATACTGTCATGTCAGAGAGTACAAGCTCCATGTCAGATTCAACATCCCATGACAACGGTAAGTCAAACGAATACAAAGTCTTTCAGCAGCTGTCTCTGCATATCTACATTCATAATGAGGTGAACTGAAGAGCAGTTGTAGGCAGCAGAGTTAGTGGAATGTATCCTCATCGCATTCAAAATACATCACTCACACTTAGTGAGCGTAGACTCATTTGCACTTCTGGTGTTAACACACCAAATGAGAATATGCAGGCACATTTCAGTTGTAAACCCACAAGGAGAACACTTGGCTTGTTGTGTGTTTGATGAAAGTGAACAGTTTTTTGTTATCTGTGAGTTGGCTGCGTTAAAAGATCAGTTTTGGCGTTTTTTTCTTCTTCTCAAAGAGTCTTCTCCCAGTGTGGCGGCTGACCAGCGCTCTCTGTCTCAGCCGCGGCTCACTGTGGGCAGCCCCGACCACAGGATCAGCAGGAAACTGTCTCCAGTCGAGATTTACTATGAGATGAGGACACGCCGCAACTCTGTCACTAGCTCTGTTAGGTAGGTCTGCAAAAGTGACTGCATCGTGTCGCATGCTTGATGTGTCTGATGCGGTGATTGTTTTCATATATGGGTGATAAATAAATTTTTTACATTTACATCCAAGTCTTCTTGTGTTGTCCTTACAGCCCAACTCACTCGTTACCAAGAAGTGCATCTAATGTTGAAGGTCGGAGCGTTCCTGCTACTCCCCTCTTGGCTCGAACTGCTCCAATCAGCGTTCACGTCAGGTAATGTTTGATAATATGCAACCTCAGTCTGATGCGGCTCCCTCCCTCTGTGATAACTGTGTGGTTGGAAATAACTTAATGACTTGGTTGCATGCTGACACAGAGTCAGAGCTGTAACAAAGATTAGTGTCATATTTGGTTATCAGCGGGGGCTTGAGCTCATCAGTTGGTTTTAAGCATTAAAGCTGCATCCCGTCATAAGTGATTTAATGTGAAATGCAATTACATGGTTTTTATGAAGATGGCTTTAAGACGCTTTTCTTCAACCACAGTCCCCTTGAGTCCCCTCCTAATCTGAGCTGTTGTTTTTTATCTCCACCTCAGGTCAGATGCGTCAGGTGGTAATGGGTTGAAGCAGTGGTCAGGCAGCCTGGACGTGCCCTACATGATCCCACTGGCACAGGAGGGCTCTTCCTCTGACCGGCGAAGCTGCCCTTACAGCTCCCGGGCCAGGCGCAGTAACAGCTCCGAGGCCCTGCTGGATAGATCGAGCCTTCCCGACGATCCTGCACCCAGAAACGGGATGCCCCAGAGAGGAGGGCCTTACAAGAGCTCAGAGACACTGACTGATGGCAAGCTGAGACACATTCACCTGGGTAGCCCTGAGAGACATGTTGATGGCTCTGTGGAACAGGCCAAAATGCATCTGGCCATGGGGGGCAGAGGGTCTAGTGGTGGCTACAATGAGGTATTAATGGACTATATCTGGGGTAAACAGCAGAGGATGCAGTTGCAGCACCACCTGTACCAGTCCACAGGCAGGATCTGGCAGGACATGTCTTCTCCTCGCTCCTCCACTGCGGCGGTGCCTCCCCATGCCAACGGCTTTTCCCATTCCCAGGTGCACCTCCCCAGCGCTGCACCTCCTTATAGCCCCATGGTCCTCAGAGGGTCCCAAGCTGAGCTGCGCAGGGTCAAAGTCACCAGAACCAAATCTTGTGGACCCTTTATTCCTTTGCAACAACATCCCCAGGATGCCATCCTATTGTCAGCATATGAGTCTCCCCTTCCTGCCTCTGGCACCACCACATCCTCCATCCCCAATTTGCACCCCTACCAGACTGAGCTATCTGGTCCCTCCTTCGGTCGCAGACCTCCACAGTTCTCTCTTCCAACCCAAGAGGACTCAACGCGAAGCTTGCATAAAGCACTAGCTCTGGAGGGACTGAGGGACTGGTACCTGAGGAACGCCCTTGGCTATCCTCCTGCTGCCCCAAAGGGCCATGAAGCAGGGATCTCTCGCCTCTCACATCCCCATCCGCTGGTGCACCAGGCACAGTCTGTTCAAGGTGAATCAGCAAACCTCCACAGGTCTCAGATACCCCAGTCAGCCAGCTTCCACGGTCACCCCCTGCATGGAAGGTCAGTGTTTTTGTTTCTTTTATCTCATTGCTTTTTGTCTCATAGATTAGTATTTTTATTGGTGGGAATCATCCCCCAGTATTGCAAGCTAGAATTCATCCATACACATCCTAAACACTAGTAAAAGGAATGGAACTTTTTCTTTCAGTTTTGAACATTTTGTTTTCTGTTTGACAAATACATGACACCGCAAGCTGAACCAATTTTATACTATCATTTAAAAGAATTAGATATTACCTAATGTCAAATACATGTTTTATGGGGCTATGCAAGGATACACTTTTTTAACTACAAACATACATATTTGCAAATACACTCTCATTTAGTCTATTTGCCACCAGGATATGTTAAAAAAGCTTTCTCACAGAGAGCTGGCAAGTCCTCCAGCAGGGGACGATGCTGTTTCTCTCACTCTGTTCCCGACTAATTTATCATCCTCTGACGTATACAGTCGTGGTTGTTCTATTTTTGTTTGTGTTTTGTTGTGTTATCATTCTTCACTGCTGTCCTTCTCATGGCAACTTTCAGCATTCAGTATCTCCTGATCTATGTCCCCTGATCAAAAATACTGAAGTTTTCTTACTTATAAGTTTCCTTAATTGCTTAACTTCGCCTCTAAAAGTTTAGTTATATACTGAGCATGATCTTTACATTTTATTTCATGAAGATTTATTTTTTCTGTTGCTTCACCCTCCACCTTCTGCTTCTTGTTTGTGAAGCGCTGTATTGATTTTTCCTGCCTTTCGAACAGGTCGATGGAGTTTTCTCTCTATCAGGAAACTCCTCATCCACAGATGCAAGAGGTGACCCCAAAGGAACCCAGTGCTGACCCAGGAACCCTAGTCTGAAGCAGGCAGAACACACACACACACACTACATTATATGAACAGAAACACTGTAGCCTCACAAACACATTCAGACTCACCTAGTCGCACACATACACGGACAAATTGACACAATGTGACCTCAACAGCAAAGCAAAACACGGCAACCTCAGCAGAAAGAGACTGGAAGAAAAAACAAACTGTAGCTGTACAAAGTGAAAAAGCCTTGGCAAGTTCCCCGTGTTATAACTGATCCCACCAGTATATGAACTTCTAACCCAGCATCCTCATGTGGATGTACACCGGAGTTAACTTATCTAATAACAACATGGTCATGCTGTATTTCAGATATCAATATTTCTGGTCCAACATGAGCAGTAAAATCCTTCCTAATAACCCTGAAAAGTCTCCCAAGATATACTTTTTTACAGAATATATTCAACTCTAAATCACTATTTTGTATCTTCTGAGATATAAAGAACAGTTATATTAAAGAGGTAATTTATTGCTCATTAAGCGTGTGATATACAAAGATGTTATATGAGCTCACACTATTTGAAAAGTATTAATACATGCCGGTGAATGTGTGTTTGTGAACTATATAAAAGGCAAAAACATGCTTCAGTCTTCATCTGCCATTAATTCCACAGCCATTTGTATTTCTCATGTTTGATAAATGAAATGGGCCATGAACTGTAGCTTACTGGTGTAGCAGACGGGAGTGCCTAAAAGTTTTAATATCAAAACTAAACCTTGGTTAGAAAACTTTAAAGTGCTTTCTAATAATCTGAAATGTTAGCGTTAAGCCTTTGTGAGCTCAGCCTAATCAAAAACTGAAAGTAGTTCACGATGTCACCGAATTAGGGTATTTGTAATGATGTCATAAATATTGTGATTTTTCGGTTTGTTTTTCTAGATTCAGCTCGGTGCTGGCTGATTAATGTAGCTATCTCTGTTCTGACCTTCACAGAGTATTAGATGAGTTTTAGGAAAAACCTGAGGGCTGTTGTGAGACTTACTGTATGGCAGTAGCACATGACTGTATGACAATAAGTTGCCCATATCAAATCATTTATTTCTGCATTTAGTTGTGGAGGATTTGACTGTCATATGGAGCACTTTATGAACATCTTAAGCCTTAATTGCCAATGAAATTGTCTCCAAAAGAGGGGACAGGCAGTATGAAGGTTTTTGACAGGGTTTATAATTGGAAATAAGGAAAGTGAGTTTTGTCAACATCTACTGAAGATCTATGTGAGTGTTAGTATGTACAGTATGTAGCGTGGATTATACTGATGAGTTTCAAGCTGATATTTTATTCCCTTACTAACAATGTAATTTTTAAACTAACGACGTATTTAATCAGAATAACCTCCCCCTCCCATTCCACCCCCAAGTGAGCACTATCTAAGTGGTTGTAAAGAGCAAGGTTGGTGGGGTGAACAGAATAGGGCTGCTGCAGATTTGAATGATGGCATGAGCAGGTCTCATACCAGTAAAATTGATTATGAGAATCCATGCTGGTTGATTTTTTTGTATTTGTAATTATATCAACTCATGTTATGTGCTTGGTTTTGTGCTGTTTGAAAAAAAAAAAAAAACTTTGTTTTTGTTTTGAAATCAGAGTAGTAATG
This sequence comes from Acanthurus leucopareius, assembly GCA_029814765.1. NCBI lineage: Eukaryota > Metazoa > Chordata > Actinopteri > Acanthuriformes > Acanthuridae > Acanthurus > Acanthurus leucopareius. Next base: position 12,410,531 of record JAQMCX010000029.1, read on the forward strand.
TGTCCTAATATTTTTGTAATAGGTCTTAATAGCTGCAATGTGAACTTCAGAAAAATCAGAATAATATATAAAATTCTCAAGGAAGCTGAAAGTATGTCTCAGTGAAAACAAAAGTCAACATGTTAAAAAAGTATTTTTTTTTCCATTTAATGTCGGCCATCTTGGGACTCATTTGAATGTAATTCTTTGTCATAATTCTTTGTCAAGTTTGTCATAAGTGCTGTTGTTTTCTACTCTGTCACGAACTTGTAGCACACTGAATGTTACCTGGTTTCTTCTGCTGTCTGATGTGTTCACATCCTCATGCAGCATCGTCCAGCTGGTTATAACCTGAAATCAAAGACCAAACCGCTGTGCACTGGAGGGGTCGTAAATGTATTTTTCATATAATGTACTCTGTCAGTTAAAAGTAAATGATATAAATTTAGCTTTGAAGCAAATTTATTCAAACTATATTATATTTATGAACCTATAACATTTTGTAGCTATCTGCTGTAGCTCTTTCTCATCAGTGCGGGGATTGATAATGTGTGTTAAAACCGTTTCATTCAGCAGTGTGACGTGTTTAATATTTTATTCTTCTTATTTTTTTAGACATTTAAGCAGCTGTTTTCTCTATCCCTCCTGTCTTGATTACCAGGCCTATGAAACAAGACTTAATAGGCCCGCCCTATATTGTACGTATGAGATTGTGCATTCATTCTACTAAATAAAGTGTCATGTTGAAAGCAACACATATTATGTCTGACATGCTTGTTTAATGTAAAGCCTAGGGCTTTACTATACTAAGTATAGTACTATAATACTAAGTTTTTCTCTATGTTTTCTTTGATTGATGTTGTTCGTATCTCAATAAAAAGAAAAGGCCGACTTTACTCACTACACCGAAATCAAAACGTTTAAGGAGAGGTTCATTATTTTCCAAGTCTGTCTTGAAACAGTGGTCAGTTGCCAATGCTGGCACTGAAACAGGTTTTGTTTGCTGAAATCATTGCTCCTGTTTGCACTGGCCATTAAGAAATCCCTTCCTAGTGTGCTCCCACTGTGAGAGATGGAGGACAAATTCCAGGTCTTGTTCTCTTATCGGCTTATTGTTCTTAGATTAATTTGAAAAATTGTGAACTTTTCTTTTAAAGGCTTTGTGCAACCATACAGGCATTTCGGTTTTCTGACTACTTATTTTTTACCACCATACCACTTTAAAACATTAACTCATCAGTAATGATCTTTACAATCACACTATTATTTTGTATTTTTGACATTGTTTATATTCTCAATTTGCACCTTATTGATATTTCATATGTGTACTCTATACTTGCACTCTTTTGTACTTTGTACTGCAACCGCTGCACAACAGATTCCCTTGGGATAAAGTTCTATGTTATCATGCCACATCCATCTTCACGGCAGACAGATGTAATTATAGCTGCTGTGCAGCAGTGGGTCAGGGCCAAGCATTTTAAGAAGGGAAAAGACAAAGGAAGAGGAGGACAACACATGAGAATTACAGGACGGTCCATCAGCAGAACTGTTAGGAACAAAATGATCATTTAACCTGAAGTCATGTGTCTTAAATTTAAAGAGCACATTGTCTGAGTAGGAATAAGATGTCCACTCTGAATCACACAGGACTCGAAGTCACAGTCTTAGACACTAATGGCATCCATGAGCTTGTTGAGCTTCTTGCCAAGTGAGTGCCCATTGCTTCACACTATGACTTTGACAATCACCAGGGTTGCACATTAAAACAAATTTCCAACTAGCTTTAAAAAATTGGATTATGGCTTTTTGTTTTGATGAACCTGGGCAATGACTGTTAGAACACTTGTCAGGTAATTAAGGGTAAAACCTGAAAAATACAGCAGTTGTCCTCTGCTAAATCCATTGCCAATTAAAGTGATTTCGGACATAATTGTGACCTGTGTTGAATTCTAGTCTAATTGTCACCTACGTGTTCACACTGACATTATTTCTAAGAGATTCTTGTTAGGTTAGTCTCATCCACGCAGCAATATTCATACATTCATATAATTGACTTCAATTTTTTTTTTTAAGCATTTCTGTTAGTCTCTCATTGTGACCTGACACAACCAATAAAACCTGTGCTTGTATGACAGAAAAGTCACAGAAAAAAAAGAAAAGAATAAATAGAATGACCTCCTCGCCACCTCTGGAAATAGCACTGCTGCTACATAGTGACAGATGACAGAAAACACAGGACAGCAGCAGCAGAAGCAGCAGCAGCTTGCTATTCCTGGACCTGACTGTTTTTCAGTCACACATGCAGACCAAGAGGTTGAGGGGAGCACGCGGGTGAACGAACTCTGCCGTCCTCGTGCCAGGCTCGGATTATTTCCCGCGTTACAAATATTAAAACTGGATATACCACACACAGGGGTAAGTGCGCTCCTCCTCTGACGTCGTTGGGCATTTTATTATAACTGAACGACTCACTGTGTTTTAGTTCTTCAAAGTATCATCGTTAAGATAAGCAAAATGTGCTTACTTTAGTCCAGCAGAAGAATAAACTAGACTTCCTGCAAAACCTTCAGAGTAAAGCTGTCACATTGACTTAGTCTCGCTGGGAGCGAAACAGCAGAAGTCAATGACTTTAAGGCAAGTATTTACAATAGTGTCTTGGGACTAGGGCATATTTTAAAATCAGGTATTGACTTTAAAAGAGTGAACTTTTAAGTTCTTCAGAGGACTGTGAAAAATATTGTTAGGTGTAAAGTTTGTAAAGTGTCATGGCAACAGCTGGAAAATAAACAAAACCAGGTAACCTTACATGGATATTCGGTAACACAATGATACAGCCCGCCATTTATGGTGTCATTTCCACAGTGTACTCTGAATTAACAGTGTAATTAACTATCAGTAGAGCAGAACCACTGAGAGTAATAACTTGCTTTTTTTTAAAAAAAAAAAAAGAAAAAAAGAAATTACGTTTCCAACGTAAATTACTTGCTACCTGAGTGTACAGTGCTGGTAAACTTAGTTTAAGATTGACAATAATTATTGACATCAACTTGCCGTAATTATATAATTAGTGTCGCCCTTTTACTTTCTTTCTGATGTTATGTGGTAACAAAAAGTTAGTATATAATGAGTGATTTGCAATAAAGATAAATCCTATTACTATTGTACGTGACTCATCTCACATTTGACTCTTTTTTACCAACTCGGGATAAAATCTAAAATGATTCGTGTTTACGAGTCAGTAAGTCACGAGAATCCCACAGTGACGCCTCTCTCACGAGAGAGTTCCAGGCCTTTGACTTCCGGTTAAGTCTTCTACTATCACTAATTGAATACAATTAGTTTCTTCGTGCGGCTCCTCTAGTCTCAAGCCGTAAAATTGTTCAGAGCTACCGGATTGACTTAACAGTTTAGAAGATCAACTCCACGAGCGTCTCCGGACGTTTTTAAATGGGGAAACAAGGGGGCCACTTTAACAAGTAACATTCCAGTACGATATGTAATTTAGAGGTTAAATATAATACCTTTATTTTTTAATATTTAATTAGTTTGTTTTGCCTCCCATTGTAGGATACACAAAAGTAAAACAATGCATCTTCTAAAATACAAATAGTTTGCTTGAACTAATGTCCCGCCTCTTACTGGGCAGTTGGCTGATCAAGAACAGAGGAGCACCTAATGTGGCCAGCCCGATTTCAGGGTTGACATCCCCTTTCTGTAGAAATCATCAAGTCATCCAGTCACTCAGTAGAGTACAGGTAGACTAAATCGTTGGACTGTGAATGTAGTTAGCCTGCTGGAACACACTTTAGGTGTAATAATAATAATTAAAAATGGCTCGTCAAACTGCAATGGGAACAGACTTCAAGTATTTGTTGTAGCTGCAACGTATCTATTGGTAAATTACATTTAAGATTTTAGGATTTTACATTTGAGAGAAACATACCATAAGTACTTACAGTGTAATTCTTTCCTCATAAATTCCCAAATTTTCTCCATAGTCTGTTTTTTTCCCCCTGCAAACAGTAAGTGTTGAAACACACAACAAAATGACAGCGTACTTTTAGGAAGTTATAAGTTGTAGAAAGTTAAGCAGTAAATTGTGAGCTTTGCTATAAAATGTTACTGAATATTTATTTTAGGTTCAACTAAAAATTGAATATTGCAGTTGTGTGACTTGAAGTTTTACCTTGCTGCTGGATATTATCTCCTAAGAGGGAACTTTTTCTGGTTTCTTTTTCTTTTTCTTTTTCTGTTTCTTTTTTTTTTTTGCTCCTGAGACATTAGTTTAAAATTTTTCATCAACCCAATTTGAATTATGTAACAGCACAAAAAAGGGAGTTCATGTTGAAGCATTTTTGTACTGCCAAGCTAAAAATATTCAAACAAAAAGGCCAAATTTGTTTCTGCACTGTACAGGATATTAGAGTCTCAGATTTTATCAAGCCAACAAAGTCTAATGTACTGCTGGTACAAAAATGACTTTTATTTGAGTTGCTGGTAACACTAGGCATTTTCAGTATTTAATTTGATGCTTGATGCCTTGATTATTTGTAGACATAAGCAATTCTTGACAGTCCTGTGACTCAGCGTGTACCACCGCGAAAAATAAACCCAACTTACCACTAATTGAGTACTGCAAGAGCTTTCTGAAAGATTGTATCTTTCAAATCACATTACTGTCTCAACAAAATAATTATTCTTGCCAGACATCCCTTCAAAGAACATAAATTAATTCAATTGCCAGCCATTCCTGTTTACAACTGTGGCACCCACACTTTAGTCGTCCATGCAAAATCAGGAAGAGTTCAGTTGCAGCTGGGCTAGTGTCAGTCACTATTTACGCTGACATGCCATTCATCTTGCTAAAAATAAACATACACATTCACTGGCCCATTTAAAATGTCATTGCAAATGACCCCCTGTAATAAGTGACTAAAAGCACAAACAAGCTGCTAAAGACAAATAGCTGTTTAACTCTTGTTTTAGAGATGAAACCATGATTTGAATAACTCTATTCCATTTTCTATTTTTGTAAGTATGCTCATGCTTTTTCTCGTAGCATTCTCTCTGAGCGCTGCCGTCATCTGGTGTCGTTTTCGGCTGTGCTGGAACTCACAAGGCTCCAGTTAAAAATGTCATCTTCATATGCTGCTGCTATATCAGCCCTCCTCACTGCCAGCTCTTTGAATTCCCCCATCAAACCCAGCCCCCAACCCTCCTCAGACGCAGCAGGGGATCCTAAACCTACTCCCCTGCCCAGTAAATCTGCCCTGTGTCCTCCAGCTGCACAGAAACATTCTCATCCGCCTGACCCCTTGGGATCATATGATGAGCAGCAGGAGAACCCTGCAGACTATTGCATTGGTAGGCAGCACACCTACATCAAACTCCAGCTCACTGGTTAAGAGCCTCTCTTTGATGCAGTGGGTACATTGTGTTGCAGGTGGCTACCACCACGTAGAGATTGGAGATATTTTTGTTGACCGTTACCAAGTGGTTAAAAAGTTGGGATGGGGTCACTTCTCTACTGTATGGCTCTGCTGGGATATGGTGTAAGTAGGGGTTCGATCTTTTGATTTAATATAATACAATAATACTGTGAAAGTATATCATTTTATTAACAAAATAGCAGCTAACTGCCATATCTGTTTCCATTGCAGAAAGGAGCGTTTTGTGGCTCTGAAGGTGGTGAAGAGTGCTCAAACATTCACAGAGACGGCACTGGATGAGATCAAACTTCTCAAGTGTGTCAGTGTGACATTACTTTTGTTAAAGATATGTCTTCTGTTGATTTAGTCATATTAGAGACTTCTAAAAATGCCATGGGGTTGGTGATGTCAGAGAGAGAATGACAGGTTTAAGTTTGTATTTGATATTGATAATAATGAAATAAGTTAATCATAGGGAAAAGATGATCTTTTTGATCATCTTGATAATTGTCAGAGATGATGAAGGTGAAAGAAAAACTGATGCAGTGTACACACAGAGTGTGTTTTGGAGCATCACAGTATGATGTATTTTAAATCACAAAAATTGAAGTTATGGAACCAGTATTGTGATAGTATTGTGTTTGGAGCTCTCTGGCATCTCTCAGCCTTGGTAATATTAATATGACACCACACACACCTTTTACTGTAGCTCATAATATTTTCATTAAAATGGTGCCATGTTATTGTATTGTATAGATGCTAAGAATGATCACAATTTGACTGTCTGTATCATTTTGACATATTTTAATTGCTGTTGATATAGTAATATGTTCACTATATGACCATCAGGTAAGGGACAGCGACCCCAAAGATCCAAAACTTGAGAGCATTGTTAATCTCATTGATGATTTCAGGATCACTGGAGTAAATGGAGAGCGTATCCTTTACGGAGACATATTATCACTCACTCTGTAGCATTTGAATCATGTATGGCTCCTCTATCAAATATTGTTCTCAAATCCTGCTATTTACAAGTGTGCCTACTCAGATAGACGGAGGCCACAATAACAACATCCTTACACCATAATGGTATGACTTAAACTTGAAAAGATTGTGCCAATGTGTTTTCTCCTTCTTCAAATACCTAAGAAACACTGGGTACCAAAGCTGCACTGTATGAGACAAAGTCCTTAATTGCTCACCAGATGTGTGCATGGTTCTGGAGGTGCTGGGCCACCAGCTGCTGAGGTGGATCGTTAAATCCAATTACACTGGCCTCCCTCTGCCCTGCGTTAAGAGCATCCTTAGACAGGTTGGTGCAACTCTTTATTTCATCTTAAATCACCTCTCGTCTGTCAACACTGACTGAGCTCTTTTTTGCACAGATAATCTTCTGTTTTCGCTCCTCATTGACATTGAGTTTAGTGACTGCATTTTCGTTCCTTATCACAGGTTCTGCAGGGTTTAGATTACTTGCACACTAAATGCAAGATTATTCACACAGACATCAAGCCAGAAAACATCCTACTGAGAGTGGATGATATTTACATTCAGAATCTGGCGGCCAACACCAAGCTGTGGCAGCTGCCAGTGTCTCCTTCTTTCACTAGCTCCTCAGGTTAGTGGTGCTGCATTGGTAACACACACACACACACACACACACACACACACACACACACACATGTATGTATATATATGTTGATGTGTAGTTGTAAAGGAATCTGCATAACCCAGACTGATCGAAGTTTTCTCAGTTAAATGCAAAAAAGATGTTTGCTGCTTTCGCTTCTGTCATTTATTTTCTCATTCTGTTCATCTCATTCACTGCTGATGTTTTCACTACCTGTCAGTGAACAGAGGCTCCAAAGAAAAACAGGTGTGCAGCCTGAAATTTATTCTTCTTTACATTATTTCATTTGTTTTTAGTATGTTCTTATTTTGTTATTGTTGCTTTAAGACCTGTGTGTTTTTGCTATGACTTCCTAAGAGTTTGTCCACCTTGTTGGGGAAGCTGACCGGGGTTTTTCACACTCTCGGAGAATGGGTAAGATAGATTTGTCTTACTTTTGCACTTGTGCATCTTAATTGCATATTGATAACAGCCCGGAACTCACTGTAGGACATGTAAAACCTTGCAAAGGCATGGTGTCAGACTTTGTTAGACTATGTTAGATTATGGTCCCAGATAAGCACACCGCTTAGATTTTTGTTGGTTCTGCTTGATATAATCATGAAAAGCTTGAGATTAAACAGATTTAAGTCCTAAACCACACACACATTTGTTTGAGATTTTAAAATTACAGCAGTTTCACCCCACTGCAGTTACGTGAGCAATACAACTAGTTTTCAAATATAATTGGGGTGCATGGGGGACCCTTATTGTCCCATCAAAAAAGAAAGCTACAGAACTGTATTTTTGGACTGAGGGGTTGAATTGGGATCTAAATATACAGGGATGACATAGTAGGAAAAAGGTGCTCACTGTGATCACTAGGTTGTACTATATTCCCAGTACTACACTTTGATATTAAAAACACTGTAAAAATCTCTGTAGATATTTGTTTCTCAAAATATACTACTATATAATGTGATGGAGTCAGAGACTGAATTACTGAGATAGTCCCTGATTTTATTTTGCATGGTGATGAGTGTTGTGTTAAATTTCTAAAGAAGTGTTCTCTTGGCATTGTTGTGTCATTAACAGGCTCCTCCAAAACTAAGTGAAATAACTTTTATTAATGAAAAGGATCGTCATATTATAAGGTGCATGACCTTTTGATCACTGGGATCAAAAGAAAGTTGGAGACAATGAAAAATATGGCTGCCGTCTGACACACTGGGGGAAAAAAATATTGCCTCCTATTCAAAATGTGGGAGAATCTGTGTTAATTACTAGAAACATGCAATCACATTGTAGAAAATGAGATTCTTTCAGTCTCTCACATTTTATATATTTTTTAATTATTTATTTTCTACACATAGTGGCTTTGAGAGTTTTTTTTTTACTTTCAAATGATGATAACTTATTAAGCACTTTTTCAGATTAAATCTTTAACTAAATGCTCACCTTTGATTGTTTCCTACAACTGATTGCACCCCTGCAGTCCAGCAAGGTCTCCAAGAGCCCCATGAAGCGACTGACCAGGAAAGAAAAGAGTCGAAGAGGACAGGAGAGTGCACCTGACCGCAAAGTCAAAGACAAAGACAAACTTAATGCATTGTCCCAAGATGCAGCTGCTTCTTCAAGCACGCATACTAGCTCCACCTGTCACTCCAAGCTCACAGGACCTAACCTCAAATTAAGGAGGCACACTCTGCTGTTTGACGATAGACTGGACTCGTCGCCACACGGCCACAGAGACTCCATCTGCTCGTTGCCGGACTTCAACACAGATGCACCTGTCTCTAGCTCTAGATCAATGTTTTTTCATGAGACTGCAGACAAAGAGCCACCTCCACCTTCACCATCCTCTCCCCGTGGTGAGTGTTTGTGTTATTTTATAAACTACATTGTACACTGTGGACTTTAACATTTATGTGACACTTGTATTTGTTTCTTATGTGTCTTAATTGAAGCTGCTAAGTGTGACAGATGCTGCCAAACTAAGTTTTGTTTTGTAATAGTATACAATGACAATAAAAGATCCATCTATTTTATATATCTACTTAGTGTAAACTCAAAAAACTCAAAAGTATATTCTTGTCTGATTCCCCTATCTGCTACTTTTTTTAATGTGTTTTAGGTGTCAGTGAGTCAGATCTACCTTTGGACCTGCTCAAGCCTCAGAATGCTGATAAAATTCTCATCAAGATTGCTGACCTGGGAAATGCCTGCTGGGTGGTAAGTGACTTTTAAACAAGCACACTAAACCTAAAAATCTGCATAAAAATTAAAGTTAAATAATTAAATATTCAAGCTAGAAAGCTGCCAGTAGGTGCCTACCACTTCATTTCGTCTTGATCCTTGATCTACCCTCAATATAAATCCATAATTTATATTGAGGGTAGAACATCTTCTCAGTTCCTTTTTTTAAAAGCAATTTTAAGGAAAAACTATTGGTGTGATTTAATAAAAGTCTGTGGAATAGTGTAGCCTGGGCCAAAGAAGAATCTATTAAATTTCGGAGAACTCCCTGCGCTCAACTTACTTTTTTACTTTCATTAATGTTGCAAGATAGTGCAGTTGGTCCTGGCAGAATGAATGCCATGAATCTTAAAATCCAGTAGATGGTAGTAAAGTTCATTTGTGACACAACATAGTGAATCATAGATATATGATGACTCCATATTACACTCCTCATCAAAGGGAACCAGTAATCCCCTGGGGTAACAGACACATGTCATTGCTTAAACCTCATATATTAAGTTGGAGCACTCACACATCGTCCAATTTGTAACATTTTTTTCCTGAATTTTATGTTTTCCTGTGCATCTAAATACACTCTTACTTAAATCAAAATGTAAGTTTTCTACACTAAACTCCACCAGATATTAAGGAAAATTAGTTTGATCTTGATACTTTATAAATAAAAATCAATAATATTTACAGTAAAGTAATTACTTCATTGGGCACATACAGCTTTGTATCAGCTTTTTTGAAAACAAGTATTTAATGTTTGTTTATATGTGAAAGATAGTTAAATGCTTCTGTTTTTAACAAATATTGCTTTAGTATGTGGTTTTTTAGCTTTTAGGTTTAGGCTTATGACATATTTTCAATTAGAGGCATGCGTTAAATGTTCATGTGAGATGAGGAGGCTTCAGCTTGGCACAGCAGGATTTTGACATAATTCTAATAATTTTGGAAACACCTATAATGATTGTGCTTGCAGGTTTGCATATCATAGCAGAGTGTGCTATTGGCAATCTCTCTGTAGTTTTATAAGGCTTTGAGTGTTTGTTAATGTACAGTTAGTAAGAATAATGCTGATTCATTCAAACTTTGGATACCTGAATCCGACATCAAACTCTGGAGTTATAATTTAACTTGGTTATTGCTAAATTCATACTTGAAGAGTGATGAAATTTCTAAATAAATTTAAAGTCTGTTCAGCAAGAAATCCTGGGAGATTATTCTTTAATCAGGCCGTCCAGAATATAAACAAAATTTTCCCTCCACATCTCAAGGATGTCAGAGCCATGAAGCAAATTTGCGAAGGGTTTTTTAAATGGCCACATATTTAGTTTATTGAACACCTTCCTCCGTTCTTTTTTTACAACATTGAATGCAACAGGTGCTTTCTGTAGGTCGCAGTATGAAAACTGTATTTACTTTGCCCTCCAGTGGAAAAACACAGCTGCCATGTTTCCATTGAGACAACACTTTGTGTGGGTTGATTTCAAATGTAGCTTAAGAGAGGCACATACTTAAATGTTGCGCATTTCAGTGCTAGTTAGAGGTGCTGGCTATGCTTTTTCATTTCATTTGGCAGAGTCAGAGAAGGATTTAATTTTTGAAATTCCATATTGTGTATCTTGCTAGAGGCATGGTTCTAGGAAAGGCAATGTCCAGATGGAAATATATGACAACTTCTGGATGGATTGCCATGAAATTTGACAAAAAAATTATGGTCCAAAAAGGGAGAATCCTACCAACTTTTCCTCTAGAGAAACAAAGTTTAATGTTGTTAAGTTAAATTTCAGTTCAGTTCCAGACTGTACTCTTTATAAAATTATTTTCAGACACAGATCACTATGAGTGAACACTTGGCAACATTGGCGAGGAAAAACTCCTCGAGCAGAACCAGACTTTGAGTGGGCGGCCATCTGTGTCGACCGCTTGGGTTAAGAGAGAGAGATAGAGAGCAGGAGAAGAATTATCTGTCATGGTGTTTTTATTTTAGTCTGGTCTGTTTCATGTTTTCTTTATAAGTTTTCTCCTTCTGTGTCAAAGTGTTGTTCCCCTCAGTGATGAATGTTATCTGCTCTATGTTTTTTCCACTTTGAGTCATCAGTTTGTCTGCGTATGTCCTCTGCTCTGCGTTTGCCCCTTGTATCTTGTTAGCATCATTACCTGTGTTCTTTGTGATTTTCTGGTTTGCACTCTGTTCAATTTTTCATCTTCCCTTTCAGTTTAGATCCTGCTAGTTTTTGTACTTATAGCTTTTTCACTAGCATGGCTGAAGTCTCTTAGTCTTGTTATTAGAAATGAGTTCAAGTTTTGTAGTCATTAAACGCATATTTTGGTAACATAGCACATACAATAACTTTTGAGATGGTATCTATACCATCCTTGTCAAAGGTAATAACATGCACATAGTTTAGAGTAAAAGGTCTGTAAGTTGTGGTTAATTTGCACTGAGCTGAAAAGGCATTAAGACAGTTTTCGTAAAGCTTGGTCAATAGTCCTAGATGCAGGTCATTCAGTAACAGAACATTAAAATCTCACCTCTATTGTCGCCAGCACAAACACTTCACTGAGGACATCCAGACGTGTCAGTACCGCTCAGTGGAGGTTCTGATTGGTGCTGACTACGACACACCAGCCGACATCTGGAGCACTGCCTGCATGGTGAGCTGGGTGCCTGCATGGGTGCATGTTTTTTGAAATATTTTGCTTGGCTCTTTCATTCTAGCATGGCCAGTTCTAGATTCGTCACAAGCACATTTTTTGTCCCTTTATGTGTGCCACAGGCTTTTGAGCTGGCCACAGGGGATTATCTGTTTGACCCCCAATCAGGAGCCACATTCTCCCGCGAGGAAGGTTTGTTGTTGTTTACTACATTCCCTTTTGTCCTTTTTTCAACTAATGAGCTTATAATAAAGTATGTCCGTGTGTTCTCTCAGATCACATTGCCCACATCATCGAGCTGCTTGGACCCCTGCCATCCCACTTTGCCCTCTCAGGGAGAAATTCCAAACGCTACTTCAACCGTAAAGGTTCGACCAGATTACCTGCTTTGCTTTAATCAAGTTTGACATACATGAAAAATCAAATGTTAAAAATGTCTTTGTAAGATAAACATAGACAACGTAATAATAAACAGTATCTTACATTTAAAAATGTACGAAAACAGAGTATCAGTCTACTTTTCCCCACATGCAGGACAACTGCGACACATCTCAAAGCTGAAGCCATGGAGCTTGTTTGAGATCCTTCTGGATAAATACGAGTGGCCGCGGGAGGAAGCTGATCAGTTCAGCTCATTCCTCCTGACCATGTTGGAGCTGTTGCCAGAGAAAAGATCCACGGCTGCTCAGTGTCTGAAACACCCCTGGCTTAACTCCTAGACATGTCAGTTCTGTCTTGCTCAGGACCTGATGGATGAGCTCTCTACTCAGGAGCATGCTGGGGCCATGTGACATGGGACTCCAACATGTGCAACATATCCAGTAGTAGTCTGGTGCTGGAGTCATAAGCACAGCATTCATAAATATTTATTAGCCTGAGTGAAAGCCTTTTCCCAGTTGGGTTGCTTGGTCTTTTGGTGTTTCAACAGTAGTCACAATTAATTCAGGCACAACAATGACAAAAGGAGAGTTTTGTCTCCCTGGAAAACTGCCTTGTGACATGATCACAAAGATCCTGAATTTTAACGAAGTGATGTGAGACTGATGTTATTTTTGTTTCAAAGAAAGATGAGCCAAAATTTCACCTTGAAGAAAAGCTCATTTAAGTACTACAAAGGTTCTAGTAAACCAGGGTGCTGGTTTAGTTTGAGAAAAGTCAACTTGAAGGATAAACATGATGACTCATCACAGAACATGACAGTTTATATCAGACCTGGGCATCACAGGGCCCCCTTGATGGTTCTCACTGATACACTGGTCTTAACCACACTGTCAGTGTCCTTTTTTTCTTCATTTCACAGATAGCAGTGATATGAGTGATTTCTGAACTGACAGCATCACCTGCTGCGGCAGCTGAGGCAAGTTGTCACTCTGGATTCTAACATTTTTCATGCCACACAGTCGATTATGTTGGACTTAGCTGCTATAGATGACCGCGAGAAAGTGTGAGGCTAATGCCAAAAATGATGTGTTTTATGAATCATGGACTAAGTAATTTTTTTTACTTAAGTTGACAGAAAAGCTGTATGCTTGTTTGCGGCAAACGTGGCTGTGTGACTTAAGACAACTTGAGTCGCCTTTTTGAGACAAAATATGCTTACAATTACAGAAATCTATCAAGAGATCAGAATGAGAGAACGGCCAAAGCATTGCTAGCTAAGTGACAAACTCAGCAAGGACTTTTTACAAAGCTTCATGCAACAGAGGAAGAATACAGTCAATGGGAATGATGAAAACAGATTTCAGCTAACAAAATTGATTTTCTATTTTATTTTATTTCATTTTAGATCTACATGTTTTTTTTTTGTTTTGACATGCTGAGAGATTTTAGTTTGTTCTATTTGAATTTTTTTACCCAAAATAGTCAGTCCTGTACATAAAGTTTGTGTCAAAGACTCTTGCATGTAATTGTCCTCGTTAAGATGCTGTTTGTGTGATTTTCAGTATAATTAAAATGAGTGCTTAGTTTGTTTTCTATGAAATCTGTGAATTTCTATGAATCTATCTGTTTCTATCTATGGTTTCTCTGGAAAAATACTGCCTACCCCATGTTATATGCTGTGTCATTAAAAACAACAAACTAATAGTTAACTCATTTTTTGGAGCCTACTTTTAGAGAAAGAGTTGAAAATGTAATCAAGATGGAAGAGATAAGAGTAGATAAGTAAGAGATACCAAGGACCTACTATGATGACTGGTTGCAGTGGCGCTTAACAGGTAAACAAAAGAAATCATTAAATGTCAAACAGGTATTTCTCACTCATCTCTTACAATACCAGTGAGTGTATGTGTGTGTGCACACATTGGCTGTATTGACCATAGAGCTTTGGTCTCTTGTGTATTCCCTATACACTCACTGAGAGCAGAGCACTGAGAGGGGGGTGGATGGAAGAGGAGGGAGGAGTTAGCGTCTTGTAAATGCAGGCATATGCCAGCAGAGTTAGAAAACTCACAGGTTTTCCTCTAGCAGCAAGAGGAGGTGAGAAGAGGACAGGGAGCCCTGCCTGCCCACACACGTAAGTCCTATTTTTTTGTTAGATTTTCCACAAGAGAGTCTTTAGAGGATGAATGAGGTGCTTTTTATGCTTAACAAGTGTTTGCCTATGTGCTGCTCCTCTAATTCTCCTCAGCAAAGCCATTTTCACAGCAAATAATATATTACGCTTTCATAACAAACAAGATTTAGATACTTTATTGCCATTATAATCTTGTTCTCATTCCTGTTTCTGTTTGTTCATTTGAAAACTTATATGGTTTGACTGACACAGTGATTTAATTTTATTTAATAGTATGAACAGCATGTAACTTGTGCGACTGTCTTTACCTACACAATGTTGAATGCATATTTGCACATGCTAAAATTATTCTGCTGTTTGCCTCTGAATCTCTTGGTTGTGTGTACATTAAAATTAAAAGCCAAAGTAAAGGTTAAAGTCACAGAGCTGTGCCTTTTGTGACACAGCTCTTAACCCTCAGCCAGTTGCCATGCAACTCAAACTCCAAATCAAAAGGAATTACCTCAACCACCACTGGTCTTTCACAGTTGCATTGTGAGTCCTAGGTAATGCCGTTTCCAGCAATGTCCCCCACTGCTTTCCCACAGAAGGAGCCCTTTAAGGATTCTGGCTGTGCTTTTCTGCTCCTTTTTTTGCTCTGTTGTTTTCAACTCAATCAGTACTCAAGATATCTTTGCAGACTAATTGCTTCTCAGAGTAGGAAAGATGCACACAAAGCTCTGTGCTGTGTGTCTACCAGTGCTTATTGCAGTTAATATTAAATGTGATATCATCACATCGAGGTGTGTGTGGGTGTTCAGCTTGGACCTGGCAGCAGCAGCAGCAGCTTATAATGAAAACAGGAGCAGTATTGTAGACTGCATAGTAAACACCCATCTCATTAGCTCTTCACAAAGAGAGAGGTAGAGTGAGGAGAGATGTGAAAGCTTTCATTTATCTCATGCACATGTGTTGTTACTGCACTGCCGATGTGAGCCATTTATTACTGGCTATTTCCATAATGCAGCACCATGTAACCATGCTGAATTGTTGTTCACACCCTTGTCTTGCTTGCAGGATGTTGCTGACTCTTCTTTGCAGTTGCACTGGTGGAGCTGCTCTTCTTTACGCTCTGTACAGATGGGTGATTCCTGCTGCTGTGCAGCATCATGGAGGACTGGCGCTCATTTGGCATGATGTCATTGTGGAGCGGATGCTGGACACACTGACCCAGTCTACACGTCCTCAGGTGTGCCTTCAATATATGGAATTCACCTCTTACAAGAGCAGGCTCACCATAGTAATGACCAGATTGGTGTGATGTAGACTGCAGATGAGATGATTAGATGTGTGATGATGGGATTCAGGCTGACAGTTAAAAGGGGTGGCCACACAGACTGTTGGTCAAATGTCAATACCACTTAAATACATGTGTGTATTTGTACATGCATGTATGTTTTACATTAAAAAGGTAGTTGAACATGTCTATAACCGTTCCAACACAAATTGAATTGACCTCTAATGATTTACACCCAAACAACAGCAGGAGTCCCCAGCCATGCTGCTCTGTGAGGCTGTTTTCATCCACAATGGGGCTTTGTGCTGAATGCTAATCTCAGTATGCTAACTGACTCAATAACAACCTGACGTTCAGTAAACTCACTGTGAATTTTTTCACCACCTTCATTTAGGAAATCAACAAAGCTGATATTAGCTCATTTTCACATAGCACAGAGTTCATGTAAGACTGATGGGAATGTAATTAGTTTAAGCCTGATGTTGGCTGAAGAAAAACTATTTGCTTTCACACATCAGCGCTAAAAAATTCAAATCGGATCATGTTGGCATTTCAAAAGGATCTTTTAAAAACTTTGGCCAAGGATGAAGATATTCACAAATTTATTTTGCATTGTTGACATGTAATTAGGAAAAACATTTGACTTCTGAGGACTTATTGCATCCTGTTTTTTGTCCTATTTTTACTCATAATGTTAACTTGCTGGTGACAACCTTTCTATGTTCACACATAAATGTACCAATGCTGTTTCATCTAATTTAGGAGCTGTGGAGTCAGAATGCACTACAGAGATCATAATCAAAATTTTTTTAGGCTCTTGATTGGCCAATTTGGCTTAAGGGCTGGTGTTATATCACCGCCTGTTGGTTTTGCATGCTGATGACAGTGCTACAAACGTTTCCCTGGACAGAAATTCAGGCCTTGTCAATCAGTATATATGTTTCTTCGTTTTCAAACAGTTTTTCCTCCTTTCCTCCTTAAAAAAATTAAAATAAAATCCAGTCCACACAAGCAATGATTTACATAAAAAGTCTGCCCAAATGAAAATGCAAAACGTAACTGAAGTGTTTGATTGAGCATCACCTAAAACCATTCTTGTGTGGGTGGGATTTTTTTAGAGAATGGAGGAGGGAAAACCCTGTGTGCATATGGTCTAGACCTAAGCTTTTAAGAAAATAAGTCAGCTGGAGGTCAGGAATAGATTTACCATGAAACAATAGACCTTTCACAGATGTAACTAAAACCAGCTGCATTCCATTTGGGTTTCCCACTGACCTTTTGTAGGTTATGGTTCACTGGGACACTTTATCGTAACAGACACATCATTAATGCCATTAGTTATGAGAGTATTTTCCATGCTATGACAAGTCAATGGCCTTTAACATACCGGATGGCAAGGAATAATCCCTTTATATTAACACTGCTGATATAGTTAGCCTTAAACTTAAGTTCAGTTTAGTATTTTATGTCGGTGGACAGTAACAACATGTGTGGGTTTCATGTTTTCATGTGTACTTATCACAATGTTAATGATAATACTATGTTTTATTTAATTAAGTATTACATAAAAAAAAGTTAACACTATGAACAGTAAAGGTAGATGACATATATAATTTTGACTTATTAAAGCCTTTTAGGTCACAGGACTTATTATTGTTATTATTATTATTAAAGTCAAGTTAAATTTTAATTATGTATTCCCAAATCAAAACATAGGTTGTCTGAGTCACAAGCAGGTAAAGACTACACTACTGCTACTACTACTACTCGTACCACTACTCATTCCAGTACTACTACTAATAATAAGAATAAGAATAAGAAAATGAATTTGGCAAACTATACTAATTATAACAGCTGATAGCAGTTGAATATTGCAGTTGGTTGCAAAAACTCAGAGGAGGGTGACAAGTTAGTAACAAGCTATACTTGACCATGAATGTGAAACACCAGTGTAAGACTTTTACTGCCTTATGACAAACTGTTCAGCGAGTCATTAGGAAAGGGTTGTGTTGTAGGAAAATCAAAATCAGACAGAAATGCAACCTCTGGGCCGCCGTTTGGCTCAATCGGGAGCACGGGTGGCCCATGTGCGGAAGGCTCGGTCCTGAGTTCGACTCCGGCTCTGACCATTTGCTGCATGTCCCCCCCCCCCGTTTCCTGTCCTATATCTCAGCCGTCCTATCAATAAAGGCGTAAAAGCCCGAAAAATATAATTAAAAAAAGAAACGCAACCTCTTTAAACAGGTCATATGAAATGAATCAAACCAAACTATATTTAGGCAAACAGTTAATAAGCAGCAGACGGAAATTAAACAAGCTAACAACCAGCCAGAAGGTCGTACCGTGTCACACAACTAATTTGCTGCCTGTAAAGTTAACACAGGCAGCATAACAAGCTAACCAGAAGCTATTGTGTAAGAGGGTAGCAGGTCACTGAGCTGATGGACTGACAGGAACCAGGTGTCCAGAAGCAGACAACATGCAGAGGGTAGGCTAAGAAAGATAAATATACATCTGCCTTATATGTATTCTTCTGTTAAAATATGTTGAGGATAGTGCCACTCTATTCAGCTGAAAGCCTCTTCATATTTACCTTGAGGTAGCATTTTTTTAATGGAATAATTGTAAAAACTTGTGGTAGATAACTAATTACAAGGGGAACCTGGACAAAAAAGTAGCAACACATGGACAAGAAAACAATTAGCTGAGAAATACTGTATGTAAAAAATAATTGCAGTGTTTATCAGTGAAATTAAATCCTAAAAAAGATAAGCACTTGCCTTCATCATCCATCTAAGCACTTTTTGCCTAAAGTGTAGTGTTTGATTACATTTAGTTCTTTTGTGCACATCTCTGCAAACTTTAGTGGGAGGTGTAGGTTACAAAAAGTTAGCAGAGGAATAGCAGCACAGCCACACAGTGGGATCATAATTTATACATGTACAAACGCTGGTGTATTTGGCCGGCAGGGTTTGAGCTGACAGTTCAGTCACAGAAGAGAGAAGTGTAGTCATCCTCGCGTGCATTATTTTTTCTCCATCTCTCCTATTTGAATTTTAAGATCGAGGATTGACACCAACAAATGGGATCTGTCACTTTAATGGGGAATCCCATTAAATCCCACAGGTTATTTAATGAATGATTTTAATCAAGTATACAGGCATTAATGAATGAATAATTAATGAGGCTCTTCTCTAAAGAGGTAAAGAGGTTATTTTTCATCCCTTCAGCGGCTCCTGGGTGCAGTACAGAAGAACGCCACTAGAGGAGACCCTCGCAGCGTGGTCAGAGCCATCGACCAGTTCTGCAGACAGAAGGAGTGGGCCATGAATGTGGGGGATGAGAAAGGTATTGATTTCTGATAGTATGACAGTGGGCTTCCATGTGGAAAACCATCTCCTTACTCAACACAGCTGTGTGTTTTTTATGTTTATTTTGCCACAGGCTGCATTCTTGACTCTGTTGTGTGTGAGGTAAACCCAGCAACTGTATTGGAGCTGGGTACCTATTGTGGCTACTCCACAGTACGGATCGCCAGCCTGCTACCCCCCAACGCTAAGCTCATCACCCTTGAATTTAACCCAGACTTTGCTGCAATTGCGCGTCAAGTGATTGCTTGGGCAGGTTTAGAAGAAAAGGTAAAGCCAGACGTCTTTACACACACTCAAAAAACCAATGAATTACATAGTTTGTTGAGTCAGAGGACAGTGTGTTTCATCTTTCTAGGTCCAGTTAATTGAAGGAGCATCTGGTGACTGGATCCCCAAAATGAAGGAGCAGTTTGGGGTAAAAACCTTTGATTTGGTTTTCCTGGATCACTGGAAGGATCAGTACCTTCCCGACACAAAACTACTGGAGGCAAGTCTGTTATTTCTCATTATCTACTAATCAAACTCGATTTTTCTGCCATGACACCCTCTTTGCTCTTTATTTAGACGTGTGGTCTTCTGAGGAAAGGCAGCATCCTGCTGGCAGACAACGTCATCTGTCCTGGAACTCCTGAGTACCTGGAATATGTCCGTAGTAGCCCACAGTACGAAAGCCAATACTTCAAATCTCACCTGGAGTACACTAAAGTGGAGGATGGCTTGGAGAAGTCCGTCTTCTTAGGGTAGTTTTTAATAAAAAATGTCATGTTTCACACAGATGTTAGAAAACGTCAAACCTCTGTTTACTGAGCCGACTTAAATTCAGCCATGTCTGTTTTTTAATACCTCACAGAGTGTGTTAGTTTGGAGTTAAAAGTTATGTGTTTGATGTAAAGGGAAAAAATAACATGTTGTGTGCTTTATTATAAAATAAATACATAATACATATTAAGTTTCAATACTTGCTGCACTCTTTGAGATGTCTGTATTAGTACAGTAGGCGGCAGCAGTGACACCATGTTCAAGCATCTAATTGACAGATGAAGAGATGCAAACTGATCCGGGGGCAGCTTTTCCCAGAGCATCGACTCAAATCAATAACAAATCTAATCCAGCTGCATTCAGTGGTGCAGAAACCTATTTTGTGCTCTGATATTCTCCACCATTGTGCCGGTGTTGACAGGTGTGGGAAGAGAATGAGTGTGTGCTTATGGCATGTTAGGATGTGTGTGTGTGTGTGTGTGTGTGTGTGAAAGAGAGAGAGGGAGAGAGAGTATGAATCAAATTGCTGCTCATCTAATCTCTCAAAGTGACAGAGGTCCGTCATACTGGGATGGGGGAGGGGCCTGCATTTGCTCCAGCTGTATGGAAAAAAAAATAAAAGAAAGAAATGGGCTAGTCCACCTCGTGCTTTCTTCACAGACGCCTGCATGATAATCCCAATCTGTGGCCATTAGTGCACCGAGAGAACGAGCAAGGAGAGAGTTCAACAGAGAGAGAGCGAGAGTGAGGGAGTGAGGGGGAGTGCCTGGACAGAGAAACAGAGAGAGAGAGGGAGAGAGAGAGACAGAGAGAGAGAGAGAGAGCTTTTAAGGGATTTGGCAGTGATTTGTAGAATCTCACTGCTGTAATGTTGCGCTTTTCCTTCACTTATTCCTGATTCTGTCATTATACTCTACCCTGAAGCCTCACAAGTCAGTGTTTTCATTTGGTCTTTATAAATCACAGCTACTTTTTTTTTTTTAAGACCATTGTTTCCAGTGTGTTCTGATTTTATTTGAGAGTGGATGGCAGCTGTCTGAGATGATAGTGGATTTACTTTTGGTGTGGAGAGGAGAGCCTTGCCTCTAGATCTATAATCACATTCCAGACCATCGATGGAGGCTGCCTGTTTCGAGGAGCTCATGTGATGGATAAAGTCAAGACTGGTCAATGAAGAATGGGAAGGTAAGAACTGCTTTCACATGGAGACATTTCTCTACATGTGAGACGCTTGTAATGGTACTTTTGTAAGTCAAAAATTGTCTTCAATAGACAATTTTATTGATGCAGGTTTGATTTCTGCAGATTCCCTTTATGCATATTGATTTTGAGAATGATGAAATAGTTCCCATAAAATAGAATAAAATAAAAAAAAAGATACATTTTGTAAACCATGCTTAAATAAGAATTAGAATTTATGTATAGCAATTTGAAAAAAAAAATTGTGGGCATACAAACTGGTATCAAGATTAAATTATTATTTAATAAAAAAGACAAATACAAATTTCTCCTGGACACATTACATGTTTACACTCTTATGTATTGATTTATTTATTTTTTAAATTGCTTTTTTTTTTAGTCTTATTTTTGTGTAAGATTTGGTCAGTGATCACTGTGCAGATAAAGTTAACCTGCACCAACTTCTGGAGCGTGAAATGCTGTGAACCTTCAGTTGATGTTTTCTGTTTTGCAAAATTTATAGTGTTTTCCATCATCTGCTTTCAGCTCTCTGTGATGAAAGCTTCCAATATTCACTCTGTGTCATCCTGCATGCTGACTAAAATCTTCTCAGCTGCAGGTTTCTTATGGTGTAGACATACACCACATAGATTATATTTTGTCTTTTCTCTCTGTATATTTAGAATGTAAGAAATGTTTAAAAATCCTCTAGTAGACTCTCTGCATGGACATATTTGTTACCTGATAAGGGTATAAATTTAGCATTTATCTCCTCAGCAACACACATCCACTGGCAGGTCTTCAATTACTATGTCATATTGTGTATTCAAGCAATGTTCCCGAAGCCCAAAGAACTGAAAGACTGCAAAGAATTGAAATCCCAAATCTCCAAAGGACACCAAAGCAGCTGAGCAAATTTACAATAAATTAAAAGGTTAAAAAAACAAATCTGGAAGTTTTTATTGTATGTTGTAACTATGTAAAACTGCACATTATATTTAATGAAAAATTACGGTGGCATAGCTTCACTGTGGCAGAGGAAACAAAAACATAAATTACAACATGATATGGTTAAATAGTGTGGAATCAAGAACTGATTTATCCAGCTTCTAAACTGAAGGATAAACTTAAATATTAGAGAAACAATAATCCAGGACGTTAAAGAAAACATACTGTCATTATGATGAGATAATAACCTGACTGTGAAGCCCCTCTCTGACTGCCCCCAGGTGTCAAAGGTAGAGGGAGTGGCCTGGTGCTGTCAGTACCTCTGCTGGTCATCATCATGACATTAGAGGCCCACTCATCCCATCAGTGCTGCTGGCTTGGTTCACCTTCTACACACACAACATGGCTTCAGCTGATGTGGATGCTGCTGGTGGGTATGAGCCCGGGCGCATGGGCCCAGCAGGGCACCCAGCCCCAGTCCATCAAGATCGAGGGCGACATCACATTAGGCGGCCTGTTTCCTGTGCATTCTCGAGGACCTGCCGGGGTACCATGTGGGGATGTCAAGAGAGAAAAGGGGATCCATCGATTGGAGGCCATGCTGTATGCTTTGGACCAGATCAACAGTGACCCAGACCTGCTGCCTAACATCACTCTAGGGGCCCGGATCCTGGACACCTGCTCCAGAGACACCTACGCCCTTGAGCAGTCGCTCACCTTTGTCCAGGCCCTCATCCAGAAGGACAACTCAGATGTGCGCTGCTCAAACGGAGAGCCTCCCATCATCCCCAAACCAGAGAGGGTGGTTGGCGTTATCGGAGCGTCTGGCAGCTCGGTGTCCATCATGGTGGCCAACGTGCTTAGACTGTTTGCAGTGAGTCTCCTTTCACTTCCTATCTCAATGAAACACTGAGAGGTTCATACAGTTCATGTTTTCAGTGAGAAAGCTAATGAGATGTACCTTTTTTTATATTGTGTTTTTTCCTTTTTTGGAAAATTAATTAGAGTCACACAAGTGCATGGAGGTGGAGAGAGTCGGTCAATGAAACTGTACAAAAAGATTAATTATACTTGAGGAATTTTTTCATTTAATGGCAGGCGGCAATCAGTGTTACCTGTGCATATCAGCCACCCACTTAAACAGAGCAAGAATGGAAAGAAATGAAAACTATTTACAGTAATATTTAACAGGATATCATTATGTCTGAACCCAGACAAACAGAGGTAAACTTACAGTTCAAAAAAGCTGAACCTCTCTCTTTTATTTCACTGAACTTACTTGTTTAGGTCACTGCTGACTTTGTTAAGATGCACTGGTGAATGTGATGGTCTAATTTATTTAAAAATCCCCTCTCGACAAGAATCGGAGCCATCATCAAAATTTCACTATTTTTTAGTCTGCAGCATTTTAGTTGCAGTTCAATTATAAATTTTTCTGACCTAATTAAGAGCACTCCATATATTTAACAACGCCTTCTCATGGATACTTCAATTGATAATACTGCATGTGTTACATATTTGCTGCTATATAGTCAAAAAAATATTTTACCTGATGTGATTTTAAAACAAGTCATTCAAAATGATGAGTAGATGGCAGGCACGCTTTACAGGATTTAGATTCCATTGTCCTGGGTGGCTGCCGCAGGCTAATCCATGTTATGTGATCACCGAACAGGTTTTTTTTTAACAGATGATTGACCTTTGTTAATTGATTACACTGCTTATAGCGATGATGGGATGTTGAGTCGGTGTAAATCCCACGTTATGCCATGTTTTCATCGACTTAGGGATGTAGTCTGCCAGAAATCTAGAAATTTCTAAAAATACACACTAGCCCGGTCCAAAATGACCAAATTAGTTTCACAAACAAAATCAAATTTCTACTTGCCATGGTGCTACGCCTTGCAGCATTGTTTGAAGTGAGGATGTTGGGTTGAGAGCCAAGGAGGAGCAGCTTGCATCCAGGGCAGATGTTAACTACAGAATTATAGATCTCAACCTCCACTAAGCCCCTCTCAGCAGCTCAGAACCCTGGGCTGAAAATAGAGCATCAGGGCAGCGGGATGACACTGGTTCTAGGATAACGGCAACTTGCAGCCTGGACGGTGTGGAGTAGATTTAGCTAAATGGTGTGTTTCCCGCTACTATCCATATGTGCTGCACTCCGGACTGCGGATGCTTCTAGACTGATGTTCGTCATACACTGAACATCTGCTCTCAGATGGAGCAGAAGATGTTGAAGCTTCTAGCACTAAAACTATTGTCATGTTGGCTATCTTGCAAGTGGAAACTGTAGGCAAAGATCATTATAACCATCATCATCATATAGCATCATATATAACCAGTACCCCATTTCAGTTGCAGTTGTGTGTGGATTTTACCTGCTTTTGTTTTTAACGAAACAGCTCAGCTTCTTTAAGTAGCAGGAGATACAGACGATCCTACTGTGGGTTCAGTCATACCTTTAAGAAATTACTTGTGCTGAAATGTTTGGCTTATTAATCAACTAGTGGATTGATTTTGCAAATGTGATTCCAACTGTTTTTGCCATAGCAATGGACATTTTTCACAAGTTCTGATATTTTATTTAAAAAAATCACAAAAAACAATTCATTAAAATATGTTAAAAAGTCTATTGGTAATAATGCAATTCTTACTATTATCCTTTATTTTAATACAAGGTTCATAATCTGATTCATAGGGACTGCAGATTGGGCAGAAAAATTCACTTTTCTCTAAACTCACCACCTTTTATCTGTTTTTATCATTAAAACTAACATCATTTCAGAAGAAACACATTCAGCATGCCTATTCAGCATCACTTTTGGGTAACTTTAATCCAATATCCATTCCTTAGGAACCAAAAAAAACCAAAAAACCATAGAAATATATGCTGATGTATAATTTGTATCTTTTACATACTTAGGTTTAGCATATTTTTTAAAGTTTAACCAGAGCACTAGGTCAGAAGTAAACCACAATCATATTTCATTGGTCTGGATCCCGGAGAATCATTGACAAAATCAATAATCTAGTGACGCTGGGTTGTAAGTGGATACTTGTGTTACTGATACGGCTCATTGATTGTACTAAGTGACTTGGCGTAGAAGCTTTTTTTGGATTAATTTGGAGGAGATTATGAGTTTCCTTGTCGTTCATAAATTTGCATGCAAACATCTGATTCACCTTGTGAACACTGACACAGACTCCTCTGGACACTGATGTCATATGTCACTCGACAGACTTATCAAACACAGGGATGGAGCCACTTTTTTTGAGAGGGTTCACCCTTTGTGGTCTGTAACATGAATGCTGAACAGTAAATTTAAGCTTGATGAGGTTGACACAGGGCAGCAAGTTGAAGCTGCATGTGGCCATCAGAATTAAATATATTGTATGGCTTACAGCTGAGAAATGCTAGCCTTTTTCTAGTCTCTTGATCTCTGTCTCTCCCTCTGTGCTTAACATAATTTGACTAAAACCCCTATAATCCTTCCAGATAATCTGTGAAATGGTTCTCTCGCTCCTCTCTCCTTCTCCCTTTACAACCCCTTGTGTCTACCTTTCCCTCCTCGTCCGCTCCAGAGGGCCCAACGCTAAGCCACGCTGTGCGACCGGCATTAGCAGGGTCAGGGTTGAAACTGTCGACATAAACTGTGTCATTAAAGAAGTAGCACACCAGTAAATTAATCTTCTCATCCATTTTTTTCCCCAAACAAATGCTTTTACAGCTGTGTTTCCTACCATCTGTATTTCACTGAGACATTATATTCTCAGCACAGAACAGCTCTGGGTAGATCGTACTGGGTACTTGCCTCAGTTCTGAGAATTACTGAGAACACAGGCTGTTCAAGAGATGAACTCTCTATGATAGTCCAATTTTGAAATTTTAATGCACAACATTAATGTGGAAAGGCTCCATTAGGACCCTGTAAAGGTTTTGTCTACGAGTAAGTGGTGCATCATCCTCTGACATGGTTCTCTGCCTTGTCTAGTCATAGTTTTTACCTTTTGTATCACATATCGGCCTTAATAATCACAGTTGCTCACTCAACCCTTTGTTACCACTCACCCGTTCTTATGTCTCAGATCCCACAGATCAGCTACGCCTCCACTGCTCCGGAGCTGAGTGACAACAGCCGCTACGAATTCTTCTCACGTGTGGTGCCTCCTGACTCCTACCAGGCCCAGGCCATGGTGGACATAGTTAAAGCCATGGGCTGGAACTACGTCTCCACGCTGGCCTCTGAGGGGAATTACGGAGAGAGCGGTGTTGATGCCTTTCTCCAGATATCCAGAGAAGCAGGTTGTGTGTCTGTCTGACTGTATGAATGTGAATCTACTGCTGAGACAAAGAGGGTATTTTATCAAGCTGTGGTGTTCTCACTCATTAAAAGACTAAAATAGGAAACAAAAATCCTCGACTTTGGTGAGCTCTTTACTTTTTTCCCTGTTGCCACCATGAGGTTGACATTTTATGGCTTTGAGCCAAATGCCTCATTAAAGTGGTCAATTGCCATTTAGTTTGGTAAAAACTTGCATGTTTCTCTCGAAATAACTTGAAATTAACCCCTGACTTTTCATCTTGCACTATTATCAGGTAAAAAAAAAAATCATTATCTTGTTTTGGAAAGCCATACAAAACTGACATTCCCACTAGCTCCAACATTACTCTGTGTTAAGTGGTGATTAGGACTCTAATGAACTTTTTAAGCTGAACATATTAAACCTAATGCCTGTTTAACTCTAGTCTGTTCGCACATTATTGTGAGCATGTTAACACACTGATGTCAGCACAAGTCTCAAAGCCTCAATGCTAGCATGTCTGTAGACTCTTAGTCTCATGCTCTTAATTGTTAGCATGTAATCTAATAATTTATTGTGTTTCATAATCTTCATCTACGCACTAACAGAGTCTACAGCTATGCTAGCAGCTGAGTGAATCTCTACTTAGGAACAAGGGTACTGGATGCTAAATGCTAACTTCTGTGGGCTAACATGCTCACACCTCTGGTAATAATGCCTGTCATGTTAACCATCTTAGTTAGCCTGTCAGTGGGCTGACATTTGTTAATCAAGCATATCAGATTGTCATTACTTTAAAACTTTTAAATCAAACTAATTGACGAATTGCACTTTTGACCCTGTGATAGTGCTTTATATAAAATTAGAATATCACTATTAATCCTAAAGAGGGACATGAATATTTAAGTTGATGTAATTTTTAATATATGCTGCATCATCATTTTTGTATTCTGCAATAACCTATATGTTTCAAGGTCTCAGTTGGGATATTGATTATGTAATTTCACTGTGCAGTGAAGGGAGGAAACAGGGATGCACATCATATTTCCAATGTCTCTGACACAGGGGGGCTGTGTATTGCACAGTCCATAAAGATTCCCAGAGAGCCCAGACCAGGAGAGTTTGAGAAGATCATCAAGAGACTGATGGAGACCTCGAATGCTCGTGGGGTCATCATCTTTGCCAATGAGGATGACATCAAGTTAGTTGAACTCTGCTGCACTTTATGTTTAAAAAAGGAAATCAGCTAGATGTGTGGACAAAAATACTGTTCTGTAATTAATTTTCAAGTCTCCTGTGTGATAATCACAACTGACTCTGTCCTCTTTCAGACGGGTGTTGCAGGCTGCCAAAAAAGCCAACCTGACAGGCCACTTCCTGTTTGTTGGGTCCGACAGCTGGGGGGCCAAAAACTCCCCTATTCAGGACCAAGAGGATGTGGCTGAGGGTGCTGTCACCATCCTGCCCAAAAGAGCCTCAATTGATGGTAGGGAAATTTTTAAATAATCAAGATATTACATTATAAATTTAATCAACTGGATGCAATATCTGCAACAGTCAGAGATATAAGATGGTGATAGATGGGTCTAATACCAGGGCAAGAAATAAAGGAAATGACTGATGTTTGGCAGGTCTACAAGCAATATTCCCCATCCTGTCATTAAAAAATGGCCATAGGTCAGATTAAGTCATAGCAATATTTCATTTTGCCAAAATTTGATTTCTTTTGATGATTTTCACACAGTATGATTATGGAAAGGCTGTTATAAATCAGAGCACTGTGGCCTTAAGCATGCATGTCATTTTTTAATGAAATGTCATCGTGTCTGGTTTGTGAAATGATTCAGGGTTCGACCAGTACTTCACTTCAAGATCTCTAGAAAACAACAGAAGAAACATCTGGTTTGCAGAATTCTGGGAGGACGACTTCAAGTGCAAACTAACCCGCCCTGGCATAAAGTATGAACTTGGTAGAAGAAAATGTACAGGTAAGCGTCTGTAATTTCAAGCACTTTTCACTTTTTTATTATCGGCACTTTTGACACTTTTGGTGTCTGTCAGGTGAGGAAAGAATCAGTCGGGACTCTCAGTACGAACAGGAGGGCAAGGTACAGTTTGTGATTGATGCTGTGTACGCCATGGCCCACGCCTTACACAGCATGCACCTCGACCTGTGTCCTGGCTTTATGGGTGTCTGTGAGAAGATGGACCCTGTGGAAGGACGGATGCTTCTCCAATACATTCGCTCTGTAAACTTCAATGGTGAGTTTCAGCCTTTCAATCAGTTTTCTTATCCAGTGTGTGAGGATTTAAATTAAAGGAGTTTCATTTCCTTGACTAGCTGGATGTGAAACCATGTGTTGGAGGATTTTTGCTTGCAAAACCATTGCTTTCTTTCTTCTGGTCTCCAAAAAGTTTAAAAAGAACCAAATTTCATAAAGAAATCAGTATGTGGGAGGTCAGCTTTCAGTTGGAAACCTTGAGATGTTTCTGCTAATGTACCTAGCTACGGAGCAGAGCACACTTCTTTAAAGCACACCACCTCCCTAAGGCAGCCTCCTCGCTTTACCCTATACACAACGCTCCTGCTTTTCATCGTCGTCTTTCATAAAATCACAGTTTGGATGAGGAAAAAAAAATGTTCTATGAAAGCATTCTATTTACTGCTCTCCTCTAGCTGGATGACCTTGGCTTGTATGGAAGACTTTCTGAATTAGCGCCTGCAGGGACCTGAGAGGAACATTCAATCATGTTAGAGCAACAGAGCGGAGTGCACTGAATGTATGCGTGGAGGAGAGCCTTCACTAAAGAGCATCCTGCACTCAGCTTTCACATGATTGCACAAGATTGAAGAAAGCAAACACAAGCTGTATTCAACAGCGTGTGGGTGTTTTCTTAGCCACTGAAGACGGGGGTGCATGTCTAGAGCTTAGAGACCTTGAATTCTTCATCCCCTCTGACTCACTTCTTTCATTTTTGATAGTGCACAGGTCATTAAAATTCTTTCTCTGTCAAACAGGCAGTGCAGGAACTGGAGTGATGTTCAATGAAAATGGAGATGCTCCTGGTCGTTATGACATCTTCCAGTATCAGCTATCCAATGTCAGCAACCCTGGCTACAAGCTTATTGGCCAGTGGACGAACCATCTCCGACTCACTGTAAATATATATTTACATTTTTTTGTTCATTTGGGGTTAAAAATGAACATTCAATTTTATTTCTATATCAATATTTTAAGAAGGTTGACTTATTAAGGTCTGTAGGCTAATTATGTGGCTAGAGCCAGAAGCCAGTTAGCTTGGCTTAGCGTTAAGACTGAAAACTAGGGAAAACAGTTAGCACTGCTCTGTTCAAAGTTAACAAAACTCTGCCTTCCAGCAACTCTAAAGCTCTGTTGTATTGTTTAATCTGGAGAAAAAGAACAGTATGAAAGTGTCACATTGGGGTTTTACAGGTTATATGCCAAACTATTTCCTGGCCAGGTGCACTTATTTTCTTGAATTGGTAAAACCAACGCAAAATGATTCCTTGTTTTTCTTCCAGTCTTAAGACCGCAGTTTTTAGTTACAAAACATTCAGTAAAATACTACTTCAATAACACTCAAACAAAGCACACTACAATGTACATCAAATCTTTTGACAGCAGAGATTTGGGAATTTAGACCATTGTACTCCTCAAATTTCTGACGTGCCAGAAATCCAGTTGTCAATTGATCCAAATCGCTATTAAGACGTGTACTGGTGACCTGAAACTCCCTGAAATGACAACCAATCTGGCAGAAATTTGTCTGATCATAAAGTTAGTCAAGGGCAACCAATTCATTGCTAAAATCTGGCCTTACAAAATCTTTGCTAGCACTTGCTATGTTTAATATTGGTGCGTTTGTACACCCCAGTCAGAGGAGATGCAGTGGTCAGGTGGGGACCGTAAGATCCCTGAGTCGGTGTGCAGCTTCCCCTGTGAATCTGGAGAGAGGAAAAAGATGGTGAAGGGTGTTCCCTGCTGCTGGCACTGCGAGCTCTGCGATGGCTACCAGTACCTGCTGGATGAGTTCTCCTGTGACATGTGCCCCTTTGACATGAGGCCCTTAAAAAATCGCACTGGCTGTCGGCCCACGCCCATTGTCAAGCTGGAGTGGAGCTCCCCATGGGCCATCATCCCCGTCTTCTTGGCCATCTTGGGCATCCTGGCCACCACTGGAGTCATTGTCACCTTCATCCGCTTCAACGACACGCCCATCGTTCGGGCCTCTGGCAGAGAGCTCAGTTACGTGCTGCTGACGGGCATCTTTCTCATCTACCTCATCACCTTCCTCATGATAGCCGAGCCAAGCGTGGCTGTGTGCGCCTTCCGCAGGCTGCTGCTGGGGCTCGGCATGAGCATCAGCTACTCTGCCATGCTCACCAAGACCAACCGGATCTACCGCATCTTCGAACAGGGCAAGAAGTCGGTCACGCCCCCGAAATTCATCAGTCCCACCTCCCAGCTGATTATCACCTTTATTCTCATCTCAGTGCAGGTATGAATGTGGATCCTTTGTCATGCACATCACCTACATTCTCTGTTACTTTATAACTAACTCATGCTCTTTTCCCTGCAGTTACTCGGGGTGTTCATCTGGTTTGGTGTGGTCCCCCCCCACACCATCATCGACTACGAGGAGCAGAAGCCCCCAAACCCAGAGTTCGCCCGTGGAGTCCTCAAATGTGACATGTCCGACCTGTCCCTCATTCTGTGTCTGAGCTACAGTATTGTGCTGATGATCACCTGCACTGTGTACGCCATCAAGAGCAGAGGAGTTCCTGAGACCTTCAACGAGGCCAAACCCATCGGCTTCACCATGTACACCACCTGTATCATCTGGCTGGCCTTCGTCCCCATCTTCTTTGGAACAGCGCAGTCGACAGAGAAGGTGGGAAATTTAATGTCATTATAGGAGCTGCTGGTCACTTCTCATTGGGTTGAAGTACTTTGTCTACTTTTTACTCTGCTGTACTTGGCTTGAATTCTTAATTTTTAATTTGCTTCTACTTTTACCCCCCTGCATTTCAGGTTGAAATTACTGGTTAATTTCAAGCTTTAATTTTAATATGACCACATGCTTAACCTCTGAAACATAGTGTATTTATAGACAAAAAAACCTAATACTACACATACTAGTTAAAATTAGTGCCATCTAAGCCAGCATTAAACTACTGTTTATAGATTAAAGCATCAGAAAAAAAATTCAATAATAATATTACATCCTTACAGGGACACTGTGCCACTGACTAATATTTTTAGTTTTAGGTACTCAAAAAAATGTCTCTCTTAACACTTTTGCACATCTATACATCAATAAAAATTGTGGAAGCAGGACTTTTACTCATAATTCAGTTTTTTTTTGAGCGTGATATTCCTTTGTAAACATAGATTCAGTGTCAAATTATTTGCGAATGCCAGTTTTTTATCTTGTCTATAAATTTTCAGAGAATGATGAAAAAATCTGAGGTTAGGTTTGAAATTACTTGTTTTATCTTATCAAAAGTTCAAAATGCAAAGATATTCTGCAGAAATTACTTCTGCTGTCTTTACAAATAAATATATAAATAAATATTCTTTGTTAATCTCTGCACCTATTGTGCAGTTACTTATCAAACAAATACCTGTTATTGCTGTATAGTCTAACAATTAATAGAATATTAACAATGTTAACATATTGACATTTGTTGAAGGTCAATAATTAAATCTAAACTTTATACCAGTACATTATTTTCATTATAGTCATTTGCAAGGCTTTTAACTGTAGATCCTCTATATTGATGGGAGTGTTTTAAGTAATCTGAGTAAATGAGTTCCTCAGATGTTCAAAGTGAAATCTGACTTTATTGCCTGTCATCTCACATTTGCTTCCTGCCGTACTCACAGGACGTCCTGCCTCCACTGTCCTGAGCCTTTAATTTTAGCTTGTGGGCTGCTGCCGCCGTCACAAAGTACGAGACTGTTGGGGGAATATTTGAAAAGCAGAGATATGCTTTAACTAATAGAGAGCTGTATTATGAATCAGTCAGGCTGAAACAATTAAAGCCTGAGGTGCTTTCAAAGTCTTTTCACCTCCTCTGAATGGAAATGAAGCAAATTAAGAAAAATGGAAGGGAGGGGAAAAGAAAGGAGGTCAGATGAGCAGAGGGACTGTACGGTCCCCCTCATCGACAAATTCAACCATCCCACTCAATTAATCATCACATAGAAAAGGAGCCAAATATTGGCACAAACTTTTGTTTGTCTCATCGAAACAGCAGCTGTTGTTATGCCAGTGTTTGTAGGATCACACGCAGGAGGAAGTGATCTACCTGCTCGCTGTCTGTATTTACATAAAGAAGAACCATGCGCTGTTCCTGAGCCAGTCTCTCTGACCGCCTCGGGCCAGCAGCATGAATACAATCCACTTTGTGCTCATAATTCATCACAGTTCCTTTAGAAATAGAGAGGTCACTGAGAGAAACCAATAAAAAGCATGACACAGATGATAAAAGAAACCCTACTGTATGGACATCATCCTGGAAGAGACCATGATGTGCTGCTGCTGAGGATAGTGTACAATCTATGACTTATTTATGGCACAAATATATCTTATTTATGGCACATATGGCTTGATTTATTTATGAACTGTATAGTTTGCTTGAATAATAAGTTCATAATTTATCGGGGGGTGGGTCTCAGGAGGACGCACTTCTCATTATTACTGTTGGATTACACCAGGAGGAAGAACAATGAGGTGTAAACGTGGTCACAGCCCAGAAATAGAGTCATCTTTCCTGACTACATATACCAGGTCATAAATCATTCAACAGAGGAAAAATGCTGCCTACTGCGCTTTGGAAATTGAAAGACTGTATTGTGACAACCAATGAGATAAGAGAATTTCCTTGAACCTGCGCAAGATGATGTAATTAATGGTGGACACTTGCAGAATTCTGATTAACGAGCAGAAATAAATCAATACTTTGCCCAGTAACTCTTCTTGTATTTATTCTCTCTGACCTGCCGTGTCTCTGTTGCAGATGTTCATCCAGACCACCACCCTGACAGTGTCCATGAGCCTGAGTGCCACCGTGTCCCTGGGCATGCTCTACATCCCCAAAGTCTACGTCATCATCTTCCACCCAGAGCAGAACGTCCAGAAGAGAAAGCGCAGCTTCAAAGCCGTGGTGCAGGCAGCCACCGTGTCCACGCACCTGTCCCAGAAGTCCAACGACAAACAGAACGGAGAGTCCAAGATAGAGCCAGACAGATCACAGTGAAACATATGACACTGGGTGCAGGTGCCCACCCTGATGAGATGGCTGATTATAACCGTGAAAAAAGTCAGCATAAAGGTCTACACAAATTTCAGCTGGATTGTTTTTTTCTTCCCTTTAACTACGGACTGAAACACCAGCAAAGACGTTCCTGGATGTTGTTTCTTTTCGCAATTTTTTCTAGATAACTCAGATCTATAAAACCTGGACTGAAGCACAAAAGGAAACAGAATTTCTCACTATTAAAAAAAGGACGACAGAGGATTTGAAGGATGTTGAACCGTCCTGAATGGATAGAAATATTTAAGATCTTTTCTTCTTTTTGTAAAAACATCCAGATTTTCACCTTAACTTGACAAGCAGGTATTGTTAGTTTAACTTTCCCTGGGAAATGTTATTTAGGAAAAAAAAAAGAGTTAAGCTTATATGGTGACCTTTGTCCTACAGGAAGATGTTCATGTATGTGGAAATCCCATGGGGTCCATGAAGCATTATGTATTCTTTACTGGCTCCTTGAGCACTGCATGGATTGTGTGTTTTATGTGTACATGAAAGATTTGAAATATTATTTGTCTGGGGTGTCGTGACTTTGTCCTTCTGATTGCACTGGAAGGAACTAGCTTTTAAAAACCACCACACGTCCTGTTTCTATTTCTGGTCAAATCTGCAGAGAATGTATTTAAAATCAACTTATTGTAATCCCTCACACCAAGATTTCCCGATGTCCAATCACAAATGCAACAAAGCGTCTTATTTTAATTAGTGTTGTGTATCTGAGTTTTATGGTACATCTGTTTTGCATTTGAAAACTATAACTTTATGAATGCAAACAGGAAACAACTGATTGTGAGCAGGATATTTATGTTCTACCTGGTACTTTTACTCCACAGTGAAAACAATGTTTGGCATTTCCCTTTATTGTTTGTCAAAAATATCAAGCAATGTCCTTGAGGGCCAGTCTGTAGAGCGACATACCAAAATAATAGTCAAGGCACTGTTACATTAATGCATGTGACCCTTGTTGGCTTCACGTCATCAGTTGTATTTGATAGATTTTGTGCCATGAGAAGAGGTGTCTATTATTTCTACAGACATTATATCATTGAATATGAAGTAACTCCTAGAATGAACAGTCCCTTATTTGCCAGTATATGATTTGCAGTGTACTTTTTGTTACTTGATTACAATTTACAACTCAGGTTTTACTGAAGGTGTTTTAAAAGACATTTTCCTTGAGGATTTTCTGTTCTTTGTTTGTTTCCTTTTACTGGCGAGCCTTTTCAATACAAATGGATTCAGCAGTTACAATGTGCAGTATATTTCCTCACAGTTCAGGAGGGCTGTGACAATCATATTCACATGTGAGAAAATAGTTTGTACTGCCCTCTGCAGGAGAGCACACTTCAGTGAAATGTTTGTGAATAAAAGCACAGCCAAGAGGGAATTGTTGTAGACCCCACACAAACCTTAAATAAAAAAATACTGTTTATTACTTGAGTTGGTTTACATCTGATAGGACCATTTAAAACTTAAAATACCCACAGTGCGTCCACCTGCAGGTGTTTAAGGAGACGGTTTTTAAATAAGTGTGAAAAATAGCTTTTGAAAAGTGAAGAGAATAGATGTGATTTCTAATGACATAACACAGAGCGCTGACATTTGAACAGATCCACAAATAAGCTGGTTGTCTCTCACACACATATAGACACTCACATAACAAGAAAAAGAAGAAGACCGGTCAAGTCACAGTCTCCACATACGAGTCCAAGTCATCACTAAAAAAATGTACAGCTGGATTTCTGATGCCACCACAAGCTCTGCGTCTGTATGAAGTCCTGTTTGGTGATTAACGGCAGAACCGCTGCCATGCTGGTTCTCTGTCATAGCAGCACAAATGGGCTACATCACACACAACATCGTGACCTTTGACCCCACATTCAGGGAGGGAGAATTTACTCTAGGAAGCCGTCGAGAGTCAGGCATGTTGCAATCTTGGGTGGAGGCCTGGTTACCTTTTTCCTTTTAGCTTTCATCAGTGGGCGAATCTCTGATAAAGGAGACTGGAATGGAGTGCATGGTTAAGGAACGATGCAGCATTCATTGATGCTTTCTTCTGCCCTACTCATTTTTTTAAATGATTCTTTTATAGGAATTTTCACTTCCTCTAGGATTGAACTCTGTCACCAAAGAATATTAAAAATTAATATTATCCAAATGCTTTTTTGCTCACAGCTCATTTTTGTCAACTAGGACCCCTTGATTTAGGTTTAAACAGAACACTATCAATGAATGACGCTGCTATGGCAGACATATTTGTTAGTAAATATTTTACAAGTGGCAACCTGCAGAGCTAAAAAATAAAGACACCAAAAGGAAGCCTGAATCCAAAAATGAGCAAATCCTTAAAGAGCTCCATGTTAAAATGCCCAGCAGAAACAAACATGCTAATGATTCAAAGCATTTTGGACCTCTTTAGCTAATTTACACATTTATGACGACTGTACAGGGGTGAATTTTTATATAACTCTCTTGTTTAAAATATGTTAAGGTTTATAAGAATGTGGCCTTTCTAGGTTACAGCAGCTGCTTGCATCACAAAGTCATTGACAGCGATGCCTAAAATCATCAGCTCCACCCTCTTATCCAAATACAGTCACTTCAAGCTCGAAAAAACAAAAAAAAAACAAAAACAAAAACAAGATGGCAAAGACCACAATGCCAAACTTAAGGCTTCAAAATATTACTCCACAAACCAATGGCTGATGTCACAGTGGCTCTATCCACTATTACTAATTTACTGTCTATGATTTTTCTACATCTAGCAGAAAGGGCAACATAAGAATATAAAATAGTGAAGTTTTAAATGTAACTAAGTATTGCACAATAAAACAGGCAATTTAGCTACTAGTTAATAAAAGTAACTCCCACCACAGCCCAGATGAGAACTTTACACTACAGTGGCAAACAGCACAGCAATCAATGATTAAAATGACCCAAAAAAAAGGATACAGGCTGGATGAATTTGGTGCGTCCTCCTAAACCATCATAACCAGTTCTGACCTGAAACAAGAAACATGATCTGTTATTCTCTAAAATAACAAATGGCATGTTGAAGCATTAGACTTTGAGTGCAGGAGATGGTTGTGTTGTACATACAGCTCCAGGCTTCCTCTGAGGGTCCAACATGCTGCCAAAAGTCTTCTTTCTGAAGAGGAGGGAGTTCCTCAAAAAAGGATCCATGGATCCATCTTCATCTCGAACCTGAGGTAAGAAAAAAAGTGAGGCAAATGTACATGTAACTTAAACATGGACCCTGTTGAGTGACATTAAAACAAACTTACCTTGTTTGGACCTGAACTTTTCTGGTTGTGTTTTGAAAAAGATGACCTGTAAAACAAAATATATCACATAACATTTATTTCTACCTTGTTTTAAGAGCGTAGAAACACAGTTTAAAGAGAATATTTGATTACATTAAACTTACGCTGGAGGGTCCAGTCGCATCTTCTTGGATGGGACCTGTGCTGGTTTCTTGTCCACATCATCTGGTGTAGTGATATCATAAGTCATGTTGAGGTCAATGTCCTTGCAACCTTCAGGCTGGTGGAGGCGAGGCTGCTTCAGCTCCAGAGGAGCAGGGCTAAGTGATGAACAGAGAAACCTCATTAGTAAAATGAAAATAATTTCTGTTTTCAGGGAAGACAGGTAAATGTGAAGATTTCAGTCCAGTGGCTGGGTGACACACCTTTCAAAGACAAGGCGACTGAGGGCTTCATTTGTCCGCGTTGGGGTGCTCAAAGTCCTCTGAAGAAACTCTACTTTCTTCTTCAGACTCTGTGGACACACAAACAGGCAGGGATCACAACTGTTCATAACTCTGATGTTGAAAGTAAAAGCAAAGGTTTTGGATTTGCCTTACAGAGATCTCTTTGTCAGCATTGGCCAGATCGTTCTGCAGAGACTTCATGTCCTCTTTGGTCTGAGTCACCTCCAGTGAGGCTTTGTGTAACTAAAACGACACATAACAACCTTGTTTGAGAGATTCCCCTGTGAAGAATCGATTCATCCTGCTGCAGTGACTTAAAAACATTACGTTACCTTGTTGTTAGAGGCCAGCACTTCTCTTTTCAGCTTCTCACACATGTCATTTGAAGACTTAAGACTTCCCTTTAAATTATCGTACTCTCTAAAAAAGAAAGGAAGGAGATACATGCAGATTGAAGGACCCAGTGAAGCTACCTTTACCAGGGCTGAAGCTCTAAAAGATGTCATGTGAAAATTAAGTGCAAATTAGTGATCAACAGTTCTTAGGGCTGCTTACTTTTTGAGTGAGATGCAGTAGATGGAGAGCTGCTCTACTGCTGCCTGGCTGATACCCATATCTGTGATCATGGACTCCACCTCTGCTCTCTGACCCTGCAACAACACGTCCAGGCTGCAACCACACCAGCAGTATTAGTGCAAAGCATGAATATGGCTTTCTTTTACAATGAAAGAAGACACAGCAATGCAGATCATTGCTAATATTTTGACAATGAACTGTAACTGAGATGGAACTTCTCTGACTGAAATGTATGCCCCTAGACAGACTCAAAGACCATCGTCCTATAAATAGTGATGTACTGAATACTGTAAAAAACAGTTGCCATACTTGCAGAAAGGTATAATAATAATATAATATAATCAAAATATTGTGAGTAATAGTGCGTCCCGGCTCAGAAGCATTAAGTTGACATTTGTCTTATGA
This sequence comes from Acanthurus leucopareius, assembly GCA_029814765.1. Lineage (NCBI taxonomy): Eukaryota > Metazoa > Chordata > Actinopteri > Acanthuriformes > Acanthuridae > Acanthurus > Acanthurus leucopareius. Next base: position 12,448,835 of record JAQMCX010000029.1, read on the forward strand.
TTGCAGGTACCTTTCAAATGTTTTCAGTTTGGTCCTGAGTCTCCGGGCCTCGTCCTTGGCAGCCTGAGCTTCATTTTGTTGCGTCTCGAGATAAGTCATCTGCTTCTGTGAGAAGCCAAAGAAAAAAATACACAAATACATTATAGACACAATAGGAGTTGGCTTAGAAAATGGGTTTAAACCACAAAACAAACAGCATACTCTGAGGGCAGAACAGAGCATCTCCTTTTCCATTATTTCTTTGCGCACACTGTCCAGGTCTCTCTTCTGCTTCTCCACTGTGTCCCTCAAACCGTCCACCACCTTCTGTTTGTCCCGCCAGTCTCGCTCTATAAAGCGATCAGACAGACAATGAACTAGTGCAACACAGTCCAGACAATCAAGCATCACAACATCACATCCTAGTTAGGGTCTTACCTTTAGAGCTTAAAAGCACCTTCATTCGATCGAGCTCATTCTACGGAAGAAACAAACAATGAAAACAAAACTGAATTGAACCATGATAGCATTAAAAATAAAAGAATGAACAATGAACAGTATAATCTGAGTATAAAATGTACGGTTTTTGGGAGTAACTCAACTGTTTTCAAATACATTCTCTTTGATAACTTGAAACCAAAACTGATTTGCTGTTGAGAAGCTCTAAGATACCTGCAAACACTCGGGGTCCGCTGAGGCCTCCTCCTCTCCACCTATGTCAAAATACAGCCTGCTGATAATGTGTCTGGTGCTGACCTACACACACACACAGGATGCAATAGCATTTAAGTGGACATTGTTCCTCTCTTTACAAAGTTGGTGCAGCCTGGGCTGGAAGCAGTTTGGTGGACTGAGTTACTGTACCTGTTTCCTACATTGTGGGCAGGTTTTTGTGGGAGCTTTTTGAAACCACATGAGGAGACTGAGGAGAGAATGGAGAGGGAGAAATTAGAAAAACATAGAAAACACGAGAGATGCGTGCTGTTGAAAACTTGGTTTTCTATACCAGCTTACCATTCATAGTGAAAAGTGTGTCCGCAGTGGATGGCAGCAACATCTCTGGAGTGATCGAAGAAATCTGAGCATATTGTGCAATATGCTCGGATAGGCATCTTACTGTCACAGGGATTGCTCTGTCATGGACAGTGGAGTACAATTTTATAACTTGACCTAAAAAAGTGTACTTTCCGCCGTTAAAATAACTGTATTCAAGAAACGTTATGTCGGCAACATACAATTGCTCGGGTATTTGGGTATTACAATTGCTTGTTACAGTTAGGGGCCCTAAACTCACAACGTCGGTGTTGGCTACGCTAACGCTAGTTAGCTGTGGTTACATTAGCTGTCTTATAAACAGTCGCTGTAACGTTACTTACAAAGCGAAGACCTCAAGTTACTTTGCAGTTCTTCGGGATGAATTTAAGCATACCTTAACTTACATAAAATGTGACATTCTGACCGAGTTATATACTGACTATATCTGCTAAAATCCGTCTTAAGTTAACATTGGAACTGTGGCTGCTCTAGAACTGCTCTGTTGCTTTCCCCGCTGTACGTTCAAACGTAAGTCCCGCCCCTTCCGCTGCATTCAAGTGCTGTTCGTAAACCTGGCAAAAGCTCGACCTTACACATCGTACACATTTTGTTGTATTTATTTTAAAGATTACCTGACGAGGTGTCTTAATAGCCTACGATAAGTTTAAGAATAGAGTTCCATTATTATATTGTCATATTTTGATCAGAGGGGCTTAAAAGTACAAGGACCTGATAAATGTATCTCCACTCATTTATTTTAAGTTAATTTTCGTTTCAAACCTTATATTACATGCATTTGCTGAGGAGAGAGGATATGTAAAAAAAACTTGATAAGGGATTGGTTTAACATTCATCAGTAATTTCCGCAAAAATAACTTCAGATTACACAGAACGTGTTCCGAGCATTTTAAAAATTACCCAGCACAGTTGTTGGTTTTCAAAGTACTTGAATGCCTCATCAAAATCATTTAAGGGACGAAGGGAAAGAAATAAATAAATAACTTTATAATGCGACATGCATTAGTTCGGTAAACCAGACAAATATGCAGAATGAATTCTCCAGTTGTTTTTCAGGTAAAGTTAAATTGGCCTGTTTACGACCCAAGAGCGCTTCAGTGGAAGTGAACTTCAAGTCCCACAATTCCTACTTCCGCAACCAAGCAGGTCATGTTCACTAGCAAGAGATACTTCTGTCTTGCACCTTCTTCTTAGCTCGTTGCAGTAAATGTGACAACCGAGTTGTGAAGCACAACAATCAAATAAAGGCAACTCCGGAAATGAAAGGTAATAATTTGTGAGTAAATTAATTTGAACTTTCCTGGTAGCTTTTTGTCAGAATAATGCCAGACCCAGCTAGCGTTGGACTTCTGATTAGCTGCTAAAGTTAGCTATCAAAGTAGCCTTTGGAGTTCTCTAGCACCATATCAGACGTCTCTCTGAGGATGACAAGGGTGTGTAGCAAGATACAATGTACTGTTTAAATAAGAAGGAGAAGTGTTATACTGAAACACAAGTCGTCTTCCAATTCAGGTTCACGAGTCACACCAAAACTTATTAACGTCTTTCACTCACGCACCCCTGGCCACGTCATAATATTTCAGCATCATAACCAGAGTAATCGCCAGTCACAGTCCATGAATCATGACGCTGATGACCTTGGGTCCATTGGTTGTTTGTCTGTATATCCTGTTAGGTCTGGGTCTCGGCCATAAGTTGCAGTGATGGATGGGGAAGCCCAAAAGGAGAGGGCGGCTGCGTCATGGGAGAATGGTACTTTGTCTCCTGTGGACCGCCTTCGCTGCGAGAGGGCAGACAGCCCCACTCCAGGTCTGGTTGAGGGAACTGAACCAGGTGAGGCTAGTCCACATTCAGCACCTTTTGCAGATTGTCAGAATGAATGCAGTAGACCTACAGGTGGTGCTGGGATTGCCTCCCAGCAGCGTCCCCTACACCTGTATGCAACTGCACAAGTAGAAGGTATCCATAATCGGCAAGCAATTTGTGAAACATCAAGTACACACATATCATATTATCCCTAGAGGGCAAATCGTAAACAGTTTGCAAAAATAATAATGGTGATGTACAGATTTTTAAAACACATACAAGAATTCGATCGCTACTCAGTGCAGGCCGATACACAAAGTTCAGGTGTCGGAATGATCAGATCTGGTGTGAGAAAATTAGTATTGGTTTTCTAACATCTCTACCAACAGTGAAATGTAAATTTCACAGAAATCTTGATAATCTGAACCATTGAGGATGAGCTCGCTCTCTGAGAAGATCAAAAAGCTGAAACATACTAAAATAGCTGTGTGTAAACTTCCACTTAATACTCTGGCATAACACATTTAGTTGCAGTAACAGCAAGTTCTGTCATGCTTATTTGAAAGACTGGACATCTAAAGGCTTTGATTATTAGATGGATGAATTGAATGAATAAATATAATGTTACTATTTGTGTAAGTGTCATGCCATCCCGCAGCCATCCCCCATGGGATTAAATTACAGAACATAAAAAAATGTTTACAGTACACGGGTACAACGTTTACAGTACACCGGTGTCCCTTATTCAAAGATACAATTTCCAGTTGGTCTGGTCATGCCCACCATAAGCTCAACCCAGTCCATGGGTAAGTAAAGGGCCACTGTCTTGAATCCTGAGTAACAACTCTTCTGTAAAGTGTAATTGATGCATAATTAAACCTTTTGTTAGTTCTTCATATTGCATCCAGTCAAACTAAAGGTTACAGTGCTACTTGCTACTTAATTCGTCATGATTTGAAAAATAACCAAGCAATGATAATGATGATTAAAACATTATTATAGCATGTCAAAACATGTCTAAAGCATTGAAGTACTTCCCTTTAACTTCCCCCTTGGGTGAAAAGTGTTGCTTAAGAAGACTTCTTACTGACTAGCTGTTGCTAGGCAACACTGGGAACAAAAACAAGACCAACTTGTTTCAATTTTATCACTAAACCATTTTTGAATAGTTGAATAGTTGAAGTTCTCCATTTTACAATGTTATTAACATGCAGTCTTGTGTGTGAGTGCGTGCGCACATGTGTGTATCTTTCTGACTGTGTGTGTGTGTCTGTGTGTGTTAGAGGAAGGGAGAGAACATACACTGTAAAATTATTCACATCTTGTTTGTGAGGAATGCAGAACATTTGATCAAAATAATGTGTCTTTTGTAATCTGCATGCCACTTTCTTGGTTTTTTGAGCTGAATGTCTTCATGATAAACTTGATAAATACTAACAAGGAACACGTGATTGAAAGAAGTGTTTTTGACTTTGTAAGAATAGACTGTAAAAACAGTAATAACCTCTCTAAATGTTCGTGACTTTGCCGTATCAACAGTACAAAAGATGCCTCCTTATTCTCTCCTTTAAACTGTAATAATGCTTCTTCTCCTGACTGATGTTTTTAAATCAAGTGTGGTTGCAGTGAAAGTGTGTCAGCAGCAGATCAGATCTGTCACATCCAGCTTGAACAAATCCAGCTCTTACAGGTTGAATGATCTAACTCTTCCTGGATTTGTGCTACTAATTCTAGACAAAACAACATTTTGCAGCTGTCTAATTTTCAGACTTTTCCTATTCTTTTCTTATTTTCTGCGATTAGCTGTAGGTTTGTGAATTTCTCTGTTGCATGACTTACTCTAGACTGTCAGTCACCCTTTTCAGCCACCATTAGGTTAATGGATGGATTTTTCCCATAGGAAAGCAGTTATGCTCTCCTAACCAAACATACATTTACCTAATGAACCAGAACTGATGCGCTGTCTCAAAAAACCTAGGAATATTTGGTTTAAAAGGGATTGCTTAATCTTTTGATATGTCAAATTTCAACCTCATGTTAGAGTTAATCAAACAGTGCAAAGTCATACTGAAAGTTGCCGTTCAACAAGCCACACAGAGTGGAGATTTCAATTGAGAGACTGAGAGGATAAGAACTAAAAGTGGTTTGTTTGACAAATGGCAGTCTGGTTAACCAGCCCACCTCCATGAAAGAGAAGTACATGGCTGCTTTTATAAGTTTTCTATGGGAACCCCTGCTGACTGTCCCACCAGTGGTTAAGACAGTCCCAAATGGGGGTTAGGCCCGCAGATGCAGAACAAGTAAAAAACATATGCAGTCTCCAAAGGGCCTTGTAAGAGGCCTACTTATTTATTCCTTGCAAATCTATGCATTACACTGGCAAACGTGACTATAATTTTTCTCTACATCAATTTCAGGTGCTGGTCAGAAAAGTGCTATGTTTGTCCATGCTCAGTCTTTTGAGGATCTGACTGCTGAGGCTGAGGAAAAGGTTGAGAGAGAAGCAGAACTGGACAAACCAGAAGAGTGTGCAGAGGAGCTCAAGGTGCTGGTGGGAGAGAAAAACATACAGGAGCAACACAACAACGACATTTCGTCAGAGAGTAGGGCTAAGGAGGAGGATGTGTCCAGTGAGGCATGGAGGAGCCACAGAAAACATGTGTTTGTGCTCAGCGAGGCTGGAAAGCCGATCTACACCCGCTATGGCACGGAGGAGGCTCTGTCCAGCACCATGGGGGTGATGATGGCCCTTGTGTCCTTTGTTGAGGCTGAGAAGAACATCATCCGCTCCATCCATGCAGGTCAGAATACACTGTGACTTTATGATGTGGGTCATAAGTAAAAAAGAAATAGGTCAAAAATGAGTTGTATGAAATATGATGAATCCATGTAAACTCTGTAAACATTCTGTGTGTGTCAGATGGCTGTAAAGTGGTTTTCCTTGCCAAGAGTCCTCTGGTCCTGGTGGGCGTGTCTCGAACTTGTCAGTCAGACAAGGAGCTCCTGCGGGAGCTGCAGTACATTTACTACCAGATCGTCAGCCTGCTTACCCTCACCCAGCTCAACCACATCTTCCAGCACAAGCAGAACTATGACCTGCGTCGCCTGCTTGCCGGCTCCGAGTATCTCACCGACAACCTGCTGCATCGGCTGGACAGAGACCCCGGTCTCCTGCTCAGCGCAGTCACCTGCCTGCCGCTGGGCAGCTCTGTCAGGGACGTGGTCTCGTCTAGCCTGCAGGCTGCCAAAGCCAAAAACCTTGTGTTCTCTATCCTGCTGGCGGGGGACCGCCTGGTCACTCTGGTGAGGAAAAAGGACCAGTCCCTGCACCACATAGACTTGCACCTGGTCTTTAACCTCGTTGGCTCCTCCTCCTCCTTTCGAGAGGGTGAAGGCTGGACGCCGATCTGTCTGCCAAAGTTCAACACGGCAGGATTTTTCCACGCTCACATTTCTTACCTGGAGCCTGCATCTGAGCTCTGCCTCATCCTGGTCTCAACTGACCGAGAGGACTTTTTTAACATGTCTGACTGCAAGCAGCGGTTCCTGGAGAGGTTGAGCAAGCGCAGTGCCTACCAGGCCCTGAAGGAGGCACTTAAATGTCCCAGCTACTCCGTGGAGCAGGTTGGCATCCCAGAGCTCAGGCACTTCCTGTACAAATCGAAGAGCTCAGGGTTGTACACCAGGTAGGCAGGAGGTCTTCTGAAACATTGCTTGAGCTATGCTTGTTTTGAATTTATGTCTGCAGTTTTTGCATTAAGTAGCATGTTGAAAGCTTCACAAGTCATATATTTTTCTCTTAATTTCTCGACATAACTGAATGCAGAACCTCGTCAATGCAAATCTTCAGGTTTTGCTCTTGACAAGATTGCTTTATTTCTGTCCTCCAGTCCGGAGTTTCCTGTGGTGTACCAGTCTGATGAAGAGCAGGAAAGGCTGATGGGATTGTACCAGGACCTTCACAGCCACTTGCATCATCCAACCAGACCTCTCCGCTCCTTCTACCGCTGCAGTGAAACTGAAAATCTGCTGGCATGGGTCAGTAGGGCTTTATGACACGAAATGATCAGGGCCGTACAGTAGTTTAAAGGAGCTATGGCTTTATTTTCAAAACACAGTTTCTGATTATAATTCAAGGGTTCGTGGCTTATTTCATAACACTTAACTCAGAATTCTAAATCAACATTAGATTGTGTAGGCTATCACATGCACTGCGGGGCTCTGGGTATTTTGTGGTTCGGAAGGACAAATGTCAGCAGACAGCTGTTGCTGATGATTACACTTGCAAGACAGTCGGAGGAAAAACTGAACTTGTGGAGGAATAAAAACACACAGTCACCAGATTCTGCTCTGATTCTGATTCTGAGCCGAGTTTGAGTTTATTTTTTAAACTTTGTGGATTAAAAAGAGGATTTGCTGGAGAAGAAAATTTGACTCTTTTTAGAGTGTGTGTTTGTGGAGCCTCAGATAGCTCTTGTAAAAACGTACAATCTCAACAGAATTTTAAGCACAGTTTTTTTTTCTTATTCTATTTAATATGCTGTATTACTAAAATGAAAATCATGTATTCTAGAGTCTGACTTAAAAATGATGAGATTGTATTTTTCCTGAATCAGTTTGCAGTTTGGTTCTAAAAAAAAACAATTTTTTTCTTCTAAGCATAAAACACTAGATGTTCAAAACCTCTCTAGCTGCCAGACACTCAGTACAACATTTGTCTTACAGTGCAGTTTCCCTTTTTTCCTTTTCACCACCACAGTAATATTAATAGCACTCACTAGGTTTCTATTATCAAATTCAGACAAAATTATTGCAGAAGCATGATGCATTGATTCAGTGTTCTGAACTCTCAGTATGAAGCAGACTTGTTGTATAAGTTGGAGCTTATATTGTGAGGAAAGACTTAAGCAAGTTACTTTGGCTCTTTGCATTTAGAGTTTTACATCAAAACTTTGTCATAAAAACTGAGCGAATGCAACCGTAAAATACTGTGACACTCAGTTTAACGGCCCTGTCACACCTTGTCCTTTTCTGCTTTCTGTCTTGCAGGTAACAAGTGGCTTCGAGCTCTACCTCTGCTTCAGTCCACTGGGGACCAAGGCCCTGGCCGTCTCTGCTGTCAACAAACTGCTAAAGTGGATCAGGAAGGAGGAGGATCGCCTCTTCATCCTGAGTCCTCTCACATACTGAGCCCTCGCTGCCGGCCGACCTGAAGCTGAAAGCGTCACCCTGAACGCCGACTGGCCCGGTGCTAACAACAGCTGCAGAGGATGCAGGAATCAGTTCAGTGTTAAGAGTGATTATCAGAGCTATGCTTTTGTCTTGCTCCTGGGTTCCCCTGATCTAACTTGCAGGTTTGTGATGACGTAGATTGCTCAGTAAAGGCAATTTAAAGCTATATTTTATCTGGCTAGATTTTTATACATTTAAATTTGAAGACCATCAGCATCATCGATGACACAATGATAACAAAAGCGGTCGCGCTCGTATGCTGCTGAAGTTGTCTCTTAAATGATTGTTTTACTGTAACAGACCTATCATGCCTCTCAGTAAATGAAAACTGCTGTGTTTTTAAAATGCTATCAGCTCAGCTCTTAATAGGAAGAAAAGAATAAAATTTAAATTTAAAACTGGAACTTTTTGAAGCCTTGCAGTAGAATGTATTTTCTTGTTATAACACATGTTGTCAAAATATGGGTTAACCACATTCCTGTTGTTTTGTCTGTACACGATGACCAACAACTGGAAGAGCCATTGTCATTTTACCTCTGTGTACTTTCTTTATGCAAGAGGCTCTCCAGGAGAGATGTGTTCATGATTACCTATTGTTAACTTCTTTCATTAAGTTGTGTTAACATGCCAAAATCAGTGTAGACTAATCAAAATGTACGTTCATTAATCATTGAATGTCCACAGAATTTTCCATTTCTCTCTTCTTTTTTTTTTTTTTACAATAATATTCATATTTTGTACTGTGTAACATTTTATCTGCCTGTTTCTAATCATAAAGGTTCATTTTATTTCATAGAATCCTGCTTTGCATAAGAAGTCCAACGTTGCCACATCTGCCTCCACTTATCATGCCTTAACTAATAGTCTTTGTGCAAGGCCATTATGGGGTTGCAACAGTGCATATTTATGGCTGCTGTGCAATTGCACAATTATTATTATATATAAATGAATAAATAAATAAATGATTGAAAGAAAAACAAGCTCTTGCTGGGTTCTGTGTCTTTTATGACTGTGTTGTTAGCTTACTTTCATTACCTAGCAAAATGGTAGTGATAATACCTGTTTTAATGACCCTACTTTAGTCTCAGTATATATATTTTCCATTTCCTGTTATAATTTTTATTACTGTTGTCACTTACACGCTGTAAAATGCATTGTCTCTTTTTTTCAGGTTACCATCATATCTGATCTAGGAGAGCAACATGAGAGGCAGCATTAGTAGACATGCTCCTGTGTTGCCTAAACAATAAGGAAGCTGCACTTGGAGCAGGATAAAAGGAATGCAAGTAGCTATGTTGTTTTGTTTTAGTGAGGAATAGTACAGCGGACATGGGGCAAAATGTGGGTCAAAACAAAACCAAACAAAACCAAATAAAGACGCATCTAAAAATGCACATTCATGTCCAGCCTGCATCAATTTATGACATTACGTGCGTCACCGTGGAAGGTGTTTGTGTTGGCCAATCCGCCGTGTTAATTGGGTCTTGCTGGTATCTGTCAGTGTGAAGCGGTGATGGGCGGAGCCAGCTGGAGCGCGACTTAGGCACAGAAAACCAGCTGAAAGTGCGAGTTAAACTTAAATTCGAAACCTAAGAGTTTACATGTTGCAGCGCTCTGTGAGGACAGGCAGCCTTTAACTCTAAGTGGACATGAATAAAACCGCGTCATCTTGAATCTTTCTGAGGTAAGATCATCTCCGCGCTTTCCTTATTAACAGACAAGGAGCCAACCTGGCAGTGGTTGTTTCCCTGAAGAGAACAGAAACTAACCTGTACAGGTAAGCCTTTCACAGCATTCACGGATGCATGTTTGTGCCATAAGAAAGTTTGAACGAGACAGAACAGAACCAGACACTTTAAAAGCTTTCGGCTGAAACTTGTTTACCTATCGTGGCAAAACTAGCCGATAGGTAGACAGCCACTCTTCAATAAATCATGGTAATACTATTATTACTGTGCACTCAATCAATCACTCAATCACTGTGTTTCTAACTAAAGTTTCACAGTAATTACAAAGACGGCTGCGGTGTTGACTCTGCAGTAAATCCTGTAAAGCATGTGTGTTTGTGTGATGATGATGATTGAAAAATGTGTGCTGAACACTAATAGTAAAAGGGAGGATTTGGGGAGTTCTTTCATTTTACTTTTGTTTTTATTTTGTTGGTGAAATATTACGTTAACAGATTACATTTGTAATTAGATTTATTCTCAGTACAGTATGTGTAATTGACTAGTCATGCACACTCTTTACCATTCCTCAAACTCACTTAGCAAGGTGTTGCCCCATCTTACCTTTGTGCTATTGGTGGAATACACATACCATCTAACACGTGGAGCAGAGCCAGAGAGCCCTGGCACGATTTCACCAAGCTTATGTCAGATTGTCAGAAAGAAAAAAGAAATGCTTCAAAAAAAACAAAAAGGACAAGAACTGGGATAAAAATCACACAGATATAGAAAAATAATGCTGCTCTTGTGTATTTAACAGAAATAATTGTTGATTGATTGATCTTGTTGGAGAATAAACTCAACAAAAATCCCTCTTATGTGAATGAAAGTAAAGTGGCATTGTTGTTGAGCTGTTTTCTGTGGGTTCTGGTGGTTCTCTACTGGTTTGAGATGCATTTCCTGCAACTGAATCGATACATGAGTCCTTTGGGTATAGCACGTTTTCACCATTGATTGTTTTGGACAACATATTGCCTCTTCGGATCCCTGAGGATATCTTAGCAGTGATTAATGAAAGAGAGGCTCTCTTTTTACTCTAATTAACTGCCTCCAAAGTGCCTGTGAGCAAGGCACTGATCCAATAAAGCTGATGCATAGTTCAGAGAGTGCAATGTCTGTATTTCTTCTTGTTTTGAGAAAAGGATGGCAAAAAATCCTCACATTTTTTATGTGAATATGAGACAAGTAAATTCATTTTCATGCTGAAAAAAATTAACACAATGATTTTGAACAAGAATCCTTTATCATTTTTGCTGGAAATCCAAATTCTTGCTGGTATGACAGCATCTTTAATTCACCTGACAGGGAATACACTAATGTGGTCTGTAAATAGCACGTTAGTACAATGAATGGAAACTCAATTTCAACCATTTGCTTTATTAACCATGAACAAGATGAAAGTCAATCAGTGCCATTACTATGTATACCCATGTCCTCTAACGTTAACCTCAGTTTCACATGGACCTGCAAACGTTAAAATGTAACACAATGTCAGTGGGATTCTATGAATTATTGATGTAGAGACACCAGACTCTTGACTTCAAACTTTTCCATGTTACTGCTTAAAACAAAACACATTTCTTTTATTTTAAAAAAAGGTTGAAATGAAGTTTCTCTGCTGCAAAATGAAAAAATGAGAGCTGATGAAATTCTTTGGCACGAGCAGACAAGCAGTTTCTTCTTCACATGGGACCTGGAAAGGCACATGCCGTCTTATGACCATCAGTCCATGCACCTCTTTTTCCCTGTAAGGCACGTAGTGGTTGTGACAGGAATGCAAAGTAGAGAGGCCAGGGTCCTTAAATACAGCTTTACTGTGATGTGTCTAGTTAATGATCCACCCAACAACGTCTGTACAGGATGAGGATGAGGCTCTGGGCTTGAAACATGGTTCCATTTGGTTGGTTGTTGTTTAGCAGCTGATGAAGAAGAAGAAGACAAGTACGCAGTTTTATTTGACTCATTTGGTGCCATAAAATCATACCGAGGCCAATAACTTAGTTTCGTACTACTAGTTCTATTGTATAAAGATCGTGACTCATTTTGGATGAGCCAAAATAAACATGACAAGGCAGAATTGAATGACCCCTTGTAGAAACCCACAATAAAAGATGTTTTATCTGCTGTCTACTATGCTGAGCAACCATCGCACTGTTTGCTTATGTGAACGTTTCCTCTCAGTGTTAGTGGTGAGCCAGAGGAAACTTTTAATTTTATGACCACATGTACTTTTGTCATCATCTAGCTATAATCAAGATGATGATAAGTATCACCTCAGATTTACTGGAATTCAGAGTAGATATGAATTGGTATTAATCCTCTTATCTTAGGCTTACTAAAAATGCAAAATGTGTTTTTTCAAAAAGATTGGAGTAAGAGATTATTCATGTCAGACTGTTTCGTGGGGAAAAATGCTGTGGAGTCATGTTTGTGATGAAGAGGGTCATTTTTCTTCTATTTGTTCTTTTCTTAATTTGTCTTCATCAAGGTATCAGCGGCTGGTGTTAAGGATGCTTTGGTCCAGACATCAGACCTGGAGGTAACCCCACATTACCCGTGCTGTTGCCCCCGTGCACCCCGGAGTGGAGATGGTCCACTGGATTACACGGTGGGAGACATGTGTCTGGCTCCAGACTCTGCTGGCCTTTGCCTCGGCCAACTGTTCCTCGCTTTCCCCCAGCCCTGTCAACTTCTCTGTGGTTTACACCATGCCCTTCTTCCAAGCCCAAGGCCCCATCCAAAACATAGTGAACAACTCATTTTACCAGGAGGTGTATGTTGCCTCTCAGAATGTGATTGAAGCTGTCAACAGGAGCTTGGAGAAGGTGTGGGAGCTCCGCACTGGGCCGGTGGGAAGCCCGGAGTGTCAGATATGCGATTTGTGTGATATTGACAAGGATCCTAACTTCCTGGAGGACACAAACAATCAGGTCTTGCTGTTGGATACTCTCTTTATGTATTTATACTCTTGTGGGAGTTCTCAGTATGGTGTATGCTATTTCCATGAACTGAAACCAAATGGAGAATCACCTTCCCTTTCAAAGTGTTTGTACAGAAAGGATTCGAACTCTGCAGCCTACTGTCCGGACTGTTTGGCTAGCCCTCTGGGTACGAAAGTCACCATGGTTGAAGAGGGTCAGACCGTCTACTTCTTTGTAGCTGCCACTGTTAATGACAGTGTGACCCAGCGTTATGGAAGAAAGTCTATATCAGTGCGTCGACCTCTGGCCACAGAAGACGGTTTCTATAGTGATGTGCATGGCCTGACTGTCCTTCCAGGCCTGCGCAGGACGTACCATATTGAATATGTCTACAGCTTTTTCACTCAGGAGTTTGTCTACTTTCTCTCAGTTCAGAGAGAGAGCCCCGATCAGGAATCTTCTCCGTTCCAGACCCGCTTGGGCCGTCTCCCACGGAATGAATGGGAGATGAAGAGGTACCGTGAGGTGATACTAGAGTGTCGGTTTGAACCGAAACGCCGCAGGAGGAATGTAGCCAGTGAACCCTACAAGGATGTGGTGTACAATGTGGTCCAGGCAGCCCATTTTGGCAAAGCAGGAAGGGAACTGGCAGAGGAGTTAGGGGCCGAGGAGGAAGATGACATTCTCTACGGGGTTTTTGCTGTTACTGATGACAACGGAGTCACGGAGCATGACTCGGCCCTGTGCGCCTTCCCCATGGACAACGTGAACAAAGCAATCGTAGATGGGGTGGATGATTGCTGCGAGTCTGGACCAGAGCAGCTCTCCAGAGGGCTCTGCCATTTCCAGCCCTGTGAGAGCTGTCCACATGAGGTGAGCCCATCGCTCTGTTAACACACAGCAATCCAGATAAATAATGTGATTTTGTTACCTGAAAGAGCCCCAGTGTGATTGTCTTTCAGACGTTGTTTGAAAAAGGCAGACAGGTGAAGAACAAAGGTAAAAAAGGTTATAACACGTGGAATCTACTTGATACGTAAAATGATCCATGTCTGGCCCACTTTCAGATGGAGAACTCTCCTAAAACGGAAAGCATCTAAGGTATTTTCTTGGACTGCACCCATTTATATATACCGGTATAACTCTTTGCTGTCTCATGGTGCAGATATCATGAAAGGGCCTGTTAAAAATCTCACCATGTAGTCATGCAGAGATATGGATTACATCTCCTGTCTGTTCTCTTTCTATGTGTGTAAATGATAAGAAAACAGTAAACAAAGCCAGGCCAATGGGACCTTGTTGTGGTTGGATAAAAAAATTTGAAACCATAATTTGCCAGTTTGTACACAAACAGGGGAAGGTTATTTCATAAAGTGTAAAGTGAAGACTGCTTAAGGGAGTCCCTTGAATTTACGGATGAGAATGACAAGTACTATACTACTAACATGTGTTTTCTATTATGGAGAAATATAAGTTCATGCAATCATTGAAACCCCATAAAATGGCTAATAAAATGAAACACAGAAAACTGTAAAAAGTAAACAGAAAAGAAGTTATATTGTACAGTTAGCTCCAGCTGCATACAATTATTGCGTTATTTACTGTTATTCAAGATTAAATCTGTCTGGCAGTTATTGTGTAAGACGAAAGTGAAAGAAATGTCATCATAATGTGACTTAAACCTGACCTTGAGAGCTTAGTCACACCTGACAACTGTACATTTCCCGTATGAGAGCATAATGCACTTCTAAAAGGAAGTGTTTTACAATTCAGGAAATAGGCTTTTATTTTAGGGTACAATGAGAAGATAAAAAGTTTTGCCACGTTTGACACACTGGAGACGGAAAAAAAAAATCAAGATGCAATGTGTTGGCTCTAGCTTCATTTGTTCTTTTTCTATCTTATTAGTGAATGGGGCAAACCACAAAAAACATATTTTGCAGATGTGGATGGAACAGAATTTACAGTTTTCATCCAGTTCTGGTGCTGGAGTTTATTCCTATTTGATTTACAGATTTTTTATTTCCAGTTTAATCCAGAGGGATCATTTACTTAATGCACATCCTCTTCCGTAATGTGTTGATAATTTGTGATGACATGCTTGTAAAACAAAACATTTTGGAGCTTTCTGTGGAATCACATTCAGGTAATTTGCATTCCAGCTGACAGAGGAATGCAACTAGAATTGCTTACATCAACATTTAGTGAGTACTCTCTGTTAAATCCAAGAAAACTGGGACACTTATTCCATTCTGATGGAAAAATAGATGAGGAAAAAGCCTGCTTACACACCTTTTATTATTCAGAAACAACCAGTGGAGTGGACATGGAGGCAAGGTAGAGGTAGGGTATTTGGTAACTTGTTTTCTGTATCAGTTCAGTGACTTTCTCATTTCACAAGGAAACACAGTAAAGGAAAAACTCAAAATTCCTCTTATACCAGTTAATCACTAGATGATATGAATGTATTCAGTTTCATTAAAGACAATTTGCGTGCATTTAGTTTTATATTTTTAAATGGTTATGATTCCTCTTTCTTCTTTCTTAACTCTCGTGGGAAAACTGCTTTTTACCTCCAGATCACATGAGTATTTCTTACCACAAAGTTTTTTTTATGTTAAGTTTAAGTTACTCAGTGTTGGCTGCTGAGGAGCAGGAAGTTGTGGTGAGACTTTTCTCTATTTAGTAAAGTAAATTCTAGCCAGTTTGGGAATTAAGTCAAGTTCCCAGAACTGAGTTCATTGTGGTGGCAGCTATGATTTCATACTTTAGTTGTTGAGTCTTTAAACTTGTGGTAAGAAAACAGATGTTGTGACTCAGAAACAACACTTTGAGGTGGAAGCTGAGAGGTTAACACTGGCTGTGATTTTTGCTGTGACATTCACAACTGATGAAACTTTAGAAGTGATTGAACAGTTATATTGAGCTTGAATGTTCTCATTTGGATGTTCTTTCCTAGATTTGTCTTTAGAAGAACACTTTATACTTGGACTAGTGAACTTATCCCCCCGTATCCTCCCGAGTCTCCCTCGGCTCTGTTGGCTGCTGCTCTGAATGTTGAGTAATCAGCCAGTGGGATTGTCCAACAGTCTGAAATCCTGGTTCTTCCGTCTCTCAGCGGATTAAAACACTTTTTGTGCCAGCAATGTCATCTGTGCTTTTACGCATACTATGCTTTTCTTATCATTGAATTATTTAGGCGTTGCAAAGTAAAATTTCTTTCTTTTCATATTGTAGCTTCAGAGATGTTAGTCAGTGTGTATGTGAATGTTCCCTTTAATAAAACAACATTCACACTGCTCTGTATCTGAAGCCACAAGTCTGTAATGCAGCTCATAATCATTTATCATGGCCTCTTTATCAGGCGCACACAAAAGACAATGGACCCACAAAGCAGTCGACAGACGATCTCAACAATTTCACGGGTTTTATTACAGTCCAGGT
>JAQMCX010000029.1:12465096-12480954 GCA_029814765.1 Acanthurus leucopareius
GGAGACACAACAGAAACTAAGGCTACCAAAATAAAACAGGAAATAAACTAACACAATAACACAGATAGACTATGACACTCTTCTTTTATGAACTGATCATATTATCATGACAGATTCACCCTTTGCCTCTGGTGTACCAGACACTTTCTTTCTGATAATTACCCTGGTGACCAGGACAGTTTATGCCATGCACTTACAAGAAAGCAGCTGGGGATTTCTTATTGCGTCTGTAAAATTTTAAAAGGGGAAATATTATTGTCTAAGAATGATCAACCTTTTGGAGCACCTGATCATTCACTCTGAGCTGTCAAGCTAATTCCATCTACTTTATGTTTTAGATTGGAGGCAGGAAACTTTGTCAGAGTGACTAAATAAAACCTTCCACAGTTTGGCTATAATGGTGACATGTTCATTTAAGGTACATACTTTATTGAGGCGTCTGCTGTATAGGTTTGTATGCTTTAATGTTCAAAAACACATGCATTTTCTAATATGGTCAGTTGTCTCAGCAGCTCTACTCACCCTCTATCTGAAATGCTCTGTTTTGGCTCCTGTCTCTTTAAGGCCCTCTCTTTAATAGTAGGGGCATAGGAAAGAAATGATTTGAAATGATTTATAAGTACACTGTGATTCTCTCTAAAGATAGAAATCCAAATTTCAGCATTAAAATTACCCATAACAATTTTCCCTCCTTTATGGCTAAACCAAATGAATGGGGGGATGTAACAGATGAAAACACTGTTCTTGTGTTGTTCTAAGTAAAGCTCCTTGTTGAGTTTTGGTGAGGATGACTTAGCTTGATCAACCACTTGTGGAAACAGGCTTCCCTTGGGTTAAAAGCTTTAGTGTTATAAAACATTTTGGCTTCAAAAAAATGGAAAGAATAGGGACATAGAGAGGAGCCACACTGTAATTTATTAATAGATAATGAAGGTAACTTCATCTCTTCATTTAATTATGGACCATAGCAAATGTGCTGTTTTACATAGCATAGCATTGTGAAAAAAAAATAATAATGAAAAGAAATTAAAATCAAATCCATGACTATACATCCGTAATTGTTTCATGGTGGCGCTGTGGCCCTCTGAATCAGAATTGAATTGAATCATTGGGCACCTGGAGATTTCCTCTTTTATTTACAAGCCTGTTCTGCTCTATGGCCAGTTTGCGCGGATTCATCAGGTCATACAGGTCTCAGCAGACAGAAGCTGACACAAAATTTGAAATTCCTCAGATGGCCACTCGAGACTGCTTTAAATGTGAGTCAGTTGTACAGTCTATGCTCAGTGCTTTGAAGGTATATTTTTGCTTCCACCTTCAGGCTAAGCTAGTGCCGCAGTACCAAAAAAAGCAATATGAACAGAAGTTGAGGGTATTTAACCTACGTTGGCTTCTAGAAAGGCGTAACGTTCACATAGCTCCTGTCCCTTAGTATTACTCAAGCATCCTCACAGACTACGGCTGCCATATTGGCAGAGCAACATGCTAATGCCAAGTTCAAAAAGCTAACTATCAAAATAAACCACGAAACAATATAAAACATAGCAAAATCTAAAGCTTCTCAGTTTGCAGTAGACTGATTGACAGACAGAAGTTTTGACAGCTCATTTACAGCACAGTTTTTGAATATGGACTTTGCAATTCTTCTGAATTGAATGTTTCTATATTTTTATATTGTTTAGCACCTAGACCTGCCTAATCATCAAAAGGACATGGATAGGCCTAACTCACTTTCTACAATATGGGACCTTTAAAGCAGCATAAAAGAAAATCCATCTCTTTACTTCTCAAATACATTTACATACTAACTATTGTTGGACTGCTGTTGAGAAAACTCAAAAACCCTAATATGTTGGAAAATGGTTGATCAGTTCAGTAACTGAATTTACATTGCTTTCTACCATTTCAAAAGCTGAAAATAAGTTATTTGACAAAGCAATAGCTGCTCAAGGTTCATTTACTCACATCCTCTGGTGCTTTCAACCATTTCAGTCGCTTTTCAAAAGCAGTTGAGTTTGCTCTGAAAGTCCAGTTACAGTCTTTTTCCAACAGATCGATCTCTATAACAACAGAGTAAACTAGTGTTCCGCTACAAAGAAAACCCAAACATCACAGGCATCCTCCCAGGCTGAAACTTTGACAGCTGATGAAGACAATGTGTTACAGTGTAAAACTTTGGAAAAAGCTAGTAAATGAGTCCTGCATCTGGATTTTTTTTACTGCTACTGACCTTGATTTTTAATTGTTTTGTCTAACTACTGTTTCTGACGCTTGAAGACCCTACTGTCAACCTAGTTAAATCATGTCTAATAACAGCACTTTAAATGATGTTTAGTGTATTATCTGTCTCACTTTCTTTCCATTTGTCTCATTTTCACGTCCCCTGCCTGTGGCCTTGGTACTAGAGCATGGAGAACAACGCCACATGCAGAGACCATCCTACTATGGTGTCAAAGCCCTACTACAGAGTGGATCTCTTCAACAGACAAATGACAGATGTCCTGCTCACATCTTTGCTGGTTACAACCATAGAGAACAAGACAGTAGCTCATATCGGCACCTCTACTGGTCGCCTGCTGCAGGTATAAAGCATGATTTATAAAATTACCAATCTTTTTCATTGATGATTTTTGTCTTGACTTAACCATTGAACAATTTCATCCACTACTAATATCCTCCTTCTACTATTTTTGTGTTGGCAGCTTGTACTGACAAGATCCAGCCCTGTTATCTTTGCCAATTACTCTTTGGTAGAGAACCAGAGGATCTCATCCATTGCTGCTGTTTACTCATCTGAATATCTTCTCTTTGTGGCTGGAGACAAGGTACAACTGTAATCCCATGATTTAAATGAGAGAAAAAACATAATTCTGGGCAGATTATACAAACACATAGGCTATCATGGCAAGAGGCACTTGGTCCCATCTTCCCTCCCTGTTCAAAGACTTGCAAGTCAGACATCTTTACAATAATGAATGAGTTTGAGGAGTGTGACTTATTGTCCGTCAGTGTCTGGATGATGCTCTGGAGACCATTCCAGGGTGTTTTCCTGCCTTCTGCCCAGTGCATGCTGGGATATGGTGTGACCCCTGTGACCCGGAGAATGAATTGGCAAAAAAAGTGGCAGAAGAAAATCCATAAACCTGATGTGTGGCAAAAGAAAATCTATAAACCTGATATAGCTTTGTAGTTTGGGGCAGGGTGGATATTGGAGGCTGACAGTGGATTTGTAATCACTTGGGTCCTGTGGTGGATGAATTGTTAGGACCAGTAGACCTACCTTGTTGTATTGATAATGCATCACACCAGAAATAATAAAGCACCTGTAAAATCTCCTGAGCTCAGCAATTTTTACCACCTTAAAGGTCTCTGGTTATGCTAGGCTACAATCAATGCTATTTCCTCACAGAAAATGTCACATTTTTTTCCTTAGAATGCAAATAGACAGTGTGACAGAAGTTTGGAAGATGGCTTACTATGGAGTGTGTACTAAAGAGATGGGAAATAGATTAATTAAAATTAAACAGTTTGAAGTTAATATTTTATTAGAGTTCTTTTCGGCACCAGTAGCTGTCCATGTGTCCTGTTAAACAGCACTGTGCTGGATAAGGCTCAGTGTCAGTTTACATGTCTCTCTTTGCTTTGAAGAAATAAATTATTAAGGAATATATTCAGGTCATTTCATTCAGCAGATATTTTAATAGCCACATGAATAATAGATCAATACAGAGCACTATTTTCCTAAGACTGAATATGTGACCTTGTTACGGTACCTCTTGGTTTCAGATGATCCAGGTGCCCCAGAGAGGGCCTGGCTGTCAGCACTTCCTGACCTGCGCCATGTGTCTGACAGCCCCGAAGTTCATGGGCTGTGGGTGGTGCTCTGGAGTGTGCACCTGGGAAAGTGAGTGTCATAGCCGATGGAGGAACGAGTCCTGCCCACCAGGGATCACTGGGGTGAGCTTTGTTCTGTAAGCTGGGATACAAACTACTGTTGCAACTAACAAACATGTCAATTCAAGGTGGTACTTTAAATTCTACTTTATTGACGCAGTTCTTTCCACGGACTGCTCCCCCTGATGGTCAAACAGAGCTAACGGTGTGTGGATGGGAGTTTCAGTCCCCCTTAAGACCTGCAATCACTTCCAGAACCCATCAGGTCCGACTGGGACAGACTGCCTGCACTGTGATCTCAGCCAAAAGCAACAACACACAGTAAGTAACCATGCAGATCTTGCTCTGGTTCCAAGGACGATCTGTTTATACTGTGGACAATTTGTTTTTGTTTCATTTTCAGAGGGAAAGAACATCCTAAGTGTGGATTCTAACAAAATTCTTGTCATTTCTTTTCCATAGGTCATCTGTTAAAGTGACACAACTAACATTTGTTTGCTCCTCTGTGATCTGCACAAACAGAGTGCTGCACAGTAATGTGAATGTAGCAGAGCAAGTTATAACTTTCTTGAAGTCCCCTGTATTCAAGTATGTTTATGTCCACTTAACTATCAAACCTGGTCCTGGACTATACTGACTTGTTTCTGTGTGAAGTTTGTCATTTGAGAGGTGTTTTCACATTCCTCTGAAGAAGAGGGAGGCGTCTGTGCACTTCCCTAAAGTCTGAGATTCAGACATTATCTGGGAAAGCTATATTTGGTCATCACAAATTCATAAACCAATTCCAGGCAAAGAAACCTGGAACCTCCAATACAGAGCTGAACAGAGAGTTGTGCTAATGCTATGTCAGCCACTGCAAGTTAGAAGCTAACAAAATTAATTAAAGATGCTGGCTACATGTACAACTATGACACATCTGCTAGCTAGATTTTGGTGCACCAGAGATTCTTCATCTGACTCCCATATATGTTTGAGCTTCAGCCTCAGTTTCAAATGTGGAGCAAACAGTGGTTGTGGCTGGAGCATAAGAACTGTTGCTTATCTGCATTGCATCTATTGTATTATTGCAACGTGCTAAATAATAGATGAACAATTTTATAGCAATGCATGGAGACTTGCTGTCTATTCTGTGAAAACTCTACAAACTCGAGTGCTTTGTTATGCTCCTCAGTCTGGTATGCAAGATTCGCTCTGGGTCCACTGAGCTGTCCAAACCGGTCAACATTACCGTGGAGGTGCATGAAGGCAAGGTGGAAGGACGCTACTGTATAGATGGGAAGGCAGAAATGCCAGGATTCACATTTGTGGTAATCTTTTCTATTGTCATCTACTGATATCCTTACTAAAGATATGGGCTATAAAAATGTATTATTTATAGACTATATGTAAAATTTACAGAGCCATTTTTCAAATATGTTTGCCTGCCATGATGTTATAATGAACTTTCCTTTTAGATTCCCAACATCACAGAAATCCAGCCAAACTATGGGCCGCGTATTGGGGGAACACTCATCACAGTGACTGGACCTCATTTGGATGCTGGGAGGACCAGGAAAGTCACTCTCAATGACGTACCCTGCCCGATAAAAAGGTCTGGACATTCCAATACATTTACATACATACATTTCCCATGATTTGTTTTCTGTCCATCTATTTGTCCCGTTCTAATAAATGAAATATTTCAGGAATGAAATAAAGTTCAAAGCCCTGAACTCAAGGATGAACAGATAAAAATTTAGTGATCAAAGGTCAAAGGCCACTGTGACCTCACAAATCTTTTTTAAATTTTTTTTTGGATTTAGGCCAGATATTCATTCACTAACTACAACAGAATTTTACACAAATATCTAATTGGATAAAACAATGAAACAAAACGAAATTTTGTATCCAAATGGTCAAAGGTTAACTTCATTGTGAAGACATAATATTCTCTAAAAACTTTTTTCTGGTCAATACTCAATGCCATACCTGAGAAGAGAAGATTGTGATCATATTTCATGTTTGGTCTGATACTAAATTGATTCAGCTAATCTTGGGTTCCCATCATGAAACTGTTCGGATTGTATGTGATTATGATTGGTCAGTCTCTGGCCCACTGACCACTGCTGCTTTCTTTTTTTCTCTCTCTCTCTTTGATAGATAGAGGAGACTAAACTTGAACAGACAATTCCTGCTAATTATGCCTTTAAAAACTTTATAACTTGTATTATATGGTTGTTACATCGCCAAAAAAGTGCAACTTAATTGGTTCAGCGAGGCAAACAACTTGAGTCTGTAATTTTAGTTTAAAGAGAAAAAGTTTTTCTTACAGCTTTGAGCCTGAATGGTGTGAGATCTTGAATAGATGAGAAGTTGAGTGGCTGCTCGCAGGAGTTTTATTGGCATGACATATTCAGCCAACATGTTTCAACTTATGGCTAGAATAATTACGGTTTGGAAAACTAAAGGCTAAGTCCTCGAAAGGTTATGGCATGCAAAGACTGAGTCAGAGCAAAACTATTTCTATTGTAAATATTGTCTGATAAAACATACAAAATATAAAAGTTTGAATGAAGTTTTTTTTTTTTTAAATCCAAAATGTTTTTTTCTTGTGGCAAGTTATTCACATGTGTTTGTCCCTTTGCAGAGTCACAAAGCCTAAAGGCAATGTGTCCTCCATCATCTGTCTGTCTCAGCACATCTCAGAGGTGAGGGACGTTCCTCTGAGTGTTTTCATTGACAAGTCTCCCGTCCTCACCACCAAGGTGTTTTACTACAAAGAGAACCCAAAGATTACAGCCGTGCTGCCAGGCTGCAGCTTTGACAAGTAGGCCACTGAGACTTCAGTATATTTTCTCATCTTTCTCACATGACAGATTTGGTTGTAACAGGAAATGGTCTCATTTTCTCTGATGTTATGAAAAGAACGTAACTATCTTCAACTGATTGGCAGGGGTTCGAATATTGTAATTGAGGGGGAGAACCTGGATTCTGTTTACCGAACCATCATCCGCTTCAAACCTAATGAGAGCCACCTGAAACCTGTGACAAGGGTAAAGTGTTCATTATCATTCAGAACCATCATTCTTTTAATCAGTCTACAGAGTTAGAATCACTTAATTTTGTTTAAAGGTCACACACCTAGATTTTTCATATATGGGATTAGAATCAACGTCTAACCACACTGTTTTCTTACAGGAGTGTATAGGCAAGTCGTTGCCCACGAGGATGGAGTGTACCTCTCCTGTGTTTCCCAGGGATGAGACTGAGGAGGGAGAGCTTTCTTTTGATATGGATGGAGCTTTGGGACTTTGGAACAAAGAGTTCTCCTACCACCCATATGGCAAGCCCATACCTTTTGAAACAGAGGGACATGTGCTGAGCCTGTACCCTGGTTTTGATGAAGTGTCATTACATGTAAGAAATACCTGTGGGGATATTTGCTTTTGATTAAGTGACTACATACATTTTTTTTATATTACTTATTGCAGATCAATAGTTTTTAATTTGTCTAAAATCTTGTTTTGCCCTCTTTGTACACAGCATCAAAAGCTGAATCTTGTGAGCTCCTGTATGACCATCATCATGACAGTGGCAGGTGTTAATTGTGATGCTAAAGTCTTGGATAATGAGATCACCTGCAGGATCCCCAAAAACATGACCATCCCCAGTGAGGGACTGCCAGTGAAGGTGAGTTACTAAAGCTCATGACCCTAAGCGAGGCTCGGAGTGTGGAGTGGTCTTAATCTTCTCATCTAGCTATTAGCAAGAAAGTATATAAGCACTAATACCTGACTATCAAACAGTTTCTTTAAATACCTTAAAGGACTGGTTGCATTTAAATTGATCAGAAAAAACACTGAGCCCTCAAAAGATAAGAACTGATCACTTTGGTGCCTATTGGACATGTGTGTTGTGGGTTTGTTAGCTAACATAAAATAATCAGTTAACTTATTACTCAGATAGTATAGTAGAGCCGATGCAGAGGTAGGTTTGAACTCTTGGTGGTTAGCTATATCCACACACATGAGTCATAGATTTAAAGTCATGTGTAAGTGATAGAAACACAGTCAGTCTCATTGTATATAGCTTGTAGGATTTTTGGGGGATCTGTTAGCAGAAATGAAACATTAATATTTATAATTGTGTTCATATTTGTGCATAACTCCCTAAGATAGGAATTATTGTATTTCCTTTTTTGGCATCTGTAGGTTCTCCTACATGATCATTAGGGGAGGGGGAGTGGAGGGATATTCAGTTGTGTGCTATCTTCAAACTCAACACTAGATGCCACTAAATCCTACACACTGAATGTGTTCATCGGGGCATTTACAAGAGGAAGTCTGATGTTAATACAACAATAATAGTATTCACTGTGTATGATGGCATCTTTTCTATAGATCTCCATCAACAGAGAAGTGCACAACGTTGGCACAGTGGTGAGGGTCAGCAACCACTACATGGTGGGCATTGTTCTGGGGATCCTGGCAGCTCTGGTGGCAGGGGCCGTGCTGGCTTTTGTTGTCATGAAACACTTAAGGAAGAAGAAGAAAGGTGGGCTCCTCTCTTTTTTGTGGACCTTGGTCAGACCTGTTTATCAAACTGCTACAACCTGTGGGTAGGAATTTGGGATGAATTCAACCAGAAAATCCCTCGTGTTGCCTACGATGTATTCTTCCTCCCTGGATTGATGATTAAAAAGTGTTGTGAAATGTTTTTCAGCCTCCTTGGTAGAGACTCGACTGGCCCACGGTGCTAACCGCTCTGGTACAAATAATGTGGAGATGTCACCTGCTGGAGACTACAGGAGAGGTTACTGTCAAGCTAAGCGTTTATCATACTACACTGTAATGCTGTATAGCTAATTTGCCTCTGACACACATACCTTTGTATCTCTCATTAATAAACCGCTCTCTCTGGACTTTTAAAGTAGTATCCCTGAATCCTCCGACCCCACTGGTGGGGCCGGTGGTGTTCCCCAGCCTGGCCTATGCTGCAGGCAGCATGGATCCTACCCTCACTCCCCTTATGCCTCCAGAGAAAATCTCCATCTCCAGCTTCAGGCCAGAGCTGCTGGAGGAGGTGAAGGATGTTCTTATTCCTGCTGAGATGCTTCTTGTGCAACATCACCGGATCATAGGGAAGGGTGAGGAACCCCACTGTCTCCATCTGAACTTAATAAATAAAAAATGAATAAAATGAAATAATAAATATATAAACATGAAGGGTGATGTAAGCTGTATCATATTTTGAGTCCTGTGTTTTTTTTAATCTGCAGGTCATTTTGGTACTGTCTATCATGGATACTTCACTGACCAAAATAATAGAGAAATCCATTGTGCTGTCAAGTCTTTGAATAGTGAGTAATATATGCTTCTACATGCCTTAGCAAAGCCTGAAAGAGTTCACAGCTCCTTCATGGTCTTTTGCTCCTTTAAATTCAAGTTCACAACATTTAAGAATGTTTATATGTTATCAGGAATAACAGATGTAGAGGAGGTGGAGCAGTTTCTGAAGGAGGGTATCATAATGAAAGGTTTCCACCACAGTAATGTGCTATCTCTCCTGGGCATCCTCCTGCCACATGAAGGGCTCCCTCTAGTGGTGCTACCATACATGAAACACGGGGACCTGCGGCACTTCATACGCTGCGACAAAAGGGTGTGACAGCTACATTACAACAGCAGAAATTCACTGTCTAATTTACTACAATCAGCTACTGACTACATAACATATTCATTTCCATTTCCAACCATGTTACGTCACTTTTTTTCATTTGTTTGTCATTTGTTTTTGGGTTTGTTTAGAACCCAACTGTGAAGGATTTGATTGGCTTCGGGCTTCAGGTTGCAAAAGGGATGGAGTATTTGGCCCAGAAGAAGTTTGTGCACAGAGATCTTGCAGCACGCAACTGCATGTGAGTCACTGAGAAGTGCAGAGAAATCGGCAGTTTTTCAACTGCCGTAGGACCTGGATTTCTCCTTGATTAAGCTTAGGGAGATGTGTCTTAATACAAATTTGGTTAAGGGTGTTACATCACAGTACTCAGTTACAATGTTATAGAAATCGCATCTGACTTTTTCTGTCTTTAGGCTGGATGAGTCATATACAGTCAAGGTGGCGGACTTTGGCATGGCCAGAGATGTTTTTGATAAGGAATATTACAGTGTTCAGGATCACAGGAAGGCTAAGCTTCCTGTCAAGTGGATGGCCATCGAGAGTCTGCAGACACAGAAATTCACCTCCAAGTCAGATGTGGTGAGCAAATAAAGATCTTCTTTAGTATCATCAATGTCTCAGCAGTGGTTTTTAATGTGGTTTTTAATTTTAGAAATCAATGTTTAATTCATGATGTTCGTGGTAATTTTGTGTCCAAGGTCACAAAATTTCAGCACTATGTGAAGTGTCTGGAGAGGAAATCAGAGGAATAACAGTTTATGCTTTTGTCAATCTTTAATTTTTACTGCTTAATTTGACCTATGTAAGACTTTCAATGTAAGTCAAATAAAAAAAGTGCAAAAAAAAAAAGCTCACACAGAGTAGACATGTTGTATGTAATGATATAGACACAAAATTATATAGCATTTTACATTGATTGTCACTTGACTTGATTAAGCCCCTAAATTTTCCACATTGTTTTACAGGGCAACAGCTAACCTCAATGGAAGTTATAGTTAACTTGCACTAAGCTAAAATTAAAACTATGTGTTAGCTGAAAATTACGGAAGCCCTAAGCGGACATGGTTTAATTATTTTTTTTACAAGCCATTTTCTCGAGATAATGAGATAATATCTCTACACTAAATGGTTGTATAAGAACAAACAAAAACAATAAAAAAGAAAAGAAAAATACAAAAACCTTATGACTCTTGACAAATCAACATTGTCCCTTTTTGGAGGAGCCATATTGTCTATGCTCAAGGCTGTAGTTTTTCTTGCTGATCTTACAGAGTGATACTAAACACAACACTGATGGAATGTTAAGGTCTGCACAAGTGTTCTGCTGCTTGCTTTAACTTTTGCCTCTTCCTGTTGCAGTGGTCCTTTGGTGTGCTGATGTGGGAGATGTTGACCAGAGGAGCCAGCCCCTACCCAGAGGTCGACCCTTATGATGTAACGCATTACTTACTGAAAGGCAGGAGACTTCCTCAGCCTCAGTACTGCCCCGACCCTTTGTAAGTAACAGAAGCAACAGCAATATGTTGCTCCTGTTGTTTAATTAGTGTAAAGAATAATTTTAAGGGTGTTGCCATTGCTTATTTTTTATACAACCATTTTTAAACTTCACTATTAAGTTTTAATTTAGAGATTACTTGGTATGATTACTATCACTACAGTCATGCAAACGCTGAGTTGGAAGAGAAAAGGTCCAAGGAGTAACAACAAGATGTTCCAGTGGTCACTCAGTAGTGATAAACCCGTAAATTGTCCACTATTTGGTACTCTGACACAGTTAAGCAATGCAGTTTGGGAGTTAATGTGTATGTTTACAAGACACACACACACACACACACACACACGCACACACATACAAAACCGAACACACACACACTGGACTTAACAAGGAATATGCTTACATGTTTTTGCTGTTTTAATGATAAAACTCTTGGACTGCAGGCTTTTGCCAACCATCTAACAGAATTGATGGAGAATACATCAACCATTTACATCCTCTGTCCACAGGGGCCTTGTCATATCACCAGCATGAGTCAGGTACTCATGTAAAAATGTCAACCAGTAACACATGTAGAACACACACTTTGGACATTAAAGAGCAAATATCCTGCTTCCTGTTTATTTAACAAAAATGAGATAAGAGGATTGATGACACGCTCATATTTGTCCATTTATTATGAAACTGGAGCCAACAGATGGTATGCCATTTTCTTGATGGACAATTTCTTGGCAAGGACAAACTTCATGGTTGCTTGGTAACTGGTTCCTGCCAAGAAGTAATTTAGCTTATAGCTCAGTAAATTGTTGGTTTTTACTTATTTTTGATGGATAAAATTAATTAGAATGCAAAAGTAAGATTTAGAGGTGTCAGTAAGCTGAAGCCAGGCTAGCTGATTCCCCCTGTGACAAGTCTTAATGCTGAGCTAAGCTACCTGCTGGCTTCAACTGCATACTTGCCATACAGACATGAGAGTGGTATTGAACCTCACATGTAGCCCTCGGCAAGAAAGTGAAAAATCATATTTCCCTGCTTGTCAAACTACTCATGTTATTGTCTGATGTACAGGAGAACTTGTTTTTGTCTATAAAGTTCCTTATCAATAGACACTGTCCGGTTTCTGGTTTTGAACTTTTTTTTTTGTTTTTACTTTTTTACATTTACCTCTTAAAGGCTGTGTTTTTTACTCTATCTGGTGTAACAAAACTACCTGTTTTCACGTAAATGTAACAGTGATTATGCAAGAGTGGAAATTTGTTAACCAATAAAGGGCTGCACCTGTCCATGCAATCCTCTGATTGGATTCACACACATTATCTTTATCCTCTCAAACCAGTAACCTGAATGAAGGATCCAGTATCCTGTGCAGAGGTTTCAGACAGATGCTAATAAAGCCCAGTCTTCACATGCATTTCCTCATTGCTCAGACTCAGACTCTGTCCATGCTTTTTCAGGTATAACATTATGCTCCAATGCTGGGACCCTGATCCAGAGTTGAGGCCCAGTTTTGCTACATTGGTGTCAGCTGTTTCCACCATTTTGTCCAGCCTGGAGGGAGAACACTACATCAGTCTGAACGTCACCTATGTAAACCTGGACCAGCCACTTCCCTACCCCGCCCTCACAGAGTCTGCTGACGAATATGACTCCACGGATGTTGAGGACTCTGACTCCATCTCTTCCTGATCCACTGTTCTTATTCTCTCAACCTCAAACTTTTACTGGTGCTAACAGCAAGAGCACAAAACACTGCCGGGCCACAACAGTGTGTCTTTGCATAAAGCATCTGAAACAGATACACTGCCAACTGTTTATGTGCATCAGCATGGTAGTAAGATGTGCTATAGCGGACATAGCACACTCTTGGGCAGCCATATTGGAGGTCTGTGATAGTTGCTGCAGTAGTTGTGGAAAATGTGAGCTTCAAACTCTGTCATCTTGAAAGTACTGAATAGACCATTTAGTTTCCATGTTAACTGTCACTTCTAACAGATGTGACTGGTGATACATCTAGCCAGTTTTGTAGTGCTAGCTTGTTATGTTAGCAAGCTAAACAAAACGAGTCTTTTTGTATAAATGTGTCGTGTGCCCATTAGAAGCTAATTAGCATTAAATTTGTTCATTAGATTGGCCTCAGGGTTAGTTAGCTAGCTAGCTAACAATAATTAAAAAAACACAGTTTGTTCAGATTTACCGCATAAAATTATTTCAAACACCAAAGTATCATGCCAAATAAGGTGTTGGGCTTAATAGAAAACCAAATCAATTGCAGAAATAACCTATTCTGGAAGTCTTTTTCAGACATCTGCTATGAAGGTAAACATTATAGATGCAAAGCCAGTTCTTCCATGTATATGTCTAGCAGTATTGGCTACAGTATTGAAGTAAAGAGTAAGAAAAAGTAAAGCTAAAATTCCAACAATTCCAACATATCCATAGAAATCAGTGAGACATTAGCTTTTTTTTATTTCTTTCAAAATAGTGTACTGTTACAAAAGCAGAGCCCATGTGTAATTGCATTTAAGTAAGGCATTCCCACAATTGCTTGTAATTCTTTTGCCATGGAGTGATTGTTATTTGTGTTTTGGATCATACTTCTGTAAGGCATTATTTGACCACAATGCTCTCAAAGCTACCTGACATCACCCTGTGGCTTGTATTCTGACACAATGTCTTTGAGATAGTGTAATAAATTAAATATTTATTTGTTTATAGATTTGTTCTTGTGCTGTGGAATCTGGGTAGTTGTTGTATGTCACACACACAAATATTTTAAATTGATAAATTTCATAGTATTTCATTGCCATCCACCACTAGAGGTCAGCATTCTGTTAGAAATCGTCTTCATTGCTACTGCTGTGCTGCTGAGGATATTTCTAATGAGGTGGATACAACATTCTTTATATGTGCACGTTTCTGCAGCAGAATAACAATATGAATGACCTAGGCTCTTCCCATATCTCTGAAAACCAACCAATAAGCCCTCTAGATGCCAAATTTGATATTAAAAGCAGACCAGAGCAGTACAACAGACAGAAAAGCCATGTATCCCTCTTTTCTTCCTCTCTCAGTTCTTTTGCCTTCAGACATTTGGCAGTAGCAAATGACTGCATTTTCAAGGTAATGAGCTGAAGAGGCAGCCAGCATAGACAAACAATATGTCAATCTCACAAAGAAAGCTAACAAACAACATACAGTAGCTACTCCCTGTGCTGTAAACAGACGTCACACACAACGAGCACTTCCCCCCAACTACAAAACCAGAGTCAAATGAAACCAGAGGGAAATAAACATCATAAAGTTTTTCTCTTTTTTTTCAACCTGCCAAGAACAAAAGTCAATCCCCGTGTGGTGGGCCCTTTGATATAGACAGAGAGTGAGCCCAGCTCATGTTGTCAAAATGTGTGTGTGTGTGTGTGTGTGTGTGTGTGTTTAAGGCCACATTTTGCAGTGCAGAGCCACAGGATCCACAGTAGAGAAGATTCAAGACAGCCATAATCCCCCGTTCTCCCTCTCCTGTTCTCTCTGTGTCTCTCATCCCCTGTTGAATTATCTGGGCTATAAAAAGTACAGAACCTGTGATGAGTGCTGCTGTCAGATGCGTGACCATTTCAAGTGCCATAGCCTTTCTCCTGAGTTGGGTTCACCGTTAGGTCCCATGCTTTTAATGTCTCACACTCATTAGCATTCATCTTTTTTCCCCTCCTCTGTTTTGATTGCTTATATTGACTTTCAACCAAAAGCAAAGATTAAAACAGTTGATGCTAGTTGATCACGATGCTTAAAGTGTATACACCTCATGTCTATACCCTGTGTTATATGGCTGCCTCATCAGTGGGAACATGAACAACCATTGCTTGAGTGCTGTGTCAGGCTTGGAGAGAGGGAAAGCAATCTGTGAGATTGGCTATCTGAACAAGACTTTCTGAAAGTGGTAGGCTAATTATTTCCGTTGCTATGTGAAGATGGCAGGCCCTCACAAATAAGTGCTGGAGCTGAACTGGGAGCTCTTGGATTCTGTTCCAGTAGGATCTAAAATAAAAAAAAAAATCCTGTGAAAAACCCTATGGAACCTGTGAAACGACTCTCATCATATGTTACACTGTGCAGCAGGAAGCAGATAAAATGTCAATAAATTGAGTTCTCTTTGACACAGTCAGAAGCTGCATTCAAATAGATATATTTGCACTGGGAGTATTACCCTCATGAACCCTAGAAACCCAGCCTGAAGCCTGGCAGAGTCATTTTATCTTTAACAAGTCATCCTGAATCCATACACCCTCTGCAGAAAAATACCAATATGACATTACAGGAAAGTTGGGGAGATAGCTATTTTAGGATGCTGCTATAACATTTCAGTTGAAGATCAGCACTGCAATCCTTTAAACTGGTCTGTACACTACCAATAAAATAAACCTGAAGGAGCTACAAACTGTAAAATTTTGCAGGGCTTGCACTTTTAGCCTCAAAGAACTAAGGTGAATGACTGGCCGTAAGAGAGCTGCATGGAAATATTTCAACATGATTAAATGTCACAGTTTTTGAACCTAAACTTGTTTGTAGTGGCTTTTAGAGGCATATATGAAGAGGAAAAAATGTTATTCTTTATTTTAGTCATAGCTGAAACTTCCTCTACTGCATTGAGCGCCTATCACTATATTAATTCAATTCAATTCAATTCAATTTTATTTATATAGCGTCAAATCACAACAAAGTTGTCTTAAGACACTTTAAATATAGAGCATGTCAAGACCACACTCTATAAATACATTTATATTTTAGATTTATAGGAACCCAACAATTGAAAGCAA
>JAQMCX010000029.1:12481054-12491785 GCA_029814765.1 Acanthurus leucopareius
GCACAACGAAATTTCGTTGCACTTGTGCAATGACAAATAAAGTCTATTCTATTCTATTCTATTCTATTCTATTCTATCAATATCGAGCAGTGTTGGACAGTATTGGTGCATCCTGGTCTCGAGGCCGGACTTGCTGCCCCTCATCACAGCACACAAATCCATCAGCATACTCACAAGGTTTTTCCACGGGATGTTGTTTTTTTGCAAAGAACTCGCAGAGCACCTTCTCCAAAGAAGCAGCGTTCACCTTCACGACCTCCAAGGACCCCAAATGCTCCACCATCACCTTCCTCAAGTCCGCATGATCGTAGCAAACGAGCATGGAGAGGACTTTCAAAATCAAAAGGTTTATTTGCCATGTAACATTTTACAGGGCACACACTGAAGCAAAAACAGAAGAACTTTGATGGCTATAGTTAAATATGAGACCAACCTTTTTGTTGTTGTTTGGGGTGCTCTTGTCTAAATTTAAGGAAAAGGGAAATCTCCTCATGTTGGAAAAGGTCCTCTCAGAGTAGGTCTGTCCTACACAAAATTGGACAGATTTGTCTCATCACATGCATAATCTAAGTGGTACAATATAAATTATACAACAGGTAATTCTAGCAACATAGCAGTATATATAGCATTAACTAAATATTATTAGAACATTATAGTTTTAGGAACATTTTTTATGTTTGCAGTTTACTAAAATGGACATTAAAACACTGAAATAATAGGTTAGAAAAAAATATAAATACCTAGACCATGGATCATCTTATGTGATGCGGCCGTTCGCGACAGCTTCATTCCCTGCACTTGTCCAGGGCAAGAGTCTGGGAAAGCTCCACAATTACTGGGGCCATAGCAAATGGGACAGAATGCTCTGCCATCATTCCAAGGACCATTGCCTTCAACACAAATTATGTAATTAATGTAAAGCTAGTGTATTCCATGTTTAGGTGATGATGCTGCCAGTGACCTGAGCTGGTAGTGTACTCTAAGCCTATGCTGCCTGTGCTGACTACACCTACCTCTGCATTTGCTATGCGGTTCACAGTCGGTACAGGGATCTTTGCCTGGCACTGCTGCCTGATTATTTCTGGTCCCTGGCTTGCAGGACCCTGGCTTGTTGATGCTGTCTCTCTGCTTGGAAGAAAGGTGCTTGCTACACTGTGTGTTGATGCTATGACCTGCACCTTCTTCTTGTGCACTTCTGTTTGACAGTGTGCCTGCAGTGCATGGCTGCCCTTGTTTGCATAGTTAATGTCTTTCTGACAAAGAATGCAACGTGCAAATCCCTGCTTACTGATCTTCCTAAACAAATCTGCCAGATGGAATGACAGCTCTTGTCCTTTCACTGTGACTTTGCCTTCTCGCTTGAGCCAAGACCAGTTCCAGCTGCACTTGATCCCTGCATCCAGTTGTTTGACAACCACAGCATCTTTCTCTCCTAACACACTCATCCTGGAAAAATGATGTTAATGTTAGGGTCAACTTCTAGTTTAGCCCAATTGATAAAACGGTGGTTGTTCACACTGCTCTTGCGTTAATGTATGTAACGTTAACGTATGTAATGTTAACGCAAGAGCAAAGTGTGAACAACCACACATTGTTACATACTTCCCTTCAACTAAAACTAGCTACTCAACATCATTCTGTGAATGTTACGTTTCACATTCATACATAACTAGCATGTCCTATGTCACATGACAGGGAAATAGCGAAAATTTGCTAACGTTAGCATTCATTTGTTGACTCTGATTCTACAATGTAACCTTAAAGTTAAACTGGCTAATCAGTCTAGAAGAGCTAGTTAGCACAAAAAGCTAATGTTGTTAGCTTGCTCCATCTTTACCTTCAGCCTCCAGTCAGTCCTCTTGCCTCAGCCTCATCTACACATCCTGAAAATGAGTTGTAGAGATTTTGGAAAAGAAGCATTAGCGTTAATCAATGTTTCTTTTTTGTGATTTACCGTTTGCTATACAAGCTAGCTTGCATTAACAATTAATTTGTTTAAGGCTTGTTAAGATAGCTACATTATCTCTCATGCTGTGTTAACTAATGTTATGCATCAATGACACGATGCCTCTTTCAGCAAGCTTTAATTATTCTAGTAATATATTACCTGTAGCTAACATTAAGGCTATGTCAACAGAGCTCCTGGGTAACTTAGATATATCAGAAAATATTGAAATTATTGAAACCATCACTCACCAAATTCAGTCAGGCAACTAACGTTAGTTTTCCACTTTCCAAATCGGCGGTACGTCTTCTTTTCAGCTTCCGAATCCTTTCGTCTGCATGAGTGAAGTGCTCGTACACTTCACAAACAAATCAGGTAGCAGTATTCCCCTTCACAAACCAATCAGGTAGCAGTATTCCCCTGCCTTCCCAGAGAAAAAACTAGTGATGCGAGGCCCTAATATTTCCATGCTCTCACGCTTGTAGAGTGAATGTTTTTATCGAATTCAAGGCTCCCTTCAGGCGCACATGTTCGCAGTTCACTGATAATCTCTGGTATACCTCCATGTCCCGTCTTTACCCCCCCCCCCCAAAAAAAGTCTCATCGGATCTACATGATTCACGCAGGTCACCTATTTTGATTTCAAAATGGCGAATTTCGCTGAAAGGTGAGTGATTTTCACACCTGAATAGGGATTGACTTTCTTCTCTTCCCAAGTTTGTACTTGTTGCTTCTTGACATCCGGATTTCTTCCTGCTTGCTCTTCTTATTTCCTCTCTTCTTTGTTATGCCCTTGCTGCTTCGGATTTTACTTTCAATTCATCTTTTCTTTCTTTTGTCCTTCTGTTTCATCTCCTCTGGTATCACTGTGACCTGTGGCCCTGCATTGTCACTGACTCCATCCACGTTTCCATCACTTTCTTCATCACTTTCAGTAAGCATCAACTTTCTTCTCTTTCCAAGTTTGTATTTGTTGCTTCTTAACTTCCTGATTTCTTCCTGCTTGCTCTTCTTATTTCCTCTCTTCTTTGTTATGCCCTTGCTGCTTTCCACTTGACTTTCAATACATCTTTGCACTTTTGTTTCTTCTCTTATGGTATAACTGTGACCCTTGGCCCTACATCGTCACTGACCCTCTCCATATTTCCATCGCTTTCCTCATCACTTTCATTAGGCATCGACTTCCTTCTCTTTCCAAGCTTGCACTTTTTGCTTTCTGACTTCCTGATTTCCTGATGCTTGCTCATCTTTCCACCTAAGTTTCCCTCTTGACTCTCATGCTCCACTCCATCCTTCTCCTCTTCTTCCCTCTGTAAAACATGCTCCTTGTCCTTGTCTCCTTGCTCCTCTTCTTAACTGTTACTTGACCCATCACAAGTTGTCTGATCACTATGATCATTTTGTCCACCCCTCTTTCTGCTGCTCTTCACAACTGCAATTGCGGTGACGTTCCAACTATCAAACGGTTCTTTAAAAGTCAGGTCAGCCTCGTGAAATTTCTCAGCTGTAGCAGATGAATGGCACATCATCTGAAGAACATTGATTCTTTCACCCTGTTCCAAAGATCGTCCAATCTACAAAAGTGACTGTTGCACTACTCATGGCCCCAACACCCTCATCAAATTTGCGGATGATACAACCGTTGTGGGGCTCATCAACAACGGACACGAGGCACCATACAGAGAGGACGTCCAAGCACTGGCGGCCTGGTGCATTGACAACCACCTCAACCTCAACACCAAGAAGACAAAAGATGTCATTATTGACTTCCGGAAGTAAACTGCACTCAGACCTAAGTATCAATGAGGAGGAAGTGGAATGGGTCACCAGCTTCAAGTTTCTTGACCTGCACATCTCGTAGGACCTGGGCTGGACTGTGAACACTACCCACATCATCAAAAAGGCCCAGCAGCGTCTCTTCTTTCTGAGAACACTGAGGAGGAAAAAACTCCCTCCACCTCTTCTGAAAAACTTCTACCACTGCACAATAGAGAGTGTCCTCACCTATGGATGTACAGTGTGGTATGCCAGCTGCACTGCATCTGAAAAGAAACAACTGCAGCGGATCATCAAGATGGCTCAGTGGATCATCGGCTCCCCACTTCCATACTTAGAGGAGAACTACTCCAGCCGTCTCCTCTGACAGGCCACAAAAATTCAGAATGACCCCGCCCACCCTGGACACTCTCTATTCACCTGCCTTTGCTCTGGCAAACTCAGAGTCATGAGAGCCCACACCAACAGACTGAGACACAGTTTCTTTCCCATGGCTGTGAAGAGACTTCTGCAGGTACCATGACCCCCCCCCCAGCACCTTATTTTTACTATTTATTCTCTTTATTCTATTTTTATTAAATTATATTTTATGACTAGGACACTGTAGCTGCTATAAGAGATGTTGCCGAACGGAATTTAATTTTACCCCTTGCAATGACAATAAAGCTTCTTATTCTTAATCTTAATCTTAATCCTAAAAATACAAAAATAATATGGTATGACAGTGCTGACTTTTTGTTACTATTTTAAAAATGAAAAATATCTTACACATGTGCTTATGCTGCTGCATATTAATGAGAATGTTGGCCTCCCTGACAGTCCAAAGTCCTCCCAGCAATCCTGAAATAAAGTGAGGACATTATGGAATGGGCCTCCATTGCTGTTTACAAAGAAGAGCTCAGACTCGCCAAAAGGGTATTTTTGGCGGTTGAACATAAAGCGATAGAACCACATGTATTCTGTCTTCGTCAGTGAAATGAGGGCATGGCCAAAGGTTTCTTTGATCTTGTGTTGTGTCACCTGTGAAAAAAAAAAGCAAGCAAACATTGTTATTTACTGCAAATCATGTTAACCTAACAAACTAATTAATCCACATTTGTTGATTGGTGAGGGGTTTCCAATCCTGCACTAGTAGCAGCCCCTTCTCTGCATCTTTTTTGACTATCCCTGTTTAATTCAATTCAATTCAATTCAATTTTATTTATATAGCGTCAAATCACAACAAAGTTGTCTTAAGACACTTTACATATAGAGCATGTCAAGACCACACTCTATAAATACATTTATATTTTAGATTTATAGGAACCAATTGAAAGCAATTCCCACATGAGCAAGCAGTTTGCGACAGTGGCGAGGAAAAACTTCTCATTTCCCTTTAATCCATTACCTATTATGCTTTGAGGAGATTTCCTGTGACCATACAGATCTCACCATATTTGACACCGAATGTTTGTTTCAATAAATGGATATGAATGTGTCTTTTGACTGCAGCAGATTTATGGTTTAGAGCACTATTTTCACACTTAATTGTTGCGTGTCTCAAAATTGCCACTTCATTTTTATAGAACCATTTTATATTTAGAATTCATTTCAAAGTGTTGAGGTAAGCTCCTCAAAAAAGGATCCTAAAGCAAAACATTAAGGCAGGCAGGTTGAAGAAACAAAAAGCTGATTCAACAAGCAGGCAAAAAAAACTGAGGAAACAGGTTTGGGGGAAGAACTGTGAAAAAATCACAAGAACTGATCTAAGATGACACAGGCAGAGAAACAGGCTTGAAAAAATGGAAGCAAATGCAGGACTGGGAACAGAAATGAACAAATGCTTACAAACTGACAAACTGAGGCTGGAGCACAAAGACTAAGAAACAAATGAGGAGCAGGTGACAAAAAGCAAGACAGTTGCAAAGGAGGGGAAAACCACTAAAAGAGGAGAGGAAGAAAACAAGACATAGCCCATCAGGAGAGAACCTGTGTAAAAAAAAACATTTCAACAAAGTAAAAGATCTCTTGACTGGTGGTGGATGTAATGCTGTGCCATCTGATGACCTCAGGCAGCAGCAGGAGCACAGAGGAAGAGACAGTTGGCTAAATATGGAGGTACTGAATGATTAAGAGTCTTGTAATCTAGTAATAAAATGTAAAAATCATTCCTGACAAGGGAGGGCACCTATATAAAGTTTTGTTGCTTAAAGTGCAAAAAAACAGAAAACAAAGCATGCATTACTTTTTTTCATCAAGAAGATTATAGTATGACATGGTCTAACATTTTAAATATTTTATTAAAACTATAAAATAGAGTCAGAATGTAGTCAATATGCTGGCTAAGGTTTATATCAGTCCTCTTAAAATCAGCATCAAATATCCATAATCTTGATTTTCTTCAGAGTGAAGTCCCTGCAAGCTGCAGCAGATGAGAAGAATGCAAACTGTTGAGAGGTCGATGTCAGTTCTGAACGTAGAAAAAATTTCACCCCCTAGAGAGTTCTGGCCTGCATCTGTAAAACAAGCCATTAATAATGTACACATCTCCTTTTCTTTCTTACCAGAGAGAAGAAAAATCAAACTTTTTTTTCTCTCCCAGCCTCTGTTGACAGAAAAAAAGCAGATGCACTCTGTCAAGCTAATATTGGACCAGCACCTGAGCTAGAAATATAGTGATGTTAAAAGCTATTGATTTCACAGCATCATGCCTGACTTATTTTGCCCAGGAGGAAGAGTATGAGGTCAAAACATACTGTGAATGTTTTTTTTATCTGGGGGATTTTGCATAGATTTGAAGAAGGTGAAGGAAGAACCAGTGTGAATGTGAGCAAGGCCTGTCTGTCTCCAGATAATTCCAAGAAAACTTTGCCTGCCTCTGCCATAAACTGGTGCAGAAAAAATGTAAACACCAGCAAATTGAGTCTGCTGTAAAGTAAATCATCTCTTCCTCGTGGTCATCAATTTATTTTACAAGTGCCTGGGAGTGTACATCATACTTTGGGAAAAAAATGTGCCAAGCTCCTTCAGCAATTTTCAACTCATCTCTTTTCTTTCAATACAAATCAAAATAATTAAAATAAGATTGAATTGCTCCCCACTTCTCAACTCTTGTGCACTTGTTGTGAGACTTGCAGCCAAGTCCTGATTGAAAATGGAGCAGGGGATTAATGATTTCCTGCCTCCATTAATCTTTATCCAGCTGTGGCAGGCTTCTCGCTTGTCCCTAAATAGTAGTAAATTGTAAACAGGAGACTCCTTCAGGTCCATTCACACCTCTCTGCAGAGTGTATTAAATCGCTTAAGTGTGAACTGTGCGTCAAAGTGGTCAGGGGTCCTCCTGGGATTCGAAGATGACTGTCGAAGGCACACTGGCAACATAACTTTGACCATTCTGATTGCATCAGCAGCTGAAAATATTTCCTTTTTTAGTCAGTATAATTATTTTTTGGTCATATTATGCAAAACTTCGGACAACTAACAACACTTGGCTGAAAATGAGAAACAACAATTTGTAATAAAACAATGACTATGTGGTTGGCAGGTCAGCTGGTTAAATTTAAACCCTACAAATATAACTCCCTATCATTCTCAGCTTTGGTGTCAGTTAGCTTTTTAGTTAATTAGTAATAAATATGACCAATTCAACTAATAAGAGAGACCATGGTAAACATTACCTGACAAAAGTCAAATCAAAATCTAATCAAATTTGATTTCCACATACTCAATACACAAGTCCACATACACAGTCTCACACAGTACAATATAATTACAATTCTTTGATGCTGAGCTTCAGAATAAATCTAACAGTTAGATAAATCAAATCAACAATAAATATAATAAAATCTAAATATCAAAATCCGAATATTTGAGCATTTAAGCACAACAAATTACACATTTAGCTAAAAATATGGCCACACAGCCCCTGTGACTGAAGACTCTTTAGTCTCATTTATACACAGAACAGAATATAAAGTACATGAGGGCTGACAGGTACTAACCATAAAGTCTTTTATTCAGCTGATTTATTACTGATGAAACATGTTTCAAACACCAGGTTGATGGATGTTATATTGAATAAAAAGATGTAAAAAAGATGAAATAGTGTCTGCTCAACATGCAAGACACAATGCTTACAGAAATGTGCTTCAAGTGGGGAAAGCAAAGCCTGACAAAGTCCACATGAGGTTCAGAAAGATTGTATATTACCTAAATAATTCATGACCCTAAACAAAACATTTCTTGAATGTGATCTTGATTGGAGTCTTGTCCTCCTCAATAGGGGCTTCATGTAATATTCAAAAACGTATTACAGCTGTCCTTCAAGGAGAAAATTACCTTGAGGAATACTGAAAAAGGGAGAGCTTGTGACTTGTACACCTATAGACAGATACAAGAACTCATCATCCCAGACCTCCAACCTGTACGCCTCCTTCAGGAGGAAGTGAGATCTTCATGTTTGAATGGACTGAACATCCCTATGGAAGGCTTCTAGGACCTTCTTGAATCCAGGTTTTAAATAATACAGGCTTTTCTAAAAGCAAAGGTAGCTTCTACTTAGTACAACCAAGGTGAACCTAATGAGATTTACTGCTGCGTGTCAAGGTATATTTCTTACTGGATAAATATTAGAATATGTTTTTGTTCTAGGTTGGAATAAGTAGTCTTTTGTGCACTAATTCATATCAACGGTCTTTATCCATATCATTGGCTGCAGATAGCAGAGGGGTTCAGACCAGAACAAGGCTGACCTGAGCAGTGCTGCTTCCTGTCTATACAGTGTGAGCGAGCTGAACACGAGGGAATGCTGAAAAAACAACATTTACAGTAAATCCTCCCCGAGCAAATAAATATTGAGAAAAGTTTTCGCATAATACATCACAACCTTGGCAGCATATTGAATTAATGATACTTTGCCCAAAGCAGAAGAGGTTTAGAGTGTTCTTGTTATCAACAATACTTGGACCACCTTGACTTTGGTTTGAGGCACGCTCATCTATTTCATCTCATTTGGCTGTCTTATCCCAGAGGAGGCACAGGAGAACGAGGGATCCTGTTTGTTATTATGATTAAGAAACGGAATGCCAAAAAAAACCCAGGTTGTCAATTATAGACAACTAATCATCATAAGCAAAGTGCCAAGCAGAAAAAGGAGTACTCATGGTGATGGATTCTCATACAGTTTCAACCTCTCATTCACCACAGTGCCAATGTTTACCTCATTACATCTCCAGGGTCAAGACAACTTCAATTTTCACTCCCCTGAAAAGTAAATCTAAAAATTATTCTTTTTATTATTAGTTAGGCCATTGAATCACTATGGTTCCAGCTGCACAAAAAAAATGTGATCCAGTATCTTCCTTAAAAATACACTGGCCCATATTATTCCTCTCATTAAATTTCTGCTTCCTTATTTCTCTAAAGGCAGCAGGCTGGTCGTAGCCTCACCAGAGTACTAATTATCAAGCTGAACAGAAATATTCCCTGTGTTTAGCATTTAGCTTTTCACCATCTAACCATTTCTTTTTTTTTCTTTTTTTTGCTAACCTAAACAGCTAAGAGGTGCTTTGTTTGGCCATCAATATAGCAGTGAGTCACAAAGAATAGCCTCCAGCGGGACAATAGTCTGGTACCAGCAGCTGAAGGCAGAGCTCAATTATGGCAGGCTTTGTGAGAGTCCTGTTCCTTGAGTCTTGCATTGTATTTCTTCAGTACATGGCAAAATTAATGATAAGCCCATCTGCTTGGACATCCGTGTCACTAATTTGGGCCTTGGGGGTGTACAGGGTGATAACAGCCGAACACAATGGGAGGCGAGAGAGAGCACATTCTGTATTTGACTTCATCTGTGTCATTGTCACACTTGGTAATGGGAAGTTCTCAGCCATTGTGCCTCTTTACATACTTTGATGGAATTGTCACTCCTTTATCTCCTTCATCCTTTATCTTATAGGATACTGATGATGTGATAGAGAGCAGAATTTTCTGCAGTAATCATATTATCGTATTATCATAGCAGTTAATCAGTGGCAGCAGGGTGCACATGTAAAGCTATTAGGCTGGTTTAGGTTTATCGAATAGGAGTCAGCCTCTTGGGTTAACGGCTCATTTAAACTGATGCGATGGAGCTGAGAAATCAGGATATGTTTTTGCTGATTATAAATGCTCCATTAAAATGCTGGACAAAATGATCTGAAAAAGAAAGTACACTATCAAAATGTGGCCCGCGCAATGAATTGCGAAGAATATCTTTAGTAGTGGAAAATGACAGTGATAATTGATACTTCTATTAAAAAAAAGTTTAAAATAACAAGGGAAAATCATAGGATCATAGGATCTCTGCAAGACCTTTGTGGCAACACACACTCAGGTCAGGCAAGTGTGTGACGTCAAAGTTGCATGATTTCCAATATGACTGTTTTTTCCTCTGAGGTCACAGCGGAAAAATCAGATCTGCATCTGATTAAGGACCTCATATTAAAATGGCACAAATCTGAGTTGAAAAGATCAGATTCCATGTAATTTGTGCTTTTCTCAGTGTTATGAAAAAAATAAATAAAATCGAGGTCTGAGTCACATATGAGCAGAGAAATCTGATGTGGGCCCCTTGTGTCTGCACTGTGAAAGCCTCAGTGACTGCCTGTCACTCAGGGCTCATGTTCACTGTATACGTTTAATGAATGAGTCACTGAACACACATCGTTTTCTTTCACTGAGAGAGTAAATCAAGTTTTTTCACCAGATGATGGGGTGAGTTCAAGACGGAGAAGCTAAGCAGGTTGGTTTCACTCTGCTGCAAGGATTTAACAGGTCAGAATGATTCAGCATCGGTCTTGAACTGCAATCCAGATGTATGACATTATTTCTTGTACATAAACTCTCTCTCTCTCTCACACACACACACACAAATATATGATTCAGGATGACATAGCACTACTCGGTATGACCAGTCCAGTCGTGGGGGGGGGGGGGGGGGGGGGGGGGGGGGGGGGGGGGGGGGGGGGGGGGGGGGGGGGGGGGGGGGGGGGGGG
>JAQMCX010000029.1:12492471-12518862 GCA_029814765.1 Acanthurus leucopareius
TTGGTCTTTCCCTTTTCCCCCCCCCCCCCCCCCCCCCCTCCAGTGTGCATTACCTTGCTTGCCAGTGTTTCTGACTTTTTCTCAGACTCTGGTTTCCTTTGCTTGTTAGCCTGTTTGTTTGATCTGCTGGTTTTGAACTTTGCCTAAACTGAGTAAAGCCGAACTTAATTGTAAGTTTGATTGCATCCATATTGCATGTTTACTTTCTGGTCTGTTAGTCCTCAACAGATTGACAGAATTAGGGGTCACAAAGCTGAAAACGATGAGTTCAAACAGTATGAACTTCTGAAGAGCCAGAGACTATAGAGCAAGACATATAGGGACTTTGGCAGAGCTGTTGGTTGTTGTACAGTTAAAGGAAAACTCCCTGCAGATTTCTCATGATTAACTTTAAACATATGGCAGTCATTTCATTCAATGTGGTTGTTTACTATATATTTCAATCCCTATTAGCTGTTACACGTCAACAGATGTCATTAATGTTAACTGATTAATGTTTGTTTAAGTACACTTTTCTAACATTGCCTCCACGTGGTTTTTTTTCTACTTTTAAAGTAGAGCTTTTACTTGTATTGAAGATATCTTTTATGTTTCTACTGCTACTTTTACTCAAAGCTGAGTCGGCATTGCTCTTCACCACTGGTTGTGTATGTGGCACAGTCTTGTACTTTTTGTGTTTGGGGCAAGTGCTGCAAACATTAAACATCTCTACAAATTTGTGTGATGTTGTCTTAGTCAGCATTGCATCGCATTTTCAAATATTTTCCTCTAATCAGAAGAACCTTGCAGTGAGTGAGATCTGCATACACAAACAGCAAGTCTCAGCTGTATTTCTCATGCATGTAAACTAAAGCTATCCTCTCCTCAAATCTCACACATGGAAAAACTTGATAATGAGAAACTATTTCCCAATCTTACTGCTATACAACGTATGTAGGTCTACTGGTATTCAATATATTCCAGATCACATCTCAACAAGTTCCCATTTATCATCAGGTACAGTATGTCTTTTTTTCTGCTGAGCTGACTAGTTGACAAGCACAGGATACGGGTCCCGTAAAGAAAGCATCAATCATGCAAATCCTCTCCGGGGGACCTGCCTGTCCCTTAGCACACTCTGCTCACTCACCATAATCGATAAGTGCCACATCCAGAGGCAGCAACCTGACTGCTTTTTTTTTTTATAAGTGTGTTATGGCAGCATCATGCTGACATTCACTCTAGCATCAGCATCCATTTTTAATCGTGGTATCTGGCCTCACTGCTGCTTGACAAGTGCTTCAGCCTCCTGTCAGAGTTTGGGCTTGCAGAGAAGGATAAGAGCTCTTACTGATGCTATGTGGAAATAGATGTGCTGGTACAACTGCCCACCTCTCCTGGACCATCTGTGGAGTGGCAGTGATTATTACATAAGGCATTCACAGGCCTTCTCTTTCCCACGTTATGCTAACAAGTCCTTCATATAATTTGAATTTCTGTCTAAAAATTGTCTTTAACAGCTTTTTATTATGCAGTGTCCAGGTCTTCCGACGGAAATGGTAATTTTCCTTTTTTAGTTGATACCTTTTTTAATAAACTATGTTCAAGAATAATATAGGATTACTTTTTCCTCCATGAAAAGGAAGCCATTTGTGATGAGGTAATTTTGCATTTTTTGACATTTTGATAATTATTTTTCTAAAAAATACTAAATGTCACAGTGAAATAATTAAAACGCATTCAAACCCATTGCTAAATTAATATAAACATACATTTCAGAGACAGATCAACGCTGTGTAGCAGGTGCATGATA
The DNA here is from genome assembly GCA_029814765.1 of Acanthurus leucopareius. Classification (NCBI taxonomy): domain Eukaryota; kingdom Metazoa; phylum Chordata; class Actinopteri; order Acanthuriformes; family Acanthuridae; genus Acanthurus; species Acanthurus leucopareius. Next base: position 12,494,264 of record JAQMCX010000029.1, read on the forward strand.
ATTTTAAAGCTCATGTTCCATCGAGGGCAAAGTAAAGTAAATTATGACATTTTTCAAAATGTACTGTAAACCTTAATAGCAAAGTTTTAAGTAAATATGATTATCATGTTTGCAAACAGTTGCCCAATCTTGCTATGGTTAGACCAACATTTAATTCTTTTAACTCTGTTTTCAGTATGAATCAGTTCCTGAAGGGAATATCAGGCTCCATATGTTGAATTCTTTATAATAATATAACTGTGCTGTTTGATAACAAGCAAGTTTCATAAAGTTTTAGAGGTTTCTTTTTTCTGAAATAGCTGCCTGATGTGGCCAAAATCTCTGCTATGAGAGTAACAGGAGTGAACCAAAGCAGTAACATTAAATAACTGAGCAAAAAGCTGAAATTCACCATAAAGCTATTTAAAAATGAAGGAAGCTGCAGTGAGATTTGTTGATTAATTACAACAAATAATCAAAGACAAATACAAATAGTCATCTGATCAGTTGTTGATAAGAAAATATAAATTATTGCAGCTTTAAAGGATTTTCTGTCATAAATTTGTTTTGCTTTTGATGGAGGCTAGTCTTTTCCATATTTTTTCGCTAAGCTTAATGAAACTCATGGAACTGATATCTCCAATTATATGCTACTTTTCCAAAACAATGTGTTCCTTTAAGTATCTGCTCAAAGTTAATGCAGATTTAACGTAACGACCATATGGCTGTCTTCTGTTATTACTGAGGTCATTCCTAATTATTAGTTTTGTGCGTGTCTGTGTGTGTGTGTGTGTGTGTGTGTGTGTGCCTATGTCTATTAAGCATTGAATTCAATGTGATCTCTCCAACCCACACTGACTGTTGCTAACTGTTAAACATGGCCGTGCCTCTGTAATGATATGGGGAGCAATCTGGTGAGTCATTACGTCTGATTATTACACCACATAGTTTTATATCAGTCACAGAATATGAGGCCATTTTATGTAACCAATAGCACCCTAGGGTGCAAACACTGTTCCTTCATGATGGTCTCATCTCTCAAATGATAATGCTCCAATACAAACTGCAAAAGTGATTTCCTGGAACACCACAGTGATGCCTCTGGAGGGGCCTCTTCTTGATGAAAGGCCCAGCATCCACCATGCACACTTCAGGATGTTGTGTTGCAGCTGCAGCAGGCGGAATGAAGCCTCAGAGGGTGCATTGTATCTTTGCTTATTTGTCATTAGATATCTATATTTATGTTAATCTTTTGTGTGTCTATATAGAAATGTTCAACTGGGCAACATTATCAATGTTCAAACAGTGGCAGCAACTTTTAAAAATTCTTTATGTTCTTTCACAATCAGGCTGCTTTGACCTTAAATCCAAAAAAATCCAGCTGCCTTACTTACAACACTGAGAAAATCAAAACTTGATTTCTTTCTACTTCTCGGGGGCAACAGTGACTTCCTAAATCCATGTAAAACAGGCATTTGTTATCCATCTTTACACCAGATTAGGTACCCGAGGCTTCCTCCCCTTAAAAAATTAGCACTCATCTCCAAAACTAATGAAAACCTGAAGCTCCTCAATCCCCGCAATAGCAATTTGCATAATAATTACAACACAGCAAAGACAGTGGGGGAGGACAGCAGAACAAACCCCTGCCAGCTGAATAAGTATAATTCATCGTACAGTATAAATAGCTGTGGCTTCTTCCTAAAAGTCAGGCCTCCATATTTTGTCTTACTACTCAATTTATATAACAGTCAACAAGTGTTTAGAAGGATGTCCATGTCACTATGGCGTTAATATATCATGTAATGCAAATCAATACATCAAAGGCTGAGATATCCTGACTTTTAGTCCCTGCTATGCTCCAACAACACTGCATCCTACACTTCATATGAAGCACATAAATCATTAGACCCTCAATATCTGGAAAATACTCTCATCTTTAAAACCTCATGCTTACATTTTGCAACACACAATTTCTGTGCTAAAGTTCTAGCATCTGATTCTAAGGTGAGGCTAACCCTGCTGAGAGAGCTGCCTTGAACACATCATCAGGGTTATGTTTTCTCAGACTTTGGAAATCTCCTGTGAGTTATTTGATAGCCTGATTGTGGACCTCTGAGTCACTGCCCACATCTAAGATGTGTTCAGTGATTCAATCTGGTGTCGAGCTCATTAATGGCTGTTTTTGGCAGTAAAAAAAATAGGTGGGATTAAGAACGGGAACTGGAAAGAAGCTAGCTAGTAACCAAGCTCCACTTATGTAAAAAAATCTTCAGCTAAACAAATAATTAGAAAATGGACATATTCTCTGATCAAGAGTTGAGAATAACACTTTGATCAATAAAAATGTCTATTCATTATTAAACAGAACAAAATAACCATCCAACAAACAGAGATTTGTGAACAAGATATTGAAATGAATAAACAATGTAAAAATGTAAATCTAATCTGATTATCAAACTAAATGCTTTGAAGCCTGTTTGCATGATGCTATACAGCAAAATGTGGCAGATTTTTCTCTAAGGTCCACATATTCCTTGCTGAGGTTCAAAAAAAGTTTGGCAACAGTAAATCACTAGATGTCACATGCTGTCTGTCCTAAATAATCACAGAGCGATGTCTTCTTGCTAGACTTACCACTGCAGGTGTGAACAGATCATTGTTGTTGAGGCAGAGAGTGAAATACAGCAGTCAGAGAACCAGGAGACCCGGATCACATTTTTCAAGGGAGGGTGATCTTTTACCAACCAGAAAACCTCAGTTCACCCTCACCGTTCAGTCTCTCCATCTTCATAATGTAACAATGTTACACAACAGGCTCATATCTGATTTCTAGTGCTCGGCATTCTGGGTAAAAATCATGAACAGGAGCCAAACTAGAAGAGGCAGGATGAAGGGAACGGATTGTCAAAAAATATAAATCGCAAAAGAAAACTGGAAAGAAGGATCATTCATACAAATGATATGAATATCCTGTGTCCTTTACAGTTTCATAACACAAATTTCATTCTTCTTCCTGTTGGTCGACACTGATTACATGAACCAAATCTTTCTAACAGTACACAGTCAGCTGGGGATAACTTTAAGCTACAGATGACACCAGATGGTTTCACATTAATTGGTGATGAACATCACCTATTTAACTGCACAGCAGCACAGACAGACACTCCAGCTGCATTTTCCTTTGAGTGCTATGTTGGCAGTGGCGTCTCTGTTGGACTTCATGTTCCAGCTCCACTGACACCTTGTTTCACACAGTCTCACTTCTCATCTCCCACCCAAAACCGTCCTGTCAATCATCTCAAGGTTGAGAAGCTGGGTGCTCTGTGAATTCAGCCACCTAAAAATCCCACATCATTCCTCCTAATCGAGGTTTCAGCCGCTGTCTCTTTTGTAACAAATTTAAGCAAAGAAGACAACTGTTATTGCTATTTAGTAGATATACCAAGCGTTATTCTTATGGTAATTGTAGGGGATTTGTCTAAATGCATGTGTTTGATCCGTGACTTATCTGGTTTTATTCTTGAAGGAATATAAATAATGCGCTGGCTCTTTAGAAAGTGCATTTTCTATTTTTTTTAATCATAAAGTATTTGAGGATTTAAAGATTTAATGAAAATGTGGTAGGGTGTGAACATTTCCCTCAGCTTAACTACAAAATGGAAAAATAAAATACTTTTATCTTCCTGCATTAATCATAAGTGAATTAACTATAAAATGGCAAGTATTTTAAGTTAATTCACATATCATTAATGCAGGAAAACAAAATAAATCATTTTTGGTCTTCAAGAGAACACAGATCCTCCACCAGTCACTGTTCATAACACACAGACTGAATAAGTCTCCTACAAATATTTGGGCATCTATGTGGATGCTGCTCTACTCTGGAGATAATATAGAATATATCTGTAAAAAACTAAAACTAGATATTTATTTTCATGTGCAAGGTCAATTCGGGCAAGCAAGCAGATTTGGTTACTGTTTTTTTTTAACCTACAGCACAGAGTGTTACACAGCACAGTATCAGTGCATGGCACATTTGTTTCTCTGTTCATCGTAAAGCTCCATTGGTGGGCCGTTATGTATCTGCCTATAGATTGTGGGTCAAACACTTACATTGAAAGAATGTTGTCTCTGTCGGGCAATATCACATCTGACCCTTCTCATAATTTATTTGAAGAATATCAGCTTTTGCAGTCAAACAAAAGACACAGAGTCCCACAGGACTGATTGAACAGACTCTGAAATTATTTTGTTCCTCAGTCTTATGAACTGATAAATCAGTTTGGGTTCAAGGCCTCAGTGTGTCTGTGTGGACCAAACACTGAATTTTGAAGAAGGGGATTATAATGATGCACTGCAGCCACTTGTAATTGTATGTTGTGTACTTAAGTCTGATGTAGATGAGTGTTGCATTAATGTATCTATGTCTAAGGTCATATATGTTTTATTAATGTTTCAGTATTTTTAAAACATCTTTGTGTTATGAGGAACAGTGTCTTGGGATTCAAGACAAATTTCAGAAAATGTTGACAACAAAGTGAATCTTATCCAAGTACAATTTAAATGAAAAGAAAGTCCAAGTTAGTCTGCAGTGTCAGAGTTAGCAGTCTGATTGATGTGAATGGGCATTATCCTATTATAAATAACATTGGATCAATAAGTCCTGTGATTAAAAGGGGTCTCTATTAACAAGTCTATCATCACTTCACAGTGTTTTCTTGTGGACGGGCTCTATAAGGGGCTAACCTGAATTAAACACACAAATCTGTTCTCCAAACCATCACATAACATCACTTCCAACAAAAAATTCAGTAAACAATTAGGGCTCATCAACGTCATCAGTCTATTATAACTAGACGTTCTTTGTTGTTGCCCTTGTACAAACACAAAAACACTGAATCTGTCAGCACATTAGCATGTTGTTCTTTACAGAGCCAGTTTGCAACTGATACAGACTCTGTGGGCACTTTATCTGTGAAGAAAACGTTGCAGGTGTGAAGAAGAGGAGATGCTTCACTTGTCTCTCTCTGCTCTGCCATACGTATGTGAAGAGTCTTAGCACCTGGTGAAATACAATAGCAGAGGATATTGATAACCATGTAAAATTCTGGCAGATTTAGCTGATTTTCCAGTGGAGGTGCATTGCTGCAGAAAATGTGGGAAAACACTGCTCTGCTGTTACTAAGGAAAATAATGATAAAGAAAATAGTAATAAGAAAAACTCATTATTACAGTTTTGGGGGCTGAAAGTTTAATACTTTGATATATTCTGAATGCTCTCATTAACCTCATTTCCAGCAGCAGGCTAATGTTTCTTAAGTAACTTAAAGCTCTCAGCCAAGCACAAAACAACAGACAGACAAAAAAAGTGCTGGTTAATATAGTGCAGCTTATAAAGGCTATAACAGAGCTAAAAGAAGACTTAGACAGCATTAACAGATGCTAATATGGCTCATTATGCTGCACTCAGGTGCTAATTAATAAATAAACGCAAAATAATAACAAATTAACAATTGCCTTTTGAAACAATAATTGTCTAATCTGTGACTTGAACGTGCTTTTAAAACTCGCTGACTTCCTCACAGGTCCTCAAATAAGATATTAAGATTCAGACACTATGGCTTTAACAATATCATCAGAGAAAAGCTACATTTTGTGAAGTGATGAAATAGTCTGGTAATATTTCTCACTGCAGCAGCTACTTTTTAATAACTTCACATGACTGTTTGCTCCTCGCCTGCACAAATATTTCAAAGAAAGAAATAACGGAGAAATGTTGTTGCTGCTGTTTTATAGGTTCACCAAGTCATGAAACAAACCTTCATCAAAGGTTATGATGCCAAATCTATTTTGACATCAGTCTTTATTAGATTTCTGACTCTGCAGCTGATACTTTACTCACCTCTGTCTGCCATGTGCGCACATGATGAGGCTTACACCTCCGTCCTAAGCTGATGTTTAAGACAGTAAAAAATGATTTTACTGAGTCTGGCCAAGACAGTCTGTTTCTCTTGGTAATTCAAAGATGCCTCAGGCAATTTGTAAATCTGGCTGCTGATATGTTACTTACTGAGCACTGGGAGTTTGTGTTTATCTGATTGCCTGCTCCTTTTTTGCAAAAGCCAAAAAATAATAATTAACAAGAAAACAAAAAGTGTGACAAATATAGCCTCAAGTGACAAAGATCTAAGTCTGCAGAGATTATGAGCATTTGGAGGCTTGTTTCTTGTTGTATTTAATTGACAAAAAGCTGCTGAAAACACACCACAGGCACATGAACCAGCACATTGTTAGGACGTAGGACTGAGCCACCTGAGGATTGGAACCCTTTGCATCCCCAGAGAACGTGACTTACTTACTGCCACTGGGAGTAATGTTTTTCCACACACCTTTTCACAGTTTGAGTCAACTTGTGCCAGCTTGGGATTTTTTTTTGTCTGTTAAGCTTAGAACAGTAAAACAGAAGTAAAATGTTGGAAAAAAAACCCAGATTCAAACACATTCACCCACTGGTTTCAGGTGCATTGTTGCATAGATATTTTGGTGACATTATAACACTAAGCAAACAAGAAAAAGCTGTGCATACAGCACAAACTGCAGGAGATATTTCACCAAGGACTCACTGTTGTTGTTCTAAACACAACTGGAGACACTTTATAAATACCATCAAAAGAATGTCAGTGTCACTTTTGGTGTCATTAGAATCAAGCCTGGTTGAGATGTAGATGTTCCTTGATTTTGTGTATTTTGAAAAACAGAGCGACAGACTCCTGAGTTTACTTTAGGTTGCAGTGAAGCAAAGTTTTGTCACACATCAGTAGATGTGCTCAAAATTTTCTGTAATATGTGAGATTTTTTAATGTTTGGAATATAAAATTAAGAAATTTATCTAGAAATTTAATTTGTTGCTTTAACTTCAGTCAGTCATTACAAGTTTACCGTCGTCTAAATCAGAACTCTAGATTGTGCAAACATTAAGAGGACATCAACTTTTCATGTTTGTGGTGCCTCCTGGTGGCAGAGTACAATTTTACAGCAAAGCTCAGGTTAAGATCTGAATGAGTGCATCATGTTTTAATTTGTGATCATTTATAAATGATTGATCTTACAGATAGAGATTTGAAATTGTATTATTTTGAATCCACATGCAATATAAAAAATATGTATACATTTTTTCTAAATTTTTCCAGATTTGCTATGTAGCCATTTGATGCTCAGAATTTGTAGGACGAGTGAAAAACAGATTTGGACAAATTTCAAAATGGCAAAAATGGATAGAGGCACAAACTGCCAACCAATAAAATCCAGAATAATAAAAATTTCTCTGAAGCCGAGGCAATGTCTGTTATGTAATAATAGCACATTCATAAGACACTGTGATGTCGTATTAAGCTGACTAGGCAGGATTTTTACTGTGATTGGTTGTCTGTTGAATGACATGAGTCAATATACTGTTCATAAAAGCTGAAAATTGAAGTATCTATTTGCAGCCTTTCCTCACTTGTGGATAAAAGTCTTAAAGTGGGTTTGCACTGATGTTGGTGTCCAAACAGACTCTCGGTCATTACCTGGTGTGGGTTGGCTGAGCCCACATGATCTTTTTAGAGCAACACCTTGCTTCATTTTCTGTTGACTTTAATTTTGCATTTTGAGATTCCTGAACCTTTAAAGCAAGAGAAGAAGAGGGAGGAGGAGGAATAATCCTCACAGATGCAATACCAGTGAAAACCAGACCTTTCAAGGTCGTCTGTCCCCACCAACTTGATTCATTTTGACTTCTCAGAGCTGTTGCAGCAGTTTCTCACTAAACTTCAAACTGCATGATGCGAGGGAGAGGCATGTAATATGGCTTTGCTTTTATGAAGCTTATCAGCTCTGGGGTATAGAATGCATGAGAATTCTGCTGTTACACAGTCATATAACACATGAGGTGATGCTTCCCAGAAAGAGATACTGAAGCAGAGGAAAGCAACCTGAAGTGTGTCTGTGCTGCTAAATACAGTCATGAAGTTCATGAATTGATACTGTTACAAGATGAGAGCACTGGACACGAGTTTGTCTTTAGCACATTCATAAGGACGCATGTTTGTCTTTGTGCAGCTGGCTCACTGCTGGTTTTTCCTCTAGAGAGGAGAGTTTGTGTTTCATTGAAGCCTCAGGATTCTGCTTCCGGCACCTTGAAAATCAAAGAGCTGGGAAACATACATTTTTCAAAGGAGAAAGAACTGTTCAGAGAAAGATTGTACTCTTAAAAGCACTGCAGATGCAGAATATGAATGCTAGCTTCTTGTTCACTTCATTTTTTCTCTGCATCCCTCCAACAATGGACTGTTATTATTGGCAGTTTAATACTGTAGGTGTTCAAACTTGAAAATATTTTTTCTTTATGAATGATTCAAATGACTCACTTGATTCTGCAAACTGCAACCCTGTAGAGCATTTTGGCATTTTTCAGCTCATTATTTTGGTTTTATGAGCCACAGCTTAACTGTTTTTTTCAGTTAACTGTACCATTCTCATCAACTTCCTGTTGAAGAAAATCAGTAGTAGTTAATTGTAGCCAGTAAAGCAGGAGAAAGCTGGGCTTCAAAATATATGCATGGAAGCCTATAACATAAAAAAAAGACTTCCTGTAAGAATGAGAATGGAACTTAAGTATTTTCAGCGTCAGCCTGGTGCTGATGTGTCATTCTAAGTCACATTTTTGCTTCTATACTACAGTTTGTTACAGCTTAGAGCTTATCTAACATGCTATCACATAATATTGAAGTGTGTCCTATATTCAGTAATGACTACTGTAAGTGTGGATGCTTAGCGCAGACTAATGCTAGGAAATCTGCTTCATTAACCACAAGTGAAAATGAGATTTCATTTCTTGACGCTGCTAGACAGTCAAAAAGCAATTGAGTTGCACCCTGAAATGACATATCTGTGAGCAGCTCATAGATGCAATCAAAAACCTCTGCAGAAAACCCCTGGAACTGCAGGCCGGATTGCCTGATCAGATCATGAGATGGGATGAACTACTTGTCTCCCGTCGCTGCAGGAGAAATCTGTGGACAAAATCTCCTGAATAGCTTTGGACATCCAGGCCTTTCAGTACCCACAAGGCTTTGCTCTCTGGAAACAGCCTGTAAATGTAAAATGTCATCTCAAAATAGTTTTTATAACCTCTCCATTGATTTCTGACTTAACTGGTTTCTATCTGTCTTCGCTTATCTTAGATTATCTTTGCTTATCTTCTGCCTGTTTAGAGTGACATAATAAAAATGTTAAGAGTAATGTTATTTTATTGAATGACTATTGCAGTGCCCATTTGAAATGTGCCTGTTCAGAATAGGCTAATTGCTTAGCCTGCAGCTTGCAGCTATCATAATATCATCAGCCTGCTGAGACGAACAGCTTCCACAGTTCTTAATGAAGCAGATCCAGACCCCTGGTTTTAGACGTATGTATGCACCACTAGTTTATTTTTTTCCTCAGTAAAATAACAATAGACCATCAGTTCAGACATTTTATTGATATGTTTTCAGAGCATGACCAACACCCAAATTCTCATCTTCCATAATTATTTTGTTGTTTCAATTTTTTTGGCCCATAAAATTTATTTTGCTTGTATTTGAAATGAGGTCAAACTGCACAGATGAAAAGTGCAACTGCTTTATGTGTGAAAAATGTCAAATATGCACTTTTAAAACAATATAGTAATACTGTCAGCATCTTTTTTACTGCTCTAACATAATAATTAAATTCCTAAAGTTATCCTAAAACCATTAAGCTATCCCAAGTTCCCAGGGTGTTCCAAGGAAACGTTTACTTGGCTTGCCAACATTAGCAAACAGTTCATCCTGAGCATTATTACTAAAAATAATGTTAAAACTCAGATTAGCAAACATATTTCATATAACCAGTGCCCTTGAGAAACAGGGTTAGAAATGTATCATAAAGGTTTTATCTGTGGTTGAACACTTAAAGTTACAGATGGCAACAGCAAGAGTTGATTGATATTACAGACCCCTGAATTTTGGGTGCAGCTGAACATACGCTTATCGTTTCATGAAGGAGTCAGAAAACAATTGGCTTTTATCTTTACTTCGTTGATCAATCGTGATCTCATTTAACGCTGCACACAGCATGAGTCTGCAAACAGCAGGACACAGTGAAAGGAGCCTTCTACCTTGCTGAGAAGTTGGAGGTGTTCAGCCTGTTGCCTGCAGCTCTTCCTCTGACAGCAGTAGCTGCTCCTTCTTGTTCTGTTACTCCCCGCAATGTTTCAAACTGATCTGCTGTCAAAAAATGATGAAAGCTATCTGTTTTGTAGGTGCAGTTTTTAGATGAATGGTAGCTGTCAGTGTCTCACTCACAAACACATTGCTGTTTCTTTGACTGCTTTATAATAAAAATCATCTTGTGTTTCTCCAAGTAAATGTTTTAAGTGTGAAGCTGCAGCAATAGCCCCTAAGCATCGCCCGTTAAAGCACAGAGCAACTGTTTACTTGTTTTTACAATGTCGCTTGTCCAAATTTGACACTGAACATGTGTAAGTCCTCAGCAATACAGTTGCCACACATGGAGCAGAATGGTTTTCAAGATATGCAAAGGACACACATGCAGTCAGGCAGAAAGAGTCCTTGCTGTATTTTGTGTATTTATCCATCAGCCTCGGCTGTACTTAAGACTTTCATACTCTCAGTCATGTTCAGAGCAGTAATACGCACAAGTTTGAAGAAAACAGGCCAAATTTTCTATTGTAAACAGTTGTAACATTAAACAGTTCTAAGATTAAACTGCCTTTGTTAGTAGCCCTTTCCTTTATGTTTTTGTTTATTTTTTTTTACTTTTTGTACTTTTACTGTTTTATTTTTAATCTCTTACTCAAAAAAAGGCCATATTGAAAATGCAGTGTGTTGTTTAGAAAGAATAAGTTCATTCAGGGATGGATGAAGGACGGCTGAAAGTCTTTTCCCTGTTCTGACAGGCAGGCCAAGACTTAAAAAATTCTATTTTCAGACTCCATCTGTTGTTTTCAATGCAGTTTGGCATCTGTCTGAAAACCTTTTTGTCATCTGGAGGATTTGCAGGCATTATACTAAATTGAACATATGCAATATTTATTTTTTTAATAAAAATTTCAGGCGGTCCTTTGAACATATACTTAGGTGAGCCATATGTGCAAAGTGCAAACGTGCAAACATGCAGTTTTAATGCTCCTTTTTCCTGTAACTTGCAGCTGCTCAGCTGATCATTTAGTCCGATTTAAAACTCTGTGTTGGTTCATTGCCTGCAGCACAAAAGGAAAGTAACAATCTTACATAATCAGCCTGTAGTGGGACTAATGAATGAATTAGAGAAAAATCATAATGAGCACGATATTGATAAAGAAACTAGAAGAGTAATTTCTCACCTAAAGAACAAATCAAATGAACATTTCTAAAATATGCTGTTTATCCGATGATCCCTTTGCCCTTGTAATGATCTTTTTGTTTTTGAGCAGGAAATGTTGTAATGTAACCAACAAGTATTTTACTTTCAGCACCTTTGGGCTTGTTCAGCACCACAGACAGCTCCATGCCTCCGTCATCCAACAGTGTGTGTGATGGTGATGAACAAAAGGAATGAACAGAGGTCTGCTCTGCCTCATTTGCATATTCCGACTCAACCTGCTCGCTGTACTTTGACAAAATGTTGTTTTTGTTCTCCACTTGAGCCAATTAAAACATAGCCTTCCTCCCAGCCAGTAAACTCAAACCTACCAGCTGCTGTGTTTACTCACAGAGCAAAACTGCTCATAGATTTCCTATTACATTTTGCTCTTTAAGTAGACATAATTCTTGTAATATTTCAACTTGTGACTTTCAGGATGCCTTGTTGAGTTTGATTTACCAGGACACTCAATGGGACAATAGAGAGCAGAACAAAAGAGTAAACATGGCCACAGACAGCAAATACAAAACGCATTTATATTCTTAAAGACTCAACAATGACGCAAAGGGATCTTGTCAGATTTTCTCTGAAGTTTATCTTCAAACATTGACCTTTAATCTCAGTGCTTATTTAATTATATTCCCTCCTCACTGTTCTGTGTACAGATAATGCTGGCTCACACAATGATATTGTTTCCACAACACAAAATGCTTCAGTTGTTCTTTGTCTGCTTAACTGCATATCACAAAAATGCTGTGAATGTGTGTCTTATTTTACTGAAAACAGACCTGTGCTAGGTATTGTGTTGGTCTGACTTGCCAGCATGTGTCCAATGTGCTTCCAGTCAGATCATGTCAAACTAAACTGTGCAAACAAGACAGGAAAACCCTCTTACACTATACATAGTGGCACGGTCAGGGCACTATACTTCTTTAGCCTCACAACATGGTTGTATTAGCTGACAGTTTTAGACAGAACAATTTTACATGTGTCACTGTCATAAAACCAATTTAGTAGTGTCGTCTGGGGGCTGAGGCTTAAACCGTAAATCATTTTACTGCCTCGGACTGGAAGCTTTCGATTACAAAGATACAGCTTGGAATTGTGAAATGCATTCAAGTGTGACAACCTTCCTATATTGTATGTGTCAGAACAAAATCCATTTCAATTTAATGCCACCTTTATGTAGGTATGTCATTTTCATAGCTGAGCGTTTGATCATATAATCTGCTTACTAGATTTATGGACTTTTATTGGCATGTCTGAGAGACCAACAACATCAACAGGTTTCTGGCAGACAGATGATGTTCTGTAATGGAGTCCTGGATGATAATATATTTACTACATTATAACTAAATATGGAGATTCAATTGAAGTATGGCAGATAGTTAAAGCAGAGTGCACAATGATTTCTTAAAGAAAATTTGCAATGTGTAATGTATTATAATGTATAGACATAAGTGATTCCTTTCAGGTGTGTGGTGGTGTTTCTGCCCCCTGCCTGCATTTTCTTAGTTTTCTTGTACTGTTTGCAGTGTCTCTGGGCCTCAGCCCTTGTGCTGTGGTGTTTACTCTCCAGCCTAAAATAGCACAAAATCAGTACTCCATAAAAACATCAGCCAGATTACATCCCTGTCTTGTCTCTCTGTCTTGAGCTGCAGGGAGTTAACAGTGGTTAACAGCGGCTGCATTCACACAAAAACTGGCATTACGGCAGATTCCTGAAGGGCTGTTTGGAGGTGTGGATGTGTTAATTTGTGATTTAGAAAATTCTTCAAACTCAGGAAAAAAAGCCATCTCAGGCTGAGTAGCACTCACTGTGACCGTGAATTGATTTTGATGTGTAAAAATCAGTGGAGGGCTCCTTTAGAATAGTCTAATTGAGTGTGATGGGAGAGATAAAAGCCATACTTTTTTGCAGTGCATGCTGTTACTCTCATACATATTAAAAGAAAACAGATCCAAATGCAAATTTTCAACTTGCTGTGTATTGCATACAAAATTGTATATTGACAGTCTGGTACACTGCCTGTTTATTCCTCATCAAAAACATGGCACATCAATACAAAAATGATTCAATAGGAGAGAAAAGAAAAACATACTCATGACAGAAATGTGATAATGGCTCTAAGATCAGCTTCCTCAGTGATGGAGTGTCCGTAGACTTAATCTTGTTTGCTGCACTGAGGGGCGAGGTTGGTGTTAATTACATTGTGGATGGGTGATGGTCCTTCAGGCATACAGATTGTAGGTTGACAACATTTGTCTGAGGCTGTTCCTGTGGTGTGAGCCGCTGTCATGACTCCACTGTTACAGGGAGACGTGTACACACACACACACACATATCCATAAAGTCCACAATGTGTGATGGGCCTCTAATGAAATCCACTTCGGTACATGTCCAAGTAAGACTGGAGTTAGAGTGTGATAAAGATGGTGTGAGCAGAAACCAGAAAAACTTGCTGGCTTGATAAACAGTGACAGATTCAAACCCAGTGAGACAGTTCCAGCCACTTGCATGTAACAAATGTCACCAAAAAAGGGAAGCATAGAAGCATAGCAGCACAGGCTGTGAAAAATGCAAACCACAAAAACAATTTCTCCTTTTTTTCACAACCAAAGCACAAAGACATTCAAATGTGTGAAATGTTTCAGAAAGCGTTCAGATCTCTTCCAAAGTCTTCATTTACCAAATTAAGCAAACAGCTGTGTTTGCAGAGAAACATCTGTTGGCTTAAGTGAACAACTCAACCAAATACCCCCATCTAGATTGCCCCTGGCAAAAATCATAATAAAAATGATGTTCAGATACATTGCTTAAGAAACTTTATCACCATATGTGTTAAATAAAAATGCTATTAATTAATTCTCTTGTTTGGAACTCTGGAAAAGCTCCAATGATTAAAGCCGGTGGTGAGAATTAAATCTCTCCCAGCTAGGTGTTAGAAGAGACAGAGGTGTCCATATAACAGAACACCCTCCATGGGTGTTGCTGTTGAGATGTTCAGGATCACGGCGAGAGTGGCTGTACAGTAAATGTCCTTGATTATGTAAATCTATCACACGGCCCCAGCCTCCACGGCACAGCATGATGTGTTTGTCTCCCAAGATGCCCTTATTGTGGTGTGCTTGTTACCAAGGTAACTGCTGTTTTCACAATGAGAATGTGTAGGATGCCAGAAGTGTTGCCAGAATTTGGTTCAATATAGATAACCCAGGCTCTACTTGCACACTGCAACAGATTTGTAAAAAAAAAAAAGAAAAAGAAAAAAAGGGATATTTAATACAAATGGCTCCAGTTATAGTAAATACATGTAGGCAAGTGAGTGGACTTGGGAGGGAATTTCTTCTCAGAAAAGACAAAAACGGTGATTCTGATTTCTTCTGCGAGGGGAAGAAATGTTGTAAATAATGGATTAGGATCAGTGTGAGACGCACTTTGTATTGTGTGTGCTTGGACAATCTGAACCCCAGGCACAATAGCACTTCCTCTGAAATACTGATGTTACATAAGCTCCACTGGGTCATGAAATGCAGTTTTCCCAACAAATATAGAATAAACTGGAAAATGACAAAGAAAACAAAGCAGCCCAAGAATTTGACTCGTAGCAGTTTCTTTGTAGTGCTCTTGCCTTTGAGTGTTCATACATTATGAGGACTGAGAACAACAACATGTGTATCAGTGATGAAGGAACTGGCCTTGTTAAAGTACAGCCCAGAAGCCAAAGTATGGAGCAGACTGAACTCATCCACTTATTATTTCACAAATCTGCTGCCAAATATGACATTTCAATACACTTTGCACATGATTTTTATGATAATTAAAAGTCTATAGTTAAGGCCAAAGGAACAGTTTGACATTTGAGGAACAGACTTATTCAAATTCCTGTAAGTGAAGATCAACAGCACTCTCTAGTTTGTCTGTTTAATGCAGAGCAATAGCCATGAGATGACTTAGCTTGAGATGACATTAGGTGACTCTACACATTCAGAATAAGCTTATACTCTCAAAAATCAATTAAGTTGATCAGGTTCAACTTGAAATATATTATCGTTTTTACTGTCAGGTGTATGTCGTTTTGTCTCAGTCTTTTTGGGTTGCAGATAAAGATAAGTGCCAAGTTCAAAGAATGGACTTAAAGGGACTCTTTCCTCAAATAAAGCCTTAGCTCTGCTCTTCTAACTTTTGAACTCCTTCTTTGCTTCTAAGTTAAAGCAGCTTTCTAATTTACACTATTAAATTAAAGCTTAAAGTCCCTGACAACACCAACCTCTGTTAATATAGCTGTCCATAGTAATAGAGTCACATAGACTCAGACCTGAGGACCAAACCAACAAGGAGGTACTTACCCACGGAGGACAAGTGATTCGCTGAATAATTCAGCTCAATCAGGCCAGTTTAAACATTAATGGGAGAGTGGGAGTTCCTCTCGGCACCTCCCTGGGGACATACAGTAGTTGAGGAGACACTCTAATTGCTAACTCTTGTCCAGTAGAAGTCTTTAATTAAAGTGAGTGGAGAGCGCTGGAGCTTCCTCGGAGCTCTGCTTGTCGACCTTTGGAGTGTGTCAGAAGGTGACAAGCAAAGTGGTGCCTCTGTGGCTTCCACACTCTCTCAGTCCTGTTAAAATTACATGGAGGGATACTGCCCTTTACTACATTAAGGTATATCAACTGAGTCAGGAGCAATGTTTGAATCAGTTCACACCAATATTATGTGACATTTGCTGTGGTTGAAAAAGGCAAATCTAAAGAATAAGCCTACTATAATATTTCCCTCCATTTACTTCCCTTAAGACAGTATATCTTTTATGGCTTCCTGTTCAGAGACATGTAGTTTGATCTCTCTCCTTGCTGTAATGTTGTTTGTAGCTGTAGCTGCTGTGGGGTTTATATTGTTTTTACATCTTTGTGTTGTCTGTTATAGTAATGTTTCATTCTGCTGTTTCATTTCTGTGGTTTAAAATAGCTTGTTGCTCCTGCTGTGGTGTCTGTAAGTCTTTTAATGTTTTTCTAATTGTCTGAGTTTTGTCTCTTTTTCCAGTGAATTGTAATGAGGCTCTACAGGGTTAGTCAGCTGTGTACTTATAATTGTTAATCAGTGGTATGCACAGACTGCAAAATCTGTCTATAGATTTTTGCATAACATTGTTCCACTTTTGTTATTGTTTACAAATTCAATGACATTGAAGCCACCTATAATACTTGGTACTGTAGCACTCTTTCTATCTCTGCACATTTCCCTATTGAACCGTAAAGAGAAAGAGAGATATGTACAGCATGAGGAGGTGGAAATACATTTTATAATTAATTATATACCATTCTAAAATATTTTTAATGGTGATTTTTTATTGCATTGTAAATAAACATTAGATCCAAAATACAACATTTTCCAACTGAGTGTGCTTGTTGGTATAAAACATATCCATGTCTTTCAAATAAAAATACAGAGATGGATAATTTTGTTGGTTGAACAGTCACCACAGTTACAGATAACAGCGTCTTTGTCTACTTCCATTGTGCATTGCAGACTGAATTGTAGAGGGAGATGATACCGCAAAACATTGTTCTAGGTGGATATCAAGGCAAATATCACCATTAAGTATTCTCTATTATTTAAAGAGGCACATTTACTACCATGTAGGTCAGGGGCACCCATTACGCCGATCGTGATCTACCGGTCGATTGCAAAGGTAATGTGGGTAGATCGCATGGCATTAAAAAAATCCATCCAATCCATCCAATCCAATCCATGCGAACGGAAAACTGCGCGCGCTTTTTCAGAGCAATTTGCGGGTCTTTCCCCGGTTACCATGGAAACAGACAACAAGAAGCGGAGTGACTCATGCGCAAACTACCGAGTTGCCCAGTTTATTTCTACTAAACTTCAGAAAGGGTATAAAAATGAGTGGGGAAGCTGCAGTGCAAGTCATCAGAGTAAGGTAATGACAAAAAATGTGCACAGTTGTATTGTGCAATAGGGGTTCATGCAATAAGGCAAGGTACATCAACTCATGCATTTTTATAGTAGTAGATCATTTTGACTTGGTCATTTTATAAGTAGCTTGCAAGCGGAAAAAGTGTGGTCACCCCTGATGTAGGTAAAAGCCATGTTTCATCATTTAAACGCAGTTTACAGTTTATCAGTACCACTTGATGCACTGGCAATTATGTTTAACAAAATGCTCTACATTTATCTGATGTTGGGAGACAAAGCTTGAAGTTGCACAGGCTCAGCTATAGCTTCAACAACTTAGTGTCTCTCCTTAGTATTAATTTAAAGGCAGAGGAATCATTCGGTGGATTTGTAAATGAGGATTATCATTTAAAAACCCATTAACAAAACAAATCACAGCTCATAAATTAGACAGCATTTTAAGCGAGACAAATGAAATGGCAATGTTTGCTGTGAAAACAGTCCCATCTGGTAATGGCAAATCAATATATCATTATTATCATTATCATGTACACTGCTGAAACGGTATCAGTGGTTGCAGGATATTACTGAAGAGGGGAAAGAGTTGCAGAGGCAGGCATTTATCAAACATGATTACTGCAACAGCACATCAGAAGAGTGAGCTAGTTTGCTAATTAGTAAAAGCTGTGTTGGAGGCGCTGAATAAAATATAAAAGGACCACAGGACTATCATAGCAGGAAATAATTACTAGGAAGAGAGGGGAGCATGTAACTCCCTGTTCAATCATACCAGTGTCTTTTTTTTGCAGGATATTGTAAAATATGATGAATGTTTTATGCGGCTTTGGTATATTACATTACTGTAGTCCTATTACCAAATCAAACCAACACAGATTCTTGATAGTCAGCACTTAATGATTACAAAAATATTGATCCTTTACCCAGGCAACTGACATGAATATGCTGTTATCGACAAACTTACCCTCTATAACCTGGATATATCTTCAATTTTGCCACATAATCCACAGGAGCGGTTCATTTCGGATAACCCATTAACTTGCCAAAGTTGGAGCTTGAGTATTAGCTGACTATTCTGTAATTATTTGCTCCATGTCACCAGCTGGGCCTCACAGCAACAGGGCGAGCACATTCAGCATACAATGACTGCTGGTTTATGTAACTGTGTGGACCAACCTGAGTGATCACGCTGCGGAGTCATTACATTGACAGAAGTGCGATGAAGAGCCCTCACACCAACCCTTCCCCCCTCCCAAAAAAACCATTAGCACCACAATCGCCACCTCCGCTCCACAGGTCTGCCTACCATCAGATCCTCTACCCACCCACCTGCCCACCCGCCCCACACCTCCTCGCACTTTTGACCCCACTGACGTCAGCTGTTTCCATGGCAGCATACAATAAATTTCATGCAACCCAAATCTATTGTCGGGGAATCTATTGATCCTCATCTTCCTCATCCACCGTATTTTCTAATTCTATATTTAGGCTGCAGTTGACACTCACCTCCTATTGTTTTTGAGTGGCCACTTATAATAAAGCCTGATCCGACAGCCTCTCATAAACTGAGGAAGTCATCACTGAGGAGCTGAGCAAGGCTTTAGAGCCCTTGATTACAAATGCTTCTCCGGTGTTGGAGCAGAGGTCATTGACAAGGCTTGTCAAGTCCTGATGGGTCCAGTGTGTGTAAGAGGAGTTTGAAGAGTTGTCCAAAATAAATGAATTGCTTAAGTTTTAAACATGTAGTTCACTGTCGCCTCAACTAATTCAACAGTGCATCGCTTTGTTATGACCCTCACCTTGTGTAAGTTTGTGCATATATTGTGTTGCTATTAGTTTGTTTAACCTGTCATATGTCAAGCCATAATCACTGACAGTTAAACAGATTTTCCAAGGCTAGAGTCTTTTCACTTGGTCTCAAAGACATAGTGTCCTCCTTCGAAACAAATGCCATTTTCCCAGAGTTCAATGACAAGATTGATTCCCCTCTCATGTCTGTGCATTATGTCAAGGGGATTAGCTTACTTATGATATATAATGATGGCTGTAAAATATGCCTAACGATGCATCAGAAGCACATTAGCAGGAAGTATCTCATCTGAATATCTCATGCAGTTGTAGAATGAGTTAGATACTTTTCATGGCTAACAATAGCTGGTGAGGTAACTGGGTATAGTTAGCCATGCAGGTCTTTGTAAAGGTAATTTCCCTGCTCATCACAACTTAAAGAGCATGAAGTATCTTCAAATTGCTAATTAGAATGTATGTTGCAGTGTAAATACAATAGAGGTTTGTAGGCATATTTTTTAACTAGTGAGCCCGGCTGACTATTATTTTGTTTTTTCCTGCTAATCTAAACTTATCATCTCCTGGCCTCAGCTCTGTACTTCATGCTTTATCTATCTAACTTTCCAATTGCTACCTTTAATTTTTAAACTCCCCTTTGCCTTAAAAAGATCACTAATGCCAGATTTTCCGCTAAAATAGCATTTGTAAAGAATACCAATTTACTACACACATCATCCAAATAGAAAACTGTATTCATGTTGAACACCTCCAGCTTTGCAGGTCTTTGTTGCATTATTAAACAATGTTGTATCAGTGTTGAGGGGATATGGGCTCCAAATTACTCTTTTGTTATTCCAGTCCGCACACAGAACAATTGGTTGTCAGTGAGGCATTTTTATCAGTTTTAAACATAAACCTGAAACAAAAAGAGGCACTGAGCCTTGATTGATGATTCATGCCATTTTGAATCTTGGATTAAGGACACAGTTAAAAATTTTGCCAAAATACTACAGTGGAGGGAGGGAGTGTATTCAGGGCACTTGTTTTCAGAAAACGCACCATTCATGTGGCCAAAAATACACTAATCTATTAAGGAAATACTAAATGGACAGCATCCAAAACAGCGACTCAAGTGATGTGTTTATGGAGCCATGTAATTTTTGAATCCACCGTCTACTGCCTTTTTTTATTTTTTATTTTTTTTAGGCAGGATGTTATTTGCATACTCTGCTGTGCATGTGCACAGACGAGCTCTACACGGGAGACTTGTTTTGTTCATTTATTAATAATTTCATCATTCAGCTGTGTTTTTCCACTGCCTCCCATAACTATGGCAACCAGCCGCAAAGTCCTGAGGAGAGTCTGGGTCTATTATAAGGAAGGAAGAAGTAAAAAAAAAAAAAAAATGTTTTCTAATATTTTCTTACAGCAGATATCCACTTGTGACTTCTGGCTGTATGAAGGCAGTCTATCTTCCCAGTCAATGGAGAGCCTCTCATCTCCTTGAAAAAACTTACAGACAATCTGCCCACAAGCAGACGTCAACCACATCTCACCACCTACCAGCTGCTTGTAATGCAGACACTGTGTGGGGTGCAGCAAGCAGCAGGCTAGCTCGGGAGGCTTAATTCACAATACAGCTTGGCTTCCACTCACTATTACAATCTTTCTCCCTACAATGTCAATTCTTCTTCCCTCACAATTCATGTGAGCATCCCACATCACACATACACATGAGTTTATTTGTCCTCTCCAGTTGTAGCTGTAGCCTGTGCTTTACTGTGATGCGTCAGTGCTGAAAAGTGACCTCAGCCTCAACTCGTGGACCAGCAGGTTTTATTCATCTGCACCCCTTTCACTTTAATCAGTGTCTAGCTGAACAGTTGGATCCTGAATGGACCATGAAGTGTAACAGAAAGCCTATGAAAAGGCACAAAAACTACCAGAGAGACACACAAAAAGACTGTAAAGGGCTGGAAAAACCTCACAAAAGAATGCAAATGGCCAAAAAGGCTGCGAAATGACTACAGAGTGTCACTTGTGTCACTTTTAGTCCCAGTGGGGAGCTTTTTACTCTCTGTCATAATAGGTCCATGCTTTGAGGGGTCTTGTAACATTAAGTCAGTGATGCACATTAGAGCTCTCACAGGTAGCAGGGGGTCCTCTTGTTGAAAAGATAAGCTCTCAGTGGAGTTGGTCTGTCGGCATTTGTGCCCCCATTACCTATCACAAAAACATCCTCAGAGGATGAACACAGGGAGAGTCACCGTGGGATCAAAATTCATACCTGAAGACATCGCGCCCTGTGGTTGCCATTTGTGTGTTCATCTCTGTAGGTCGCTGGCATTTCACCTGCAGGGTTAAAAGTGACAGCACTGAAGTCAACAACAGTCTGCGCACCACAGATTTGGAATCTAATGTTTAGTAATGTGCTGGCAGAGGGAAGAGTGGCCATTGCAAGTGACATAAAAATATGCAGCACTGAAATCATGCATTATACTCAAAGGTCAAAGCAGAGTGGGTGGAGTATACAGTGATGCAGGTTGAAGCAGAGCTTTATGACTCAGATATAATCATTTTTGTTTTACTCTGGTTCAACTAACCCTCCACCTGCCTCATCAATATTTATTTTATGTTTAATATTTTACTATTTCTTTCCACATAAATCTCTCTCTTTTTTTTTTTAAAGCTGGAATTTCACAACACTAGCGCAACAAATGCTTAAATCCTTATCTTCAGCCTACAAGTCTGGCAGTGTCTCATGAAAACAGTTTGCCCATTAGTCTTAGGTATTAAAAAGGAAGGATGCTTTTTTTTGCCATTTTCTATGTGGAGCCAGTTGTGTTTACCTCATTATAAATGCTTGTGGTTCACAATTTGGGAGCTTTAAGCTTATTATCTCAGACAGTCGGATAGTTAAGATGCTCCTCTCTGGTTTGGTGAGTCTGCACTGTGTGTTTCCAGCTCAACAGAACAATGTTTATGCACTTGTAAGACATTTTTTGAAGAGAAGGCTGGGTATTATTCTATAACACATATCACAATGTGTTGATTATAAAACAAAACATCCCACACCGTAACCTTAATCTGTTTATCAGCTCTTCCTTTTTTTGCCTCTGTGGTTAAGCGGAAGCTGTACGTGTGCACTGGCATTAAACTTTCATGGTCAGCATCCGTTGTGGGTTTAATTTGCTGGCTTTATTATGGTCTTGCATTTTTGATGGTCCACTGAGTGAAACATTGGCAATGTTTGTATTCATTTGTTGCTGAATGTTTACACCAGTGTGCTTCCAGCTCGCTGTCAGGGAACTGCATCTGCCCAAAGTGGAGTGAAGCTAGACAAATGGTGATTCAACCGAATAAACACACACCATGACTTGTGCTGGAAACCAAAAATATGTTTGGAGAAAGTAGCTGAACTGTTTTTTCCCACCACCAACACCAGTCATTGAGCAGCTGGACAGCCTGAGGGATAAACAGCGTTCGTGGCCAGAGGGCGTGAAGCAAAAGAAAGACACAACAAGTCAACTGGGTCAAAATATCCTCGAAACAATCCTAAATCTTTAAAAACCTTATTTGTTATGAGACTTAATATAGATCCTGCCAGGAAGCCAGACGTCAGGGAGTCAAGTAAGGTGTTGCTGTATGTTAGTGTTGCATATGTGGCTCAGAGCAGAAACAGATAAAGAAATGAGCAGAGAAATAGAAAGAGATACACTGGGTAACAGATGATGTTTCCCTGAAGCATATGTGATAACATTGCTGCAGCTAAACAACCTGCATTATGAATGGTTCTGCCCAGTCTAGTTTGCTCACATGAACATCCTGAATCAACCTTAAAGAGCTGAAGAAAAGAAGAGACCTTTAACTTACAGCTCCCCTGGGAGTCGAAAAGATGATGATTTTTTAGCATTTCGATTGATAAGAACCTGAATGAATGGCATCAAATCCACAAGAGTCAGAAAAACCATTTCTGCAAAAACTTTAACAATAATCTTTTTTCTCCTTCCTGAGAAAAAGTGTGTTTTTTCAGTGTGTAAGAGTGTAAAATGTGTGTCTAGCCTCGAGGCGTGTTGCTCTAATGTTCCCAGCAGGGAGACTTCTGAGCTCCGGTGGGTCTCAGCGGAGAGCCAGTGACTGACACCGCTCACCCTGGGGCTTCTTCTTACTAAACCATTGTGTTCTCCGCTCCCTCAGGCTACAGCCTCTGCTCTCACAGATACAAGGCCAGCGCCGGAGTCACTTAGAACATCAAGGAACAATGCATGAGCCGCCAGGATAAATAGGATCAAGACACCAATAATTATATTCAGCAAGAGGGCAGGAAGTGTGATGACTTCATGATTTTACACTCTGGAGAGAAAATGGAAATAGTACTCGGACAGTTAGAAGTATTCAACATGTAATAATGCTGTGACAAGAATTCCTGTAGGGCAAAAAATGTCCACTTGTATGAGTTTTTTTTACAAAATCTTTTTAAGGATTATATTTTAGTGTCTGACTTGTAATGATCAATAAAAAAGATCAATAAAAAACAGAAAATACTTTTGATCATTCAAACCACTTCTTTCCTTGTACTGCCCAGGATTATCAGTGTTTAAATGTACAAATGCATAAAAATCAATAGAAAGAGACTCCAAATCAGTGGTAAGTTTACTTCGCTAAACCAGATCAGCAGTTACATTCAGTTTAGTGTGAGGTGCAATAAAAACCTAATATACTGCTTCTGTTGCACATTTACACAGTAATGTGCATAACAAGTGCAAGTTTTAATTATTTAGAAGTACGTTTTCTTACTCAGTGCCTCAGTGTCAATGCAACAACACATTTATCATTTCAAAACTCTTGACAGATTCTGTCTTGTCTGCAACTTCTCCTTTTTCCCTAAAAAAGAAGTTTGGAGTTTAAAGAAGTTTAGAGACAAGTCTTAGGTCCGTGGGGTGGCGTCCGTTAGGGTCCGTGGTTACTCACAAAATTTATAACTGCATATTACTGTGGATAATCAGCAGTGCAGTTTGAAGAATGTGTGTCAAAGCTAATAGTTTTCTAATAGTGTCATCCAATCTGTGATCATGATTTAATTGTTGACACTGATGAATTATCTGTGCATACTAACTGATCAGCTAGTTAACATGGATGTAGACCCTTTTGTGTTATCTGTCCACTCCTTGGAGCTATTTTCAGTGTACAGGTGTCTGTTTAATGTTTATATCATGTAAAGATGTAGGAGCATCACAAAGCTTGCACCAATATACCTTGTTTTCCCAAAACTGAAATTCTACAATGGAGCTTGTGAGTGCAAATATGCATGACCCATACAGTCAATGGCCATATTTATGGGAATAAACTGGTTGGAACAGTTTTCTTTAGTGATATTCACACATAAGAAAGTCAACAAGTACCGTATTTTCCGCACTATAAGGCGCACCTAAAAGCCTTTAATTTTCTCAAAAACCGACAGTGCGCCTTA
>JAQMCX010000029.1:12519156-12566214 GCA_029814765.1 Acanthurus leucopareius
AAACAGTTTTAAAATAGGCCATTCATTGAAGGTGCGCCTTATAATCCGATGCGCCTTATAGTGTGGAAAATACGGTAACTTAAACCAATAATAATAATAATCGCAAAGACTCTAAAACTACTTACAGTCTGATAGCTAATTACTTTGTAGCGTTTTGTTTGTCACATTATCATATGATGCAGCAGATAATCTCACTTTAGTTCTCTAAATACTAATACTCTTATCTGCCATAAAGATTCAGCTCCAGCCAATGTTGCTGCTTTTTTCAGTGCAGAGGGTTTTAAATCCCTGACAGCACAAGCCGGTTGTGGTTGATAGTTGTTATTTTGTAAAAACTTTAATGTATTTTTTAGTCTTGGAGGTTTGCAGGTTGCAGCCTGTGTGTAAAGGGCACGCCAACAGATTTTACTGGTATTGAGTGGAAGTAAAGCCTGGTATGCCTCATTGTCCTGCCAAAATGTTTAAGTAGGTTGCACAAAGCTTTTAAAATCACAGTGTTCACTTTACCTTGTGACATACATGTGTTGGGATGTTGGGTATTATATTTCTAGTGAAAGAACCAAATTTCAGCAGTGTCTCACCAAACTCCCGGAAAAATCTTCAGACAAACAAGCAGCAAGTTTACTGTGGGATTCTGGTGCATGAATGCATCTAGCAAACCCTGAAGCCCCCAAGTGGTATCTTCTTATCCTTCAACAAACAGGGAACAGTTCGGCTTGTACAGTTCGGTTGAAATTACTCCATTTCAGCCACAACAAAGGTGTAAGCTGTAGTCAGTACTGGACTCGGTGAGCGAGGCTTTTGCTTTTTTTCTGAAAGCAGTATGGACCCCTGCAGACCCAAAACCCTTGACAGCAGGCTCAGGGCTTGCAAAGAATACAAAGGTCCGGTTTAAATTAAAACAGGTGATCCTAAGATTATTAAAATAAACTGAGAGTGTGAACCAAGTTTGATCAGACAAGCAGGTGTTAAGTCAAAAGTATTTGAGAATTTACGGGGGTAAAAGGAGCTTCTTCTACATTTCTACAAGGTAAACTCATCAATTGATGACTGTACACTTGTTCATTATTAGACTTGCAATCAAACTGGAATTTTTTACTTTATTTTTCCAAGATATATCCTAAATGTATTCCAAAATGTATTAATTATAATGTGGATGTAACCCTCACAAAATAAACACAGTTGGTTTGGAGACAAGTATTTAAAAACTATTGGCAGTAAAAACTGCAGATATGCGCAATATTCTAAATGATGCACAGAACAAATACTTAGAGTCACGGTTTACAAACATCATCCATAAGAGGCTCTGATGCTAAACCCTTCATCCATCTTGGTTTACAATTTTTAACTCTCCAAATAGTTGCCTGCTGCCAGATGCTGGCCTGAAGGAGGACCAGGGAGCTGCAGTCTCACTGAGACCAGTAACTGAGGGAGCTCCTCCTGTACTGTAGTCTGCGGTTACCTGACTGTTGAACAGATTGAACATCTGCAGGATGAAGCAACTAATGAGGTAACACATTTAAAATGCAGGTCACTATATTGTTTTCACTTATTGTGTGTGAAGATTGATGGCAAAATCACTGCATGTTGTATGTGTGTGTCCATTTGGCCTGGGAGACCCGTGGGATGTGATCTTTTTCGTTATGCCTACATTCAAGCTCCATATGCTTGGGATTAACGTGTCGATAACAGTACATTGATGAATAGCAGCACTTTACTTCAACACGCCCGACTGCTATTGGAGGATATGTATTTATAGATAGAAAATCCATTGCAAGCAGGCATTGTTAGACGGGTAGTGGCGAAATGAAAGATGCTCATTCCCTTAAAAATTCAATTTCGCTGATATCTAAAGGAATACAATAAGGAGTTGCTTCCTCTTTCTTCTCACAGTCTCAATGTGTGTGTGTGTGTGAGTGTGTGTGTGTGTGTGTGTGTCTGAAAGTAAAGATCAGCAGCTTAGCTATCTGAACCTCACCTCCAGGGGATGTGTTTGTAAAATTGGATTTAGCCTGTTATTTGATACATTATTTTTAGTGCAATTTGCCCTTACACTGATTCCACTTAGGGCCATATTGAATTGAAATATGAAAAATGTGCTCTGTGACAAGGTCAGTGCTTCCTGGAACATCCAGTGCAAGCTGAAATCTCTCCAAAACAATCTGTGCTTACATATTTATGTGTTTTCCCATCTGTAACTGCTTTCTAATGAGACTCATTAGGCACCGTGGGATGCTGAAGATGAGAAGTAGTAATGCACCATGTGCCTATAATCCAACTCTACATGGAGGAATCATTTCAGGACACTTCTCACTGTGAATAAAAATCACCAATAATTCTCCAGTACATGCCATCCAATGCATCTCATACCACTGAGATGGTTGACAGCGGGTGGGGAGGGCTGGTGGTGGTGGTGGTTTTGCAGCTGCTCTAACATCATTGGACGACGGTGGGGATAAAGTGCTGATCCAGTCAGTCTTCTCCATCCCCTGCGGACCATGACACATACTTCATATATTACTGAAATATTCATGAGTAATCCTGGAAGTTGGTGCAGGTGAAAATGGCTTTTTTTTTTTCTGCAGGAGAATCATTGAATAAGAAAGTGACAAACAGCTGAGATGCGTTTCAGCAATGCAGTGTTGAGGGGGTTGAGGGGAGGGGGGTTTGCAGAGCTGGAAAACAAGATGACGTCGTTTCTCTTTTCCAATTTGCTGGTAATTAGGAGACTAGAAACATTCCTCATCTGAGGTCAGTCCTCTGCTCCATGTTTCTTTGTTGCCACCAAACCCTCTCATCCCTACTTCCAACACACACACATGAGGAGTTTCTTCCTAATAGCTGCATCTCCCATAGCTTCCTGTGTACGGACTCTTTGAAATGATGGAGGAATAATGTTCTTGTTTGGCTGATGAAATGCTGTGTCATGACCATAAAACCTTTGAATTTCAGGTAAATGTATAATTGGACATCATTAGTCTCTAACTTGTTAGCAGACTTCTTTACAGTATATAAATTTAGCCATCCCCTTTCATGATTCATAAGGCGCTTTATTCTGAAATCCACGCAGTGTTTCATCTAAGGAACAAAATGATAATCAGATTGTAAATGGGTGAAGTGACGGTCATGCGTTAGAGGGAAGGCACTGCATTTTAAAGTGACATTTATATTCTCTTTCTCTGCACCCCCGTCCCCCAATACCCACCCACCCACTGCCACCAGCTCCAACACACACACATGCACACGCACACACACGTATACACACACACACACTACTTTTTCTTTTTTTCTGTTCTCTTCATGCCGCTGCGCTCCGTGTTCTCTCTTCTCTATGAATTGCCTAAACGGGAGACCAGTTGAAAAAATTGTGACACAGTTCAAACACATTTTATTAAAGGAGCAGCAGATGGCTTTGACAGAAGCTAAACTCTCTCGACTGCTCAAGTCTGCTGGAAGTAGTTTGTAAAGTTTTTTGGGCTGATCCACCTTGCACACACACATACACATGCAGACAGACACAGACTGTTAATTTTTGTGCTCATTATTTTCAGTTGTCTTGCTCGACTTTGTGTGAGCCATGCTTAACATTATTAACATCATATAGGAACACAGATTTGTACAGACTTACGCCTTTGTTTGTGTGTAAACAGCTGTTGATCTTTAACCTTTTCTTCCTTTAGGCTCCCCTGTGTACTTCTATTACTCTCACCATTGAATGTAATAATCTATTTAGTGGTTTAAATGCATTACATGAGCATTCACTGCAGGTACAAAGATATAAAGAGGAACACATCAAAGTCAGGGTTGAGAGCATTATGCAACCAGGCTGCCGAGTCGCAGCAGCAACAGCCTATCACGATGCTTGATCCTATTCTCCTGGTTGCCATGGTTGCATCAGTATAGTTGTGT
Organism: Acanthurus leucopareius; assembly: GCA_029814765.1. Lineage (NCBI taxonomy): Eukaryota > Metazoa > Chordata > Actinopteri > Acanthuriformes > Acanthuridae > Acanthurus > Acanthurus leucopareius. Next base: position 12,523,066 of record JAQMCX010000029.1, read on the forward strand.
CATCCAATCTGTGATCATTGATTTAATTGTTGACACTGATGAATTATCTCTAACGCTGATATATAGACATTCAGTGTGCAGTCTGTTCTGGCAAATGAGCTTCTTCATAATACTTTTAATAAAGTGCGGTATGCTTTAAAAGATGTAGACCAGACACATTTCTATGTGTCAGGTCAGTAAAGAGTCAAGGTGAGCTGAATGAAGGGAGAGAGAATTGGAGACATGTCGCCAAATAAGCTTCCTGGACAGTCATTTTCTTGTAGAATGTCATAAGTAACACTCTGACACATTGTGCAAACTAAGAACCAAGGAATTCAAGGAATTGGACCCAGATTGAGACCAAGGAGGCACAGTGATGAGTGAGGTGATTCAGTGATCTAATAAACAAAACCCAATCTAACAAGCCACCTACAGGAAAAGAGGCAGGCATTTGTCAAAACCTGGGAAAGCTGTCCATTAAGGCAAACAAATTCAAAAAGGGTAAAGACAAGAAATAAAAATCCAGAGAGTAAGTAGAGTGCAGGAAGCAAAGATCCAAAATACTGTTAGACATGAAGAAAAAAACAGCTGAAGCATTAGATACACAAGGCAGAACCTAATTATTTTACTGTCTTTGAGTGGACAAACAGGCAACAAGAGAGAAAAATACCTGGACACCACAGACAATGAAGTACTGAGAAAAATTATCAAAGCATGACATATGGGGTTCGATGATGGATAAACTACTCCTGAATCACACTTTTGTGTTAAAATTTACACTTATCCTAATAAATAATCTATGGCAAAAAGATAAGAGGTTGCTAAAATGTTACTTTTTGGAAATACAACTTTCCGTCTAACAAGCCAGACTGACTTATCGTTGATCATCACATTTCTCAGTGCGTTCTATCATTCAGCTCAGGGAACCGTCACTCATTGCGATTCCTCCTGATCTACTGTGACACTTTTCTGGCAGCACATCAGTGGCAGCACCTTGATATGAACGCTCAGTACACCGGATGCGACTGGATTTCGACTCACTGAGACATAATTGCCCTCCAACTGAATAAACCTCTGTCATAGTGCGAAAACTGACGTCCAGATTGCACAAATAGATAGAGTTGCTCTCACCAGTCTATGACTTATTGAGTAGGTGGCTTTTTATTCCCCACTTTTGATCACTTTGAGGGAGCTTATCAAATAAGGTTGTCATGGAAACCATTTGTCTGTGAACCACCTCTGTTGGTGAGGCAGCTGTGATTCAAAAGTAGTTCACAGTAGGGCAATTAGATCATCTAACTACAAATTTGAACATGAATTTGGGGATGAGCCAAACTGTCACTCGGCAGACTTCCTGCATACAGCAGCTGCATGTGTCAGGAGCGGATAACAGATGTGGGTTTCAGAACAGGTGTCTTTGTATCAAGAGAAGCACTGATGATCTTTAAATTACAGTTCATGACAAAACTGCCTCGTTACTGTCATTAAGCTGCACTTAGACTTCTAGGTCACATCAGATTAATAATTTGTTTTTTTAATTCGGCCTACTCAAAGTGATTTGTAGTGATAGTTTGAACTGTTTCATGTCCTTTTCATGGGCTCTTATATTTTGATCTGATTATGTAATGAACATTTTTAGTGCTTCAACAGAGTAACTCAACTCTGATGTCATCATTACCCACAAGGAGGCATCAAGCTCGGCGCAGCAAAGAGTGGAGCTGAACTGGGTAGGGACGAAAAGTCTGGTCGCCCAACCCTCTCTCTGTAGGTGGAGAAAGGGCTGAAGCAGGCGAAGTGCAGACCTACGTCACTCCAGATAGTAACGCTAATGCAGACCATATAAATCTATATATCATAATGGTTAATTCATATTAGAGCAGGTAGCACAAGTGGTGACAGTAATATGGAGCAATGCAGAGCTACAAATCCAATGGCACGGCCTGACTGAGCCAGTGGTTACTGACAGTCTCACTTCATGATGGCATGGTGTTCATGAACTAATTCAATTATCATCACTAACTGCAGTAAATCATCTTTCATTTATCACTGTCATGATGACATGGCACTCATGCCACCTCCCTAAACCTTCTCACATGCCCCGAATGCCTGCCTGCCTGCCTGCCTGCCTGCCTGCCTGCCTGCCTGTCTGTCTGTCTGCCTGGCAGTGACCTTGGTCAGCCCTGTCTCCTTCTTTCTCTACCTGTTGCTGGACAAGTTAAAGCTAATGCTGCAGCCTTTTCAGCAAATATATCTGTGATTTTTACACAGTTAGTAGCATCTGGATCTTCTCTTTTGTATATTTTATTAAAACCTGAGAACTAAAATTCAACTGCTGATGTGTTGAACCACTGGGAAAAAGTCTAGTATGTCAGATTACTGCTCGAGCAGAGAGTGACAATAATCACATCCCACCCTTGACTCATAGGTCAATACTGAGGTAAAGCTGCGACTTATGAAATGCTTTACGTACAACAGAACATCAGCAGTGTCAGCAGAGCTCTCAGGTGAGTGGTGTGTCAGCAACAGAATAAGCAGCACACTGCCGACTTAAGCATAGCACCAAGATCAAAAGGGTTCATATATGTTGATGTGAGAAAAGTGTGGAGCTGAGATCAAGGTTAACAGTCCAAACAAAGCTGCAGACTTTGTTTAATTTATTCAAACAAGTCTTTTTTATTTGTAGGGGATTTTTCTCTTGTTCTCCCCCAGATTTAAATAATAAATCATCACATTTTCTTTGTACAGTCGCCTGTCCTACTGCTAACTCCATTGTGAGCTTGTTGAGTGTACAGAGTTACATTTAACCAAGGAGCTTCATGTGTTAAGGTTAATGGTATCCACCAGACTCCGGCAATTCAGGACCCTAAGATCAGACAAAAGGAGTAACTGGTCCCCAGTGCAGGACAACAAAGAGCTGTCCAGAAAAAAAGCTGAACTTGGTTTAACTCTTTTTTGCAACCCAACAAAATCCAGCAGGATGTTACACAGGCAAATCATGTAAGTGCACATTCCTGGTGGATTTCTTTGGCGAACAATGCAAAGCTGATTATTTTGATGATATTTTGGTGTCTGAAAAGGCCCCAAAGTCATACATCTGTTCCTCAAAAGAGACTTCTTGGACCACATTTCATGTCACATGGTACCAGAATGAACACACCCCCACCAACAATGGGCAGATTTGAGTCTTAACGCCTGCTAAAGCAGTAAGAAGGACATGATCCCTCACTGGCTCCCAAAACTAGAAGGCTGCCGATTGTGTTCTTTGGAACATTCAACAAAGCTGGAGGGTTTTTTGCCAAAAATCAAACTTGGTAAGTGGGTGTCTTGGTCCTGTGCCACTGGATCTTAACATTTTACTACAAAAAGTCTTCTGTTGATGGGTGACACTGTAATGCCAGGAAGTAACAGTTACACATGTGGTCCTCTGCCTTAAGCACTTCTTTAGCAGCATGGCAGCGAGAAGCAGCCATTACCACATGGCTGACCTGTTCTTCACTGTAGCCTCTGCAGATGGTCTCCCAGCAATGAGCACAACTTCCTCCTCACAACCTAGCCCTTTCAGAGGAACTCCCCATTCACAGTTCCACACCACGGGGCACTATCACAAATCTGCAAATTCAAGTTTGAGTAGCAGGATGTGGAGACTGGGGGATGATTTTTATTGAGAAAGTTGGTGAACTGGGGCCTGGTTTCAATGCATCATCAAAACAGCAGACTCATATGTGTTTCTAGTGTGTTCACTGCTGGTCTTAATGATGTTCAGCTCTAATTTTGCAAGTCTGAACAATAAGAGTTATGTAAATAAATATTTGAGGTTTATTAATCAATATTGCTCTAATTTCCCAGTGTCCTTACTGAGCCATTAGATGTAAAGAAACTATTTCAGTACAGCATAGTTTATATTCTTTTGACAAGTGTGGCCTGAAAACAGTTGTGCATGCCTTTGGCAGGGAAAGGTGATTATGACTGTGTCTGCAGCCTTTATTAGGTCAGTGAGTGAAAGCAGCGTAATGTGATATGAAACAATAGCAGACATCTTTTGGTGATACTGTGGACGCCTCTGCTTTTGGCACAAGAGGACTTTGTCATCTTACTTCCTTGCACATGAGAGGATTATGATCTCAGTCTGACAGATGGACCAGAAGAGCCTGGCACAAGACACTGCTGGTGACTTTTACAGTGGCTCAGCAGATTTGCAGGGGACAGTGACTCTTTTAAGCTTCTTTTGCTCCTGAAAGAAGGTAACAGAGTAATAACTGACAGAGGGGAAGACTAATGATCAGTTGGAGCAGTAAACAAAAGCGGCTAACATTTGGACACGATGAGGATCCTGATGACAAAGAGGCTCTGTAATAAAATGTGATGTGAAGAGATAAGTTGAAGTCCTGATGCTCATAATTCCTTTTCTAGATGACAAATGTGTATTTATTTAAATATTAAAGTACACTAAATGCACGGACAGGCTCTTTTTGAAGATAGTATAATAATAAAAATGTTCCCTGCACAAAATATTTTATTATTTTTTCTTATTTTGTCCACTGGAAGGCAGTTTTTAAACAATAAAGGAAACTGTAAAATGCAATCCCTGCCATGCTTAATGCAAGCCAAAGCAACACTGTCATAGACACACACACACACACACACATACACATACAGTTGCAGAAATACATAAACACACCCATTAAGACAATGTCCTTGAAACATTATAGTTGGCGCATGATGAAATCAAGTGAAGTAAGATATCTCTCTGAAAAGTTTGTGTTACCCTACATGTCACTTCCATATGGAGTGCTGGATGTTTTTTTTTTTTTTTTTTTTTTTTTTTACTATGAGCTCATTATATATTGTCACTTCTAACCACAGAGCTGATTGAGTGTGAGCAGCCTCAGCAGGAAGCCTGAGCCTGAGGTCTGTTTACAGGTGAATGCCAATAATGAGAGTGTTGCAGAGTCCTTGTCCGTGCAAACGAGGCTCAGACTGAAGGTTGCTTCATCCCTTGCAATGCCAGACAGTCTGCCTGCATAGATTGCATAAGTTAACCTCAGCTCACATGTAAAAATACTGAGTAAATTGAAAACACATCCTATTCTGGCTTTATACTGAAATTATGTTTCTCTGGAGATACAAGGAAAAATCACAGTGGATCCATAGAAGGGGTTAATGGGTTAACTGCAGGTTGCAGAGAGCGCAGACAGGTTGATCTGTGCGTCTCCAGATATCAGCAACAGTGCATATAAACGTGGCTGTGAGGAAAGTTGAATAGTTCACTGAATTTCTGTCAGGAGGTGTGTTTCAACCAAATGTTTGTAATGTAGGTATAAAAGAAAACGCCACGCAAGCAAGTTCTTGGTCTCATCTTTAGTTAAAGGCTTTGCTACATAAGATATTTCAAATCTATCTAAAATATTTGCATTTATTAAAATATTTCCATTAAATATTTAAATATCTTTACAGGTAAAAAGATCATTTTGGATCATTCCGCCCTGATTTTGATAGACTTAATACGATTGTATAGTTATATTGAAAATATGCTATGCTATTTCTTGCTTAAAGTTAAATAAAAAGAGTAATACCCCTCACATGTCTTCATGATAAATATGAAGCAACGACCATCATCAAATTAACTTCTCTTAGTTTAGTACAAGGGCAGGAAACAGCTAGCCTAACAAGATCCACCAACCAGCACCTCTAAAGCTCATTAATTAACACATTGTATTTTGTGTATTTAATCCCTTCAAAAGCTAAAGTGTCGAGAACAACACAGTTTCTGGTGTTGTCTTTTGTTTAATGGGGGCTTATGTGCCTCACTATGTCATTGCTGTGCTCAGTCACTTCCTGAAATCTCAGCTGGTTTCTTGGTCATTTCAGACAACGAGACTGTATTAATTGGTGAGCTTTAGAGGTGCTGGTACCCTGTTTTACCTTTTGACAGATCAAGGCTGAACACTTACACCAGTTTGATTGGAGGGCACACAGTTTGGTCCCCACATGCTGTAGCATCCTTGGAGAAGCCACTAAAAGCTGCCTGGCTGCCCAGCACAAGCATTTCTAATTGCCTGTCTCAGGCCCTGATAAATGGGGAGGGATGTGTCAGGAGGGGCATCAGGTGTAAAAAGACTATGCCAAATCAAATATGCAGTTCTCCAAGGTTGGGATTAGGCCGGCTAAACTTAGCTTACTGTCTCCCGGCTGTAGCTTTACTATGCAGTCGTGAGAGTGGTATCAGTTTCCCCATCGACTGTGACTCTCGAAAAGAGAGTGAATGAGCAAATTTCCCAGAATGTATTGTTTAAGTATTCTTTTAAGCACTGCAATTGATTTGATATGTTATTAGCATAAAATAAATCATTTCCATCACACTCACAGCCTTTCTCTCTGTTACAGGAGTTGGAAAATGAATCTGTGGAGCTTTATCACCACAGTGACCATGGGTATTCATTCATATAATCTGAACTAAGCTTTTAAAGCCTTTGACAAAAATGAGCTTACTGTGTTATTTCAGGAGAGCCAGAATTAGCACACAGAATCTTGGCAACTACTGATAGACAGTACCTGCCATAAATAACCAGACATGAAGACAGTTGAATGTTGAACAGCTTTACCACTTGGCTGTTCGCCTGCATATAAAAATCCTCTGAGCTCTGGCACTTAAGTGCACAATACAGACACTTTCACCTGCTGAAGGGTAATCAGCTTTATAAGAGAGGAATGGTTAGTAATGCACTCTTTGATCAGCTTTTCATTTTAGTAAATCATATTCAACTCTGTTTCGTTTCTATCTAATGATGAATTTCTACACATTCAGCAGGGATCCAAAGTTAGCATCAGTGGTGTGGTAAACTTTACTTTAGTAGGCTTCCTGTGATTTTTGTTTTTGGGGAACTCACACGAGGATGACAAGTTGATTCTGTATGCTTGAGTTATTTCCATAATGTACATAGAAAACCTGATCAGGTGTTTTACATCAACTAAACAAGTCCTGAAATGTTATACTCAAAAAAGTTATGTACTTTTAAATTATTTAAACTTTGATAACATCTCTAAAAGGTAAAAACTGAAAAACTAAAACTGAATTCAAGTGTTACATTTTTAAAAGTAGTCATTGGATAGTATCTATTGATATGATGTTAATAACAGACTTTCTGCTACAACTGCATTAACAACATCACACCACCAGACCTGATCATCTAATTATTGTATTACTGTATTACTTTCCACCTTTTGTACTGCAACTGTTGCACAGCAATTTCCCTCGGGATAAATAAAGCTTCTTGAATCTTGAATCTTGAATCTAATATTAAAGTACATCACTAGACATGTTTTAATGCATTGAGAATGATATAATTTATTCAGCATTGTTTTACTATATAAAAAATCCTTTTAAAACTTCAAGTTAACTGGAGGCACATTGGATTTATGAATCCCCGCTGCTGCTTCACTAACTTGACTGCTGAAGAGCAGTGAGCTTTAAAACGGCTCACAGTTGGCATGTGAGGAAACATCAGAGCCTTATATGTAAGGGAAGTGCACAAACAACTGCCCCTTCAGTAAGGAATATAAAAAAACACCTCTCTAGTGACAAACTTTGTATGAAAACACGTGGTCTGACATTTTAGGAAGCATAAAGGTGAGAGGATGAATAATATAACAGCTCTCCTCTGTATAGCCTCATTAGAATTAACCAGAAAAGAGAACAAAACTCAGACAGTCTTGTGAAAAGGAATAAATATGGACACCATGGTGGCAAAAAAGCACTTACAGGCAACAGAAATTAAATTACTTCCAACCTTTGCAGCAGTTGGAAGTATATAAACTCCATAGCAGCCGCAGTTTGAAACACACATATCAAAGCAAAAAGAGCTGCGAAAATTTTTAAACATGATGCTAAGTTGCTAGGCAACAGAGTAGCTGTATCCTACTCACCTGTCTGAACGTATTTCTGTGAGTCTTGTGCACCACAAAGACCTCAACAATGTGCCTCTTGCTTGATCTCAGTGTGTAATATAACCTGTCCTCTTAGCTCCTTTGTCGCCCTGCAATTCTGAAAGTTTTTAAACTCTTTGCGCTACTTGACTCTACGGTCCCAACTGTGACAGAAGCTGCCAGAAACAGCTGCAGAAATTTCTCACACACCTCACTGAAGGTAAAAGCTCATAAGCTATGTGGCAAACATAGGCGTCACCGCTGTGACTGTGAGCATTTAGCACTTAGCCGGAGAAGCATGCAACTGAGGTGTTTGATTTGTGTTACTTTTTTTGTGACGGCCAGGTGAGGTGAGATCAGAGAATGACTGATATTGACGCAACCTTGTTTATTATTTTTTTTATTTTATTTTTTTTAAACTATGCCAATATTTGAGAATGGTTGTTCAGTTTGTTGTCACATCTGTATCCTGGAGCATTTCTAGGTTGGTATGAATAAATCCTTTATTATTGGATACATAACATATTCTAGCATAACATGTAGACTACAACATTTGTTACAATCTCTTTGTCTAGTCTAATCTAATCTAATCTAATCTAATCTAATCTAATCTATTTGCTAAGAACTTAATAGATATAAAACTCTTACATTTTTATTTTCTACATTTAATAACAATTGTAAATATTGTCTCTCAGGTAAAACTTTTATAAACGTCATGAGGTCAATCAGATCTATGTGCTGTGACCACTCTTATGTTGTGCTACTAACATGTTTTTCACAGATTCTGTTTAAAAGCACTCTCTTCTGATGACTTTATGACACAGTAAAAACCAGATCCTACATGTACTATCTGCAGCCTCTCAGTTGTTCTAATTTTAATTTCAATTTCACCATCGGCTGTGCAGGATTCTAAAAAAGCCTTGCTATTTGGGAAATGGATAGATCTACAGGCTGTTAGGAGATCTCTGAGTACTCTGATGGACTGTGATGGGGAGGCATCTATTATTCCTCTGGATAGAAATGGCTTGCAATAACAGTGTCCAATTAAATTAATACAAATTTAAAGAGTCTTTTCTTCCAGAGATAATGATACAAGATTCAGTATGCTGACAGATAAAAGACAAAAAAAGAGAGGTATTGGTGAGAATGAAGTCTCAAAACATGTCAAAACTGCAAGCTGAAAGGCAAAGATAATGTTTCTGTGCATGTGTTTATGAAAGACATAGACACACTTGCACCTAAATTTATTCATTAAAAACACTTGTAAATATGCTCCCATAACCCAGTTTAAAACATGTTGTTCCATCTGTCTCAGTGCTTAAGCAGGAAACCATGTATTTATGCATGGATGTCCCTGTTTGTAAGTGCTTTTTTCTTGCTGTTTTTATGTGAGGCGCTTTAAACTGATTTAGTATGAAACAAACAAACAAATGTTGCTTAACTGAATTGAGCTGAATCTGCAACACTGCAATACAATTATGCCATATGATAATGTTATTCTAATGTTCCTGCTGGTGCCTCTAGCTCTGGCCTTTAAAGGGAAAATGTTTAATATATGGCCACATTTTAAATAAAAAATACTAAAATATTTATTAACATTAACAAAATGTAAGGAAGTAAGAGTAACACAGTAACAGTAAAAGTTCTGATGTTATGTCAAAGAAGTTTATGTATTTTGTAATAGAAATACCTACTAAAGTTAGCTAGCAGAACAGCTAGCTCTGGGATGTCCTGTCTCAGGCTCTCAGGCTTATACAAGTGACCCAATGTAAGATCTACTTCAACAAACTTGACATGAACTACACACACACACACATACACACACAGAGGTTTAATGTAAGAAAAAAAAAATGTCCTTGCTGACACTACTTGACCATTCTCTTGGTTCTCTCCTGCTTCCTGACTCTTTGTCCCAGTTTGCCTGAAGTCCAGACAAGCTTTACATACCCAGGAAATCTTTTTACAGTATTATCTTGCTTCACAAAACCCAACAACAGCCTAACAACAGCTGCTGAATGGTCATGCAATGATGATTTTCAGCCCAATAATTCTGCCCAGATTTTCCCAATCTAGTTTTTTAATCCACCGGTTAGCAACCCACAATCCCAATTCCCAAAAAAATAAAGACACTGTAAAGATGTAAAGATGTAAAAGATAAATACAAAAAAAAGTTACAATATGCATACACCTGTTGAATAATCAACTGAAAACAGTAAAAAGACTATATATTGAATGTTTTACCTCATCAGCTGCATTCATTTGTTTGGTTTTTTTTAATGTGATAGCAGCACTAGTTTTAAACAAGTTGGGTCGGAAGTAACAAATGTTTAGGAAAGTTGTAACATGCCCCTAAAACACCTGTTTGGAAAATTCCACAGGTAAACATTTCCCTCAGTGAAACACGATAGCATAAAGGGTATTACTACATGAGCTCGGGAGTACTTGGTTAAACCAGTGTTGGTTTCTTTGCAATTGATTTGTATTTTACAGCTTCCCAACTCTTTTGGAACGGGAGTTGTGTAATAGTACACCATAATTTATTTGACTATTTAGATTTCATATTGATAATTACAACCTGCAGTAACTAATAACTTATTAACTAAGGCTAACTAACTAACTAATTAACTAATGACAGAAGATTTAAAAAAACATAGTTGGGTAAAAAGCACAATATTTACCTCCAAAAGGTTATGAAGCAGAAGTGTAAAGGCTTATATGGAAATATTCAAATAGATTCAAGTACCTTAAAATGGTGCTGAGTACAGTACCAAAGCACTCTGCTGCTGGTGAGCGCAAAATGGTCTCTAACTGGTGACTGATTATAAAATCATCTTTTCCCCATCATATCCTCAATATGTTCACAAACAGAAAAAATAACCCCTCTGATCACCCGTTGCTATAGCAACTCCATCTCGAGCACTGCGATGCTACAAGGCCATGGATGTCGTTGTGATATGAGGCGTTTACAGTGAAACAGCACAGTCTGTCTGTAACAAAAAGTACTGGGCACACGATAAAACAAAATGCGTGGGGAAGATAAAGGGGGACAAGAAACAACAACAAAGGAACTTTTAAGGTGAAAAGTAAACGGCATGTATAAACTGTATTATTTGAAGAATGTGTGTATAAAGATACCTGAATTTGCTTGTGAGTAAAGAAACTCTGGCCGGACTGAGATGAGACAAAACACACATTTCAGCCAACTAGAAAGCAAGAACTTATCACAGATCCTGAACTTGTTGTTCATGATTTGATAAATAACTCTACCCTTTGCTGCAAGCCCATGTCCATGTCAATCAGAGCGCGCCCTCCATTCACCATCCACCACAGAGGAAGAAGTGAGCAGTGAAGTCACAGGTTCTCCATGGCACATGTGAGACTTCTTCAGGATGAGAAACTGTGTCTGCCCTGGAGAACATGACATCCCGGTGACAGATCCCCAGCTGTCTCTCCAGTCCCAAGGTTGAGAAATGACAGCTGAGACTACATTCTGCAATAACTACTGCCTGCATAATTACATCACTGATGTGGTCGTGACAGGAGACAAAGTGACTGACTGTAAATGCAGATCAGACATCCCTCTGTGCACTTTTCAACTGTTCCCAAGCACTGGCATTGCATTGCTAATCTTCCCTTGTTTCACACTTGTTAAAATTCTGCCAATCTGCTGTATCAGGCTCGTCTTGTGGGCAGACCACAGTGAGAGGTACATTTGCTGCTTCGTTTGCAGTGCTTTATTATTAACCCCATAAAATTAAAATTGCCTCATCAAAAATAGTTCTTTTCCTTCCTGACTGTTCTGATTTATGCAAAAAAAAAACCCCAACCCAATTTGACTCAAATGATACTAAAATCATTTTAAATGGTTAAGTCACTAAGATTTACCAGGACCCTCTAATCCTTAATCATCACTATTTTAAGAAACAGGTTAATAAAGATCTCTCCTCCCTGGAGTTTAGTGAAAAGATTGACACCAGTCACATGCTTTTACGCCAAAAAGAAAGCTACAACCAACAAGCAGAATGGTTTAGTTTGTCACGCGGGGGCTTATTTTGTGAGAAGTTAAAAATGTATGTTTATGTGTATGTATAAATATCAGCACATCTAAAGGTCATTAATTAATCTGTTGTATTTATTTTGTTTAATTGCAAACACCAAAGTGTAAACACTGCAAGTTTTTACAGAGCCAAGCTGCTGTTTGCCCTTATTTCCAGTCCTGGTAAACTAAGCTGAACGTCTCCTTGCCTTAGCTAAAGGGCAGACATGACAGTGCTATCAATCATCTCATCTAACTTGGAGCAAAAAAGCAAATATGGGTAGGCCAATTTCCAAAAAAGTTAAAAAGTCACTTTAAGTCCCCTCTGTAAATCAAAAACGAGGACCTGCACCACTTCTTATAAGTTGGTGCTCTGAAAAGGCTGAGTCACATCAGCTTCCTGAACAGAATTCACTACTCCTCAGCACCAAGCGCCCCTGCTGCGCTGCGACGCTCTCCTGCCACTCCATCATACGAGTGACCATGCCTGGCGAGCACGTTGTGAACAACTGAAGGAGCATGATCCCAGTTGGCAGGAGCTGTAAATGGCCAGTATGGCAGCTTGGCTTCTCTCAGTGGTTGCAGATGGCACCCAGCGACACCAGGGTCAGCGTTCTGTCTGTGTCCCGCCAGAAATACTCGTCCTGGGTGGGAGGCTCCATCTTCATCTGCCTCAGCAGATTTCTGCACATGTGGGTGAGGAGGCAGCAGTGTTTGTCGGAGAGATTCACTTCTGTTTGCAGGAGGTGGTGGAATAGAGATGGCATTCACTTCTGTGCTATTGTATACTTGGCAGGGACACAATTTAAGAATAAGGAATAGGAACCTTTAAATGATTTCAGACCTTTTATTAGAAAACCGTATGTGATTCCAGTCTCCACTAGCAGCAACTGGATTCTTTTGACCTTTGTTTTGATGGTTCTGAACATATGCGGGGCATCGAACAGTATCTGTCACATCGAGGGAAAACCATCTGCTGTCTGAGTATCATGCCATGAGCATTCACTGTTTCCAGTTCCTTGTTCTATGTATATGTTTATGTTTCTCCTCATGCTTCATGTGTAATGTGTGTGGACGTGTGGACCCTTGGGGGTTTGGATGAGGCGCAGAATGTTAGAGCGTGTTTTCATCTCGAACGACAATCAGAGGCAAGCTGCAAGAGCTTGATTTGGCAGTTTAAAGGGTTGGTTAACCCAAGTTACAGGATAAAACTGTTTCCATGTACTGCTTAGAATTGAGCCATGCTAATTAAATTTCTTGTGCAGGTTTTGAGATTTCTGTCTCTGAGATTTCTTCCACCACTGTCACTGAATTATATCCTTTATAGAAATAGTGCTTATAAAAAACAGTCGACAGCTTATTCTGTGGAGGAACATCGTGACACCAGCTGCTGTTGACTTTTTAAACCAAATTTTCCAGAGCTGTGAACCCCACCTCAACTATTTGGGGGTAGAACAGGTATTTCAAAACATGAACAAATGAAACGGAAGCTATCTGCATGACTAGATACAAGTAGGGTCTAGCTAGAAGACCCCTTTTTCAAAGTATGTTTGAATCACCTTTCTAATCTAGTCAGGAGGCTCTGATAGTGTGAGTAAAAACACGATGGTCCAACAAAACAAATTACAACTGATGAACATTCTTTTCTCCTGTCGACAAATAAAGATTCAGTTAAAAGCCAAGCAGAGCAGCCGTTGGTCAGAGGCAAACACAGGCAGGCTGATAATCTGGGACAAATCTCAAAGGGTGGTTGTTGCAAATAAGTGAGGATCGCGGCCCAACTTACATGGTGTCTAAAGGGATTCCTTCATTTTTGTTTTAACTGTTCAGTCTCTGTCAAACTTACATCTAAATGCATATTGTGGGAAAATAAGCAAGGCACTACTTAAACCTCGCAAGGAATGAGGCCACAGTTTTGTTTTTTTTTGTTTGTTTTTTGTCAGTCCACCACATGACATCGGTGACACTAGAGTGGACGAGTAGTCAATATAATTACAGGCAGGCTTATGTTGTACTGGTGTACATGAAACTTGGCCTCCCTTTGAGTCAGGCATGTCTACATTTTCATGTTATGCAGTGCTGCTTATCTTATTTTACTTTATCAGGAGGGCTCACAACTCCCACCATTTTATTCACTGTAAAATAGCAATGAATGAGGCGGTTAAGTTATGTTTTACTGCACATGTTAAAATGGAGGGGAGGGTCAAAGTGAGCGCAGCCTTTTAACAGCCTTTATGTCGGATTTTCAGAAAGAGCCTGAAGGCTGCATGTCGCCTGCTGATGCTGTGACTGTAACACAGTGTATGTGAAGCAGGGTGGGACTTGAACCCGCTCGGATCGCCTGTGAACCTTCTCCTCCTGCGCGCGCTGTCCTATCGGCTGTGCGCTCTGGACTCCCTCCCTCCCTCTCCTCTCCTCCTCACCGCGCGGAGCTCGACGCGCGCAGGCACAACAGATGGTACACTACTACAGGCTGCAGGAGCGCAAGAATCTCATGTAGAAGTACTTTAATTTCTCCAAACTTCACAGGAGCCTCTGGTGCAAAAAGGGAAAAGGGGGGATCTCCGAGGACAAACTCGACTTTGGCAGTCACCGGACCCTGCGTTTAGAGGCGGAATTTGGTGTCAAGGTAAGTTGTGATGTTTACTGAAGAGCCGTTCAGATTTCGGAATCAATGAACTCAAAGCAGAATGCGAAGAAAAAGCTCAAAATGCATGACTTAAAGATTTGTTTGCCTCTGTTATTTAAGTCTATTCAGAACACATTTCTTACCCGTTTAAGTTAGTTACATAATATTTTACAGAATGAAAAACAATAGACGGATCAAACAGCGCTCTCGCGTCAATTAACCCGCAAAGAGCTCTCCCACCTTAAAGAAGGATTTGAATGGATTTTTTACATCATCTCTGTGAAGACAAATGTGTGTCACATATTGGTTCATTTTAAAACCAAACACTACAACACAGTGTGTCAAAAATAAAGATATTCTAATTTTTAAAAAAATTAAAACTAGTTGATATAATAAGGTTTGTTTGTTATTTATGGCGCTTGGCAAACTTTACAGCGTTATGTTAGTGTTAGTATAATTAAAAATGAACAGGAACATCAGATCTCCTCATTATCCAGAATTCTTAAGGCAGTAAGAGTCGTTTTATTCTTATTCCAGGACTTTTTACAGCACTAAGTCCTCACTGGCTCCACAGGCTCACATCTTTTTAAGTGCTGATGCTGCATCTCTGTGGGGGTGCTGATGCCACAAAACTGGGCAGCATTCAAATTTACAGTGATAATTTAAAGTGACTTATGATGAGCCCCCCTACTGGGCAAAGTTGTGAGGAAAAAAAATAATAAGCGCCAGCATGTCAAAGGTCAGTAATGCTCTCTGACACTGTCTCTGATGGTTTTTCATTTCTTGTGTGAAGTGGCTGAGGTTAAAGATGCTTTAAAACAGGGAGACCTCTGGCATGTTATCATCGCTCAACAGTGGATGATGCTAAAAGACTAAATTCACTTTAAATATGCATGCCAAAAATTTTAATTGTGTCTCTTGAAGAATTAAAACCTTTCTCACTCCGGCTAAAATGCATAATGAGATTAAAGCATTGAGACTTTTTGAGGTTAATAGTAGGCAAATAACACATACAAAAGTGTTTTTTGTTTTTTAAAAACATGCACTGACAACCTTTGTGGACATTAAAATGAGTTCTGTGACATAATTAGTGTTTAACATTCTGCCAAGGCTCAGGTTCATCAGGAGTAACCCTTGCTGCCATCAGTATGCAGTGAACAGATAAGGCTCTCTAACAGCGTGTTAGACACTGACACTAATCTCTCTGAACTCTCGCATGTTCCTCGCTTTGGAAGAACATTAGAGTGCAGACACTCTGACATGCAGCTTCAGTGTTCAATGAGAATGATCAAATCTCAGCCTCTCTCTTGACATTCATTATTATTAAGCTGTAATTTATATCAATTCAGGTCGACACCTTTGGCAACCCAATAAGCCAGTTAAGCCCCCCAGGGGGGAAAAATCCCACCACAGGAGCATTTCCACCATAGGTAAATGCCTTTCATCCATATGTCAAATCCTGCGCAGTGGGTAACCAGTAAGCTATATGGAATGATTTGTTGAGTCCCAGATGAGGTTCAGACCTGTGGTGGCGGTCTCCAGGTGGCTCCGTGGCAGCAGCTGCTCTAGGAAAGCGTAGCACAACACCACATAGTCTCATAATACATACACAATAAGATCTCTGGGGAAGAATCGCTCAAAGTTTGTGTTGCATCGACTCTTGAGTCTGTGTGAGCTGCCAGTATGAAATGTAAAAATCTAGGGTTTGCTTTGAAAATGTGACTGCTGAAGTGCAAATTTGACAGTGCCCCTGAAATGTTTAGGGTAACAGTGATGTTATGAAAGAATGGAAGTAAGTAGCTCAGAAGACAGTGGAGTAGATGCTCCTGTATGAATTGCTGAGGGATCAATTTCTGGAAGTCTGCTCATTCAGATTTATGCTTTCTCTCAAAGTGCTGCACTGCATTCCAATATACACAGTTTTTATTACATTCTGCCCCATACTAGTCCTGCAAGTATCCTTTGTCTCCGAGATATTACACATATATTTTCTCTTCCTCACGTGAGGCTTTATTTGTGCTTATTAAAATTTTTATGGGACCTTTGAGAGTCCTCAGTCACTAATGCGACTGTGCAGGAGCCACACGACAAACTCATTTCACCATGTGTGCTCTCACATAGTCAAGGAGTGTACTCTGCTGAGCACTAGATCAAAACACACACTGAGCAGCAATGTTAGAGCATAAATTGGTATGCGCTGCGGTGAAGATATTATGTAGGGTGCTAGAGAGATGGTTCAATTTCCGGAATACTCCACTTTCATTAATCAGAAACAGTGTGTTTGAGCAACTGTGGATGCTGTGATGCCTAACAGAGAAGTTTCCTTGTTGATCCGTCCTGCTATTTGTTTGCCCAACTTTTTATGTGTCGGCCTGGGAGGGCAGTGTCATTGTCTCTGAGGAGAGGACGGTACACATTCTGACACTAAAGCACAGGAGTTGTCACTGCGAGGCTGCTGCTGACATTATTGGATTGCCATTTTTTTGCTCCCAATGTGGTATTTCATAATACCGTCACCAGTGTGGTTAGAAAGTAA
Source organism: Acanthurus leucopareius (assembly GCA_029814765.1). Taxonomy (NCBI): domain Eukaryota; kingdom Metazoa; phylum Chordata; class Actinopteri; order Acanthuriformes; family Acanthuridae; genus Acanthurus; species Acanthurus leucopareius. Next base: position 12,540,169 of record JAQMCX010000029.1, read on the forward strand.
GAATAGCAGACCTTTGAGTCTGAGTGAGGGACCTGTATTATACAGGAGAGAGGAGTTTAATGACTTAAGTCAGAGACAACATCCCCCAAGTGTGGAAAGGTTGGATCTAAAGTAATAAGAGAGGACTGGCTCTTTTTATGAGAACTGTAGTGTGTGGACTGTGAGTGCAGTCTCTCGCTTTGAAGAGTAGAATCAAAAGTGTGTGGATACTCAGCCACTGCAGAGGCTGACTGTTGTATTGACTTTACATAACCCACATGTGAGGTAGACCTCAGAAATACAGATTTTTTTGCCGTTTAAACTGTGTTTCAAAAAGCTTCGACAGACCTGACAAACATTCAAACATATAAAAAGCTTTAACGCATCAGAGGAAGTGAATGCCGTGTTACACGGCTGTGCATTAGAAAACATTCCCATACTGCCTGCAGATGTGTTTGTTTCATAAGTGTGATGTCATGCAAACATGACTGTGATGCTTTATATATTCTTTTATTTGCAGAGCGATCAGCATTTTATGCACAAAGTCATGAACACAATTAGTTCTACATGTTTTAAATTCAACTGCACCACCATTATCCCTGATAAAGTGTGGAATATTTTGGTTAACAGGCTCTATCTGATGACTTAATTCTCCAGTTTTACCTCTGCCGGGGCCATCAGACGCTGTCCTCACGTTACTCAAGCAGCCAAGCAAACATAGGTGATGCCATGAAGTGAGGCATTATCCGCAGCAACGCATGGGTTATTTTTTGAGCCGTTTGTGCGCTCACTCCATTTGCAGCGGATCGATATCCTGCTGTGAGAAGTGAGTGAGAGTAAAATGAGGGGGATACTACAGTAAATAAATCCTGCAGTGATACCTGTAGCAGCTGTTAAGCAGTTGTGCCGTGCAGCATCTGACATTAAGCCACTAATCTCAACATGAAAGAGAAGATGCTTTTATTTGTGACAGAGGGGATGGATGCATTAAAAATGAACACGCTACACCTACAGAGTATGCATACATTACTGGTTGATTGTCAACATCCTTACTGTAAAACCTCAGCCAGCACATTGTTGCCTGATGGTTGCTTACAGTATATTTAGTGTTTGTATCACTCTGATTCAGCTCTAATCTGAAGTTAGCTGTATTTCAAATGAGATCTTTCCCATTGAAAAATGGTCAGAATGAGGTGGGGACTGGACACGACTCCTGATCAGCAAATTTAAAAGATGGACATGGCGTCTTTACACCACGGACATTTCCACAGTCACTCCAATTACCCCCCACACAGGCAGTAGTCAGCATCTGCCTCTGGGCATTTGAGAAAAAAAAAAAGACACAACAGGAAAAGAGCTGCACAAACAGATTTGGAGACAATGCAGGTTTGCAAAGCCTTAAAAAAAGAAGTAACAGCAAGTAAGACATCTGCACACTTCTTGTTGCTGTGTGACATCAACCAAACAAAAGATTCTCTGAATGAAACCTGTGATAAAATCCAAATACTTTAGAAATCCATCCAGAGATTACGAAACCACACCCACACAGACATTATGAACGGATAAACTGAGTTTGTGAGTGTGAAACTGTTAGTAAATATGAGGATGCATTTTTATTTCCCTCCGATTGCTGCATATTTAGTCATGAAAAATTATGCTGCAGAACAAATTGTAAGAATTAAAACAAGGTTTTAGGGGCTGTGAAGTGGCAGGCAGTGTCATTAAAAGTGATATCAGTGAACATCCTGCACAGGATGGGCAGCTGTGGAAAATAATCAGTCTCATTGGTTTTATTCAGTTCTGGCTGCTTTCCTCTTGTTCCAGGCGTCTGGGAACAAGTTGCTGACATTGACTCTGTCATCAGTCTTTATGAGTTAAATCAGTGGGAGCAGCTTCTGACATGTCGCACTGCCTGTGCTGTTTATGAGGAGGAAACAATTTGTGTCAATTAAAATAAAATACAGCCTGACTGATTTAATCAATGTGATCAATCATAATTAAGACAGTGGGAGAGTCCGTGAGGAAACTCAAACAGAAAGAGCATTTTCTGCCCTCAAACCTCGTCTTTAGTCAAAGGGATACTTGTGGCGCCATGCAGCTTCAAAGAGCCACCCTGCCTAGCTCCCACAAATAGAAAAAAAAATTTGAAGGGGAATATTAAATGGAAGTGGATTAATATTTCACCTCAACATTGATTCATGCTGCCACTGTAGAAATTTTCATCTGTGAGCCAGCTGCTTATGCACAGGCATGCAGTGACGTTAGCGCGGTCTCGATCTGGCACATCCTCTCTTTTGCACTGTGCATTAGAAGTAATGGGCCTCCTATGTGGATCATTGCTGTCATCACCGCTTAGATCGTCACCCCAGCTCCCCGCTCTGTCATTTTTTCATTCACAACAGTGGCTGAGATAACAGGGGTTGAAGTGACAAAGGATGTGATGGATGAAAGGTATTATTTTTGACTCCCTTTGTTTGCTGACTGTGTCCTGAGAAAAAAAAAACATGGCATTTTCCATGATATTTGAGCACGTCAAGTAATTTCTCAGGTGACATTTTATGCATGAAATCGTGTCTGCAGCACACTTCTGTTCCGTGCAACAAAAAACTGATGAAATATTATGAAATATCCATCTTCTGTTTCTTATCAGAATCGGTGCAGAACCCACCCCCCCACCAAAAGCTACTGTAGATGTAATGCAGAGAATTTTATTACTTTTCTCAAAGAAAAAATGAAGACTGAAGCCATCATGTTTCATGTGTCAGTCATGTTATTACATTCTCTGTCCATTTTAATGTTGTCTCCTCCACATGTCGTTCTCATCTCCACTGCGTGCAGCACAGGTGAAGGACAGGGGAAATCTATTTTCATTAAAGTTGCATGATGGAGCCTGAAGACAACTGGCAGTTGCATGACAACAATCGATGCTGCTCCCTCATGCTCTGTCAGCTTGTCACCGTGGTGACGATGGAAGAGATGTGCTTTGAGTTGAACCTTGAAAGAGGTCTTAATGATGCTCTGGCATGGACCCGCAGTTAATATATCAATGCACTGTTTTTTTTTATTCACGATGATGAGGAAGAACATTGAAGTTGGGAAGACTTTTTGATCTGTTTATTTTTTGTTTCTGAGCTTGATTCTAAGCATGAAGACAAACTCAGCTTTGTCAGTTTGCAATTTTTAAAAGGTGCAACTGTGCAGTTTTGGCTTCTAGCAAAACAGGAAGAGGAGGAGGAGGAGGAGGATTGGGAGGAAGGGGTTGGGGAATAAAGCAGACAGCTTCTGTACAGACAGTATGCAATTAAGTTGGAAATGTTAAAGGAGGTCTGAGTCACCAGGGGGAGCAAACAGGAGAGTTCCTTCTGTCCTAAACAATGCCAGCTGATCACACATGCTCGGCAGGCTTGGTCACTAACAGTATGCTGTTTATCACTAATAATTGATTTGCAAACAGAGTGAAATGTTTTAACAGTTTAATTGCAATTTGAGTGCTCAACAAAGAGCATTTGGGGGCATCTGCTGGTATTTTTATTGCCTCAATAAAACAGAGCATTAAACCTGCAATAAATAATATTGAAGACAATACAAAACACTATACACGAACAAGTTGTGAACACTATTTAGACTTCTTATTATCACCTTTTAAGTCTACATTACAAACTCATTAGCAAGCAGTTAGCAATTTATATATCCATAAATTAGGGAACAACATGGTCATTTATTTAGAGTTGTGTTTGTGTACTGATGAATTTTAAGTCCAGAGTTCCCCCTCACTTAGCTCTGTGTTTGCTCTTTACAAACTGAGGAAGTAAATATCTGGCTCTTTGGAGGCTGGATGTTTGTTCACTGTTGCTGACTGTGTGTGTTGTTCGGTGCTGAGCAGGTGATGGACAGGGGAGTTTAGAGGCTTTTTGCTGTCAACAACTGCCTGCTATGGCCAAACACAACACTATGAGAGCAATAAGAGTTGTGTGTTGGGGGCCAAACAGCTAAATGATGAGCTGAAGCTCGATACAAAGCTCTGTGAAGCAGAGGGGAGCTGCAGATTCAGCTGGTAAGTTCCTGTAGATTCATCACTACGAATGACACCTTTCACTTCATCATTCCAGGCATTTGTGGAAAAATATTGATCACAGTCACTTTAAGGAACAGAAAATATGGATTTCAGTTGTGTATGCAGAGCTTTTTGAACAGAAGGTCGTAACCTTTCGATGTCTCAGTCTTTCTCACACCTGAGTCCTCCGGTGCAACAGAAAGATTCCAGGCTGAAAAGTGTACAGCAGTACAAACTGTGCACCGTTGTGTGTGTGTTGTGACAGAGGGAAGATATCCATCTGGGGAAGGCACTGTTTATAAAAATAAGATGTAAGTTTATGTTTCTCACCTCAGGGTGCTTCACTAATTAGACTTAAGTTTGCTTTAATGATATGCGGCATTTTCCCATTAAATGAGATCCACTTTGCAAAATCTTTGTCAACACATAAGGAGGAGGGAAAGCGGGGGAGGGAGGGAGGAGGGAGGAGGGAGCAGGCGGTAGACATGATGAGCACATCCGATAAAATTCATTCAGAGCAACTGTTCCTACTCTTGCGTGAAAGACACAATAGTCACACTGACGCATGTGGTAATGCATATGAATATTTTATCAATACTTGGTGTCTGAAGACACAAACAAACCTCTCAGAGCTGCAAAAGGCAAATGGGGGAAAAAATATATCGTCTAAATTTAGCAATGTGCAGCAGACATCGTATATCCTCCTCCAAAGCAAGTGATGCTCCTCTCCGCATTGAGCAGCAACGGTACTGTACTATGATGCCACACTGAAAGACTCCGTAACCACGGTAACGAACAACAGGCGCAGAGAATGGTCAGATTATCTCGTGGAGTGTGAAGTGGAGGCATTTCAGATTTTACATAAAGCCAAAACAGCCAAGCTGTCTTACAACCAGACACTGAAATAAACATTTTATCTGAAAATATAGTTGTGGCAGTGTTTTTTTGTGTTTTGTGTACCTCATTAGTTTTGTTGTATAAAAAAAAAAAATGCAACACCTATTGCTTGACAGTGAGATGTATTTGAATAAATAGAGATTTTATTCAAGGTGCAAAAATCACAGAGGAATATGAAAACACTGGGCTCAAAGGCTGAAGACACGCAGCTTAACACAGGGCTGGAGATGAGCTAATCACATACTTTAGGAAGAGAGTGTGGTGGAGGTGGATGTCTCCATTAGCGGCGGATTCACACCTCAGTCATTCATCTCACCACCTCCCACCGCACTGACCCCCTGTCACATGTTCTGAGTCACCTGGCTCCTCGCCACTCCTCCCTGCTTGTTTTCTGAACGCGGCGTGTCAGCCTCCCTCTCTGTCTCTTCTCATGGATCATACCAAGAGCAGATTAACTGTATCACTGCCTAGACTAAGCAAGAAAACAGAGGAAAGTATATTTAGTTACAGACTGCTACTATTGACTGAAGAGAGGCCTCAGAGATTGGCTTTTTCCTTCATGTGGGATGAAAAGGAGCCTGAGTCCAGCTTTGTGTTGGATAGCAGGTTTTTGTAGAGCAGTGGGCCTGGTCTTTTAGCAATATTAACTTATGTGAGAAAAGTCAAGTGTGCATTAGAGGAGCAACCCCATGGGTTTTCAATATCGCAGCTCAAATTTTCCCAGCACACATTTGCTGGGTTCTGTGGACACTCATCTACTTCCATGGGGCATGGATTTAAATGAGTCAATCACTTCAGACTGGCCTTATTGTGCCTGCACAGTTTCATGTTATATCTGCCAGGAAGTACAGCAGAGCCAAAAATCATATAGGCTGTATCATACTGTAAAGACATTATTAATTCAATAGGCTCTAACATAGATAAATAGAAACTATGTTAAATTAAAAAGGAACTAGAAGAACAATTATTAGACATAGTAAGTCCTAAAATGTACTATTATGTGCTTTGTTTATGCAGGAGGTCAAAGTTCATCCTTGAACTTCAAGGTCCATTTAATAACCATTCATGTGATCAAACTTAGAGTGTGTCAAATCATTACAAAACTGTAGATTTTATAAACAAGACTAAAGGCCCACTGTAAACAATCTACAGTTCATTTTATAAATGGTGGAAGTGCATTTAGGGTGCATTCAGCTCCACTTTTGCTAAGTAAAGGGTGCATAATCTGGGTGCAAAGTAAGGCGCAAGGTGCAAAGACATTGTATTTAGACTTCTAATTAACAACTGGGTGGTGGAGAACCTTCTCTTGGTTAATTTCAATTTAAATGGTGGTTTCGGCAAGTTGGAGAAGCAACAAACCTCTGCGGCATCAGTAACACCACTGATTGCATGTGAGCAAACGCACTGATATGTAACTGAGGAGGAGGGGCGCTTCTGCACATCTGTGTGTGAAACAAGCATTTTGTACACGCTAGTTATGCATGGATGGCGCTCATATTCACGGACAATGAAGTTAATGCACAGATTGGACAAGCCAGCTTGTAAAAATTAACATTTTGATTAAGAGTGGATGGGTTACATTTGAAATAGGGTGAAGTGCCTTCCCACTAAAGAGATGCCGTGTGCATTTATGCACGAGGCACAGCAGCGTAGCTTCATTGATTATTTAAATCTCTAGACGTGTGGACATCAGTCAGGATCTAATTTTAATTAACTACTGTGTTCTTTCACACACACTTCTACATGCGGTCACAAACACATCCAGCTTCATTCGGTAAAACTGCTTGGAGTAAAGCAGCTGTCCACTTTTCCTCTATGGAACGTCTTCTGTCCTGTTTACTGCTTAAATGTCCATTGATTTTGGCTGAATGTTATTGCACAGACTGAAATGTTCAAAAATTACTTAAAGAAGCTTCTTTAATCACTGAAGAGAATGATTTCAGATAAGGCCCCATACGTAAATGCAACTGCACACACACATGCACACACACATGCACACACACAAAACACACAAGATTCACTTGGAAAGCTTATACAACCTGACATAACTCAAACGACAGTATAGCCTACAGGGACTGGTAGAAGTTGAGTGAATTATCCATGTGGATGTGGCTTTCCGAATGATTTTGTTTGGGCGGATGGCAGGTAGATGATTTATGTATACATGCAGATGGTCAGAGCCGATCCGCGCATCACTAGTCCACTGTAATGCAAATTACGTGTTTGGGTAAGATAAGCAGCAGATGTTTGTGAACATAGTCTGTTTCAACTGACGTCAGTCAAAAACAACAATGAATCCGGTCTTTGCAGACAGAAGGTGTTTATTTGCATACAGAGCGGGGGAAGTGAGTTCTGATCAAAAGTGGTCACTTGAGATGCATACAATTACGATTACAATTACAATATCCGGTGTGAACAGACAAACTTATAGCTGTCGACTTGATCACCTGAGAAACATGTTAATTAGAGGTGGAGCTGTTAACCAACCTTTGTAGACACACTTTATAATCTGTGTAACGCACCTTTATATCACAGGAAAATACTGCACCATTTACTTTAGGTTATTATTGGTCAGTGGCGCAACCACTTTTCGTTACGTCAACATAGCAATTCGCTAATCTGACCTCTCCTCATTTTAAGACCAGCATGCCTGTGGGTGCACAGATGGTTGCAACGGCATTTGCTCCTTACACAACATGCACAGTGTGTAAAAATGGTTGAGAACTAGCTATGACACATATTCTGCGCTGTGTGCCACTATGCACCAGGTATATGACGGAGCTCAAAGAGTCTACAGACATGCCAGCAGCTCTGTGATTCTGAGCCAAATACTAAAGGCAGCATGCCATCATATATACACAACGACAGTGCTAACATGCCATCATGTATAAGGTTTAATACTTAACAATTTCACCCACTAAGTTTTGTGCTTTATTAAATAACAGTAAGATTGTTTAGCTTCCGATTATGTACTAAAAGTCAAAGGTTCTCTGAGTTTTCCTTTGGTGCATTGGTAGGGGGATGCAGATTCAAGTATGAAATATGCTTCGCTTAGTCTAGTTGGAGTAACAGATTTATTAATTTAAAGGCTTCTTGGATGCCAAAACATTGCTTCATAGTTTGTAATAGTTACAGTCAGGATTTTACAACTCAGCAATAATACAATAATAGAGTTATTACTGCAGCACCTTTTTTCTGTCTGTCTTCATGGCAATAAGGGAATAAACAATAGAAAAATTGAGTTCATTTTCACATGTAATCTGCCAGGAATGTAGCCGTGCATCTGTGAGACTGGCAAAAGCACAGCATAGCTGGGTGACATTGCAGTGCAGCCAGAGTTGAACCAGGTTCAGCTTTTATGTTGGATGACCCTTCGCCGCTTTACCAGAGTCTCCCGATGGTACCCTACTGCTCCAATGGACAGGCTCCAATTAAATCTGCTGCACAAAAGTTTGTATGATTCACCTATAAATGTCTATGTAAAATTTCAAGAAAGTAATAATATCTATGGCTGTATGGAAGTGACCATGATCGGCATGACAGAAAAAAAGAGTATATTTATGTGTCTTATACATTTTATACTTCTGCATCTCAGACCACTCAGCACAGCGGACATTATTTTCCATTGATACAAGAAACAGTAGAAATAAATGGAGTTTTGACAGCTGTGATTGATGTTCTGAACATCATTAGTGTTTCTGGGATCAGATTGAGCAGATGAGCATAGTTCACATGTCCTGTTTAATAGTAATAAAGTAGCTGGAAGACAGACATTAGTTCTTTTCTCTTGACCTCACTGCATGATTTTCTGCAAAAATATTTATCCTGAAAGAAATTTGTTCTAGCTCTAACTTGATAATGCTTCAGCTTAGTAAAAGTTACCCAGAAGAATAAAACAGGTAACTTACTGCAGGGATTTATAAGAGATCACTTTTTACTCCTTACAGGACAGTAACACAGAGCTAAGTAAAAGTAAAGCACAGGACCAGTGAAGCTTTGGACTGTGTTTTCTTTCCCTTTGAGAAGAACAAATGTGATCACACTGTGGGTATGAAACATGCATGAATGCCTAGAACAATTTAAGCATTGGCTGAAATGCAAACTAGATGACGTTTTTTTTGTGTCTGCGTGTGTACAGCAGGAAACGTAGCCAGCATGGGGAGCGGGTTTGCTTGGCTCTGCTGTGGAGCAGGTGGGTCAGACCTTTTGGGCGGGTGGTGCTGTGATTCCACGGGGACTATCAGGGCCATATGCATGACAACTCATCCCCCCTCACTGGGTGTGTGCTTACAGTGGGCTGCAACACATGCACTCACTCCGGTCTGAGGCGCAATAGTGTGTCCCCCCAGCAGGAAAAGTTCTTTCTGCGCAGAGAATATGTCATCACATAGAGGAGGAGGCGGTCCTCTTCTGCTGTTTCACCCGTGTGACTGCTGTGTAACCATGGAGACAGCTATGTTACCAAGCATGTACACTCATTTGAAACTTTGAAGCCACAACAGCGTCGTTCTGTCTGCCATTATGCCTTAGATATTTCTGCTAGTAGTTGCTCCAACATCTGCTTGCCTGCGCACAGCGAGACATGCAGCTGCTCCACTCTGCTGTAATTTGTAAAGCAGCTAGAAAATCAGTGTATGCTCGCTTCTCTTGCTAAGTATCAAAAAGCACACAGCAGTGACACGACCCTAATTTTCATGAACATTCTGTCGAGAGAGATTATGCATCCCTCCTCATGCTGAGTTTTTTTCCTAAAAAAAATGGCTTGTAAATATAATGAGGCTGTGAAGGATATTACAGAATTGATTTCCAGTGGATATTAACATTGGCTGGTCTGGTTATTTGTGCAAAATGACTGGAGCTCAGTTACCTTTGATATATATATTACCTGCAAAAAAAAAAAAAAAAAAAAAATCCTTTGAATATCCCAGTTTTAGGGACTGCACTGTTTTTTTTTTTATTTTGCAGAGTGCAACCAAAGTCTTACAACAACTGATGCACTAACTTGCTGGGAGTTACTTCTCAAACATGACTCAAGTAAATGAGCCTGCTCCCACTGCATGTCTGCAGTCATCAGGGTGACAGTGTTTAAAAGACTTCTACAAACATCCTGCATATTTATGCCTGCAGCTTTCGGTCTGCAGGGCGTCTGTCAGGTTGTGTCCGATCAAATAATGACTTTGCCGCAATTTACCTATGGTTCATTTGCACATGGCTACTCGAGCCCACAGGTCATATTCTGTGGTGACAGTCAAGGTAGAAGAGCTTACTTATTAACTTTGTGTTTTATTCATTCAGTTAAGTCACTCTCAGTGTTCTGTGTACTTTTGTAGGGCAGAGATGATTATTATCACAAGCACATAGCTGGAAATAACCCTGCCCCTCCCCTCTCCACCCCAAAAGCAACCTCCCACACACAAATACACACACACAAAGGGCTAACTACTTGTTTCAAAATGTGATGTTTTCATTTACTTAGATTACAGTTGTGCCTGGGGAAAGTGTTGCTGTCAGATCAAGGTACTGTACTTTAGCCAGTTATTACAAATCCTGTCTGTGTAACATGCACATTAGTACTAATCAGCCCTCTGCTATAAAGTACCAGCACTTCTTTTTAAGCAGTAGAGCTACTTTTCTGGCATAAAATTCACTCTTTAATCTATTCTTTAAGACTGATTCCAGTTTTAGTTCAGTTTTGACTCATCTTGAAAAGAAACTTTAAAAACATAATGAGAAACCAAAGTGGGCAATAATTTAAAAGCTGCCTGATTTACATCATCTAGAACATGTGCGCCTAATTAATCAGTGCTGCGCCTTGTTGTACTTGGCTATGTACCACTGAAAATTGAATGAAAAATGCCTAATCAAGACAGAAAGCTAGAGAGATACAATTTATGACACTGATAATGATTAAGATCATTCAAATTCTGCTCAACTTGAATACTTTTTTTGGTTCTGAATTTCCTGTTATGTCACCGACTTTTTTATTTATTTTTGTATCCTTTGCTGTTGAAAATTTGTTGTTAAAGTATGCCCACTCACTTTCTTTGGCTAGTCAGTCAGATCTAATTTTAAATATCATTTACTAGTGATGAGTTATTTTTGTATCCTTTCATAAAGACAGCAGTGTTTATGCTCTCTCTGACAACACTGGCCTTTATATAATACTTGTTGTACTACTGAAGTAATCAACAATGTCTTCCCTTCCAAATACACGTGGTGCGAAAAGGAATCAAAAGAGGGATTATCACTTTAGCTTGGCAAGAGAATTCCCAGTATGTGAATGATGAAACATTCCCATCCACGAGAATTTGTCTCATCACTGAGAAGTGCATCAAAAATGCAGTTAAAACTTATTCCTGCATAATGTGCCAGTCAGGATAAAAATCCTTTATAAAGTTTCCAGTGTTTACCTACTAACCCACTGCTTTCACATCAAAAATAAGGCATAAAGACAGATAACACACAACAACAACAACAACAGTATGATTTACTACCGACCATCCTTCAGTCTAAGAGCTACTGCTAACCAATGGTACTTACGTCATATTTGGAGCAGGTAAATGTAGCACACCAGAAAATGAAACCATATCAGCGTTTAGTCCCAGTCTTTATTTTCTTGGCCAGCAAATCAATTTGAACTGCAGTTGAATCATTACAGGAACAGCAGACTGCCAAAATTTCAGTCCCTGTCCCGTTGTTTTTGTCTCTGAAATAAAAGCAGTTTTACTCAAACATGCTGTGCTGACTCTGAAAATAAATACTTAGCATTTTAAGAGAAATCTAGAACTGAACAAATATACTCGTGCATAAATAAAACAAGAGTATCAGAACACACACACACACGCGCATATATATATATGAGGCATTTTGCCAGCCTGAGGCTTTATGTGTGTGAGCATTTTCTGTAGTGGTTCATGCCTGGATTAGAACCTCCAGTCTCGACCTGAGGGCTTTCTGCATACAGTAGGCTTTAATACACATGCATGTGCACACACACAACACACGTGCATGCTCTTGCACAGCTTAGACAGAGAACAGAATACTGCCATTCACAGATTTTTAATTAGAAATGTAAAATAAGTGGAAGTATTCAAAGTAAGATTAATAAAAGACATGACCTGACTGTCTTTCAGGTATTGTCTGATTCCAACAACTGTGCTTTAAATGTTCAACCTTAACTGTGCTGCAGCACAAAATAAAACATCAGAAAGAATTTAGACGAGCATCACATTAACTAACACAAACTTCTACAATATCATTGTTCCATAGGCACTGAAACAGCAAGTGTTGGAGAGAAACTTCTTTTTGATTTCACACTAAGCGCTTAGACAACAACAACTCTGCAGCAGTCCAACCCATCACTTTCCATTCCCTCCAAGAACCTCGTAACACACTGCTAACAAGCAGCGGCATGGTGCCCTGGCCGTGAAGTCTCTTCATGCTGCTGGGTTTTATTTTCTCCCTCAGAATAAAAGAGAATTCAAATGAACATGCAGATGGCTTTCAAGATTGGACTCGGATGGAGAGCTAACAAAATCCAAGACTGCTTAACTTGTGAACAGGCAGACGCACGGGTAAAAGACTGAATCATTAACCTCCTAACTGGTTTTCATCTCTTACACTGCATTTCAGCTTTGCCTGCCTTTGCACAACAATGTTAAACCTTCCACTGCAGTGCTCCTGTTTTTGCTGACTGACTGTTTTAGCTGAATATCAAAATCCTGACCAGAGCTCAAGTTCTTGCAGATCGTAACAGAACCAAGAAAGCAGACCTCTACTGCTCAGCCTGTTAAAACACTTTGTTCATGTCTCATATTTTGACCTAATTTCAATTTAACAAATCCTCTACTATATTGTATAGCTTGCTTTTTCTATTGCATATTTTATTAACATTTCAGCATCATTAGAAATCCTAGATAATGTGTTTTGAAGTATTTGTACTAAAAAGTGCAGCTTTTGCACTGACCCCCTTCCCTGCATATTGAAGCTCTTTCATTAGCAAGAAAACATCACATAGAATGAATCTAAACAATACAGATACCCACATCTTCATCATACATGCACTGCCTTTGAGCAATGTATTCATCATAGCGCGTTGGGTTTCAGTTGTGCTGGACTTCAGATAAAACCCTCCAGATCTGCCTTGTTTTAAACATCAGGCTGCGGGTGCAGCGGCAGCAGCCCCCCTCCCTCTGTCAAAGGCATTTTCATGCTCTGAACTCCCTTTTTTCAGTTCAGTGAAATGATGATATAAGGAACTTCCTCTCCCCACTGGAAAATACAGCTGTTCATACTGGATGAGAAAGATAGAGCTAGCACGCAATGCTACGCAGGAATACAGCAGAAAGTAATGACGGCATAAGACACAATATATTTACTCTGCATGGGGGAGGGAAAACACGAATAGTGAGAGCATGTGGAGACAGGGCTGGAGAGAATTTGTTGTCACATTAGAGTCAAAGCTAATGTCAGCAGGGATTGTCTTTTACATCATTGTCAGTCACTGGTCCCTTCTCCACATGTCAACACCACCAAATGTGGACAACCCCTGCCTCTGACCCACAAACAGTAAATTAAACAGTGAATGGACTCATCATGACTTCACCCATTGGATGGTGGAATACTGTTTGAAAGCCTTGAGTTTGGTGTTATGGCTGCCGTTTTCCTTTTTTTTAGCTAGAAAAGACCAGTTTTTGACAGAAGGAGGAGCTGGATACACATTTCTTAGAAATAAATGTTCGTAAAGTTATATGCGTTGGTTGAATGCAGGACACAGTGTGTACAAATGCTGCTTTGTCGGTACATTGTAAGCTATTATATATTTTTTTTTGTTGCTAACTGCTGGCACCTACTTGTCCAACATGCTCTTTCCCTCGGTGTTTTTCCCTGCTTTATCAAAATCTTTGGTGCTGTGCTAAGTTCTGCGTCCTCTCAGATGAAGACTGTTCAAAAAAATAAAAGCTGTGAGGAAAATGTCTTCTGTTTCATGCTTGGAGAAAACACTTCTGTCTCTCTGATAGAAGAGTCACAGCAGTCTCATACAGCTGTATGTATGTTATTTTCTCAGGGACCAAACCTCGTTTAATTTTATGGATTGTCAGTCGTTCTGACTTTGGCAGTCTTCTGAGTTCTAGCGCCATCATCAGGTCATGATTTTTGCCTATTCTCTGAAAAATCTCTTTGTGTTGGCTTCATATGTTAATATAAAATTATGTGCGAACATTCAAGGTTGACTATTGATGCCCTGAATTTTCTTCTTGTGTTCTGTTCAGACAAGAATCAAATTACATTTTGGCTAAGAGTTATTTTTGCAAATATGACCAATGGACCATTTGTGCTAATCAGTATACTGCAGTTACCGCTTAAACATTACTGTAACTGCTAGCTAAGCCTTCATGTAATGTCAGAAAAAAACAGGAATTTAGTTACTGATAATGTTTTTTCATTTTTTCCCTCCAGTCTCTCACCTCTTGTCTAGTTTATCAGAAATTTTTATAATTGGGACACATTTTTGCTTAATTTGAAACTTTAGCACAGGTGCAGCTAGTGGAGCTCATTAGATACCAAAATGCTTGGTTTTAGCTTTTTCCTCCCGGAGCCATCACAGCTGAGCCTGGTGAAGGCAGACTCAGGAAGTGGATGAGATTAGAGTTGGAGGTAGCTGTCGCTGCTGGTGAGGACTTGATGGAGCTCAAGAGTACGACGCAAGGACAGAGATGGATCATACAGTTTGTCTGGTGTCGGGGCAGGAGCTGGCAGGAGTTTCTCATTCAGCTAATTTGATCTTTCGAACCTCAACAGAGATCAATCAAGACAAGAAAAACTAATCTTATTGCAGGCAGAAAGCTGCTGATCCAAAGTCTCTTACACTGCGCCCGTGTGCTCCTCCTGCATGACAACAGGCAACAGGGACAGTGTAAGATGATTGTCATTAGGAAATCTAGCTGTGTTTGTAACATACAAGATGAATCTACACTCTTAACACTCTCTACATGCACTATTAAACAGGGACTCAGGGCAGATGTCATTAAGATGCATGGGAAACTTGATTGTACAGTCAGTCTAATGCTGTGTCTAACAAGACAATTATGCAATATCAGATGTGATAAAGAAATGTCAGTGCAAACATGTCGGATGACATGGAGTTAGACTAATCTGCTTTAGCTCAAGGTCGCCCTCTGCTGGGATTCAGCTACAGCGGAACACGATTTCCCTCAACGTTGCTACAGCAAATAATTCGTCCAATGCGTTCACTATTGTGTCACATTGTTTGCTTTCAAATGTTATCAACTTACAGTCTCCATCTGTCAGTTTCACTAATGGGCTTTTTTGAATTTACTGCTCATAATTTGTGTCTCTTTTGCGCTATCAATTTCACAGTCAGCACTCTGAAGGGACTTTCAATTAGTGTGAGCGCGACATTAAAACCGAGCCCGCTTTATTTATCCCTGCCTTTAGATGATAATATTTCATGTAATGTCGATTTTATGCGTGGCAATTAAAGTTTCTGTTCACTGAAGCAGCACAGAGGAAGTGAAAGCTAATGAGATTGGGAGTGCAAAGGCTTCTGTGCTGTAGAGGATAAGCTGAGCCACTGAGTCTCGCCTTGTAAACAAGACGCCCGTTTTCTAGAGTCTAAAGGGATCCACATGTTATATCTGACAGTCAGAAGATAAAATTTGGCTGTTTAAGTCAATGGTTTTAGATATAACATCTCTGAAAAAATGCATTGTTACACCCACTACATGAGTAAACATTTATATTATAAAATAATCCTTAAAATTATAGTTTTCTTTAAATTGTAGACTTTCTCTGTTTGCTAAGAATGTTGAAATAAACCCTAAAAGTGAACAGATGAGTAAACAGCTCAAGCCTTGAGATTGGTGCCAGCAGATTTTCTCAGGCAGCAGCATCAGTTTGCAGCTGCCGGATTTTTGCTCTGATTGTAGCTAATACAAGTTTAAACCGTCAGATATTGTTGAATGTTTGAATTAAAGTTACTTAAAGTCAAGGTACCTATAGACCTATATGATCTGTAATTAATTTATTATTACATATATATTATATATAATATATTTTAATAGATTTATTGTATTATCACCCTGAAAGACTTCATGTTTCAGCTTGGTTATATTTTGGTTATTTGCAAAATAGTCGTAAAAACAAACGAGGTTAACAAACTTAAGCCTACACAGTTGTTCCCATGCCCATCTTTGTTGACCTTATTAATATAAAAACAACCTAAGTATCTACATAAAGCAGTACTGATTCAACTTCTTTACTTAAGTGAACGAGAAGGAAATGTAGACTCTGAAATCTTCTCATGGTGTTAAAGTGTCCCTCTGAAGGAAACATCAAAGGAAACGTTAAAGTGTCCCTCTGAAGGACACCTTTCCAGACTGACCAAGCTTCTCATACAGTTGTCTCAGGTCAGAGCTGCTTCGACTCTTGTATCAGTCTCATACCCTCCCTGGCCCTGTGTTTATTATGCTTTTTTTAAGCTTAATTAGTATTTAGTAATAACTGCAATCAAAACATGCTGTCATCGCCTTATGTTGCAATTCACCAGGCTCACACCAACACTCTCTGAATAAAATGACATAAAGGTACAGGAGTTCAGACAGCAGAGACATTTCTTGGGCTAAAATTAGAAATAGTGGCCATATCCTTTGCAAATAGGAAAGGACACAAAATGTGCATAGTACAGTGGAGATGCCTATACGGCTTCACACTGTAATGTACACATGCATCTTTGCAGGCATGCGCTCATGTTTATGCGCTCACACATCCTCCTCTCTCCCTCAGGAAGGATTGTCTGTAGCTGTTTTATCAAAACAAGCTGGCATTTGTTCTCACACACTCACTCCATAGGGAAAGCACTTGTGAGCCATCTCACCTGAAGAGTAATTTTCTTTATTTATAGACTGTCCAGGTTACACTGAAGCCCCCTCAGGTGGCCATATTGGAGGTCAACAGTGGCCATGCAGCTGTGGGTGGACTGAACGTCCAGGCATACAATTTGGCGTCTCACCAGGATTCAGTTGCCACTGTCATTTTTTGTCTTGTTCCTTCTGATAAACTGATTAATCAACTCCTTAATTGCTCCTTAATAAATTTTATTGTATATTTTTATTTTATTTTTTAGCCATGCATTAAATTTACTGAAGCTGTTTTCAACATTTTTTTCAGTGTCATGTCATAGACAATTCTCGCACATTACCTTCATTGTTAGAGTTGCATTATGATTTTTTTTCTAGCATAAATGAATAAATAATATCTTTTTTAATTATTGCCCCTTATAAATGTGTATAGCTGATGGTCTAACAGCGTATGGTTGCTAACATTTTCTAACATTTTCAATGTAACATAATAATAAAACAACAATTCAAGTGTTCTCAGGTGCGGCAGACAGGAAGTTGCAACATGCAACAATAAAACTATTTTCACTCCTGCCCTCTGCCTTAAAAAAAGGAAAAAGAAAGACTCATCTACAGAAATAATAAGTTTTATCTAACCACAACAAGCCTTGAGAGAATGCCAACCTCAGGTGTGCCCCCTACACACATACACATACATACACACACACATACATACACAGACGGGTATAAAGAGGGAGAGAGAGAGAGAGATAAGCAAAACAAGCAATGATGCTGTTGTAATGCTGCAAGCGTTCAGGTTTCTGTTACAATGAAATCAGCTCATGTGTGTTTATCGAGTAAGCTGCAGGTGGGTGGTAATGATGGTAACTCATCTCTTCTCTCAGCAGAATGAACAAAAGTTATGTCACATCTCAGTTGTGCTGAGTAACTGGATGTGCTTGCATAACTGCTGAAACACAATTTATGAATAAATGTTTATTAACTGTAATATTTTGAAAACTAACCCAAATCTTTTTCAACTCCTAAAGTCTATTTTAATGAACACACTGTGACCCAAAACAACACAAATGGGAAGAAAACCACTCAGACTGGCTAAACTGGCTGCCTGCTCATTATGATACAAAAGATATCCATGTAAGTGTGAAGCATTCTTAGCTAAGCTGAGAGCCAAAGGTAATGTGACACATTTATGTGAAATAAGTAAATGGTGAAAATATGTCTTTGTCTTTCCATAAGTAATGTAATTTATTACAGCTTTGAGGCTTCGCCCAGTGCTGGTAAACACAAATGCAAATTGCTGCACATTTATTATGAATAAAACAATTGAAGATTATTATTCTGATCGTTATTATACTGATCCAACATGGACTTTTATTAGACTTTTCACTTCCTGCTTTACTCATTAATTTAGTGATTAGTGTAGGCTGACTTATTCATAAGGCACATTTGTAGAGTGCTTCAGATTTGTATTGTATGAGGAGCTCCAACCATCATAGGTTGAGCAGCCCTGTGTTGCACAAGGGTGAATAAATAACCTCACCTAAAAAAAATTAAAATCATATCCCAAAAAATCTCCATACAGCAAATTTGAAACGCAGTAAAAGAAACCTCCCCCGCTGGCAAACCAAGTTCACCATGGAAGAATTAGTAGCAGCGTCAGCTTATCTACTAGCTCAAATCAGTTTAATAATTGATGTAAGAAAACAGCATCTCATATTCACAATGTCTTTATGACTTCTAAGTTAAACTGAAAAAACAGACAAAATGCAGCAAAAAGCCTCTTTTCCATGTTTAAATGGGCAGCTTACAGTTCCTAGAGAGCTGCTTTGGCTGGTGTCCTGTATTGTATGTCTGTGGTTATCTGCAGAACCATTGTGTGTGTGTGTTTGTGTGTGTGTGTGTGTGTGTGTGTGTGTGTGTGTGTGTGTGTGTGTGTGTGTGTGTGTGTGTGTGTGTGTGTGTGTGGAAGAGACATGGAAGATGAACACTGTCGGTTCTGGCAGATTTTATAAGACTGGTTACATGGTGAACAGTTGCTTTCCAAATTTTAAGATTACTTCCAGTCAGCTGTTTATAGATACTGATTGTGTCTTTTTTAAACATATTGAATCAAAAGAAACAAAAAGCAGCTCCTGCTCCCTCCATCCTGCTCCCTCCATCCTGCTCCCTCCATCCTGCTCCCTCCATCCTGCACACGGGCTCTGAGCAGCAGCTCGCTGGCTTCGTTAAAACATGAGCACAGCGGATAACAGATATTCCTGTGTACTGTTCTGCCTAATTACTGTAAGGCTCTGGTCTTTCTGCCCCCCCCACAAGAGCAGAAGTAATGGTATGTTGAGCAGCAGGTTTACACCAGTCCTATGAGGGGAGCGGGATACATCGTCAATAGAACTTTGTTTCTGGAGCAAAACATTTGTCAAAATTCTGTAGTTTCACCTCCTGTTTGGAGGCTGCTGTAAGTGGAGGCTGTAATTTTACATTTAACTGTTAATTCCTGCAAAGCGAAAGATTAAGCCCATGGTGTTGTTGCTGCAAGTGATTCACCGTATCCAGGCACCACCAAGAGTGACGGCTGAGGAAGACAGAAGGGAGATTGGTAAGAAGCGAAGTGGATGAGAGTGAGGGGTTTGTCAGACTGGCTCTCTGTTGCTGAAGGAGCTGCTGCAGTGTTTTTTCCATTAAGTGAAGAATGCAGCAATATGAGTCAGATGCGGAGCCTTGGTTTGAGCGAATGACAGCACACACAGTGTGATTGTGAACATTTTCGAAAAGAATGATTAGGGTCCCTGGTCTTGAATAAGTCCCATTATAAAAAATATTATAAGGTAGATTGCAAAGCAATCCAATTCCTCAACTCGCGAGAGATTTGCTGTGTGTGAGGATGACGCAGACGCCAACAAGCAGTGCAGCACACTGAACTGGGATTAGAGGAGGCTGAGGAGTGAAGGCTGGTAATTATTATAGCTCTGCCAGAGCTGCCATGCCTGTTAAGCAAGCACCCTGAGACGCAGCGATTCCTCGATACAAGAAAGACACGAACCCCAGGCCCAGTGAGACGCTGTGGAAAAGGAGACTGTCAGCCATGAATAATTAATTCAATTGTGTATGCACTCATTTTTTAAAACATATGCCACCATCTTTATTCGGATCCACACATGCTGCTGATTGATGCAACTTCCCAATTCCACATTTATTTCCGATCTGCTGTTGTCACCCTGCAACCCCCCACCCCTCCCGGTTATAGACCTCTCTGCTCCATGCTCCTCTGTCGGCCCTGCAAAGGTTGAAACAGCAAGCCTGTTATGCTGCATTGCAACTTTAATGAGAGCAGTAAAATCCCGCTGAGACAGTGCACGCAAACTTTTACATCAACATTTTTAAAAAGCCATTTCTTCTTAAAGGCCAATGCAAAAAAGACATAAATTCTTGTTAGGTGCAGCAATAAGGTGGTTTGATGATGATACAGGATGTTATTTTCTCTACACCAGGGAGTTTCTGAGATGTGCTTCCATTAACACACAAAACTGACACAAAATTAATACCGTTTTTACTCTATACTGTAGGGATGCCCTCATGTTCCTTGTTGACTAGTGGTTTTTATTAGAGTAGTCTTTGCATGTTTGTAATATTAATTTAAACACAATTTCACACAAAAACAGTCTGAATAAACAAAATTTTAACTTATAAATGAAAAAATACTTTTTTACTTATTTACATGCATAAAAATGGCTACAAACTTGCTCATCTCCTGCTTTACACATCTCCTGTTCTCCATGTGTATTTTGTTGTCACTGGAATCAAAATCTTGGTCAGGGCTACTGTAAATCACCTCAGTATTGCATTTTTTGTGGTTAAATTGACCTCCATCACAAATGAAGCTATGGTTATGGTGCTAATTACAGACAAAATTCCAGCTGAGCGCTGCCCACTCCTGGCCTAAAGACCTTCACCTCCACCTGATAACATCACTGGCACAGAGGGGCAACACAAATACTCCCCTCGGTTAGCTGCACAGCTAATTTGACTAAATAGCTAATGTCATCTACAGTTAGCAGCAGTTGTCATCCATGACTCCTGTGTTACCAGATAAAAGACCTGTGCTACAAATTTCACATAAAAAAAATAAAAAATCACATAGATAGATAGATAGATAGATAGATAGATAGATAGATAGATAGATAGATAGATAGATAGATAGTGCAACAGTACTTTGTCAGCATTATCAGAGCCACTTCAGCATTTATTGAATAACATCAATATTCCACCCGAGTGTGATGCTCACAGAGCAGATCTCAGCTTTAATGGCTTCTCTTGGCCCTTGTTCAGCCCTTCATCCATAAAAATTCACTCAGAGTCGGACAGCTTTGGCATTAACAGGATTTTTCATGTAGTAGGCAATAACAATTACTGACACATTGAGATTTGTCTTTTCTTGTACCTTTGGAGTATTAGAACAACAAGTGATAAATTACATTTTGATTAAACTATGTAGAAGGTTGTGTTTTCCTTTTATGAACATCTGCAGGCCCATCACAGCTGGTGATGTGTTGATGTGTTATGTGTCCACACAGGTCTTCAACATCCATCCATCTTGAAAGCCCGAACCTGCAAGTAAAATATGATTTTTGCCCTGTTAGCTGACAAATCCAATATCATATTAAATCAAGCCACGTCAGATTTGTTCTCCTCTCGCTCAAGACACAACTTTTATTCGACCTCATCTTAAACAAACGGAGAGATGTGATGAGCAAAAGAACTGAGAACACGAAAGGCAAATAAGTCAAGAACAACCAGAAAATGATGGAACTTTTTGAGACTTTAAAATAAATTTTATCCGTAAATCTGATATTAAGAAAAGGTTAGGATCTGTCCACCCTCTGAACATAGTGTTAGATTTCCTCTCAGTTTTGTGCAGAAGTCCAACAAGAACTTGTTTTCTATCATCCCCCAGTCCTTATGTGTGCTTCCAGTTTGATATGCACAGTTTCCTTGGGCTGTTTACTTGAAATAGCAACTTTTTTTTTTATCACAGGAAGAGGTAGCAGGAGACAAGCATTTCAGCATCTTTCTCACACTAATCTCTGTTAAAACTCAAGCCTACACAATTGTCGCCATGCCCATCTTTGTTGACCTTATCAACTCTTTTCTGCTGAAGGCACAGTGCTATCACAGTCTCTCGAGCAATCCCAGGAGATTGGCAGGGATGAATGAAAATGAATCTCCAGGATGTTTATTTCCTAATAGCTAAGAGTGTCTGTCCTTGTGAGAGTCCAACCAGTCCCAGGAGCAGAGAGAGAAGACTGAGCAACAGAGAAAGAGGGAGACAAGATATTTTAGATGGCAGAGCTGAGACTTGTTAAGAGAGAAGTACTTGTTTGTCCAAAGCACTCAACAATGAAGTGGACTCAAGGTAGTCAGCACAGAAAAGTCCTGTGGGAAAATGCTCACTTCGAATTTAAAGCTGAAAGTTTTTCAGCAGTTGTTGATTCCATTGTGTGATTACCTTTCCCCTTCAAAATACCCTGTTATATCTTTTAAAATTACATTTATAAGTCAGTGTTTGGTTTTGAGCATGGATCACTGCAAGTACATAATTTAAAAGTTTAATTTCTATCTAGCGATTCTTAAATGAAGCAGGTAGATGGATGGCTGTTCATTGCGTACATATTGCAGACACAGAGCAGTATTAGAATTCTTTGGAGTCTTGTGTCTGGCTGCCTGATATAAACCTAAGTGCAATATTTACTCTTCTGTCAAACTAGCTGCTAACCTTGTTTGTCTGCTGTGCTGAACAGGACTTTATCAGAGCTTTGTTGCTAAAAACATCTGATGCAGCTGGAGAATGGGCTGATGGTGAGAGGAAACCGAATTAGTGAATTGGGGTTGTTCCAACTCATCAAAAAGGGGTTAAAAGGCATAGCAGCCAAGTGGTGAAGTGTTGGTCTTGTAAATCAAAGATGATAAATTTAATCCCCATTTATACCTTTTTTTTTTATCATCTTAACACAATGTTTGAGGAAAGGAATAGTGGCAAGTAGATGTTGCTTCTCTTGGACTAGAGAAGATGTGATGGTTTCAGTGAGAGTGTATCTCAAATAAACTCTGCACCTCTTTGATCAATTGTAAGTAAGAATATAGAATATAAATCAGTGTGGATTTAAACTGACTGACCTGGCCTATTAAAATTCTTTTACGCTGTCGTCATTGTTGGATTATTCACAAAGCAGGACCTTCTAATATTTTTTAGTGTCAGGTCTTTCAATCATGTGTTTCATAGCAAGCTACTGTCCTTTAAATATATTTTGTAAAACTAATTTGATAAAGACTTTGAAACTTTGTTTACAATGCAGCTCAGATTACAATTTATTCAGACCTATTAAGCAAAAGTTAATAGTGTTGCACATTAGAACTTTAACCCTAACTCAAAAGCATGCATGCATAATTTTTAATGTCTAAGTAATTACATCAGCAGGACAAAAATCATGTGAAGTGTATTGTGAACTTTTCACACTATTAATCGGAGACTAACAAAGCAGTGATCAGCTGTAACAAATGAGACCAACACACACTGCAGCATTAAACAACTCCCACAGAGGTAGCAGGCAGAGAGGCTGCTTTCTGCTGCTGGAGATGAAAAGTTAAGGTGCTTTGATAATAATCAACTTATTAATTACTTCATTTTTTTAACAGAATAATTTTAAATTCCTATATTAAAATGAAAACTTTTTCTGCACTGAGATGCCTCAGATGCATCCATAATTTGTTTTTTTTCCATTGCATTGTAGCCCTCTGGGTCAGATTCAAATTAAATTGTAAGGGTGCCTCAAGATTCCCACCTCTAAACTGAATGATTTCAATTTATTCAAGATCTTTGACTCAACCTGAACCAAGTGCCGTAGTAAACTAAACCAAACAGCATGTTGAAGGCTCATTGTCCATCTTATCATCACTTACTTTAGATGCTTTAGAAGGATGCTGCAGTGCTGTGCTGTCCATCTCAGGCTGATTGTTGATTCCTACCTACGCTTCAAATCATAAAAAACTGTTTTTTTATGAAAGCCCCATTTGTTTGCCACTGTCTTTTACCATGGCTGCAGCTCTGTTTCTTGCAAAATACTTTTGCGAAAAAAAAGCAGTATTGAGTTTGACCTGTTTTTACTTAAGCAGTAAAGTGTGATAAGGACCATGAAGTAAAAAAAGTGATCATCCATCAAAACTATGTAAAATTAACACAGCATAGTTTATTTAATCATATTTTCCCAGCTCAGGTGAGTAGTGTTAATGCAAAATTTAGTTTGTAGGAAACTGTTGATGTGTAATGCTGCTTTGGTTGACTTCAATAAATCTGTAACAGCCTATAGTCATCATAAGTGTGATATATGGGGTCTGATCTTTCCTGTATCCTCATTTAATGACAGCTGAGCCAGAGAAGGCAGAGGTGAAAGGAGGACAGAGACATAGGTACAGCTTTACTTCAAATATTAAATAAGGCTATAAGGCCATTTTAAAACAAGGAAACATTTGTCTGTCTATGGGAAAATTTCTCGTTGGGAGTAGTGCTCACTCTCATATTTAAAGGCTTACCTTTACCAAACAGATACTGGCTGTTTTCCCCAAGCTGTACTCTAGTGGTAGCAGGTGAAATAATCCCCAATACTGCTGCGTTAAAAGTCTTGGCACAGTGCACATAAGTGCTGCATTTATCCTAATCCTAAGCCTCACCCAGACACAAGCACTACAAGTTTCTAATCGATTTCAACAGGCACAGGAAAAACCTCATTTGCTCACTTGCTCTCCCTCTCTGGAGGAGGCACTGTGCTTGCTAATAAACCCAAGATCTTTATCACTGTCCGTCTTTCACCCTGTAAATCTTCACTGTAACACTGGTGATAGAGAAGGGAGGCCTCGGCTGGCTCAGCCGGCAGACCCAGGCCTCACACTGGGCTATAAAGCATTGCGAGCTATCGATTGGTGCTACAGCAAAGAAGATAACAGTAAGAATCTGGGGTGATAATGCTTGAATGTAGCTGATGGTGGTCAGTCCAAATGGGCCTATTATACAGCCTTCGTTATTTGACACAGCCAGCATCCGGCCCTTTTCACTTGAAATGCTTCTCAAATTTTTTATCGATTACAGAGAGTCACACTCTGGGGGAAAGAAGAGAGGCTGACCGAGGTACTTTGAGGAAGTACTTATGGTTTTTGCTGCAATAATTTGCTTTTGGATTGTGTCTCCCTAAGACTGCATTTAGAAAGCATTTCCAAAACCACAAAGGCTCTGTTTATGAGCTCATTTTCTACATTAGATTTATTAGATTTCATCATCATTAGGATTGGTCTCTTACTCTCTTTTTTTCCCAGTCTATTTTCCTGTGTTTGCAATGCATCACTATCTATTGTGGACTGCTATAGTTACTCACAGAATGAACAGAACACAAGCCTTTTCTCCTGACATATTTTCTAATTCCTTGCATTTGCCAGACCAACTCAGGATTACCTCCATCTAAACCACTGGCCCTGCAGCACTTTTCCGTCCCTTTGCAGCATTCTTTCACTGAGCCAAAGCATTTATCAGAGCAGAGAACTTTGAGAGTGTTAAAGAAAGATGTGTAGCCAGGAAAGCTTGATCCCTTACACTGACTACATGACACAAGTTCAGAGGGAAGCAAACCTCTCTTGGTAATTGAGCCTCATTCATTAAAACTGGATTATGAGCCGCTTCACAGAGGTACAGTAAACAGATTGCCCTTCTTATACATAACGCTATACCTCTCATGCTTGCTGCGCTTATTAATGCAGACATCACCCAGAGTGTCAGAGCAGATGGATGTTGTGTGGCTTGGAAATAAATATTTTTTACACTACATCCACTCAGAAAAATTTTGGTTGTGCAGTCGTTTTTCAGAATTGCTCAGCTTTACATTCAGACAGCTTCACACAAAGAATATTCACACCAGTTTGGAGCCAGTCAGTAAGACTGCAGATTTGTACTCTGAGCTGATGAGCCGCACTGCTGGAGTAATAAGTATGGTAGCGTCTTCATCAAGGACTTGACCCAGAATGGTATTTAATCATACTGTAATCACACTTATATGGGGGCTGGGGGTCATATAGTCTATATGATAAAGTCATACTTAATGTAGTGCTAAATTCAAACCAGTACATTTATATTAGTGGTGGGACTCGATTAAAATTTTTAATCGCGTTAATTATAGGGTCTGTAATTAATTAATCGAA
>JAQMCX010000029.1:12566314-12590469 GCA_029814765.1 Acanthurus leucopareius
CGTTAAAATCTTTATCGCGTTAAAATCTTTATAATTAATTAATCGAAATTAACGCGTTAAAGTCCCGGCCCTAATTTATATTAATAGTTTTTAACACTTTACATTATCTTTGGATTATTTAACACTAAAATAGACTAAAAAAATTGAACATCTGTTGCTATATTTAAGCAACCATACCAACTACACAGGTGAGAACACTAGTATGTGGAGGACTGCAATGAGAGGAAGAAAGTGAGGTAGTGTTTAGATGCAGATGAGAGATATGACTAATAACCCAGTTATCCCAGTTTATTAACATGTTTGCAGGACTGTGAGGAGACAACCATTTCACACAGCAAACAAGTATATATTCAGAGCTACTAATGCATAACCTAATATAAACTGTGAAGGATTTGTTCATATGAGTATAACTGCAGTGGAGTTCATACACCCAACAGGTAATCATAAGAATTATGCTACTTCAGTGTTCACTTCACTTCTATGTTACTTCAGTCCTCATGATCAAATGACCGGTTCTTGTGTTGCAGCTGCATGTCTATCCATATGCATGCTCTGTCTGCATACATGGTACAGTACTTTCAAAGTCATTTAATTATTGCTCTGCTAAACTACAGCAGATAAATCTACAGCACTAGAGCATCCTCTCGTTACCACATACACATTAAAATAAAGAGGTATAACTGATTCACGCAGCCTATAAATGGCCTTTAAGTGTCACTTTACAGCAGCAGTAAATGTAGCTGTCTAATGTAGTCCCGCTGTAGCTGGCTGGATTAAACTATATGTATCTGTCACAGTGATAAGTGCCATGGTGTCTCAGGTAACTTCAACTGGACACTTTAATGGACACACTGATCTCTCAACAACAATTCAACATCTTTGCTGTGAAAGAGATGCTCCAACCCGTCTTGATACTGTTCACCCTGCAGAAAAAAGGACTACCCTCATTAAAATAAAGAAAATTACTGCAGCACCTGATTGGGTCTAAATGAGAACAGATTTTTGGTTATTTAAGAGATTAAATATAACCTCCTGTGGCCTCGTGCCTTACTATGCACTAAAAATATGTGGTGTTAAAGTAACAAAAATAGAGTTGGACACGCCCCAAATGTACTTGTGCCATGCACTTTGGGAAATGTGCTGTAGATCATTTGAAATAGGGCCCACTGTCTTAACTGCAGCGAAGGATGAATGTTTTATTGTGGTAGACTCCAAAAAAAGAGACAAATTTAACACTTGTTTTAGTGTCTCCTTTCCTGCCAGTAGGGAGGGAAATTAAAAAAACAACCTTCTCTTCCCTTGAAACACAAATAACACCACCAACAACACTGACTGAAGACCTTTTAATTCTCAGTTAAAAAAAAACCTGCAGTAAAGTTGCAAAGGCTCGTCTCAAATTTCACTCCATGCTGGTTTGAGAGTTGCTGCGCCACAATTAGATTGTCAAGTACTGATGCAGAGCTACTGTAGTAAAGCAGCCTACTTTAAGGCTTCCTGGAGCCCTGGAGTGCTCTGCCTGTAATTGTTGACTCCTTTTCCTTGATTGGAAATGCTTCACTTGTTGCTGCAGCTGCCTCGCTGGGCTCTTGGACCATATTATGCTGCTCCTCCTGCTGCCTGAACCCCCCCAGGTTTGCAACTTTCACCCTGCAGGAAAGCACCAGTACATTCAGTCCAGACTTCTGCTTGGCTGCAGAAACATTCCCCTCACTGTTTTATTACCTGTATAAGTTGGATATTAACATAAAGCTGAGCCTGTGCAGCAGATCCCACTATGGCTCTGCCCTTTATTAATGCAGGATCATGAAAGGTCCTGTAACAGATAGTGAAACAATCTGCTGCTTTGATGCCTCTGGCGGCTCCTCAGCTCTTACACTTCTAAAAAGCTTTCTCAGCATTCTGAAAGTTATTCTTTATGACTGAAGGAGGGCCACATTTTTTTGCAAAGTCATCATCCGGTATAATAACATGGCACAGCGTGATGTCCAAGTTGATGAGAAATCATCAGCTAGGTGGGATACCAGGACATAACAACAGATAGGGTGGAGAAAGTGTTACCTCCATCTTTTTATTCATGCCTTTCTCTCCCTCCTCTGTCTCTCTTGCTGTTTCTCCTCCTGCAGGTCAGGAGTGGCCATGCCATTTGGCTGTTTAACAATCGGGGAAAAGAAGGATTACAACAATCCTTCAGACGTGACAGATAAATATGACCTCGGTCAGATTGTTAAGTCGTAAGTATAGACTTTTAAATGATGCTTTGTCCTTTCTCAAGAAACCCTCAAGATCAATGTTTTTATCCCTGTAAATGTGTTGGGTTTTTTTTAGGGAGGAGTTCTGTGAGATATTCAGGGCCAAGGACAAAACTACAATGAAAATGTACACGTGTAAAAAGTTCCTGAAGAAGGATGGAAGGAAAGTCCGCAAGGCTGCGAAGAATGAGATCCTCATTCTAAAGATGTAAGTTATTTATTGTGCTTAATGTTCTCGGGAGTCTAAATGTCTGTGTTAAATTGTGCACGATAAGTCTTGGATGAGACTGTCTGGTTCTTTGTTGTTGTTTTTTGTTCCCTTTCCTCTTAAATACTAATTACACAGACAAAAACATGACAGAAAACAGATTTTTGTGTCTGTATTCATAATAAAAACCTTATTTTTCTCTGCAGTCAAACACAGACTCTGTTTCTTTGGCCTTTGATGTATCTCAGACATATTGTCTCATCCTGTCTGAACATTATTTCCCTGTAAGACCAAATCATCCACCCGAATCAAAAGTGATGACACTGTCAAAGACTGTGGAATAATTGCAGGCAAAATATCAAATGCTGTCTCGAACTGCGTGATATATGATTTTGATAGATTTTCTTAACGACATGAGTCGAGTAGATTTGAGATTAATTTTAAGAACTTTAATGAGGTACATGACCTTTTCTATAGAAAAAAAACCCAGACAAATTCTTTTTCCAAGAGAATTCAGAGATGACATAAAATGTGTCTGTAAGGAATATTGATGATGCGAAAGAATTTTTGTATACTATAATTCTTAAATTAATAGGCTGATTCAAAGGAGAGAAAGAGTGTTTATCTCAGGTGTAGATCAATGCATTCAGTGCATTTATTCTCACATTTTTGCAAAATCCTTCCACTCTGACAGGTTGCTTACTTTCACTGTCCACAATGTTATGCCAGTGTTAAAAAAATATATTTAAAATGTACATACATAAAATGTGCTAGAAATCCCATCATGCAATGCTCTTCATTGGCTCCTGACGTACATGTTACAGTTATGCAACACTGTCACCATCTGTCAATGGTGACACAAAATGTTAATGACTCATAAACCCAAATCTCAATTTTCTATTTATCAAGTAACCTATGAATCTGAAATGAGCAAGAAAGAGACTTCAAGCTTCAGTCCTTTCTGACTCTGTTCAGAGAACGAGGTGAAGGCAACAGGTATATTTGGTTTACTTCCAGGGGAACGGACAAGAAGGAATGAAACAGTGTAGACTCAATTATTAGAACCTTATTGATCAAATTCAAAATTCAAATTTTCCATCTAGTGCTGCATTTTTTTCAGGGCATGGTCATCTGCTCAGCACCAGGATGCTGTATTGTTGTCTTAAATCCACATTGGAGACACTAGATTACCTAAAACTAGTTTTCCTTTGATGGGCAGTTAAACATGCAGATCTCAGTTCAGTGAAGTAAAGCTCACACATAATGTTTATCATTACCTCCTCCATGGTTGCTTGTTCTCATGGCCTGCTGTAGTCTGTTATTCATAAGTATTAAAGCAGGTTACGTTTTCCTCCAACTGACTGAATGATGCAGATCCAATATGAATCCTGATATCACTCTCTCTCTCTCTTTCTTTATGTTTCCCTCTCTGTCTTGTGCTTTGTGACACATCTCCTCAGGGTGAAGCATCCCAATATTCTCCAACTGGTGGACGTCTTCGAGACCAAAAAAGAGTACTTCCTCTTCCTTGAACTGTGAGTTCAGATGTCTGTGGAAGAGCCGGGGGGGGGAAGGCTCTCTGCCAGTCTTTGCAGTGGCTCTGGCCTGTGTGTTGATTATACACTCGTGGGGAATGAGACAGTGTAGCCTGAGGCTGCACACTGACATGAGAACAGATATGAGAAAAGCTCTGAACTCCACTCATTTAGTATTCAGATATGATTGCTTGCTGGCTGCTACTTTCTCATTGGCATGTGTGTTTGGGGAATATGATATATTTCTATGGATCTGCTAAATGTGCAGCACTTGTCTCTTCCTTTAAGGACACTTGATCAACTGGCTTAAGAGATCAGGTTACAGAGAAACTAATCAAATGAAAAAAAACAACACAACAATGAGCAAATGATTTAAACCATTTACTTTTATCAGCTGTGATACTTCACATTAGCTTGACCAAAATTATTTAAACTCGAAATTGAATGTTTTTAACTATATATGAGAGAAGCAAAATTGAAGGAGATATTTCTACATTATTTTTTTAAATCTCTTTTTTATCCCTGAAAGGTTCTTAGTCAGATTTGAGCAATTGTGCTGCAGTCACATGGTGAAGGTCCTTCAATGCTGACATAAAATCATCTTCTAACTGTCGACAATAAGCATTTAACACATGTCGTGGCCTTGTTTGTCCACAGTGCAACAGGCAGAGAGGTGTTTGACTGGATCCTGGACCAGGGATACTACTCAGAGCGAGACACCAGCAATGTGGTGCGTCAGGTGTTGGAGGCTGTCGCCTACCTGCACTCCCTGCGTATTGTTCACAGAAACCTCAAGGTAACATGCTACAGAAGTGCAGGGTTTATAAGGTGCAGGCTAATACTGGTTGTAGACTGATAGAATCAGACAGAATCAGACTGTGTCACATCATCAGTGCCACCACAGCCTATAAGCTTTCAGGGGCCCAGTAAGGATGGTGTAGCTCAGTCATTATATAGCAATTATTTACCATGTAGTAGGTCACTTAGCCTTCACAGCAACTATTCAGCAGAAACATTCAAGACTTTAAAATGAATGTAATAGCTATATACCACTTTACACCAGCTATGTACCACCTTTACAATTACAGTTTTGTGTGTTTTGTATGTCAGTATGTGTGTGTGTGTGTGCGCGTGCGCATGAGCGTGTGTGTGCATGCTTTTGTTTGTAAGGAGAGGGAGGGCTCGAGAAAAATATTTGCACCAGGTGCCGATTTCAATAAAGTTCTGCCGCTGGGTGGCATTTTAGCTTCAACTGGAGCAATAAAAATGTAATCAATGTATTTCACATTCTTAACACACAAGAATGTCCAGGAGATCCTCTAGAACCAGCTATGAGCTGAAAACACAGTGATCAAACTGTTATTGAAACCAAAAATATAATTTGAAAACCCTCTCTGTGAAATAAGTTTATTGCCTGCAAACCATTAAAACCAAATGGTCTGTTCTGTGCTGCCATCAGCTGCTTTACCAAATAAACCTTCCTAGAAATCACCCGCCTTTGCTCCAGGAAACTAATTTCACTTAACATTTAATTCAAGCGAACAGCCTGCCTATAGCACATATGGCCGAAGGTCCAGATCAGCAGATCAGAGCAGGTGTCATGCTGTGATGGCTGCCTGCGGTGTGCTGTTGGCTCACTGATATTCTTCTAGCTGCACTAAGGATTTCCCTTTTTCAGTGTCATTAGTTTCATTTTTTAAAAATAATTTACTTCATCTCATTATTTGTGCTTCTGTATTCATATTTAAAATCGCACATAACAGATAACAGTCTATTTACTCACTACAGGATTCCTAAACTGTCAGTGTCAAGAAGGGACGAGTGTGTAAGGGGATGAATGTAGATAAAACCTTTGCTGCAAAG
The DNA here is from genome assembly GCA_029814765.1 of Acanthurus leucopareius. Taxonomy (NCBI): domain Eukaryota; kingdom Metazoa; phylum Chordata; class Actinopteri; order Acanthuriformes; family Acanthuridae; genus Acanthurus; species Acanthurus leucopareius. Next base: position 12,572,170 of record JAQMCX010000029.1, read on the forward strand.
GTTTTCAAATTTTCTGGCATGTCCTTCTTTAGATGTTCAGAAAAGTTTATGCCCTTCAGCTAATGATTTTCATCAGTCACTCACAAAGAAAGGGGAAAGCAGCAAATAAAAAAATGAACCAATCTGAGTTTTAGTGAATTGAGGTAAGCTGTTATTTTTTCAGAAAGCTCTCATCTATTGTTTTTTTCCTGCATAATCACATTCATATTCATTCAGTTTAGTCTCACTCCATATTTTCTCCTAATTCATGCATGTATCACTTTTGTTAGTATGCAGATTGAAAATTACAAAAGGTGCTAAATGATAACCATTTAAGACATTTGTTTTTTTCCCAACTTGATACCGCTGAAATCTCCCTTTATGTGACTGTCTGACTATCAGTGTGTTTCTTTGTGGAAACACGTCAAACTCAGTTGACTCAGTTCAGTGCAATAAAACGACAGAATTAAACTGTCTCTCATTTGATGTGATTTGTTTGAATCTGTACTGGATAATTAAACTTTTAGATGTCTTCGGTCTTCTCATTATATTCCTGTCAGAAAATGATTCCACAACTGAAATTCAACCTTCTAAACGCTCACTGGATGATTAACTTTGAAATAAAAGACCTTGAACATGAATATAACATTAACTGTTGTCACTGGGATTTGCTGTTTTATAGCTGGAGAACTTGGTGTATTACAACCGCCTGAAGCACTCTAAAATAGTGATCAGCGACTTCCATCTCGCCAAGCTTGAGAACGGACTAATCAAAGACCCCTGTGGGACACCAGAGTACCTTGGTAGGAATAATAATTTGCCAAATGCCAAATAAGACATTACTTAACAGATTTGCGGTGGATGTGATGTAGCAGCCTGCTTTGACTTTCAAATTGGCAGTAATTTTAAGTGAAGTTTCTTGTCTGTTGTGCAGCTCCAGAGGTGGTTGGCAGGCAGCGGTATGGCAGACCTGTGGACTGCTGGGCAACAGGTGTCATCATGTACATCCTGTAAGTCATGATATTAAATTACAAAGAGGGAAAATATTGTTCTAAGCACAGAAAAATGGAAGTCACTGGGTGGCATGTTGAATCATTTTGATGGTAACATCTTTGGACTTGGTTGACAGCGATTAAAATTTTACATTCTGAAGACTTGTTCTAATACCGTCTTTAGATTTTTTGAAATTTTCAACGCTCCTTTCTTCTTTGCTGCCTCAGGCTGTCCGGTAACCCTCCTTTCTATGATGAGACTGATGATGATGATTATGAAAATCACGACAAGAACCTGTTTCGAAAGATCCTGGCAGGAGATTATGAGTTTGACTCTCCGTACTGGGACGACATCTCTGACTCAGGTACTTTTACAGTGAATTTAAATGCTACATTATGTATCAACCTCAACTTGCAATACTGTTGAGAAACCACATCCCAGCTTTTTGCAACAGTGTTGTCAGCTGTAATTCTCATGCTTACTACACACAAACTTACACACACTCCCACACATGCAGGGCCTCCACCCTGGCCCCAGTTTTGTACAGTGGTCTTATCCCCACAATTTAACACTGAGTATATCTGTGTTTCCAGCCACAAAGTAGCTTTCTTCACTGTGGATCGACTCCATCTACCTATTTATCACAGTACATCCATCTGCTGCTGGGTTTTTACCACTTTACAACATCTAGAGCATCAGATGGATCACTGCAGCCACGGTTAAACGAATACAGCCAGAATTTAAAAGAAGCCTATTAGAGAGAGGAATAAAAAAGGTGTTTTACATGTTTTGTATGAGATCTTGAAAGTTTGCAATGTAGAGTAATTAAAAGGTAGTAAAAGCATGAGGAAAAGTCATTCCTACACTTGTTTTCTCTCAACTCGGCTAATGTAACTCCCTCCTTTCTGGATAAACCAAAAGTCATACAATTGGCTTTCATTTGTTCAGAGGGCAGCAGTCAAACTGATAAACTGATTTCACTGATAATTTGGATCTGGATCTGGCCCCAAACTACAGCACAGAGATTTTGACCCCATGTGAGCCAGTTTGCAGCCTCAGATCCTCAGCCTGGGCCCTTCTGACTGTTTTACAGTCAAGACTCGAATGTAAAGGGGACTTTTTCCACCAGAGCCACTCAGCTTTGGGACAATCTGCCTGAGGAGACAAAGCTTGAAAAATTTCCTTCTTCATACAACCCATTTTTATAGATTTACTTTTTTTGCAATATTGTCTTTTATTGTTTTTTTTATTGCATTTACTGTTTGTGTTGCTTTTACTTTTTTTTAGCTGTTATTTGTTCCTATAAGATGTCTTTTTTATTGCCTTTCTTTCTTTCTCTTTCATACTTTGCCTTTATGGAATGTCTTCTTCCTCTTTCTTTATTATTTAATGTGTATTTATTTATTTATTTATTTATTGACCCTACATATTTTTGCATCTTTTATCTTCACGTTTTCAGTTTATCTTAACATAGCCTTAATTCTGTCTTGGCTACATGTCATGTATTAAATATCCTGCTTTTTGTTTTGTCTGTAAAAGTGTAACATTGAAATTGTTTTATACACACACACACGCACACACACACACACACACACACGTATATATATATATATACAGTATATATCTATATATATAAGACTGAGAGACTCTCCCTCTCATACCTCTGGAGTGGTCAATCACACATCATGTTTGTGTTTCTTTCCATTGGGACAACAAACCTTGTTTTCCTGAGTTTCTTTTATGTGGTTTTTCTCTGACAGCTAAGAGTCTGGTTGCTCGTCTGATGGAGGTGGATCAAGACCAGAGACTGACAGCCCAGGAGGCTATAAACCATGAATGGTAGGCTTTGATATATTGTGCTGACCATTTTAATAAGAGCAGTGTCGTCAGACTGTATTAAGGTGATCACACCAGCTGCAGAGCAGGCTGTCTTTTCTTGTTGAATGTGTCTCTCAAAATCACAGCAAGAAACTTCAAAGACTACCTGAACAGGAGAATCACTGCTCTTATTGGCAGCTTGGTGTTCATCAGGCTGCAGGTTACTGCAGCAACAGTATTGATTTATTGGACAAAAACATAAAGCTGCTTGCAACATTAGAGGTCTGAAATGTCTGAAACAAATATCGAAAGTACAGACAATGTGATCTACTGACTTTGGTGATTCAGTGACCTTTACTTTGGTGCCACCAGCAGGATATAATGTCCCAACAAATATCGGATTGTTTAGATTAACTGTAGCACAGACTTTGATGTTTCCTACAGGTTTATTTGTAATAACTTTAGGGGTTTATTTTTTAATTCTTCCTTTTTTTAAAATTTCCATTGTTGGGTCAAAAATTTTACATAAGCGAGTAAATTACTTTAATACTAAATACCTGAAAAAATAACAACATTCCCATTTAGTGTTTAGAATCAAGAACATTCTAAGGTTTTAACATCGTAACACATTCAAAACCGCAGTAACTGATGTATTTGACCACAGCGGGGCAGCTGAAACAAGTTGTGACGTTGACATACTGTCATCCTTTAAGAAGTCTCACTGACTGTATATTGTTTGTTTAAGCTGCCCCTCTGCCAAAGAATGGACCGAACATACAGTATTTGCAAAACAGGATGCAGGCAACCTTAAGAAAACACACACGACAGAGCTAAACTGTCTAACAAACAATTCAATTAACTAATTAATTCATTAGTTTAGAGTATTTCCAGCTGAAGCAGCAGTAGAGGGTCAGAAAGGTAAAGATGCAGCAAAGAAAACAGTGATTTACGAGAAGAGGAGGAAGAAGAGCTGGTTAGGGGAGAAGCAATGCCCACGTACCCCCCCCACCCCCCCACCCCCCGAACACCTCCATCCTTTCTCATCTGGCCATCCCTTTATCCGTTTTGGAAAAATCTGGTGGAGGAAAAAACGCCTTTGTAACCCTTCTCTCACATGTGTTAATGGTTTAATTTGGACTGAAGACACTGTTGTGTTAAAATGGGGCATGTGTTAATCACCTCCTCAGTTAGACTGTTGGCAACGCTTTGGTGCCGCAGACAGAGACACCTAAAGCCAGGGTTGGTAATTTTATCCAGTGTACACTAGTTGTTACATTGGTTGAAACGGTCTCTACATCACAGCAGCAATCAACAACTTCTGAGCTCTGAAAAAGGGACAGAAAAGGAGACGTCATCTATATCTGCTGGATTGCTGAGGGGTCTGTGGGAGGACCTCCCAGGGCAGGGGGAGGGTTTAGATGGAGCCCTGAAGTGATGCTACTTTCAAATTTTTCTAGCTTTCCAGAATTACCAACCCCAACTTTACTGCCAAACTATTCATTTTTAACACAAACAAATTGTAACAGTGGAAAAAAATAGAAAAAGGCCCAAGATGAAAAACAATGAAAATAAACCTAAAAGGTTGAATAGCTCTTACAAAAGTTTGCTGGTCAATAAAACGAACAACAAATTGAGTAATGCTTTTTTCAGTCCCCTGTGGCATCATAAGATAGGGGAAGAATAAAGCTCTGTTGTGAAATTGTTTTTCTCTTTTTATACAACAGGATCTCTGGCGGTGCAGCTTCAGATAAGAACATCAAGGAAAATGTGTGTGCACAAATAGAGAAGAACTTTGCGAGAGCTAAATGGAAGGTAAGCCCTTTTGTTCTCTCCTCAAGAAGATCTTCTTCAGATAGTTCAGCAATAGTTTTGCAGACCTGGAGCAGGGAAGTATACATAGAAGTGCAGTCTTACGCAAGAATTAAGGTAGTGAGATGAAAGTCAGTGTTCTCTGAGCAAGTTTTCAGGTTACAGGATGTGTTTGAGTTCAGTTTGTTCTCCATCCTCCTGCAGAAAGCTGTTCGGGTCACCACCATAATGAAGAGACTGAGAGCACCTGAGCAGAGCGACTCCAGGGCAGTCAGTCCTGCAGCCGGGGCCCCAGCAGACGCCACAGCTCCCCAGGCAGCCACCGACCCCTCTGCACCTTCATCTGCCACGACAACCGAGGGAGCGCCCGCTGACATCGCAGCAGGGCACCCTGATGGGGCGGAGAAAAGCCAACAGGCGCCTGAGGCCGGAGCTGGGGTGGCAACTTCCGCCTCAGAGCAACAGCAACCCAGCGCGGCACCGCAGGAGGCCGCGTCCACATCGCCTTGTAACGGAGAAGCCTCTGCAGCTCTCCAAGCAGCCCCTGAGGCCGGGGACGAGCAGGGTTAGACCCCCACCCCCACCCCTCTCTGTGTGACCTCTGCAGTCCCCACCAACTCCTGCACACTGTACATTAGCTGCTAGCATGGTGACACTGACTCTGCTTCTCTCTCACTTGCAGCATTAGTATCATCTCATGGAGGCTGTGTGCTACCTTTCCTGAGTGATGCGTTGCATTGGCTTTCTTTCTATATGTATTGTGTCTTTTTTCACTGACCCTCCGGTGTTTTGTGTCAGATTATATAAACCACGTCTATCTCCGCACACTTGAGTTTTAGAGGGCAAAAACAGATTTGCTGTCAAACTGTTGCTTAAAGCTGAACTCTTCTTTCTTTCTCTTAGTGATAAGAGAGTAGAGGAAGACATGATTGTGCTGAAAATGGCTTTGATTCCTTTTTAATGAGCCAACTTGCCAAACTTCTCTCTGCCAGTCTTGCAATTACAGTATTTGTTCTTAGAATCAGTGGAAAAGTTTTGCTTCTGAAATTTTGTAATACTCGGCAAGTGCTGGTCCTCACACAAGGAGATCATTCATTCCTGTCAAGGGGAAATATGGTCATCTTTCTTATCTGTTCTTGTCTACACTAACCAGTTATTGTGCGTTTAACAATGCTGAGATTGACTGGGAGTTATTACGCCCAGTACTTTCAACTAGGCAGCTTCACACATAAGCACACACACACTCGAACATACTCTTTGTTCCTTTGCTTAGTTCCTGCTCAGGAAAGAACCTCATAGCTGTAAGTGTAAAGATTCTGTACATAGAGACCTTTGTAGACGTAGCCGAAACAGCATGCATTCTCACTTTTCTGCTGTTCGTTTTACATTTTGAGCCACTTGGTGGATAAATACGTGCTACTGCCAACCTCGTCTAGTCGTAGGCCACAGCACCTTTGCCTCTCGCCGCAGGCCATGTGGAGGCTAATGTTCTTTACAAAAGCACACTACACATTATGCTGTGCATTACCCCTGTTCTTTTAGCGCCCCCGCTGTCTGTGTAAGTTCTATGAAAGAAACAGTCTTCATCACATAGCAGTTCTATGCATCCAAATTAATTTGTAGCTTTCCTTTTTTTGGAAACATCACTCCATGACATTGTTATCCATCCTGGCCGGAATATTTTTTTTTTTTTATTGCTTAGATCTCAGTCTGCTTGTATCTATTTTAGTTTATTCACACCTTCTGTGTTGGGGTATTGACATAAATGCCATTTATGTCTTAACACATTGGCTCTAACTGTAAAACAAAATGTGCATTAACTGACCATATGCGGCTTTTAAGGAAGGACAGGCATCATGTGGACATTGCAGTAACAAAGGTCATCTTCAACAATTCAGCTTTGCGGACCTGTGATGTTCTGAAAAAAATGTATAAAGCATATGTTTCACATTGAACTCTGAACTTAACGTGAATTTATTTACATTATTTTTTATCTTATTGTCGCTTCTAGCCTTTTTTTCATTCTTATTGATGTTTTTCAACTCTGATTATTCAGCTTATACTTGACAAACAGTAATAACAATCTATCCTTTCCTGTCACTGGTCCCCTCGAGCATTAATGATGAGCTACAGTAGGAGTTCTCTGTATTCACTCTAGAGGAAATTGAGCAATATTCGACTGGCTGCAGAAACTGTGATTCCTGGTGTCCTTTCGATACAGTCCATGTACCTGTAAGTAAAAGTCTGTGGTCCTTGCCAGCTGTTAGGCCCATCAGGGCCACTTAACTAACACAAGGCTGCTGTCAGATAAGTGTGTGTTTGGAGGGGTGAATAAAACCATATTTTCTCCTTTGGCCTGAGTGCCAGAATGATTTCCTGTGCTACCACATGCTGAACCGTGGGCTTTCACACAGAGACAGCAGCCACAGTGTTATTATGACCATTAGACAATATAATTAAAGTATAATATGTTTTAGCTCGTGCACAGCCACTGTGTCTGACTCTACCCTGTCTGTTGTCAAGAGTATTTACTGTGAACACCTGTGAGTTTATATGAAAATATCCATTCAGGACATAAAGGGGCTCTGGAGAAAAATGATCTCATTTATTATCTTCAGAATCTCAAGCTGACTTTGTTGTTGCAGAGTCTTTTATTTCTACATGTTTCTCCTTTTAGTTTGTGCTACAGCAGATTGGGAGACACACCAAGCATTTAATTATTCTGCTCTACTTTGTCTTACATTGTTTAGGATGAATATTTAGATTTTAATGAGAGGCTTAAACAGAAGAATATCAGACCCCTCCCTCCCCAGAATATCATTTTTATGTAAATTGAGTATTTCATGTTGTCCATTCTCTTTGTTTAGATGGCAAATAAATACTGTTTAAATACTGTTACACGGTTTAAAGCAATGCTTTTTTCTATACATTTCTCACTGTATTTAGTATCCCATGTCTGTTCTTTTTGCCATGCACTTCAGGTGTATTTGTAGATGTGATGTTTGCCAGGACCAGTGGTCACCTGTAGGTCCTGTCTTGCATTTGTGAGCTCTGTACTGTACTCCCTAACTAAGTTGATGACTTTGATGGAAATAAAATAGCAATTCATCAGTTTATGCATCTGTAATCCTCATCATTTCTCTCTTCTAAGCAGACAGTGGATGGACAGAGGGGGGCATAGCATTTTTTCAAAAAACGATTTCTCCATCAAAGATCTGCAGATTTATTTAGAGAGAATGTGGGAAACAGCCTGCGTCATCACACTCTGCTTTTCCCCTAACCCGGAGGAGAGCATCTGTGTTACACGCTCTCAATTAGCACAAGCTTAGCGCCCATCCTGGTGGGGTGTGAACTCGTGTTTGAAAAATCCCAGCAGTGCCATTTGGTGGCACTTTCCAGGATACTTGAATTGCATCACGTCGGAATGATAATGCAGAGAGCTCACTTTCTAGGCCCTCTGGGGCTTCAGTGGGCTTCCTCTTGGGAGATTTTCTCTCTTTCGTGCCCGTTGTACAATGATATGCAGCCATCCATACACTCATTGGGACTCAGGGGGATCCTAACTGTGGCTCTCTCTGTCATTGGATGACTTCATTAAGAGTGGTGGGATGAGAGAAGAGTCAGTTTCCTGTTTGTCTCAGCTAGAAATGTAGAGATGAAAGGCTACAGATCAGAGTCCGTCCATGCTAAGAGGAAAAGAGAATTTTCACTGCGAGCAAAACCATCCTACATTTGAACTGAACTGAAAGAAGCTAAAAGTAGCCACTTCACATTGTGGACTCAGTTACTAAGCACAATCGACACAGGATTAACTCAATAAAAGCAAGAATAAATCTACCCAAGTAACTCACTGGCTTTAACACAGCTCAGTTTGTTTTAAGTGTTTTCTGCACTTTTATTAATGTTTCCATCTTTAAAGCATCAGAATCAAACTGATGACAACACTCCAAGTAAAGAATTGTGATAGTGATGAATGATTGCAGTGTGTAGCATTGGCATCTTATTGACACACAGAGGCTAAAAAGTAATCAATCACAACAACTCCCTGCATGCCACTGAGGTCCAATAGAAAACACGTAATGTTGCAGTTTCTTTGGTAATTAATATTAGTGTCAGGATCTATGCAGATCAGAGATTCATCAGTACTAACACAGGTTGGTTAAATGAAGTTTTTAATAATAACACTTTACAACTATAGTAAATGGTAGTTTACTTGCATGGTTGAAAAGTCAAAATCATCAGAGCCTGTTTCAGTATTTGATAGCTGATTAAAGCACTTTTTATGAAATTACATCTTGTTGTCTATGGCCACTATTTTCAGTGCAAAATAACTTAACACATTCTCAAGTACTGTGCTTGAGTAAGCTTTGTACTTAGAAGCGTATGTATATGCATTTTATACAATTAATTCCTCCTGTTCAGGACCCCTGGGTGGGAAACCACTGGACCACACTGGTTAATTGTGTTTATAGTTTAGACTACTGCCAACTCAACCATCTACGATAGTAAATGCTGCTTACACATTTTTTATTTAGTATTAATTCAGTAATTATGATAGAATAATAATCTATAGTAATACATCATAAATATCTATCATATCAGCCATTGTTCTGCAGAACAAAAACTTAAAGTGCAATTTTTGCTGTACTTAAACTAAAGTAGGGTTTTGAATGCAGTTCTTCTTTGAGCATGTACATTGTTCATGTTTTATTAAGCAAACATATTACAAGCAATGCAGCATTATTGTACAAATTTCCATAATTGTATATTTTTGTGTCTGTGCTTGCTTTAAATGTAGGTTTTGCACGCTTTGTGGATTTGTTCTGGGGCTTATGGTTCTATTTAAGCAGTCCAGCAGACACTGTTGCATTCTGCCATCTGCTGGTTGACAACATGTAGTGCAGGTGTGAGCAGGACTTGTGTTGTGATCACATAGAAGCAGCAGAGAGCAGTGTTGCTCCCTCCTTTCTCTGCTTTACTTTGGAGGGCACTGGTGGTCGACAATGGCTATTCCACACTTTCCCCAGAGTCTCATCTGCATACAGTTACTGCACGAAAGAGTCTGTCAATATTAGGACTGGGAGTTCAGCGGGCCAGAATGTGGTGTGATGCATCAAATAAAACACCCAGTCATTTTTAAAGGCTAAACTCTTTAACCTAGTTTATGACGAATCCCAGGTTAAAGCATTAAATGAATGTCAGCTCATCAAGTCTCCAATAGACTGGGTTTAGTTTTCAACAGCTGCCAAGTCTGTAGGTCTTCAAAAAGATGCCTGCGAACAAAGAACCGGTTTCACTGCATGCCAAATGTCTGCCTCTCACTATCCAACTTCTGAGTCCCTCTGCTCCAACAATGCAGCGAGTGTCCTTCAGCTCTCGCTGTGAGAGAGAAGGAGCAGATAACCAGAGAATGCCACAACTGCCTCTGAGTCACTGAGCCCCAGATCAGAGTCGATGATAAGGGAGCTGGACTCCTCATCTGAAAAGTCATTTGAATGATGTTAGTGATGCCATGTCTTGGCTTTATGTCATGTGATATGCCACAGTGGAGATAATGCCACACAGAAATACATCTCTGTTGTGTTGAGAAGAATGGTGCACAGAGACGTCTGAACAGATACTAATGGGTCAAGCTTTGTTGTGGCAAGTTTTGAATTTCCAAAGTGTGGATCTTTCTTCTGGTTTTAAGCCAGTTTCTGACTCAGAAGTGGAGCAGAATGGATTGAAGATGATGTGTTGATGATACAGATTTGATTTTAAAAGCAAATTTTTGCAAAAGCTGACCTTGACCACTCAGTACTGGTGCCCATCATGTCCATCACCCACCCTGACTCTCCTCGTTTGCTCTGCTGCTTCTTAGCAGGGATCAGATAAGCGAGGGGAACAGAGCCCAGTCTATGAGGAAGGAATGAAAAGGAGGACAAGCAAGTTCTGTGAAGCCTAGATGTCATCTGATGCCTGGAATGCCCCATGATGGTGTTCAAAATCATCTGACCTATTGTCTGGCTTGTCCTGAAACAAACCCATGAGAGGTTGAAAACGTGTCTCCAGACATGTCCTTTCTGCACATTTTACAATATGTCATCAGGGCTTCATTAATCAAGTTCTCCTTGTTGGATGGCTTTTGTGACTTGCACGTTGCATAAAGTGCATAATCAGATCCCCAAACAAGGGTATGAAATAAGGGTATGGAGAGAACACTTATATGGTGGCAGTCAAATACAAATAAAGAACACATCCATGCAAGAAACTGAGGTTATCTGCTCTCTGTGCTGCACAAACCCAGGTGAGCTAAACAGAACTGGCTCCCAGGATTTTTTGTATGTCACCTTGTAGTTTGAAGTCATGTGTCCTGTCTGTTTGCCACACTATGAAGATAGAGATTACTTAAAGAGGGGATGTTCATAAATTGTGAGTGTTCAGTTACAGTAGTACAATGCAGACTAAAAAGCAAAGAACAGAGACGAATCTGAAACTTTTCATGACCCTTTAAGAAAACAGCTTTCTGCAAACCAGGTATATGTCAGATTGTCTGTAAGCATCTCAACCCCCCTCCCACCCTTCACCCACTCTTTACCTTCCACTGTTCAAATTAGAGGGATTACATCCAAAATTTTTATATTTTTCCAAAACAAACAGTTCTACAAGCACATCCACTTCCTGCAGTGATTGTCCTGGTGTGTGATGTTCATACTGGGTTCAATGAATTTGGATGCTGTTTGATCACAGTGAATTACCTGGTCATGAATATGTGTCTCTGTAATGCTTTGCAAACTGTCTCCGTTTGGGCTTATTAATAAACATATATAACAGTGACATTAATTTTCTATGATAATGAGTAATAAAAATGTTTAGTGCAAATGTCAACCTATTCCATTACATGTTCATGCAGTCCAACACCTACACAATGCAACACCATCACTGCCTTCAGGGGTAGACTGACTGTAAGTCTTTGCTATTCTTTATATTTCACCTGTTTTTGTGATTGCAGGCTCTTATCCCTTTTGTCTTAAACATTTCAAGTATTGTTTGGCTTTAAGATTCATCTGACGACCCCTTGTTCATGCCCCAAGAGCTGAGGAACCCCTGCTTCAGAGACTAACAGTGTCCTGCATGTCTTACATTAATGTATTAATAATAATACCAAGATATTTCAATTAATTCTGCATATCATTACATTTTGTTATAGGTTGGTAGGGTTCATGTTATGGACTTTATGCACTCAAAAACACACCTAAGCTGCCCTTGAAGACATTATATTGATGCACTGTAAAGATTTTTTATGTCATAAACCCTTAATGGTGGAGTAAAGTGCTGACGTGAAGTTATCTTCTCACACACTTGTACCCTCGCTCTCTGATATTCCCCAATGGCCTTTTCCTTCCCTCTCTTTCCTCTTCCCTGCCACTTTGCTCCTGACCTAGATTGCTGTGGGAGAATGTGAGTCACTATTGGGCTGATCAGGGGTCAGCCTCGCCATCAAGGCTTTTTATGAGGTGAAGAAATCCCAGTGGACTGAGGCACTGTTCTCTGACCTGACAGCAGCCTGTTACCTTCAGGTGCTGTGAGCCAGACTTGCCTTCATGTACTCCTATTACTTATTCCTGAAGACTCATTATGCCATGGAAAGAATACTGCTGATCCTCGGAAACATGGAGTTTCATGGTTAATTGATGAACATGGAATAAAAATTAAGTCAGGTTTGTTTTAGTTTTGATGGAAGTGTGTTTAGACATTAATGTCAAATGGTGACGTTGACAGTAAAAGAGAGTTTGAGATTTCAGTTTTATTCCAGATAATAAAATCTGTTTGACATGGTGTTTTAGTCCTGGACTAAAAACAATGTCAGCTTCCCCAAAGGCCAACATCACCTATACTTAAAGACAACCAGGTCGCATATACTCAGGTAAAAATTCATTAACACATTGCAAGAATATTATTTAGCTGATATTCACAACTTGACAAACGGACACATTAATGCTATTTAAATCTCTAAGCAGAGGAAAATGGTTAATCAAATTATTATGTAAATCAGAATGCTATTTGAACTGACACACCTAATGGCTGTGAACCCCTCTGGTCTCTCACTGGCTGGCAGACCTGCAGTCCCCATACATGAGATCTGCAGTTAAACCCTGTGATCTGAGGAGTGACTGAGATATGAATCTCACAGCAGAATGACTTCATAGAAGGACAAGTAACAAAAAGCAAGAGCAAAAACACAACAACAACAGTGTTTTTTTTCAGTCATCACCATTTTTTTCATCTTTGCATTTTCTAATATGACATGTTAAAATGTCCTCCGAGAAAAAGGCCTGCTGACTATTTGACTCATGTTATTGCAGCATGTTAAAGAACAGATAGAAGTGAAACTTTTGAGTGAAAATGGTTCATAAAAACTATCATTAAGGAGAGAATAGAAATGGATGCATATGAGCTGGGTTTGGTCATGTCTTGTTGCACTATGTTTTATGACAGCACTTAGAAATGTGAGCTGCTTTGTTAATAGTGTTTTTAGAGAGGCAGTCAGTATGTTTGCATGCACAGTTAAGTCCAGCTATGGTTGTAGCTCAATTAGGCTATTTAACTGGACTACTTTTCTTGTCCAAAAGCACTGGGGGGAGACTCGGAAGCATGTCCAACTCCACTATGGTAGGTGGTGATATTCCCCCTTTCAGCTGGTTACTACTGGACTCTTTTACCATTGACCTATTACGTCACATACCAAACAACTGTTGAACATTTAGCTCCCTCAGCTGACATGACCCAAGCTGTGTCTCCTTGTCTGCCCAACAAAAAAAAGAGTGTATTTCTTGCTCGAGCAAACACCACACTGATGCGCTTGTCCTGTTTACTTCTGGCTTTCTTCTGTGAATTTATGCTTCTATGAAATTATGGTGGCTTCTGGGCCCCGGCGCCAAAACAGTGGAGCATGCACAGAAAGCCTTGGCCAGTTTGGGTCCGATTTAAATGCAGGAGTAAATGGATCTCCATCCAGGCGTGTTTGTCCAACTTCGAGAAATTCAATTTAGCGCAATTTCAGACAGACTAACATGTTATCATGTATTTAACTTTTTTGAACTTCCTGTAAACATATTGAGTGGGACAAAGGGGATGAGAATGCACCATTTGTCCATTTAATCTCAATCATTGTCAAACATGTATAGCAGATAAGACAATGCCTGTTAATGTTGTTGTTTTAACTATATTGCCATCATTGGTCTGTAATGTGCATTCACTACCCAGTTTTGTTTGTTTTACATCAAGTTTCAGTTAATATACCATCATTTTGTCAAGTATAAGTTAAACAAGCACATGTATTGTTAAGTTTGGTTAATGATTATTGGTTCAGTTTTGTGTTAAAAAAGTTCATCATTGATTTTCTTTGTTACTCACCGACCACCAGGTGCCCCAGGGTCTAAAGGAGGAAGTGCCCCACTCACTTCCTTATTTTATATTTTTGGTGACATCATTACTGACATCATTACTGATGTCAGTGGGTTAGACCAAGCTTTGGGGGAGATAAATTGGTTCACTGGAGGGTGCTTCTGTTAATTTGAGATTTGTATGTATGGGTGCAAATCTTTGTTTAATGGTAAATTATGCATAAACATCGCCAGTGTGAAGATTGAGAAATTAATAACGTTATCCTTTGCCTGTTTTCAGGAGAGATGTTGGTGTTACCTGCCATAGTGGTGCAGACTAGTCTGTGGTTCTGCTGATTGACCCCTGGGCTATAAAAGCAGTTGTTCTGTGGCTATTAATGGAGGCAAGATGTCAGGGTGTAGTTGTGTTCATGTGCTTTTAAATTAAATTCTGTTGTTATCAATTGAGTTTGTTCATTTAGGTCAAATTAACTCTTTTGCTTCATAGATACTATTTTGGCATCTTGGTGAATAAATCACCTTCGCCCATGGTGACAGCGGTTGAGTCTGCCCTTTACATTTTAGCCACTCAGGTCAGGCTATCTGAACAGGCAGACAGTCTGCCTCTGGTCAACTTATAGAAAAATTGAGAAAAACTCAATCCGTCTCCCAATGGACGTCAGTGCTTTATTATCAGGCACTGTTTTACACTTAAAATCTAAGTTAATGAACCTTAAAGCACTGATCAAGCTTCACCTCAATATAATAAGTCATAAGCGATCTGCATTATCTATACCTGCTCGTACTTCTCCCAGAGGTAAGGACACTCCAATGGAAACAAGTCATTCCTTATTTTGAGGTGATTCACCTTCTAATAGTTTCATTACAAACACAAATGCAGTAAATATATTTTGTACAAATGTGCATACATATCTCTTTAACAGGTACAACTTTATTCCAAGGATTCGGAAGTTTCTGGGCAGAACATGGAAAACATCCAGTATCAAGCCAATCACAATGAAGGGGGGGAGCATTCCATTCTTATAAAATATAGAGCTTTAATTTATTAGTCAGCAACAACAATGGAAAGGGAAGATAGAGTAATTTACACAAGTCATTACAATAACATCACCTCTGTGCATTTAGTTTTTTTCTTTTTTCCTTAAAGTCTGATGATGCAAAAATACAAAACAAACAAAAACACTCAAAAACTACAGACACATTTTTAAAAATACCAACAAATTGTACAACCTTTTCTTTGCATTTTCTGCTGCATTACCCCTGGTCTCATTTGAAGGAGTCAGTCAGGAGCTGAGAATTAGTCTGGGAATGCAGACAAACATCCTGAATTGAGGAGCAGATACAGATACCCCCTGTATGAATTATGGATGCATCTTCAGGGGCATTCAAGATTATTTTTTTACAGCCTGTATGTAAGCTAGACAAGGTTTATGAAATGCCTCAAAATGTTATAATGAGATGAAAATTAATTTGCACCTCACTCCAGATGTGTTCGTATATATTTTTGGTACACAAATACGCTATTAATTTTTGTGTCTGGAGAGGTGTAATTAATAGCAAAGTGTACTAAGGAGAAGCATAAAAATTCTAATCAATAGAACTGTAACTCATCTTTTAATAACAACCCTCTCATTCAAATTGTCAGACTACAGAATTAATGTGCTTTTTTATGATTTTTAATTGATACTTTCTTATATTATGCCCTGTCCAAACAATATGAGATACACTTTCACAAAGTGCTTTGACAAAACCTACAGCTTTGTGAATGAAAAGATGCATCATAATTTATACAGGGTTTATTTGAAAAGAGGGCATCTTTAAAGCATTTGTTTTCCACGTTTTCCTGTACTGAGAACGTCTCTCAGACACCACACTGTACACTTCGAGAGATGAAAAACAAAAAAAAATGACCACACAGTATCTTATCAGAATTACAGTACAAATACAGGTTCATGCACACAATGAAAGCCAGCTTCCCAATATTTTGGTTAGTGTCACAACATTGTTACAATGCTCTGTTGTGTATATGGGCAATTCTTTTTTTTCCACAAATGAATGTCAAAGAGAGAAAAACAAAAGATGTCTCGTGTGCTCAGAGCTGACAACTGCTGCCTGATCTGGGCACCTCTTTCATCTTGAAGTGGATTTGGTTTTTTACAGAAGTCAACTATAACATGCCCGAGTGTGCTTGTTGCATTTGGCTCCAGCCAATGTCCCTTGAAAGTAAAAGAATAATGCCCTTTGTGCAGAACCTTGACCCTTTATTGCACCTATAACTCAGTTCAAAGAATGTTTTGCATTGGAAAAGAACTCAACCATTGTATTTTCCTTGAAAAATTCATAAAACTGATCCGATGCTCGTTACTTTCATCAGTATATCATTTTTAAATTTGTGTTCACATCCAGAAAAAGCCTCAGGTTGCTCTCGAGTACAATTGGGATTTAAAGAATCATATTTAATATCTGAAAATGGGCTGAGAATTAGCAAAGATGCCGTATCATTTTGCAATTAATCCTCCAATCAGGAAAAAAAGAAGAGAAAGGTTCCTATTAAAAGGCCCAATTACACCACTGAGAATATCTGAATAGTCCTCTGAACATTTGAGTTTCCAAGGAGAAAGGAAAGTCTCCCTGCGATAACTGGGACCATGTGTCGATGGTCCCCTTGCGATAAAAAGTCTCTGCCTGCGTGCAGCTACGAAGAGGTTGCATCACAAGCTTTCCTGGAGTGTCCAGAAATAAAAGAGTCCTGGCATCGAGTCAAAGTAAGCACGAAACCAACAGAGATCCCATCACCCCTCATCAACATCTTATTTTCCCATTACCGAGAGCTTCTCAAAGCTCGCTCCTACTAGCTTAACATGCTTGAAAACACATTCGAGTCGCCATGGTCAAATGATGCTGACAGATGAGTTTTGTAATGACAGTAACAGCAACAATAAAATTAACAACATCAATAATAACAATAATATTTGCCCCAAAGGTACCTATACACAAAGAGCATGTTTTTTTTCTATAAGTACAAAGAAATCCACAGAATGATACTATATACAACCTACAATAAATACTGTGTATCATATATCTTACTGTTTGAGAGGATGTATGTGGGGTTTTGTTTGGAAGCCTATTTTTTTTTCTCAGTTTGCTCTTTTTTCGGTTTGTGGATTTTTTTTTTCACGTTGCTACTCTCAATGAGTCTCTCCCAGTTTTCACAGGGTTGGGGGGAAGGGTGGTGGAGGGGGTTTTCAGACACAAAGCTGGCCTCCTCATGTCTCTACCTCCTCCTGATCCTCCTTCTCCTCCACCTCCCCATGATGCCGGCGGTTGCGGGGCTTCTTCTGCTCCTTGAGCTCCTTCAGGTCTTTGGCCTTGAGGGTGCCCAGCAGCGGGTCTCCGAACTGCCAGTAGTCCTGGCAGTACTGATTGATCAGGGTCATCTCTGGCTGGCTCAGGATGGTCAGCAGGTCCTTGTACTGGCCTGCACTCGGGGTCCACTGGGTGCTGCTGGAGTGGAGAGATGATGGCACCAGGCCTCCTGCTCCTTCCACCAGCACGTTGTTAACGGCCCGACTCGACAGAACCACCAACTGTAGCTTGACCAGCGAGTGTTTGAAGTTCTTCTCTGTGGCCGTACACTGGTACATGCCAGAGTCAGAGGGTTGCAGAGACCGCAGGAGAAGACCTTGTTCTGTCTTCAGAACCCGACCATCAGAACGCATCTGCAGAGACAGAGTAAGAAACAGCCCATCAGCTGTTTTATCCCCAAAAACATGTGCATTTCTTTCTGTATGGGTTACATAGAAATCATTATATTGTAAGTGTTTAAAGGTGCTACATCAAACATTTTAGCACCAATTAAAATACAGTTCCTATTTGGTTGGTAAAAGTAGTACTGTGGTCTGTTTAAACAGTGGTGATGTTTAGTTTAAATCATGTTATTGACATGAGAGTGTATGGAAGCATAATGAATGCTGACTGAAAGAAATGAAACTGCTCCCATACTTCGAGTTGAACCTTGGGATTGTGGGTGAAGACGAAGGGCCCTATTGTACGCTTTCCGCCGTGCTCCAGTGGCGCATTGGGCAGGGAAAGTTTCAAATTAATTAAGGGGAGTTTCCAGGTCAACCGTTGCCACCTTGTTCCAGGAGAAGCGGAGGAATCCTGCTCTTCCCCGCCAAATGCGCCACTGGCGCACTGCAGAAAGTTATAGGGCCCCTGGCGCATTTGACCTCAATGCACCGGGTGTACGATAGCTAATGCGCCAGGACACGCCTCCATTCCGCCTTCATTCTCGGACCTCCCGCCCCTCGGCGCA
>JAQMCX010000029.1:12590817-12713411 GCA_029814765.1 Acanthurus leucopareius
AGGTCAACCGTTGCCACCTTGTTCCAGGAGAAGCGGAGGAATCCTGCTCTTCCCCGCCCAATGCGCCACTGGCGCACCGCGTTTGCGCCAGGTGTGCGATAGGGCCCAAAGTATCTCAAGACCACATGAGACATTTACACCATAAACTCTGCACCTTAAGATACAACCCATCAGTTCATATTGAGACAAATGATTTGAAGTGGGTCTGAGAAGCACTTGAATAAAGCCATGAGAGTTGAGGAACTGTACTGTGACAGGGGCTAAAATGTAATATTTAGCACCTTTAACCATATTGAGAGAGTGATGCAGCAGATTTTTTTTTGAAAAACATTTTCTTCAAGAGCAGCATATAAGCTAAGACTAAATTATAGATATGTGAAATAACAGCTGCGCAACATCAGTCAACCTTTCTCTTGCACTGTCCAACAGATCTAGTGAAAGCCGATGTCAGTTGGTGTCAATGTACCTGACAAAAGACATCTAACTTCAAACTAGTCACACCTCCATGTCTTTGGCTGATAGTTTATTTTTTACACATTTTTGGCAAACTTTTATGATGAAAAACCCCGCTGCTTTAACTGCTAGGCAACAACCAACTGGATTACCCTGAAATCTTAAAAAATTGTCTTTGGGTTTCAATTTGACTGGATTAATGTGGCTTTCTATTGAAAATTGTGATAATCAAATGAAAGGGCAGTGGACTGCAACACATATTACTACAAAAAATTTGATACTTGAATCTGTTCTGATCCCAAAATTGTATTTGTATTCATTTACGACCCTGCTGTGTCGGTCTGAGTGCTGTATTAGTTCAAATGCTATTAAACAGTAACTGTACATATATCTCTATTATTTTATCTGTCTCCACACACCCGGGAATCTGATTGGGTGATGACATCTTTTTTAGCTCAGAATCAGATGAACGAGGAAGCAGCAAAGTCGGCTGTGCCTGTGGGAATAGAGACTATCCAACAGAATAGTCGATAAAAGAGAGGCAGCGACACTGCATAGCTTCACAATAAAACTTTAACTAGAGCCTCAGGATGGTGTATCATAACACAGAGCTTTTTTCACAGCTCCCCTTTATGTGTCCTTCCCATGGGCCTGCGGACGGTCGGAGGTCTGTGTGTGAAATCAGGCGCCATTTAATCAGAGCCTGAATCACTTAATTATGTTAGCAGATAATTGGAGAAGAATTAGACTAGGGTCATTTTTTAAATGTGTCATACTGCATACAAATCTCCATCTCGCCTTGACAACAAGGTAATGAAATAAAATGAAATACTGTGGTTGTAGAGTGGAACACACCCCTGTATCTGTATGAAGTTCATATGAAAGAAGTTTTTTATGTGTTTATTAAGCAACAGTGGAAAAGTTTATTTTGTGCTTTTTACTGGATAGTTGTGCATTTGAAACCGCCTTTAAATACAAAGAAAAAGAAACACTAAACATGGCAGCTCACCTCTTTCCTGCGGTCGCTGTTATCTCTCTGCAGATGCCATTTGATGACAGCGTGTGGAGAGCGGGCCTGACACTCCAGGAAGGTACTGCTTCCCTCCACCCCATACTGCACCATCTCCAGAGTGTTCTTATTGGCTGCAGGGCAGAAGGAGAGAGAGGGATTTCCATGGCAACCAAAACACTCATTACCATGAACTCCTTTACAACCAAATTCTCAGTTGTGGCAAACCAGCGATACAGCTTCCACAGATTACCATAACGCTGCCTGAACACAGTCATTACTGCCCATAACAATGAAAACCACGAGCTGCTAGAGCAGTGATAATGAGGCGTGTCATTATTTTTTAACCCTCTCAGTTCATTCATAAACAAACAGAAGCAACAGAAGCAGAGAGGAAACCTGAGGGTGAAGATTAGGTTACTTACCGTTGGAGTTGAAGCCTCGGCATTGGCGGATGGGGTTCCCGTACTTAACGTCCTGCCTCCGGCTACGTCTAAAGGGGTCAGACCAGTGTTGCCAAATAAGGAGAGAAAAAAATCATAAAGCAACTGCAAGCCATTCAAAGCCATTCTACAAACCATAAATGCATCACAGGAATGAATCTCACAACACAAACCATCTCATTATGTTACTGTGTTTCTGCATTACAGGAATGAAAATTTTCATCATTTACTGAATAAACTTATAACACCACATGTATAGGATTTTATTAGTAGAGTGTTAACCACAAAACCATTAAAACAGCCATCCAGCCATCTGGGCGGTCTTCATTTTTAGCATCATTCAACACACCAGTTGAGTCAGTCAGTTAGTATTGAAGAAGCTCTTGCTAACACTGCTGTTGGTGCTTACCTCTTCTGAGAGGCAGAGTAACGGGAGCACGACTTGCCATCCCAGGCGCAGTACGGGTCCCTGGCCAGACAGCAGTCAGCACAGGCCTCACCGTACACATCACACCGGTGAAGAGCCAACTGGGTCAGCCCTACCACAGATGACACGTACAGCTGTTGCTGTGGAAGAGAAGAGGATAGAAAACAGAGTCAAACACAAAGCTAGCATTTGATGATTATATTTAAAAGAAGGAAATATAAATAATTCGGAGGTTGCTTAAGACAGCTGGACTTACTATAACTAAACACATTGGAGCATATAAAGGCGATTACTGAGTTTTCAACAGTCAATTTTAAGTTTTCAGAATTAACAAAGTCTCAAAGAAAATTCTAGAGCCTCATGTTCAAAAACCGAAATATATCTGAGACACAAATTATAAGCAATCAGCACTTGTTGCTTCAATTTTCCACTGGAAGAACATATTGTTTTGTGGCTCGTGGATGTAATGAGATAAGTGTAAAAAAACTACTCCTGCACTGTGCTGAAAAAACAGCAGGCTCCGGATCATCTGGGAGAATATTGAGCTCATCTCTCAGGTTGCCATCAGAGTTTTATGATCCACTATTTGAAATTTGTCAGTCTGGCAGGCTGCGTGTAACACAAACTCTCTGTCTGCCGAATGATGTCATAGCATGTAGAAGAGGCCAAGTATTTTAATCACACTGAAAGACAACACCAAACTTTTAGTATCTTTTCCATATTTCTCTCTTCATTGTCTCCCTCGGACTTACAGCTATTCTATGAATCATGGAGGAGGGGTGCATCAGTAAAGCACAGCTGTACGCTTGTGGCTTTCCAAACTGCATTTATTTCACAGCCTTTCATTGGAAGATGGTTTCTTTTCTCTTCATGCAAGCAAAAGTTAAGAAAATCATTGGCTATGAAATGCTTACTCTTTTGGATGAGATCTTCATTGTTGTAATCGGAGTAGGGACCTTGAGAGAGAAAACAATTCATTGTCAGTACAGTGTCTTATCTCTATAGCGAACAAAGAGAATGTGTACAAAGAGGAATGAGGATATTTGGAAAGAGGAGATAAGAAAAAGCAAGAAAATTAAAACCAAGGAATAAGAGGTAGCTGAGGAAAAAAATGAGAGTGCAATGAAGGTAAGACACAGCAGATGAATAACAAAGAAAAAGAGTCAATAGAGACTCACCTTGAAAACCTCAACCTCCTCAAGGACCAGCTCCTCAGTCTGCAGGTCATCTCTGGGCAGAACGATGACTTTCTGAACTGTTCCTTTGTCTGTGGACCACAGCACACACCTGTCAGCCACATACCTGCAACCTCACACCCCTCCATCTGTCAACAGCCCCTTGGAATCCCATTTTATTCTCTCAGCAACTCCCAACGAGGGATAATCCTCACATCAACAGGCCCCGCTGTACTCTTAACCTCAGTTACGAACTCTCTCTTCAGTTTAACCTTTACGCGTTGACGAGCTCTGCTCCACTTAGTGTACTCGCTGCGGCCACCATGACAAACCTCTCCTGTCATCCTCAGATCCCCTCTTGCCTTGACCTATTCATCTGGATAGCATAAGACATTCCCTGGCTTCCCTGGCATGTTTGATTACTGTAAAGACTCTGGCATTCCCGTGAGCAGGATACCTGAGATTTATTATGAGTCCTGCATTGAGCTCCGGTACAGGGCTAAAACACCGCCTCTGACAGCAGCTGAAAGGACATACATTCCATCCCAGTGGCCGCCATTGCACAAATACCCATTACTCTCCTCTCCATAATGCACACATGAACAAAGAAGCCAGAACAGAGGCGTCCTATGCAACATGTGAGAGCTGCATGCTGTGCTGTGGCTGCTGCTGTCATACTGGGGCCTTATTAAAGGTTTAAGGCATGCAGACAAACAGCTCATCTCTCTAACACCAGTGGGCAAGATTAAGGTGATTGATATCCTAACTGCACCCAGTCCCCTTCTTTTTAATGGCGGTCTCTTTTCTCTTCCTCCTGCTGATCTGTGGATCCACCCCTGCCCTCCAGGTACAAATCTCCTGTTGTTTACTTCATGTGAACAGAACAAGCTACGAACCCTTTGATTGTCTAAATTTCTACCTCAACACAAAAGGCAAGAATGCTTTTCTCTTAATGATAAATGATTTCAGGAGAGACAAGCCCTCCACTTACATGGGATTTATTTCCATGAGGGGACTTTTGTACTCCATTATTCTGCTTACCACTGACACTATAATTCTCCATTCTGACTTTGATCAAAAAGTTAATGGGTGACCGACTCCATGTTCACATTAATCATCTACAAATATCCCCAAAAGCTGTTTTGATTTTAAAAGAGCAGATAAAACAGACATAAACAGACAAACAGACAAAAACAGACGTCTCAATTCCTTATTTCTATAAAATTTTAAGTTTATAAAATACTCACCGGTTCCTAAGAAGAGCACTTCATAGTTGCCATCTGCAGCTGTCACCTGGTCCACAGTGATGGTGGTAAACTCATAGTCCACATTGGTCCGAACCACTAGGGGGCGCTTGTGTACCGGGTACACAGCATTGTACATGGCAGGGTGATTCCTCATAAAGTTAATCACTTCATCAGGATAGTCTTTAGTGGACTTCATGTTGGGAGTGAACGTACCTCCAGGGCACTGAAAGAGAAAAAGAAACATTTATATTTTGAGAGTCGGTCGAAACCCCCCAGATGTTGACATAATCACACAAAAAAGCACATTTGATAGCTTGTTTAAGGGTAATGTTATGAGTTTGGATATGCTGATGCCTGCATCTTGTTCAGATGGTTCCTATTTGAGGTCTAAGTCAGAAAAGTTGCTGTTATGCCAGCTTGCTGTGGGATTTTCGTGTGGGGTCAATGTGGATTTGAAACTCACAGTGCCAGGTCGAGGGTAGGGGATCTTCCCAGTATAGGCCACCCACTGGTAATTGGGACCCTCTTTGTGGGCAAAGGGTCCGTTGAAGACCATGCGGATGTCAGCCATAGAGTAGACACAAACTGCTGAGCCTTTGAACACAGAGCTGAGAAGAAAAAGGAAAAGAAGACAAAGAAAAAAAGGATTAGAAAAAAATTATCTTACAAAATAATAATAATAAAAAAAACTTGGAAAGTTTTCTTTAAACACAGCCAATACACATGTTGTGTATATACTGTATGTGTTATAGAACACTAACCCAGAAACAGAGAAGACTCCATATATCACAGGATTTTTTGTGTCCTGAGTTGGCTGAATGTAAACATCTCCTGTAAGAGAAAAACAGAAAATCCTGTCAGTACAAACAGAATGGGTGACGGAAACATCACGCTCCACAGCACAAGCACTCTTCTTTACTAATATTTACTCAGCTTTCAGTCAAACCAGCCTTTTTTAGCCAGACAGACCTTTAAGCTAGGCTACATGTGTCGGCCAGGTCTGATACACTAACAAAAGAGATTGAACCTTCATTTTTGTTGAAAACACATGGAACAGAAGGCAAGGTAGGCAGTGCTCAACTAAAAAAAGTTTTTTTCATACTTCATATATGTATGTCTTGATCATTTCTTCAAAGACATTATTTCTATATTTTAAGATCTCTGCTATATTTATACAATTAGTTCTAATAGCTCTAAGAATTGCACTTATTCTAGGAAAACCTAATAAAAATATTTTTTATACAAGCTTTGTCTCTGCTCAAAAGCCAATATGTTCGTATGCCTGCACATTTGAAATTGATTCTAAAAATCTTTTGAATAATTAATCTGTAGGAACCATCACAGTCTACCCAGCTCTAAAGTTCATGACTGTTTGATGTCATGTGACATAATGTGACCCTTTCCTGGCAAGCTGCAAACGCTTTTCAGTACATAACAATAAATGACAATTAATGACAAAAAATAATATCAAATTCAAATTATTACCGGTAAAAAAGATTATTCTGTACCTTAAACTGCCTTTTACTATCCCTTTACTTATGCAGTGCAATCACAAAACGGTTGAATCTAATCCAATCTAACTTTAAAAAAACAGACCGAAAAAATGTGTCCCTTCCATCCAAACAAGGGCACAAGGGCCTCAGAAAAGGTGTTGCAAGCTCAAGGTTTCATTGACAAGATAACACATCAAAACTGCACCTTGGGAGGCTTTATCACCTCACGATTCTAAATTAAATTCAATGCAAGCACCAGAGCGATGATTTTTAAGAGTAGAGCAGTAAATTCAAACAGTCTGGTTCTCTACAGTCTAGACTGGAACAATGTGATCGCTTAACCACCTGAGACAGCTCCTGAGGAGACAGAAAATTTAAACACGATGTGGTGAGATTCTCCTCTTCCTGCACCCATAGTTCATGTCTTCTACTTCGAGGGAAAGGAAATATCTCTTCTCTCCCAAAGGAGAAGTGCATCATACAGACTTCAGCCAATGGTGGAGGTTTCTAAATCACCAAAGCTTACATTCTCTGTCCTGCAGAGCTCTGACATTGGTCATTGCCTGATTTAGATGATCCTTTTGTTGATGCCGAGGACGTCCACAATAACAAAAATAGAGGAGCTAAACATGTGATGGGTGATAAGTTTCTCTACTGTTCTGTACCTGACCTGAATACTTGTCTCAAGAGGCATGTTCACTGCCAACAATAGGACGAGGGCCTTCGGCACAAAAGCAGAGAATGTGCTCTCAACCTTTCTGTGCATTGAAATGACCACAGTTTGAGGACAGAAACAGAAACAGTCCGAAACTTAAAAAAAAAAAAGGAAACGGAGATGAGGGATCCAGCTAGAATTATGGCTAATAAATCTTAGAAGGTGGGGAAACAGAAGAACTGATCGATGCAAAGTATATATTTATATAAACAAATTCAGATTTATGCACTTGCAGTCCCATGTAGACCAGAATGAGTAATTAGCTGTCAGGCTGCTTCACAGTTAGAAAGATACATGGTGAGGATGAGCATTGTTCGGATCTGAACTGCTGGGCTTTGGTCCTGTTCACATTAGTCGTCTGTGCAGTCAAGTCTTCCTCTGGGGACTGTCTGCAGCCGTGAGCTCATTCCAGGAGAAAAGGATAGAGCTGAGAGATAGCAACCGCACTCTCTTTATTTCTTTGTAAATACAAAATCCCTAAAGTCACACACTTTACACATACACACTCATAGTCACACAGCCATGCCATCCACAGCTGCCACAGCCACAGCAGTGGAACGGTCATGGGTTAGCATGGACGCAGCACGACGGGCTGTCATGGGTTTCACACAACAGATGATCCTTGTCATGACATACAGCTGGCGTACTGCAGAAATGGTCCATTTGCACGCAAGAACACGCAAGTGTACGTATGCAGACAAGATACATCTGAGGCTAAGATAAAGCTGATCATGGACAGCCGCTTAAAGAGATCAAGCCCCCAGGATACATGGGAATAAAGGCTATGTGATATGCAATAAAAGCTATCCTGACAGTGCAGTGATGACTTTGCTCCAGGGGATCTTGTGTGTTAATAACAGCCAGGAAAGGATCCAGATTCCACAACTGTTTCCTATGTTTGTATGGCAATAAAGTCTCAGTGGCCATACATCCCATTTCCTCAAAAAGGTTCCATTTTCTACTTGATCAGTCTCTGTTTTTTTTCCTGCCATGTTTTCTTTGTCCGTAATGTCTCTTCTTATTGTTCCATTCGGCTCTTTTATCTCACTCCGTGCCTTTTCATCCTTCTATCTTGTCGATTAAACATTTGTTTAAAAGCATTCCATATCTGAAAAGTGTGAAGGTCTTTGTGTTTTTATATATATAAAAAATAGCATTTTAGCCCTGTTTCAAATCAATGTGGGTCATTTAGGTACAAGTTGTCATGTAGAGCCAATACATATTCCAACAATTAAGACTCCCCAGGTCTTAGTCGTGTTTTCCAATGATGCGTCTCTACAGAAGACTACCAAGCCAGGAAACAGCTGGTCTGGACTTTTCAACAAGTTTCTTCAAAATGACTTCAAGGGGTGTTTTATTAAAAGTTTTAAATTAAGTATGGAAGCTTGACAATCTTCATACTCAAGCCTGGATGAGTGATCTTTTTGAACTTGTTCTGGCTTGACTCAATCTTCAGCTGTGCAGCATCACGCTTCTACACTGTCTTCTCACTGCTCGCTGTACGTCTGTAGACTCTTAAGGGTACACCGGAGTGTTTGACCTTTAGCTGTTTGTTTTGTGCATGCACATGTGCACACAATGTGTTTTGGTGAGTGACACTGAAAGCAAACATTACTTTTGTTTACAAAAAACTTCTTGAGGTACCAAAAAGTTTGATATTATTGGATTACACTTAATTTAATGAAAAGAATAAAACTACACTATATCTATATCAGTACTGCAAATATTAAGCTACAGCCAGGAGCCATTTATAGTTCAGTAAAAATACTGAAAACAGTGTGTAAAATCATAATTTGTGGTTCTGTGTGGGTTTATATGAGAGATTTTTTTTGTTGTTGTTGCTGTTGGATTCAGCAACTGAAATTTTCACTGGTTTTTAAACACCAACATTTGTCACTTTGGTTTTTGCACCATTACAGATGAAAAAAAACATATATAACTTGTCATTATGGCATGAGCTAAAGGAGCAATGCCACAGCAAAAACCCAGAACTGTTGCTCAGAATACTCTTTGTTGTAGCTATCTCTGCTATAAGCTGCCTTTAGCTTGTTAGCTCAGTTAACTTTACAGCAAGAGAGACCAGTTTGAGGATAGAGATCACAGAACCAAAGTAACCCAGCACAGGTTCAACTAGGACTGTGAATGCGAAGACTATGAGACGTGGAAAGTTGGGACAGGAGAAGTGTGAGGAGGAAGAGGAGTGATTCAATAATCTGGCAACCTCAGGGTTTATTTCATGAAACCAGAGTTTGTGTTTGTTAGAACAATGGAAAGACAAACTGAGAAAGTCTGGTGAGATTTATTTTCTTTTGTTTCTGCCGATTTTAAATGTACCGGTAGTGTGTTTTAAGGATGAATTAACAAGGCAATTAAGCAAGAGACAGGATGGGTTAGGACCAGCACGCTAAATACAACTTAATACCTCTGCAATACTACACATATTTTTTGACATAACCACAGAATAGTTATATCTTCACACTCTGTTAGCTCATTTTTGGAACACATGTTATACATTGCTTCTTAAAGTAAGCCTCTGACTTACTGCTAGGTTGATTTTATTACCTTTTAGCATAGCAAGCCCAGCTGGATCCCCTGTCTCCAGTCTATACCCTGTCTCCTGTCTGTAGCTTAGTACCAAAAGAACAGTCGTTAGCCTGGTATCAATCTTCTATCTAACTCTCAGCAAGAAAGAATATGAGCAGATTTCTTTAATGGTACAACTTTTTCTTCAATGACTGATATTCAGTTTGCATTCAGTGTGCAATTATTTAAGATCATTCTGCCCTTATGAGATTCTGAAATCTCCTTAAATAAATCTTTCCTTTGTAAAGATAAACTCCCCAGAAAGAGAGCTTTATTACCATCCAAACTTGACAGTAAATGTGAAGCCATTAGCATGAAACTCAATCATATCCCATTTACTACCCCCTCTAGGAGTCCTTGGCAGGGACGACTGCTTTTCAAACTGACTGTGCATTCTTTCTTTCTCCACGGGTATGTCTACTCCCTGATGCCTGTCCTTGGTCATTTAGCTTGTCTCTCTACGTATTCACAGCCTTATTCAGGCAATATCCTAAAAATCATCACACTGATGACTCTCCAACGTTCTCAAAGAACCACTTTGCACATCACGTTTGTGTCAACACTGATATGACCAGTAAAGACAGTACGCTTACTCGTAAAGGCAAAGTGAGCTCATTCCCACTCAGAACTGCTTTCACATCATTTAGCTGAAGTGGCTGCAAACAAAAAAAGGTCACAGTTTTCAAGTGTGTGTCACTTTTTTTAGTTGTTCAAAGAGGCATAAAATAAATGTCACCTGTAACAACAAAGCGGGGCTTTTAGAACTGCCGGCAGTTTGAGATAAAAGCAGGGAATGTGTCAGTCAGATAAAGAGACAAAATACTATTATCAGATTCAACAGGCATGGCACTTTTCATTCTTGAGATTAGTTCAGGAGCAACACTAGCCTCATGCATCAGTCCCCTATCACTCTTTGGCTCTATTTTAAACCTGTGAGACAGAAGGAGAAAGAGCTTCCCCTGGAGAGGCAAATAGTCTCACAGTCACACACATTCCTGCTTGGTGATCTGATCTGCCCGCCATCAGGCCACCCCCTTACACACACAAAAAAACAGACGCTTTTGTTTAAGACATCTTGAAAGAAAATGACAACAACAGTGGTGGAATTATGCGTGTCGTTCCCATTACAGTCCACTGTGCGGGCCTACGATGGGAGTGGGCTGCTATATGGGCCAAGGGTTATGGTGTGTGTATATCTGTGTGTGTGTGTGTGTGTGTGTTATTTTGCACAAGTAGCCCACACTCTTGGCAGGTGTTGCAGTCGAAACTGCAGGGAACTGTTCCCTACTTAATATATCAGATGTGATCATACATGACAGGAACCTAAAAATTAAAATGTCCGAAATAAATCCAGTCATGTCAGATTTGTCTTTTATACTTTGCCATTTGAAACCCACTGTCAAAATGATTAAGTGCTCAAAAAAACTGGGTGAAACATAAGTTCTTGGCTAATAAAAAATCTTTGACAGGAGTTATTAGTTATTACCTTTTCGAAAAAAGGTAGTATTTCAATGTTAAAATGAATTAAACTCTTCTGTGTCACAGAGTGAAATTCTGATGTTTTAATATCTACAATATATACTTATAAACTTTTAAATTTGCTGCTCTAACACCTGATCATCCTAAGATTAAATATATAAAATAAAATAAAAAGTAAAATAAAAAATAATAACAAAAATAGATCTCTGCTGGTCATTTTCAACAGGACATCTTGTTTTAAGACAGAAATTAGTGGTTAAATATTCAAATAGATTTTAAATAGCAAAGATACTAAGCATTTTCTCACATCTTGGATATAGGGATGTTATGTTTCTTTGTCATTCAGCCAACTAAACATTATTGGGTTTTGGATTGTTGCTCAGATTTGATTGACAAGGAAGCCTATACAACATTCCCACCCCCACCAAGTAACCTGCAGATCGACTGAAAAACAGTGAAAGGAACCACAGCATAATCTCAAGGTCTTTGCACTCACGGAGCTCATCGAAGTGCGTCTCCATGCCATCGGCCCCTGGCACAGAGCAGATGAGCCTGGCCTTCAGGAAGGTGCTCCACTTGTTAACCAGACAGCAGTGACCTCCATCATCATTCTGTATTTGAGAGGGTGGAGACACAGAACAGTTTCTCCATCACTCAAACGCACATCCTCCTCTGTCTTCCTACTGAAAACAAACCCAGGTGGAGCCACCCACACACACTATACAGTACATATTGGTTTGCAAAGCCAGGAAGCTAAAAAGAAGGGGGTGGGGGTGAGATGGTAAACACTGTCTCCTCCTATTTAGACTCTTCCATCTGTGGTGGAGGGAGGCCAGGATCTACCCCAGTAAGAAAGAGCTGAGACCAGTATGTGCTTCGGAGACCTTCAGAGGATATTGTACTTTGATAATGAAGTGTATATACCTCAATATATCATTCTAAAGGGCTGTTTGAGGCTTCACATTCTTCATGTGCCTCTGATAAATCCCATTTTGGGAGCTGAGATGTAATTACAGCATATAGCTGAGATATAGCTGAGTGTATTTTTGGTGGTGTGCAGTGTGCAGACAATGGCACTAAAGGAATCCAGATGTGTGTTGAACTAAGGAGGACAGGGCCAAGTCTCTGGGGGCCGTGGCAGAGTCCACTGAGAGGGAGATGAGTGTTGGTGTGCCGGGTCAGAGCCTGACCTCCTCAAATAAATACAGTGGTGAACAGCTGAGGCCACGAGCACACGTACGCCACATTTTCTCACCCATACCCGTGCTCATATACTCACTTTAATTCTCAAATATGCACGCAACAACATAAGGGACACGTACACTCACACTAACACCGCATAAACACTGTGAGATGCCCTTTAAACTTTCTAGAGATATTTCTTGTTATTTTTGTCATCGCATGGCTCACTTTAGATGTCTAGGGCACGCAGCTTTTGTGGAGGAAGTCTACTTTAACTGAGAAGGACCTTAATAGAGAGTTTTTTTTCAACCATGTGTTATTCACTGCCATGTTAACTAAAAGCTTCAAGTGTTTTAAGACTACCAGGGAGAGGAGGTCAGAGGATCACAGGGTCAGAGGTCAGAGGGCAAATCTCACAGACAGAGGGATGCATTGTAGACAGGAAGGTTAAAGACACATGTGGATTCCAGCACATCAGCGTTGGCCAAACACTAGCTCTGCACCCGTAAACATTCAAACACAGTGGGTGACTCGCCTCCGGAGTGTCCAGTCTGTTTTTCATATCCATGCAGGTTTTCTTTTCATTATGTTTACACCACAAAACAAACACGCCTCTCACTGTGTACACACCAGGCAGATGCGTCCTATACGTGACTGGGTCACAGGACTCTGGCCCATCTCTGAAGACTTCTCCCGGAAGAAGAAATACAGCTTGTCATCATTTCTCTCTGCACTGTCAGGGATGAGGTGAACATGGACAAAAGTGGGGTCTGTAGAGAGAGGAGGTGGTGACATGTTTAGATGTTTAGGGTGAGGATGAGTTTGAGGAAACATCTGGCTGAAATCTTTTATAAACTGTCAGCTTTTCCTGTTTATTGCTTGTTGAGGGACAATGAACCTAGCAAACACCATAATCTTTACATTTCACTATACATTTTGTTTGAGTTGTGTATTAAAAAAAACACACACAGGAAGGCTGCACAAGTTGGACGAGAGCCTGATGTATCATATGTAGGCTAAATGAGAAAGTTACCATTTAACCATCTGGAGTTGTACTGATCTGTTCGCATGGCAGTCTTTGTCCCCAAAGTACGGAAAATGGCAGAGTCTGTTCCCATAAAGTCAACATAGACCCCAGCATACAGTTCACCATCTGAGAAAGAGGGAAAAGAGCTCAGTTTAGTGAAATTCCTTGACTCTGACATTATTTCAGCACCACCCTTGGCACAAAAAAAACAAGGTTTTTATTTCAACGTGTATATTTGGAGCCCAACATCACAGGACTCTTTATTCCACAATCCAGAAGGTCAGCGTGACAAAGTCATCATCTCCCCATTTGTCTCCATTTAGACACAAAGTGGAAGATAAGTGAATGATGCTGTAACTATTGATGCAAGTGATCAATCCTTGAAAGGCTGCAAGGCAGGATAATTTTTTATCTCACAGGTCTTACAGTTTCTTCAAATTTTTAGGAAAGAACTGCTATCGTAATCGTACAATACACCTAAGGTAAACCAAAAAAGGTTTCTCATTTCTAACCAACAACCACAAACATGGCTAAAATAATGAGTGTCACTAGCTGGCTGACACATCCATGATATGAGTTCTCAAAATAATTCAGTTAGCTAATGGAGGTTATGCCAGGTTATATCTGTGGATAGAAATCAAGTTAGAGGACATTATAATGTTTGCAGCTTAGATTCAGATAGATAAACATGCTGTTTAATCCATCTATTACATCTTATACCCTTAATTCCAATTATTTAATCATCTGAACCGCTTTACTAACCTTTCAGCTTTCCAATATTTTATAAGAATTTTAATTTTCAATTTTTACTCAAGTTCTAAACTGCACACAATAATATTTTTTAATAAATATGTAAAATTGGTTTTAAATAACTTACTGAAGTTTTTATAAATTGCATCAATACTAGTACTTAAGATCACTCATTACTGTAAAGGATCTTTCCTTTGAAAAACAACATCTGCTAGTAAACCCATTCCGACAGTTTAACTAGTACAACATTTACTAACTCTTTAAGTACTTCTCTTAAAATATGAAATAAGTGCATACATTTTTGTTGTATTTACCAATTTTCCTTGTAACTACTATCACAGTGTATTTTTCTTTCCAGAAAACCTCCAACCCCTAGGGGATGTGAAACACACACACACACAGAAAAAGCAAAAAACAAAACCAGTGCTCAAACTTCCTGTAACAGCCTCCACATGCACTCCATAGAGACATAAAATATGACCACATCCATGTGTGCAGACTGACAAATGTATACAGCAGCCTTGTTAAACCACAGGAAGGCAAGGTGTTGGTTCTCCAGCTGCTGTAAGGGCCCCACTGGAGAGCAGGTGCGACTGTCAGAGCTCCCAGAGATGGAGTGAGGAGACAGCAGGAGGTGGAGCAGTGGAGACAAAAACATACTGTCCTACCACCATTATATTCAATGTCATGGTCCTCTGCAGCGCCATAGGGAGATTGATGATATATCATTAAATGTCCACGGATGATAAGATGTCTAATGTGGTGGAGAGCTGAGCAGTCAGTGGTCAATGGTAGATCCATTGTTGTGATACAGGGCTCTTAATCCTTATCAACACTAACTACACCGTCCTTTGTATGATGCTAACTGGTGGAAGTGGGAGGTAAATCCATCTTGGATGACAGTACTGGTTCCATACTGGTCAGCTGGCACTGTGCTAATGTGGGAAAGCAGTGCCAGTGATTTACACCCACTGTCTCACCCCACAGTGCGGCGATCGCCTTTCACTGGTAGAAACTGTGTGGTCTGGACCTGACTAAGTGACCTTGGGCAAAAGGAGAGAGGACACTGCTTTCATTAGTGCTGCAGCAGATGATAAGCTACAGTATCCTGACAAAGCCAAACTTTAATCTAACAGGATGGATTTCTGAAAAATTGCTGGCTTGATGTTTATCATTTGGTGGAGTAATTGGAGTAATTCAATGGTTTTTGGTGAAAGAGTAAAGGATTGGCCAAAGAGGAACCCACTATATTTTTTAACTGAACTGAATCACTGAACAGTTGAACAATTTTTTCACTTTCATTTACATATCTGGACAGGGCATTTGGCCTTTGCAGAATAAATGCCATACATCTTAAAATCCAGTAGATGGTAGTTAAACTCAGTAGTGACAAAACAGAACCAAATGCTGAAATATGATAACTTCAGATTGCAAGAAGTTGAGGCTGCACTTTTCAAAGACTGTCTGTAATTGCAAAGATTATGATCTGTTTAAACCAAAAGTGAGTAACCATTCATTGCGATGCATGTTCCAATGAAACAGCCAATCAAATAACTCTGTGGTCTAGCAGCTAAGTGGCAAGAAATGCCCTGCTAATGGTGAGATGTACTTGTATGTGTTTTGTATATCTGTTGCTTTGGGTTAGAGGTGGGTCAAAGATTTCAATCACTGACAACTGAGGTCAGTCAAGTTAACTTTCCGACAGCTTATAGAGAAGAACGTGAACAACCAGTGCGTTGTCTAGCAACATTGCATGTACGCAGTAAAAACTGTGCAGCTCTCTTTGTTTTGATTGTGGCTGCTGTGGCTACTGTGGCTGCGGAGTTTATATTGTTTATGAATCTCTGTATTGTTTTCTTTTGGAGATGTTTATAGCTAAAGTGGTAATTATTTCATTTCTTTACTGTTTTAGAGGAGTGGACAATTGGCCATGGAGGAGCTCTGCGCTCTAGGGGTGTCCCTGTGTTTTTCTCTTTAATTTGTCACTCATCTGTAAAAATGATGGTTTGCAATTAAAGTATTATTTGTTTGACAAGTAACACATATGCAAACACTTTGTGGCTTATGTGAAGAGAGGATTGAGAAACAATTTTCCTTTAAATAGCACTAAAACACTTTCCCAACATGTCATAAGTGGTTTGATTAGAAGCCATTAATTCCCTCAGTGAGGGATTCATATATTTATAGGCCTGTAGTGTTGTAAAAATATCTGCCCTAACGAGGTTAAATTCCTTTGGAAATGATCATCAGGCTGATTAGACTGAGCAGTTTACTGTGGGAAATATGAACAGAATGAAAAGGACACTTGGTCTGGCCTTTTTGACTTTTCCTTTGTAGGCAAATGATAAATATTTGCTGTCCAGAATGTTTGCCAAAAACATAAATTGTGAGCAAAGAGGAGACTGCATATAAAGAAACAGGAGATAAAAGATGGAGAATCCATATGGGATGACACTGCCATTGCTATAAAGACCACTGGGCCAGACAGTATTCATGCTTATGCCCTCATGTGACCAAACCCAGATGATACTCACTGATCAAAGCTGACACGCTGTTGAGCTTGGGGTCATAGGAGCACTTTCCCTTCCCAGATTCCACTTTACCCGGCTCCAAATGGAAGATTTCTTCCTGAAATGGAAAAATCATATGAAGACGGCAATAAATTCAGCTCTCTTCATCTTGTCACTGTGATTCCCTTGTGGAGGGAAAATGAGGCAGCGAATGTGCTCCCTCTGACTCCTGTGGGACCTCTACAGGGCCTGATGGGGGATGAAGTATTAGAATAATGAGCATGCCTTCATACAGAAAAATACATGCACGGACAGCAAGGAATTTCTAATCCATCTCTATGCCACTCTACTGCGGAAAACAATGTGTCGTAGGCTTCTTCTCTTGGTATAATAAGCTGCATGCCAAATATCTCTCAGCTTCTTGGTTTCTACGGCTGTGCAGGCCGACTGCTGACACCTGTAATCCAGCAAAGTGAAAACAATCCTGGGATCGAGGCTGGATGACTGATGCTCATGGCTTGTGGCATCCATGCACGCAAGCACTGAAAGGTGATTGGCAGGAATTTGCGTATGAGAGTGGGGGAAAATGAATCAGTGGCATGCCATGACATGTCGCGTAGCTCCGCCTCACAGACCAGAGCATGTCCAATCCTCATTTTTCACTTCCAAACGGGTACAGAGATATAGACTTCTCTGTCATTGTCCATCAGCACTAAAGCAGGGGAGTGAATATGGCATTGTGCCAAACTCACTTCATTCGATCATACACACACCCTTGTGCAATTCCCTACTCATCTCTGATTAAAATCACCACCCGTGCAAATAAGGTGCTGGCAGCTCACTCCCAGCCTTGCCAGATGTTGACGTGTAAAAAAGGTCGCAACCATTTATGTGTACCAGAGGGAAACAGTGACCTGAACATGTTTTTACAACCTTGCTGTAAAATATGACCCCTCAGAAAAGTTGTAACATATTTAAAAAAAAATAAAACCTGACTAGAAAAACTTGCAACATTTATTTTTAAGTGTCCCACTTCATCTGAAGTA
The DNA here is from genome assembly GCA_029814765.1 of Acanthurus leucopareius. Classification (NCBI taxonomy): domain Eukaryota; kingdom Metazoa; phylum Chordata; class Actinopteri; order Acanthuriformes; family Acanthuridae; genus Acanthurus; species Acanthurus leucopareius. Next base: position 12,608,357 of record JAQMCX010000029.1, read on the forward strand.
CTTTTGTCCTTCAAAAGTCCCTTTTTCTGTGTTTCAGAGTGCTTGGAGAGCTCAGACAGTGGAGACGTGTTCAAGTATGCGGCTCTTTTATTTCCTATACTGAGAAGCTAGTTGGCTACAGATGGCGGGTGTTTGCTCTGGGCTAACAAAGCCTGCTGTGGGAGTGGGTCAGATGCTGACTAGTCCTGCTGCCACTGTGGGAGCGACTGCACCACATTCCTACAGAAGGTGGAGGGCTCGGTGGGGTGAAGGATTAATGGGTGGGACATCCTGCATTGTCTCAGATAAGCAGGATGGCTGATTTGGGTATCTGTTGTTAAATAAATGTTAAATATATGCTAAATAAAAACGAATATGCCATGCATTAAACAGCAGTGAAAGCCTGTCTGATTAAATATGTGCCTAGCAAAAGTCAACTGATTTTTCTAAGCAGCCTAAGATACCATTTCCACTTGATAATCCAGTTCTCATGCAAAATATGACATTTAGCACAAATGCAAAGCACAAAGAGGACAATGACGGAAAAGGTGCTCAAACAATGAGACTTACACAAAGAAATGTTGGTGAAACATGAGAGAAACAAAGTGAGATGAAATTAAATTCAATTCAACAAAACACAGTGCACGGACTTGAAAAGATGCATGCTAAATGTTATGGAGATTAACAAACAGACGATGGCCCCATTAGAGATGAATGTTGACAAAATGTGCTCAGACACAAAGAGAGGGAGCATGCTGCTGGTGACCACGAGCCCAGTGTGCAGGGTCTGCAGGGCTGCGGTGCAGACAGAGCCCACATCGCACCTTTAGTCCAAGTGTCTCGTGCACTGCGCTGGGTTCAGCTGCGCGGCTAGCCCTTCCTCTGGCCTGGGCCATCTGAAGATACATGGACGTCTAAAACAGGAGACAGCAACACAGTCTGGATGTTACGCCACTGATGAGGGAGAATCAATGATCTTCCTGACTTCCAAATGCAGCTCTTGAATCTTTCCTGACTTCCAAACATGGTGAGAAACTCCCCAAACCAATGCTGTTGAAGCTGATATGATGCAAGTGCATGAGGAAGATATATGTGAGTTTGAAAGATTGTTAAGGGAATGTGTGTAGCTTTATTTGACCAGATGGTGGAAAAGGCAACAATAGTTCTCTACCCTGTGGTTGAGTCAATAAAGGCTCTCACAGTATGCTACATACGTTCCGTCAAAGCTGCTGCCAAAGTAAAACATTTGGCTTTTACAGTTTACAAAAGCTACAAAGCTCCTTTTTACACTACTGGGCAACTTAAGAATATACCCTGCAGTGGTGCAATCAAACGACAATCCATCTGAATGTTGCATTTATAACGACTAAACAAGTCTCCTTATGAGGACATGTGTGTGCATGCATATGTGGGGAGTATATAATTTCGTGTTTTTGCAATCACAGTTAACTCCCCAACACAGCTGAGCGAGGTGCTCATGGGGGGACGACTCCGACCTGTCTGTTCAATGTGACGGTGAAAAACACAACCCCCTCATTAATGGACTAGAACTGGAACATTCCACCGGCACCCCATAATGGGAGCTCCCACTTCCAATTACCCAACATCTGACATGGTGGAGGTTGGCGGGTGGCCTGGATGGATGCATGAAGGGGTGAATGGAAAGGTGAGTGAATGGATGGAAGCCCTTCGTTAGTTAATGGTCGTTGGAGGAATCGGGTGCAACAAGGGACTCGTGCAAGCCATGCTTGCCGTTGCAAGTTTTCTGCACTGAATTGTGTATCTCGAGGGAAAGTCCAGTGGGAAATTTACTTTTTCTTTATTCCTTTTAAAAAGTCCCTTGATCATCATTAGGGAACAAGTGCGATATTTAAAGAAGAGTGAGGTGTTAAAAGGGAGTGCGGCGAGCTAGCATTGCCTGGCTTGATTTAGGAAATTCAAGAGGTCCCATTAAAGTCTGAGACTAAACAGAGTAGGTTTAACAGCTCACTGGGGATGACAGCTGTGTGCTAGTGAAGCTGTGCTGGCTGCTTTGCCAGACGCTCATACATGGTACCACGAGCAGGCTTAATGGTGGAGGAAAATCATTGTACAGGGAACCTAGTGTAAGGTGCATGAGGAGCAAGAACTTGGAAGAAAAAGGAGAGGTGAGCTATGTCATTCGCGATGCAGGTGGAGAAAGCAGTTTCTAAATGGATGGGCCGAGAGATCATGTCATTGGCTTGTGAATTCCTTAAGTATTTGATGCTAACCTGAGGTTTGCGTCCACGGTTCACAAAGGTACAAACTGGGTTGTAAGCTCCTGTCCCACAGACGTACAGCTGAGTCCGATTCCATGGCTCGATCAGACGGATGAAGTTTGCACACTCCTCCTGCAGACACAAAGACCAGAGTTGATTAAACTGCAATAAACATCTAAATGAAAAGTCATTCATAGCTTTATCTTCCTGCTAAACCTCCTGCAGAATTACCAAATGCTCGAGTCTAAGTGACTAAGTGGTGTGGTGTCTAGCTCCCTTTCCTGGCTTGGCTGAGAGGAGGAAGGTAAGATTGACTGGGCTCCTCTGCTTAAATACATTCCTGTCTCCTTGGCTAGACAGAAAGGAACCAGTGCTTTTATTACGCCAAGTCCGTACCCCACAGGTGAGTGCCACTTTTACAGGTTTGTCACATTGAAACCATGGCGCACAATGGAGGGAGCAACATGCCTTTTACTGCTTTGCATTTGAAAAACACATTTTCTTTTTTTAGCCTATCAAGTTGATGAAAATCACCTCTGCTGAACAACCCTGTTGAGGTTATGAGTGCTGTCAACAGGCGTACTTACATTGGCGTCCTTCCCACTCACAAGGCACTCCATCCTTCTTCGTTCGGACACTGGCCAGTGGATCTGCCAGTGGGGAACAGAGGAAATTTTATAGTTACAATCCAACCCATTATACATCACTGGCATTTACAAGATTTCTGGGCTAAAATTGCAAAATGGATATCCACCCAGGCCAATATTAGTCCTGCTGGGATTGTCACAACCCAATTTCAGTGTGTTAATGAATCAACACTAGAAAAAGTGCACTCCTACAAAAACTAGATGCGAGCTAGCCAAGATGGCTGCGGCTGGGGCAATAGAGTAGATTATTTTGCCCTGGGGACGGCTGTTGTAGTGCTGTGGTGAAGGCGCTTGCTTCATCCCACTGTAACAGCCCATTTGAGGGGCCAGAGTTTGGGGTGAGGGCATGGGAATGGTCTTACGATATGTGGGTCCTTGTTGATGTCATGGAGGTCCAGGGACAGGATGTGGTCCTTGCTGCCAACATACATGCGGTCGTGGTCCTCATCCATACGTAAGATCCGGTAGTCAGACGTGTTGAGGAGGTAGGCAAAGTGATGTGCAGTACCGGTGGATCTCAGCTCTGTTTGGAGACAAAAATATATCCATTAATGACAGCTGTGGTGCACATGCACATTTTCCCACACACATGCATGCACAACTGACACATTCCTCACGCCACTCCTGCATACCCATGTGGAGTTATCTGATGGTTTTCCACCAACACTGCTGTAACTTAACACCTCACATTAGACACAAGTGCTACTGAGGGTCTGTCACACTGAGTTGATGGCTTAATACCACCTGAGTAGATCAGAGGATCCAGAAAGTCTCTCATTATTGGCTTTCTTTGACTTCCAGTTGAAAGTCAGAAAACACAGATAAAGTAGATTGACAGTTAGATATTGTTTACTACAGGTTTGCGGTATGAAATGTAGGGTAAGGTAGGTTTTCAGAGTTTAGATGGGTTCAAATCCATGGTTAGATACAAGATCAGAGGAGTGTGTGCCTTTGGTAACACAATGTAGTCGACAGGTCCTCTCATGTCAAGAGTAACCTAATCTTCCTACAGCTCTGTGTTGGAGTGTTTGTTTGGTTTGTTTTTCTTGGTTCAGTAACCACGTAAAGGTAGGCCAGAGAGGCCACTACTAAGACAGCAGAAGGCCCCACACCACACCAAAGACAAACACACTCCTTTAAAATCTATAGGTGAGAGGCATTAAGGGGTGGTATTCACATATAGTTGGACAAATACAAAGGTTTCACTTAAACAGTGGGAAAGTCTCATTTCAGTGTTGATCTTTATTCTACAACCAACAGACCACAGAGAGCTGAAACGGGGAACCACACATCGAGGTTACCCCGAGTTCTTTAGTATTGATTTAGCAATAAATGTGGTGAGGGGAAACCAGAGGATAAACTGTCAAACACAGTTAGCTTTGTTTGAATGTTCACATAGATATAGAAGAACAGAGTATGCTAGTGCATAACAAAAGGAAGTGAGAAATGATGTCAACATGGGGTATCTGACCTTAAAAGCAACACCCTTGACTTAAAGAAATGGGAATAGTTTCAAGATTTGAAAATGTTTCAGGCTGTTGATAAATAACCACATGCAGGCTCTGTATGTGAAATCATGTGCAGTATGTTTGAAATTACTCTGTGGGCTTGTTATGTGGTTCTGCGGAAGATGTCTGGACACCAAAGCATGCAAAGCCATCAACATGTCCACCATCGGACCTTAAAATAAACATCATCTAGAGACCTTTTTAAACAGACTCCCTGTGGAATCTGATATTACCAGTCTTTGCAGCCAATTCTAAATTTAACACGGGGTTACGTCAATAAGCAAAGATTAATAGCATTAGATTGGTTATATTTGTACAGTTTGATTTAATAACTGTGCCCACCAAAGAAATGTTTACAGGTCAGCCAGGTGATTGACAGCTGTCAAAGCCCACAGCAGAGAAGCTGCAACATGTGGTCAGACCCTGTGATTATTTGTGTTGGAGACTTAAGTTGAATGATGAGTCCCCATACACTCTGACTCTATTTATGTGTGTGTGTGTGTGTGCAGACTGAGTGAAACACACTGGATAAAAGCGCATTGTACACACACACATACACATTCCGAAGGCGAGACGAAGCCCTTCCTGAATCAGGTTGTCAGCAACTCCTCAGTGTGTGTTTGCTGTCAGAGAGTAACTGGATGGGACCATCTGTCAGCTGAAGAGGAAATGTGAACGGTGCACCGTAACAAACCAGAAACAAACACATATGTGATCTAATCTCATAATCATATGATAATGCACAGGTGATCTTTATGGGATTATATCCACAGCCTGTCTACGTTCTACATCACAGCAAAGACATAGCCCTCTTCTAATGGAAAATTTACTACCCTATTACAGTGATGTCATTGTAGAAGTCAAACTGCAGAAAATCTTGGTAACTCTAAAAGGCTTCTACAGTAAGTAAAAGAAATGCTGCACAGGATTAACAGATGGAGTTAATGCTTAAACTCAAATGCCTCAGTGCCTTTTTAAAATAAAAAGCCAAGAGTAGAAACTCTTCACCATGAGTTAAAAAAAAAGAAAATAAAAAGAGTAGACTGCGGTGTCATTCTAGCATTTAGACATCATTCTCTGTTCTGTCAGCCTTTCTCAGTTCACTCCCAAAGTCAGCCTTCACCTCCCGCAGGGGCACATGGCATTGTGCTCAGATGAAATGTTGAAGGAGGATTTATAATGGCAGCAGATTGATCTCGGCTGTTGCACTGCCCCGGGGGTCAGGCAGCCTGTGGAAACAGGCCCAGCAGGTCCCTGGACTGAGAGTGGTGCCAGGCAAACACCCAGTCACAATCAGCTTGACAAGACATGCAGTCAGACTGTGCTGCTATGTGCCAGATCAAGACTGATGCGGAGCTGTGAGTCTTTTCGTACCTCTATTGTAGAAATAAAGAGAAATTTGTAAGTTTGTATTAGAAGGTAACATCAGCATGTTTTTCCTGCATTAATGACAAATTTGAAGAGTAGCAGCTCAGTTTAAAATCACCTTTAAATTTACAAAAAAGATCCCAAAAGATTTATTCAATCATGCTAAATCCCCTGCTTCCCCTGCAACACACAACAACATGCAAGATTACAAGTCGCAGAGGGGAGACTGAACTACTGTGCTTTTTGTCAGCCACATTAGGGCATGACAGCATTTTCCTCACACACAGACTGATCCTGGAGATTTAGAGGGCTGGGAGCAGTGTACAAGTGTGTCTACTAGAGCCAGATAAACTCTTAAAGTAGCCCATTACTGCATGTACGCTTTAGGTTCACTCTGGGGGGTCTGCACACACACACAGCGGACGCTTTGTTTCAGGGAACGCACCACTTCCCCCTGTGGAATGGCAATGGCTCTATTAGAGGTGAAAGTAAGCCAGTGAAGGAACCTGATCCTCTCACTTAATATCTCTGCCATTACTCTCACTCATTCGCTCTACTTTTTTACGCTACTACCCCTTTCACTTGCGTGCAAATCAGAAGAGGTGAGTTTGTTTGACTTCCATCATCTTTTTCTCATTTTTTTAGTCTTAGTAGCGCACATGTAGTAGTGCAGAGAAAGTTAAGAGACTACAAAGGAAGCAGCTCAGGCCTCTCAGTTGTCTAGTGAGAGTGAATCTGGTGGACTCTCTTCAGTCTGCTGAACACAGACAATCCTCTCCTCTCTCAGCATCTCAAGGTGCTGCTGGCTGATACAGCCCACTGCCGGTTCCCACAACTCAACACTCTGCTCTGCAAGCTGCAAGAAAAGCTGCTGCCAGTGTTCGAGAACAGGGGGCCAAGTGAGAGGAGACCTGAACACATTCTAGGTTAATGTCAGCATCAGAGCTTCAGCTTCATGTTGTGTGAGACAGACTGAGACAGGTAGGTGTACAGCTCTTCTCATATGCTTGATATATAAAAGCTGCAGCCCCTTGAAAACTCTTTGATGGCTTCATTGAAGCAACTGATTAAAGTTATTCTACCAAAATCAGCAAAAAATCAGCAAAAAAAATTAAGAAAATGAGAAGGAAAAATATTGAGCTCATACAGGGTCATGTGGGGGCCTGAGACCAGTCAAATGTTTACTCGCTGTGCAAAGAATGATGAGAAACATTGATTTTCTGCACCCGCTTTGATTCTAATACATTCTCTTTGGTAAACATGCACAAGATTTTCAGATGCTTCTATTAAATAATCATGAACTCCTTCTAAAAAAGCAATTAATCCTTCAGACGGCAACACACAAGGCTGCCAGTCGGTCATCCTACATTGGCACTGGTTGGCCTCCGTCAGCAGAGACTCTTGTTGAGAGGAATTACTCTGATTGGCTCAAACTGAAGTGAGGAAACAAGCAAATAACCAAAGTCAAGAGGGCAAACACAACAGGTTCTTCTTGTTTTTCATCAGTCAGAGAGAAATGATGCTTTATCGTGACAATGGTGAGTAAATTCAGAGTGCAGTGGTTTCCCTTTTGATAAAGAATAAAGCCTGTTGTTACATGCTGGTACACAGAGTTATTTATCTCAAGCAGGTGAAGAACATCCATACCAGTTGGCCATCAGCTGTAGTCAATGCAACTTTTTGGCCACAGGCAAAAAGAGGCATTAATCTTGATGTGGCCACTAGTTCTTTAAAGTCCGTCCAGTTTGCTTTGGGTTTATACACACCATGTCTTAGACATCGCACACACCATCCCCACCTGCAAAACCCCAAGTTCTAATGTTATGTGTTTTATCTCTCTGCCTGCAGGTACAAATGCAAAATCTTAAATACAAATATGGTTTTCATAAAAAAAAAACAAAAACAAGAAATTTGCTGATCAGAAAAAGTCTACCAGCACACTGAAGATGTGCCAACATTAAAGGAGCCAAATTGCAAAACATAAGCAGATGGGTTTTTTTTGTTTACTGGACAAAATATTTTTTATTGCAGTCATAAGATGTATTTTCTGCAATCAAATACAGGTTGCTGTACCCAAGTGCCTGTAAATTCTGGATTTCTTAATGCAAAACTGTACAGATGTGCATGTTCGTAGACTGCCACCTCTTTTCAAATGCATTTAAATTGTATCATCTTTGTATGATGTTTTTCAATTTAAAAGATTAGTTTGCAAGTCAAGCAAGTTGCAGTTTATCATAAAACTGTTGACAAATGCTTTAAAATACATATTGAGAGGCTGCACACCCAAAAAAAAGGTATAAGTGACATCATTGCAGTGTTGTCTCATGAATCAGATCTAAACTTGGCCAGACTTGCGATGATTTTTTCACTTTTTTTTAGCCTTCTTCTTTGTTAAAAAGAACAAGTAGAGTGTTGGACAGCAATGTCGGTGTTGGTGTCATTCAATACGCGAGAGGAGAGACTTGCTTCACTATTTTACCTAAAACTAAGTGGCCTTTACAACAAACTGTAACTTTATTAAGTTTCAAATCTATCTTTTAAACTGACAGACATCTAATGTTTCCCTGATGGCAAAAATTCAGGTGATAAAAACGTTGTCTCTCTCTACTGACTCTAGTCCAATTTTTCAAAGGGGGGGGCAGGACTTTCAGCTCTCTATGTGACGAATACATGTTTGCAGACTTGTGCAAGCTTGCTTTTGCTACACAGCTGGTGCAGTGGAGCTGGTCAGTGGCCTGTTGTACAAAACAGTGGTTATACTGGGATGTACTGGATGTGTCCCACCACATAAACTGCAGCCCCTTGCTCAAACCATTGCATGGATGTATTTTGGTGAGCTTGCCTGTTTAAATGCAGTATAGAGGCACAGTAGAGAGAGACATGCCTCACTGTCAGACTGAGCCAGCTCTCCTCCCCCTGAGAGAGCACTTGGCTGCTGACGGTGATCTCAGGGGCTGCAGGCCTGCGTGTTATGGCATATCTCTCCATCTTAAATTAATAGCCAATAGGCCAAGTTTACTTTTGAAATATGTTTGAACAAGAAAAGTTCACCAGTATGCGGTGCACTCTCAAGATCACATTTTTTTTTAAAAAAAGCACACAGGTTGATTTAGTCCTGTATGAAATGTTCTAACACCGTGCTGTAACGCAAAGTAAAAGAGGAGACTTGATTTTGTGTATCATATTTAGCTGTAAACACAATCTACCCCCCCTGTAAGATTAGAACTTCCTCTCATTAGGGAGTGATTACTGCATGCCGCCTGACCTGACAGTACACAGCCCACCCCGCTCACTTTCCTGGCAAATACACAAAAACCATCTGGGAGGTGAATTGGATCATGGAAAGCTCTGGACTGTGTGCTTAAACAAAACATGGAAGAGAGAGAGAGAATCAAGAGGGAGTAAACACACATCCTGCTACTTGACAGCGCAGTGCACACTCACGACATGACACTGATATGGGTTTTCCACGCCACTGCATACTTCTCTGGTTTCAAATTGGGTAAATTAAAAGTGCAGGCCGCTGCCAATGACAGAGCATGTCGCAGCTTGAAGCCTGCACTACTCCCTGCAGAGGACTGGAGGTAAAGAGGATGGGGGATGGTGATGGAAAGAGACAAAAGTTGCGGTCTGTTGCCTTGACACTGAACAGGAAAGGCAGCGATGAACAATGTGGAGCGAAGTGTGGAGCAATCACCTGCTCAATTCACGGATCTGTGGTTTTCCCTCGTGGAACACGGGGCTGATGATTAGAAACTGCAGCCACCGCACTAGCCCGCCCTCCTGCCCAAAGATCACAGTGAGGCACCGGAGCAGAACACATAACCTATGATCTGTACCACTGAAATAACTCTAAATTGAAAAATCTTGTGTTAAATAGAGTTTTATTATTGCAGTCTTCCTAGATTGTGTAATAAAGCGACAAAAATACCACTTTAGCCTGTGGCGCATCACAAACAAGCTGCGCTACCTGAGCATCGTCCTGAGGCAGTTTCCAACCCGTCAGAAAGAGGTGTGTTAGTTCACAAGCGCCGGAGTGGCAGGAGTGATAATTGGGGTGTTTAAGAGGGGGCGGGAGAGGTGGCATGCTCTCACACATCAAAGGCAGCACTTGTCAGGAATCCTGGCCAAATATTTTGAATGGTGTCAACGCAGAGGAGGAAAACTCCAGTTAAGACATTTGCATTACTCTTCAGAAGGCACACTTCATTGCAACAGCAATGATGGAGCTCTGCATAAAATAACTTAGGAGTTTTTTTTTTTTGTTTTTTTTTTAAGAAAATGGTAAGACTGCCTGGTTGGATCAGCTTTTAACAAGCAGCAGTAATGAGTTGAGACGCCACAGGCGACGGTGCCACAGGTTTGAGAGGCTTTCTGGACAAGACATTCATGAGCTTATGGAAGTCTTAGACTCTTATTAATTTAGTCTTAGTCAGAGAAATATTTAGGAAGTGCCTGCTGCCAGTGTACCTGCATAAAGGTGCATTTGTTCTCTGGGGAACAGTTTTGGTTTTATGCTTGTGTCAGTCTGTCTTCGTACTGTAACGTGGCACTCTAATGTTGCTTCAGCACATTTCTGCCTCCTTGTTAGAAACTTGCAATTCTTTTCAGTCATAAGATGTTTTTTGACTTTTATAAGGTTGACACTCTGAACTGATTTGAATCATCTGGGAAAATAACTATGTAATAAAGCAAATTAATTGATTATGTTGACCTCATGTATGTTTTTTAACTTTTGAGCTCAGATTAATTTGCACCCCTCTAAGCATCCTGATGTAGCCTTGTAATGGCACATACAGAATATCCTCTTGTGAAATGCTTTTTTGCATGTACATTTCATAAAAAGAGTTTTTTGTATCGGTTCTTTGATTGCAGTTTGTTTATTTTAAAAGGTTTTACTGAATGCACACAGTGGGAGTGGAGTTGGCTTTTATCCACATGCCTGTATCTCAGATCCGCTGTGTTTCTCTCTCTTATCTTAATCTAACAAAACTTTCTCACAGTGATTTCCTCTGTCTGCTGTACGAGGAAGTGCTTAATATAGGGGCGATCACTGAGCTTATAATCATATAGAGGGAGATTAAAGAACCCACTTCAGCACATGGACAAATGTGTGACCAGTGAAAGGCTGAAGTGGCACCTGCGCTGCTATCTTGTTAGCAGAGTCACTTCTGATCAGCGCCCACAGCGCTTTCCTTCACTCGCCATCAACAGCTCCTTTCAACACAACTTGTCCTCATGTCATACATTTACAGGAGTTATTTGGGTTTGTGTAAAGCTGCATGCTTCAAAGCCAGTGGAGAAATGACACAGTTGTTAAAGAATGCCAGTGTGATTACTGGAGAGTGGGTATGAGGTTAGCTGTGCTGCTAAATGAAAAGGAACGATAACAGCATGTGAACGCAGCAGCTGCTCGGCCCGGCTTAGTCACTCTGTGGGACGGAGGATAATAAAAGTGGTCAGAGGCTCGGCCACTGTGTCACATCAGATAGGACGCGTCATTCAGCAGATAACAAATATGCAAGGGCACAGGATCCGGAGATATGATCTGACCCACTGGTAATGCCAAAGAGCCCGGCCCACAAAGGAATGGTAATCTTTTGTGATGTGCTCTCAGCGACGTGGTCAAGCTTCGCTGAATATCCTGTGTATGTGTGTGCCTGTGTGTGTGTGGTGTGTGTCTGTGTGTGTGTGTCTGCATCTTGGGAGGAGGGACAGGCTCTGCAGCTTGCTGCTAGGAGAGAAAACACAGACATAACAGCTTGCCTGTACAAACACCTGCACCATACATACAAAGCAGCAACACAAGAAACTAAGCTTGCTATCATCTTACTTCAGACTTTTAAAGTAACCAGGCATGTAACAGCTAAACTGAAAACAGCCTTAAAATCACTGTGATCATCATTATTAGTGCTGATTATCTGTCTGCGTTTAAGGAGAATAACTTGACACTAAATCCAGTTTTCTTTGGGAAACAGCACATGTGTAGTCAGTCACTTTCTTAAGCTTTCTGCTGGTAGTGCTTCCTTTTTAAAGAGTTGATTGCAAAATAAGTTCAGCTCACCTGGTCTGACTACAAGACTAAACAAGCTGACAACATTCCTCTCACCTCTGGCTTTCACCCCGTTTGGATTTTGATGAATTCTGTAGTCATCTGCTTCAGAACTGTAATAAATTGTTTTCACCTTTGAGCTTTTTTTTGTGGATATTAAATTTCTAAATGAACATTTGGCTGTGGAGGCTATGGCACGACTCACTGGGCTTTGAGTATTGTGTGTTCAGCAGAGGGACAGACGCCAGCAGACAGCTGCTGCTGCTGCTGATGACTGCACCTATGAGAGAGTTGGGGATAGACTGGAGATTCTGGAGGAATAAACACCTAAAGTCTCGCTGGATTCTGCCCTGATCCAGAGCTCAGAGTTTATGATTACAACTTTTGGCATTCACCTCAACCTTCAAATGATCCAGCGATCAAACTTGAGAAAGTGACGCAGTGTGAAAACTCCTCTTTTTGGAGGGTGTTGTAGAAGGTGATGACTTCATAAAAGATGACAAGAGACTTTCGAGGCTCTGTTCAAAATTCTCAAAAGAGGCTTCAAATGTCACAAAATGATCTTCTTTACAGCCCTTCTATCTTTAGTTACAACTCATGTGTGGTCTCCTCTCCAATGCTCAGCCTTCAGCCAAGCTGGGACACTTTCCTCAGTAACATTCATTCTAAAAAAAGCCTAAAACAAACATTCAAACCCTGTGCACTTCTTCACCTCTGCACACATGGACAATCATTGCGTGAAGACGGTGTTGGATCATCTGTTTTGAAAAGTTACAAAAAATGTCGGACACAGGCCCAATTCCAGCTACAGCAAGATATTAAGAGTGCTTTTTGTGTACTTAAAGGCTGTTTATCAGCCATAAGGAAACCACTTTCACATCCCACATACTTCAAAAGTCATCTATACATAAACAGAATCATAGTCACTGAGATACGGATCAAATGTGCTGCTCCTATCTCACACTGCATTAAGTGCCAAGCTTCATTTCAACTACAGCAAAGTTAATCTACTTAGCGATTACTGGCATGTTGTTTGTATTCTGTTGCTGTGAGCTGCCTCACAAGGGAAAAGGTGTGACCCTCTCTTGTCTCAACACATGTTGAATGTGATCCGTCATTATAGATACACACTTAAAGCGCTTCCATATCACACATCATTAAGCACCGCTCAGTATCCAGAAGTTGCACCATGACGCTTGTGTGACACGACACCTCACTGTTTACCACCGTCGTCACCTCGTTACCGCCGCATCCCCCCTTCACACACGCCCACTCCCTTTCGACCTGGGGGGCACACCCGCTCTATAATTAGGAGCCACTGTAGTGCCCTGCCTCTCATTTGTGCCCCCCCCCCCCGCCCCCTTCACTAATGGCACCAATTTGTATTCACTGTCAGCTCTGATGAGCTTTCATGCGGAGAGATGGCCTTATCACAGGGCCTCTGGCTCCCATCACCTAAGCCCCTCTCCTGCTGCCTGCCAAAGCCTGGCTCGTTGACGGACAGGCAGAGAGGGTGCGGGGGCAGGGGTGTTTGTGGGGGAGGTACTGCACATTTGTCTCCATTTTCATGTAAACTCTTGTAACACCAGACAGATGTGCTGTGGTCCTGAATCAGTTGAAAAAACAAGAAGAAAAAAGGACTTTATGACTAAAACTTAAATTTGACGTATTATTGGTGTCTCTTCAGTCAATCTTCCTGTTTTTAAGGCTTCAAACTACAACCCCGTGATGCGTTTAAAGCCAATAATGTCTGCTGGTGGTGTGCACATTATCAGAGTTCTCACTCAAAATAAAATTAACACCTTTCTCACTCAGTCTGGCAATGACGTGTAAAGGTAGAGATCCAGCTGAGGAGGATGTGAAATGTGGAGAACTGGTAAGGAAGGGGATCCTCCCATGAGAGTCTTGATCTAATCGCACACATCTGCACAAACACAGCTCTGTTTTAACTGACATGTGTTTTATTAACAATCTCCATTTCAACAGTGACACATTTTGGCCCATTCCCAATCACGTGTCAATTTCTACAATCCTTCTGCAACCATTTTGAGTATTACTGTAAATGTAATGCATTTTTCAGTTGCAGGGCAAACTTTAAGAAAACATAACTGGTTGCTGCCTCCATTTAAAGAAATTTGAGTTCTTTAGATGACTTTAAATGACACAAATGCAGCTTCTGCAACTTAGCGGTGAGGATGGCTGCTGCGGCCAGGGCCAGGAGACGTGAGGAGGTCAGAGGGCGCCGGGCAGTAGTGGCAGTGCTTTATGTTCTGGTTTAATCTGGGATTAGCTCAGGGTCAGTGTTATCTCTCCTCTGCCTGAGTGGAATCAGGAAACAGGGATTGCCTGGAGTAAAGTGGCATTACTAGATGGCCTGTTCAGAATTGCAATGAGCTTGTGTTCAACAGGGGTAAAGGAAAGAAAGAAAGAAAGAAAGAAAGAAAGAAAGAAAGAGAGAGAGTGCATGTCCAGTGTGATTCACAAGGCTCAGGTTCATAACCTCTCTGCCAGATCCACATGCACTAAGACTGTGAATTACTACACCCTGTGTATTAATGAATCACTGGTATATGGTAACGGTCTAGCCACAGTTATGTGCATACCTTCTGGTTTCCTGAGTACATTTAGCATGGTAAATTCATTTTAATGGTGGTTTAGTACCGAGACTACAGGAGGTAGCAGGAAAGCATGCGCTCAAGTGTTTTTATCGGAGGAACAAAGGAGCAGCACTGCAGAATTTGCAGAAAAACTTTAAAGAAGCAGCCACAAAGACTAAACATAAAACCCCAGAGTGAAAGAACCCTGTTACCTTTAGCCTCACTTATCTTAACCCGACATGTTTCAGTTTCATGTCAGACTATAATCCCCAGATACTGGACACACTCAGAAGCACAGACACACTCTACCATCTCTGGTTCTGCTGTCTGGTTCCAGCGGGTGGTGCACCTGGGAGCTACATCAGCTATGAGAACAGCACAGCCTTGTTGTAATGAAGATGGATCTTCTCTCCATCTCCCTCTCTCTGTAAAATGTTAAAGCTAGTGAAAATGGAGAGGTCTTAAACTCGGGCCCTGTGGGAATGTTGAAAGAAAAATACTGAACCCTGCTGTGCTTAACCAAAAACAGAACGTGAAGAGACGCAGCAGACAGGTTGAGAGATTGTTTGAGGACGAGGCCATTAAAACCGAATGAATCCACTGTCTCACAGCACAAATACTGCCTCAGAGTTCTGCTGCTTTATAAACTCACAATATCTGTTGTCAAATTTCAGCACCAAAGTGATTTTTAATAGCTGAATCTGTCATTTTTATAAGAATCTGCTTGGGGGTTTCCATGGAAAATATTTACTTTTTATCACAAATGACACTCTCTCTCATAAATATTATTCAGTGTTGATCTTTGTGATATTTCTGGTGTGACAGAGAATATATTATGCTAATGTCAACTGCCAGACACACCAAATTGCATCAAAAGGAATCAAAAAGGCAGGTGTATACTGCCAGAGGCTCACTTCCACCTCAGGTATTCAAATTTCTTTTGTTATTATCCTCATGTTGACAGTTTTTCATGCTGTGCTCCGGTGAAGTAAGTGTGCATCCTCTGCAGTTCAAGAAGTTTTCATTAAAAAAGAAAAAACAGTGGGATTTGTGTTCCTGAGCACGAAATTTTAATTATTTTCATGACAGTTAGCATGACAGTCTTTCCCCAACCTTAACCAAAGTGCTTTTGTTGCCTGAACCTGATCACAGATGGGAGTCAAGCCCTGGATTCTTATTTGAGAGTCAGTGGAAGACAGTTATGTTGACTGTCACAAAAAACATGACATTTATGTCTGTGTACCTGAAATTGTTAGATTACATCCTGTCACTATTTAACGAGATACCTCGAGACTGTGTTGTTATTTGTATCAACGGAGCAACATCTTCTCCTAAAAAAATATTAAATTTTAAGGAAAAAGAAACTTTCTTGGCAGCTTGAATCCACCCCTGAGAAAACTCCGTCAGACGGGGCTGAGACATGTCTCACAGCGACAATACATCCTTGTGTCTCTCAGGTGCATCCTGACAGGCCAGTGCAAGATTTACAATTGAACAGACACAGGATATGGCAACCTAATGTATGTGACACCAGTGACCCACTATCATGGCCTGTGCTTATGAATGCCTTATTTGTTGAAACGGTGTGGGGTCACAGTGTGGGAGGCCAGTTGTTCTTCCTGTTCTTCCTGAGAATGACAGGGAGGCAGGATAGATAGTGACAGCAGCCATTGTGGCTCAGCTCCAGGTTTCTTCCTCCCACCAGGCTCCTGCTGCTCCTTTACCCTCAGTGAGTGCCACCTCAGCGCTTCCTTGGGTGGCAGGGTGAAGGAGAAGTTGTGGGTTGGGGCAAGTGAGTCTTTAACATTTTATTCCCCATGTGAAGATATTCAGACCTGCCAACAGTCACACATAACAAGAGGCAGATGATGTTGACAGAAGCAGGAGGCTGATGGGACATCCCTCTCTTTTATCTCTCCTTTGAACAGAGGCAAGCGATCAGTTGAGTTCCGATGAGTCCCTGATTCCCAGGCCTTGGGGACAGGAAGTGGGATTAGGAGACAAATCCCATATTTCCATGTGTATGTCAGCATTGTCATTGCATTTTGCCTCATCACTTTCTTTCTCTATTCAAAAAGCGCTCATCTGAAATGAAGGCGATTAGCCTTTTATAAACAGCTCTGTGTTCTCGGCTGCAGCTGTATCACTGGACCCGTCAGCCAGGGGAAGCCCCAAATCGTCTGCATCTCTAACACATGACCCCGAGGGATCAGGGGGTCACGGGGCTAAAACCACAACAACACACACACACACACACACACAGACACCTTTCCAAAATCATATTAATGGATACCTCAAACTATGATACACCTGGTGAGAAAGAAGTGAGAAAGGAACCTGGTGACCCCTTTGACTCCGCCCTCTAATGTGGCAGTTCAGAGCAGCTACAAACACATTTGATTTCCAACAGGTAGTACAAAGTCACTCAGTTGATCCTAATCCTAACCCTAACCCTAATCCCTAACCTCTTCTGGACCAGCTCATTTGTAGCCACTACGGGGGACCTGTTCACCGGTCACAAGACAGTAAAGAGCAAAAGTCTCCAAATCCACCGTGCTGTCTGATGCTGTAAGCCTACTGTTCCTAAGCCACGGTCGTTTTAAAGGGTCTTCTAAGACTCTGTGCTCTTATCCTCTTTCAGAGTCAGAACAAGATAATAGGTTCCCTTAAGACGCTAGGAATCAATCTGCTGAGACAGGCTGTCTCCAACTGGCTAATTTATGTTTCTTTGCCTTCTCAGTGGTTCTGTTTTAGTTGATATATTAAAAAAATGTTCTGCAAAATAATCCAGACTGTTGAAACATTTCCAAATAAATATCTGCATGTTTTTTCAGAACCCAAACCCTAGATTGTGTTCACAAAATGTTATCAGTTAATTTCATTTCCTGTATTCAACAAAGCACTTTGCTCTATACAGTGACATTACAATGTCCTGATTGTTTTGGTGCTCATTCCTTTTAATCATTTTAAATCTGTGTTTACGTATCCAGGACCTAAGAATATTTTTGAAGTTAAGACTATTTTTAAGTCATTTTGGCAGGCCACGCTCTACGCCCATGTAAGGTGGTGTTAAGGAGATAGTGTCACGGAGGGGGGGTTGTTTGCGGGGTCACCGAGTTTACCAAGCCGATTTAGCCATCCCAGTTTGTCACTGGTAATCTCCCTGTAGCTAACAGGGTGATAAAGACGGTCCGATAACCGCGGGAGATGGATAAAGAGAGGAGCAGACAGAGTGGGTGAGAGAGATCTGTATGTGTGTGTCTGTGTGAGCGTGTGCGTGTGTGTGCAGGACTTCTTGGACCTCATCTCTCTGTGTCTCACACACAGGTACAGATAACATGCATAGCGTGCACATGTACACACACGCAAGTTAAGTACCTTGCACACATCAAGTGTGACTGATGGTTTTGACATGCGACAGCTGGAGAAATTTAAACACAATGTAATCATGAGATACAATAATGCTGTAATGGATACGAGTCAGAAGTGTCTATTACAGCAGAGCCTGGACACACGCAAAACCGGCAAGAAAGCTAAGCAGAAATGAGGTAAGTCCAGATGGAAGATACAAGACAGAGGAAAGCAAGAAGTGTGTGAAAGGTTCACATTCGTTCCTCTGAGGTGGAATATGGAGGTGTTTTCTTTGGCCAAGCTGGCCAAAACCTCAGTCCTCAGAGAGAGAAGGAGAGACACAGCCAAAGCATCCTCGTTTTCTTCTTTTCATACCCCTCCGTGCGGCCTCTTTTTGCCCCACCATAAACACTTCATTTCTTTCCCAACTCAGGCAATGTGCTTTCTAAATAACAGAAGGCTTCTCTTTTTTTATTCTCACATTCCCACCTGAATCCAATTAATTTGTAAAGGTTAGACCTTTGTAGTCAAACTTTGCTGCCTGCGTGCACCAGGAGCTATTTAATCATAAATACGTAGCTCAGACGAGGTAAACTTGATGGGTCTTACCTTTCACTGCCAGCACGGCACAGTCTCATTTAGTCCCTAGCTTTTATTTCAACACATTAAGAGGAAATGTGCTTGTCAAAATGTATTTAGTGACTTCAGATGCAATCAGGTTAAACAGTAATATGCAGGAACTTTTTCAGATGAAATGTCCCTCCCCAGGTTGTCTTGGCTCCGGCTACATGACCATACATCTTCATTTCAACAATGTGTATATATTACAGGACTCAAATGGCCAGGAATAACAGGCTGTAAAGTTTGATTTACTCATTCTGACTGCATCAAACTGCACAAAGCCTGAACTGTGGTTGTGGCCTAGTTAGCTATAGCTGTAATGCCGGACTAGAACAGCTCATTCCAGCAGCATTTTGTCTAGCTGGGATCTGGCTGGTGGCAAAAAGATCAATTCTCCTTGTTTCTCCTTTCAGCCGTGTTCTGTCCTGCTCTTGGAGCTGAAGTACCACTGTGATCGAAAGTCGTCCTCTCAGCCCGACCTCCCTCTGGTACAGCAAAGTCCGAGGAGACAAAACAAACCCTCTTCCTCACTCATCACTTGATTGCCTTGCAGCTCTCCAACACACTGAAATTGGCAAAGTGACCTTGATGAGGGAAATACCAACTGTCAATCATCGATTGCCAGGACTTTTTACACATTCACTTAAGGGCTCCCCTTTCAAGTTTGATCAATATCAGCCAAAAAGAAGTCAGAGAGTAACTCAGAGGAGTGGCTATTAGGGGAGCAATGAGCCTCGGGGAAGATGGGGCATTTTAAATGGGCAGCCTTTGCCGGAGAATCGGACGAGGGAGGGGTCTCAGTGCACAAGCCATCGAACTGCACCAGCACGTTTCTAAAATAAAGACACACACTTCTTCTTGAATCTATGTGGCTGTCGTCTGCCAACACGGGGACACAACAGGCCAGCGTGAAAGAAAATGTTATTGGTCACGCATGATGACCACAAACAAGCGGCCAGTGTCTACTCACTCGGTGATGTCACTGTGGAGAGCACTTCCTAAATCTTCCATTCATTACAGGCACTAAACAAAATGTCAGAGGCTTCAGGAGAGCTTGAAGTAGAGCCTGATAAAGCACCTTTACACAGGCTAAAAGATCCTTTATTTGTTACAACTTAGGGAGTGTCATTTCTGTAGTTTCCTTTATTCTCACTAAGTTAATAAAACATGGGGATGTAGCTGTATAAGAGGCCAAGAGTGAGCAAGAGACACAGGGAGTCAGAAAAGCAGACAGGTTGTAAAAAAAACCTCCACAGCCAAACTTATTTGGCTGAGAAAATTAAAGAAAAAGGGCAAAATTATAACCCCAACTGTGTATGGTAAACATCCATCGCAGTTTACACACCAACTCTCTGTTCTTTTCTTTGACCTACTTCACACTCGCAGTTTCTGCTCAACAATTGATTGTTACTAAAATTCTTAGTCCCCACTTAAGTTGTAATAAACAGGAATTATCCTCTGAAAGCTTTCAGCAGTGATCTCAGCAGGGTGAAAATACCTGTTAAGTATCCATCTTTTACCAGCCATTTTTCTTTTCATTAGAAGATTAATCCTCCTTTTACATGAAAAACTCTCGAGACAGCAGGACAAAGAAGAGAGCCAAACCTTATGTGTAACCCCTGCATTCCTCAGAAAAGCTGAGCCCATAAATGGGAATTAAAGTAAACTACATAAAGGCAAAAGTGTCAGGTGAAAAAGTGGATGCCCTGTCTCGTTATTCCTGGGGAGCATATTTGACATGGAATCAACCGTTAATCCAGAGAAAATCCTGCTGTTTTTTTTTCTACCTCGCTGCAGGTCGGTGGGAAGCAGCTGAGAGATTGCTGGGCTGCGATGCCACTAAGCCACAACTATAAGCATCCCACTCTGGCAGCGTTTTCGGCCAGAGCTCTGCACTTCCCGTAATGACTCATTGATCTGAGCTCCTCAATCCCTGCCTGCCTTATCTCAGCTAATGGCGCGGCATCATGGTCTGTCACAGGCTGCAATCTCTCCCAGAGACTGAGTGCACTTAGGGGTCAGCGCTGCCACTAACCAGTGGTGCTGCGCTATCGCCAGGTGGGGGGGAAGAAAGCTCTGTGCAGCCTATCTTTCTGAACACTTGCTCCTCTTATTTGACAGGTCCACACTCCCTCTAACACCCATTCTGTTGGTTTGTGGAGTGGGGTGATATACTATCCCCTTAGGACTTCCTGTTATCATTTCAATAACAAACTCAAACTTTTACACACCCATGATTCTACTGGGTGCATTACAGACTTGCTTTGACCCCAAACATTTGGAGCTTATAAAGGAAGACCTCGACATAAACCCAGGAAAGGTTCCCAAATCCACTGTCATTTATAACCTCTGAGGCTGGCATGACAGAGCACAGCAAGTGGGAGCAGAGAAGAGGGCTAATGGGAGAGGAAGAGTGAATGAAAAGTCTTTATGGAGCAAAACAGCTAAATTTAACACAATTCATGTCCAAGCAAAGACTCACTTTGCCTGCTTTCCTTATTGGCCAGTGCTACTGAGAGCACAGATAGAAAGCATTTTTGATGAATGTAGTGAAAAACTGCAGCCACAAACACTGCAGGCTTTGTGATGTGTGTTTTTAATACCACTGTCCTTCAGGGTCACTGAACTGGGAGAAAGAGTGACGCAGCCCCAGCATGCATTTCCTTAAAGAACCAGTCCAAATGCTGCAGTGCATCTACTCTGTGCACAGCAACAGTCTATTCACTGGTCACAATATTAATCCCTTATGACCTGGGGTCAGCGCTGGGTCTACATAAAGAGGGCCTACGTAATGAAAACACAACACAAGAAGAGCCGATCGAATCCCCGCCTCCTCCATACAAACACACACACACATCCACACACACAGCTCCTCATCATCATCCCTCTTCCTCATTAACCCGAGGAAAGCTGTCTCTCTAGACTCAGTCGTGCCTGAGGTGACATCCGCACATGGCAGCAGACATACAGACAGCTTGACAACTGTGGAAATATACCGAGAACCAGCAAAAAAAATCAGAACTCAGCCTCCCTGCGAGATTTTAATGACTTGTCCGTCTTCTCTGACTCGGGTTTAAGTCAGTAACAGCGGGACACACCTGACAGCCCTGACACTTGACTGACAGGCAGGATATCCTACGCTGTGACCCTGCAGCCCTCCTCTTGAGCAGTTCTGGCAGCGAGTAATGAGCTACAGGAGAGGTCGGAAGTACTGACTGCAAAGTGGCCAAAATACTGTTTTTTTTAAGAGCAAATTCCTAGATGGTAAAGACAAGGAACCAGCAGGGAGGAGGTATCCCAGGCTGGAGAGGTTTTTCAGTGGGAGACGAGTGTAAATGAGATAATTGTGGATACCTCTGCTTTATCCCAGTTTGAGGCAATGTTCTGCTTTGATGGACCTTTAGGGCTCGTCTTTGGAGTTAAAAGCGCAGTGGGTGTTTAAACCAAACATAGAATGGTTTTAAAAAATGCAACAGTTTGTCTCATAGGGGGACACGTTGCTACAGGTATGGAAAAGATTAAAAATGATCTGAGTTCAGTTTGAGAGATAAATGTATGAGTGTGAAGGCTTATCAGCAGCAAAAACACGGCACAGAGGTTTATAATACTGTTAAGAGGTATCTTATAGTTTATGTTATCTTCCCTCTCAGCTATCATGAAGTTTATGGTAGAACATGTCAGGAATGTGCACTTGTGTCTATTTAACTGGCTAATGCAGAGTTGTTGGAAGATGTTTTGTTGAGTTACGGTTAAAGGTGAATTTAGTTGAACTTTTTTAGTTGGACGACCCTGCATTCTTTTCTGTATCATGCTTAAATTATAATCCTCAAAGTTACCATTTTTACATTCCTTCACTC
The DNA here is from genome assembly GCA_029814765.1 of Acanthurus leucopareius. Taxonomy (NCBI): domain Eukaryota; kingdom Metazoa; phylum Chordata; class Actinopteri; order Acanthuriformes; family Acanthuridae; genus Acanthurus; species Acanthurus leucopareius. The sequence goes on from JAQMCX010000029.1 coordinate 12,630,577, forward strand.
ACTTTTGGATAAAAGTAAAGGTGGGAGGATAAGTGTTGTTTCATCACTGTCATTTATTTGCATTGTTCCATTTATTTTGACAGAGAATGATGGTCCTCTTTGTAGTAAAGAGGACGTTGCTAAATGTGTGTTGCTGGAAAAAATAGAGAACGTAATGGAAACTTCTCAAAACTCCCTCCATGCATTGCATTCTCAACAATGTCAACAAGTGCATCCAAGTCTCAGTGTGCAGTTTCTGAGGCGCACGTCAGCTTCGCCTGCAACCTTTGACAAATACATTTAAATACAACTATAGAATCTGTTACTCTCAAATGCCAAAGATCCATAAAAATCCACCGTGAAAGGGAAGTGCCTCGTTCTCACACTCTTTTCGTGGCCCTGAAGCATTTAGCAATTAACCGTCAGTTGATATGAAACCCGTCATGGGTCGAATCCTTCATGTTCCAAAAGACAACATTATTAGATTTTTACACTTTGCCAAACAGAACAAAACTCAGCTCCAATGTGTAAGCAGTTAATCTGGCATGTTATCATTGGCCTCACTGATGCACAGTAGAAACACAGAGAGCCAACGGTGATAATCTCACTAAATTTTTCAATAATCAGTCTTAAAGTTAGAGTGAAAGGTCACGGCAACAAGCTTTCATTGTGTTTAAACGACCTCATTTTTTCTTTTCATTATCAATTGGCTTAAACTTCTCCTAAAGAGTCCATCTTACTTTACAGTGGATCAAGACTTCCTAAATCAACAGCACATCAGCCTTTATCTCAGGCTACACACACTTTGCATTTCCATCTTGATAGAGGTGCTTCTATCTCAGGACTACATGTTAATCTGATTTGGACAGGAAAACACTCCTAATGCTTGTGTTTGGCTGCTCTCCACTTTCGCTCCCCAGCAAGCCAACCACACTTTCTCTCACTCTCTCCACATCAACACTGCAGGCAACGCACAGCTGTGAACAAGACAGAGCCTCTCGCAATCCTCCCAGCTCCTGTCCCGCCTGCATGATGTTTCTGAAAAATATTTTAATTGACACAGCAATTAAGCGAGACAAGTCAAAACGGCGCTCCCCTGGAACCTGTGTGAGGGGAGAGAAATCCGCTTCCCCGGGCAAGTTTATCTTGAGAATGTAGAGTATTTATCAGAGAATTATGGCTTGTATCTGGGCCGAGAAGTTCACTGCAAAGAAAATATTTGGGAATTTATGTGATTAACTGCAGTATATCACCACCGAGAAGGGTGGGAGATTAATTGGTTTGCATTACGATTAAAGGGTCAAGCCAGTGCTTTTGCAAATTTTAACCCATTTAGCCCTTTCAATGCTACTCATGTTCGATAACTGCCATGCAGATAATTACATTTTCGTGCTTTTTGTTTATTTCCAAGCATTTTTTAAATTACTTTTCTTTGGAAAAACTACTTATACAGGCCTGTAACCTGCTGAAATAATAATGGTAAAGACAATGCTCCAATTTTTTGCACCAAATACATTCAAACACAAACTTTAAGATGTAAGTTGATTTTGTATTCATGAATTAAAAGGTCAAATGATAACTCTCAACTATATCAACTTAAAAAACAATGAATTTGATTCCAGTCAAAACTTTCACAGTCTCAAATAAGTTTTGAGTTGACTGTCATCACACAGTGATGTTGGTGGACGTCACACAGTTACATCACAAAGAACACATTCAAACAGTTAAAAAACTGTCATAACTTGGATTATGGTCAGCAGTAGAGTCCATACAATTTGCAGTTAAGGTGTAAGACATGCATTACTGTACTGATCCTTGTGAGACTCGCAGTATATTATCCATTTCACTGTTTGCATAAACCACACTTGGTTTTGGAAGCGACATAATGTGGGTGAGCTGCTATGCAGCACAGACAGAAAAAATCTGGGAACATTCAATGAAGTAATATGATGCAGACAATGAGTTTAAAGACATTTCTACATGTACACAATATTGCATATTTACTTTAATCTGTATTTCCAAGATGATATAATACATATTTTTAAAAGCAGCAGTTTTTCCAAGTAGTGTCCTAACATGAAGGAGATACAAGTCATAAATAAACATCCTCTCGCTCCACAGCCCAGTGAGGTTAACAATGACGTACTGCTGGCAAGGGCTCGTTTTTTCAGATGATATTTATCACAATCTCCCTCAAGGCCTTTTTATTTCCTAACAAGCATGTGAGGGATGAAGTCTGAACCAAGGCTGCAGCTTCGAGTCCTGCTGAAATGGAGCATTTAACAGTAGCATAACATCCAGCTCTTGCCAATTCCTAATTTCTGATAAAATCGACTGCATGCCACGTTAGACAGAGTAAAGATCTAATGGTACAGTTGCATAGTCTCGTATCCTACATCTCCTGTTTAAAGAGCATTTAATTAAATTGAAATGCTTTGCAAGAGATTGGTCACAGCGGACCTTTTTTCACCATGCAGTCCAGTTCAGTCCAGTTCAGTTCAGTTCAGTTCATTGCACTTTGGAACCATAATTTTAACTGTTCCACTGTCAAAATGTGGATGGTGTGAACAGAACCACTCAAATCTGTCTCGTTTATTTGTTACCCTTCAGCTGAGGTATTTATCATGCTGATCCGATAATAAAAGGTGGAGTAAAACATTGCAGTGCATTGATTGGTCATAGAAAATCAGCAACCAGAATCGTCTTATCATTTGCCCTCTGATGGAGGAGTTCACAACTCTTTTTTTTTCTAGTAGCCCTTTGTTTTCCTTGTGCACTTGTTGCAATAAACAACAACATATTGAGAAGACAGAACCTAAAATGAGTGAGAAGGGAGTGCGCTGAGCGAGAGAAAGACGAGAGGAAAAGTTGGGGTGAATGCGAGCAATGCAGAGGAAAAGATTTTCAAACCAAGAAAAATTTTGTCTGTTGTTTTCCCACTGCTGAAAAACCAAAGGAGATTAGCCCCCAAACCCCAAATAACCACCCGGCCTAAATTTAAATGCACTGTCCGCCATGGAATTGCAAAAAGAATACAAGGTTTAGGTACATTTTGTATGGTAACATATGGTTCTAATACAGATTGTGTACAATGGAAACACGCCTTGAGTGAGATACAGAATCCATTAACAATAGAATGATAATGTCCTCGGGCATATCAACACATATTTAATATCACGTCAGCATCCATCACAATAAAACTCAAAATATAATGGAGAATTAAAAAGGAGAGGAAACCCTTTGACAGGTAACCTTTCAGGTGTGTCAGTGACTGTTCCGGGGTCATGACAGCTCTTTTCAGAGCTGCTTCAGACTTCCCCTCTGGTGCTTAACGCATGAAAGCAAATTTTGCTGACATCTCATGAGGCAACCATTGCCAAGCAGCTGAAGCATGTTGCTAAGAGAGAGAACGGGGGACGTGTTGAACTGTGAGGGATGAAGAGGCAGAGGTCGTCCCCAGCTGTGAGACGTCGTCGCTGCGTCTCTCAGCATTCTGGAGTCTGAGAGGTAAAGCTATTTCAGAACTTCATGCAACCCCACAAGGGGTTTCTCTTCCCCACATATTTTAAAAAAGTGAAAACAGCAAGCTAATATTTAAAGTCTCTGTTTACTCTCTTGTTGATTGATTTTAAGGGTTTTTCCTGTACTGCTGCCTTTGCTCCAGCTAGAAGAAACTTTTCCTTCAACCATGCAAATTACAATAAATGAAGTCATTATGGTTTTTTTTTATTTTCAATGCTAGTCCTCATCTTGAAACAAAATGTGTGTTTTGCTGTTGAGAGGCCATTGACGTGCGACAAAAAAGCATTACAATAGTGTTGCTCATGTGTCTCAACTTATGAACAGCAGGATTAAACCCTGTCCCATGAAATCTAAACTGGAACCACCTGTCACATCAAAAGCAAAAACAGACACTCAGCGGGAATTTTTATTTCCAAAGCAATACTTCACCACTGAAAACAACTTTTAGATTCTAGCTGAAAAACAACTCAAAAGTCAGAAAATCCGCTTGATTTTCTAACAATGTCCAGCAGAGCCTGAGAGTCCTAAGGAGCCTTGGAGATTAACCCACAAACACAAACACATGACTGAGCTTTACCGTGGCCTCGCAGCCTCGACACGCTCACCCAAGAGTTAATGCCACACTGCATTCAATCCCAAAAGAGCGTCATTAAAAGTGCAGCATCTCACCTAACCATCATTTATCTCTCCACCGCTAATTAGTTCCGATCAATTACCTTTACTCAATGCTGCTTCCACATTTAAGAAAACAGGAAGAGCTGCTTATTCATTGCTGCTCTTTTGCAAGTCTTTCAAATATTCCCTCGGGTTGGTTCCACTAGCGAAGGCCTTTTTTTCCACCGGGAAGCCTCCATTAAAAAGCCATCGCTCACCTCCGGGTCCAACGCGTGAGAGAGGTGGGCCCTGGGACCCCCTGGAACCCCTCTCTGGTCGTGCATTATGACGGGAAAAGGGGAGGTTAACTGACTTAATTAGAGGCTTTAAGTTAAGATAGAAAACAGTCATCATCGTGTAGCCTCATTTCTAAGCTCCGTCTGACAGAATTATGAGTTGAGGTGGAGAAACCCTGCAAAGGTGGGTGATGATATTAGTCATTAACCACCTGAGGTGGAGTCGGGATGTTTGTTCATGCGGTGAAGGCAGCAGCCAGCCACAGTGGTGACAAATGCATGGATGGCTGCCTGATTAAACACCAGGGGAGCTCTGCAGTTGGACGCGTCCAACACTTACTGACAGGATTTTTCTGAGGGTGCAACTTTGTACCCTGGAAAGTTCATCCAATAAACGCCTTTCACCCTTTTTGCAACCCCACTCTTAATTGAGCACCCTTGCTGTCCATCTTTTATTTCCAACCTGGAAGGTAAAACATAAGCATGTCAAAACTGTGAAGGTGGGAGAGGACAAATGGGGGTAAAACCCGATCCACACTGTAGCCCACGAGAGAGACTTTGGACTGCTTCAGAGCTTCCAGGGAAAGAAGTAGGAGTGAAATACAAGCCTGCACTCTGCCTGCCTCTCTGTCCCCTTTTCTCTGTCTCACCCTCCCTCTGTCAGAGCGGTTCATCTTGGACTCCAGGCCCGTTTGTCTTCTCACAGAAAGGAAATGCAAAGTAGGCTGCTCCGAAACTCTGGGAAACGCCACAGGACGTCCCCGGGGGGATATTAAATACAGCCACTAAGATCCACACAGTAAAGTGGCAATAAAGTATTCATTAACCCTGCATTGAAGGGCTAAGCAGGAAAACAAGCGACCGAGTTACCAAGTCAAACAGGGATTTAGCACACAGTAAAGCCACCCCTTCTCATCTCAAGATTTACAAAACAATGAGGGGACTCGCAGGGCTCAAGAGCATGTACATCCCGCTCAGACAAGCAGGGAGATCAGAGAATCAAAGGAGGGGGCTGAGTGATTGAACAAAGTGAGCATCATTAGGGCATTACCAAATAGTTTCACAAACATTACCCCTGATGCTCATAATCCTCTGTGCTTTTATGTTGCAACACATCGCCCACTTCTGGTTTGGCAGCGTGCCAGGCTGGAGTGGAGGATGTAAACAGTGCTCTCCTCTTGACTTTCATTTTCCCTCCATCAGAGGACCTCATTTTTCACCTCCATTCAGAACCGCTGTCCTCCCTTTGCAGCTCCACAGCGGTGCTCCGTGGACCTGGAATGAGGAGCCTATAGGCGGCGCAGAGAAAGGCCTGTGGGACGCTGAGCGCCGCATTCATTGACAAAAAAGGCCTGATGCCAGTTTGACGCCCACCCCCAGGTCTCCCAGAATGTGAATGAACTTCTGTGAATAAGAGGCAAACCTACACAAACACCCCTGCAGCTATAGGACCTTCACAGGGGGAAGAGTGTGTGGGCGACGCCAAACAACAACAACAACAACAACTCGGGGACTTGCATGCCAGGGTTCCACTTTTTCACTCCTTCACCAATCAAGAGGAGGCACCACCGCAGGAGGGGGCCTGAAAGGATGTGTCGTTGACAAAAAAACGGCCTGTCGGGGGGTCACCGCTGGCCCCGGCCCGGCCTCAATGGATGTGAATGAGAGTCCATCCCCACATATTGCAATTAACACCTACTCCACCAACAGGCAGGAGGCAGCAAGTGGGGAATCTCCAAATCAGCATTTCAAAAAGCACGCCACTACAAAGGCATCAAAGTGAAGGCATTGTAATATGCCTGAGTGCTCTCATGATCTAAACTCTTCAGTGTGTCTTCCAAACAGCCTCATTTCCCCATACAAACGTAGAATGGTATATGACCTCATCACTGACCAGATGAGGAGGTGTGAAGAAGGCACAAACATGCTGGGAGAACTGGGAGAAATGCTGACTGCAGTTTACTCGACAATGCTTCATTCTAAAACAATGATCAGTGCAGCACCTGGTTTCTGTCTTCTAAACTCACAACAAAGTCTACATTCCCTCTGACTTTTATAACAAAACCATGAGTAAGGCTTGATGTTTGGTACATGTTGGTTTACAGAACTAACTTGCGAGTAGAGTAGAAGTTACTGCACTTGGTCATGGAGTATTGTATCATGAAGGTATTTTTTGGGACTTGTAATATAAAGCCAAATCACACTGTGTCTGGCTCCAATTAGACTCGGTTTCAGCTTTTGATCTGATGTGTAACCCAACCAAGTCAATGAACTAATTGCACTGATTAACTACTGATTAACAGCTACCGGACACATCATACAGAACATGGAGAACAAACATGCAGAGGAAGAGTTCAATTTCACATGGCCTATATTCTTACACACTATGCATCTACAGCTCCTCTACATCTACAGGTCTTTTGTAGGTACTCAGCTACTCTAATAGTAACTTAATCCACATATCATCAGATTAGACAACCATTAAGAATTTTTAAATTAACTTTAGTAATCAGTATTTGTGTAGCATTTACCAAGATTACCATAAAGCAAAAATCAGGTGCCAGTGAACTGTTGAGCAACCTATTGGCTGTTTTATCCAATCAATGCCTTTGGCTCACATAAATCTTTTAACACAGCTGCAACTGAGCCAAACAACTGCTTGTGTCTTTAGAACCCCCCCTGACTAGTCCTGAAATGATTGAATTTACATGTTACATCATACAGTGTTGTTTATGTTGCAGGATCTGCTTTAGTTTTAAAACACCAAATCCCATTTGATTTATCCAGTTGCACTCAGATGTTTGCAAAAGATGTTCAAATGTTGGAAACTGGAACCAAACACATTGCAGGCCCTGTTTTTGCAGGGCCTAATGCACAGTCTCTTTATATGAGCAATATTTCTGCCTCAGCGACTTACTGAGCATCCTGTACTGCATTTAGCTCTACTTGCACTTCCTTATAGTTCTTTATATCATACTTTCACATTTATTTTCTGTCTCATTCTGAGGTTACAGTAAAGTGCACAGTCTCAGACATGTTGTATTGACTGTGGACCTCAAAGAAGAGAGGTCAACTTCATGGGCCCAAGCCTCAACTCTGAGACAGCGAGACGCATCTGAAACTTCATCCCCCACTGACAGAGGGTGAGAAATTATGTTGAGGTTGTGGATGAAGGGGGGGCCATGGCCTTGACCTCCCCAGTGTAGTCATGCCCTCCCACTTGACCTTTCTGAGAAACTCTCATATACTTAACGTCTTCAGGGATCTACACATACATGGAGATGGGCTCCGCGACAACTTCCTCCTGCATTCCTATTGGCCAGGAAATACACCATCTGTATACAAGGCCTATGTAAAAATGCCACAGCCTTAAACTCAAATCTACATTTCTTCTTTTGGTAGACGCTTTTTGTTCTAAGCAAAGTACACTCATTTTACCACAGTCAATAAAGATCTGAAATTCAAAAATATATGAAAGTGCTTATCCAGGGGGTCATACAATTTGTTTATTTGGGCAATAATCTTTATTTTATATTAACAAAATTACAGCTATCCAGCAATAGGAACAGCAAAGATCTTATGTTTTCTGTATGGTCATATGACCTCAGAATGCCAGTGTAAGACAAAAATTGAGATCCAAGATCATAGAAGACTGGAGGACAAAGTTAGAAAGTCTTTCCAGTGCAACTATTGTAAGAAAAAGAAGTGTAAGATTTTGGAGGTGAGGTGGTTCTTGAGATGATGACTTCAAAGTCTAAAACCTCACTATTACCATTTGGAATCCAGAAGGAAGGAACAAGAGTGAACAAGTGATGACTCGGCTTTCTGTAGCAAAGAGCGAGCTACTATGTACCTTAAACAGAGCAGGGAGGGGGTGGGGTGGTGTGGTGTGCAGGACTGGAGCCATAGGCCTGAAAGTACGAGGTTGCAGATCCCTTCAAAGGCTGGCATGCCAGCACTGCGCTCTGAATATGATACGAGTGGCTACAGACAGTCAGTGGAGGGAGGGAGGGAGACTGTACGGGAGAATTTGCGGAGGTCGAAGACAAGGCAGTTTGCTGTATTCTGGATGAGTTGTACAGGAACAGAAGAAAGTACTTTGACGGGTTGGCCACAAGCAAACTGCTGACAAGTAGGGTTTTGATTTAAAGGGGCCATTGAAATGTATTTTCCTTTGCATATTTTTACACCTCCACTGACTTCTTCCCTCCTTTCCCAAAGATTTTCAGTGATTTCTTTAAGTAACCCTTTAGAAAACACATAAAAACTAGATAAAATTCTAAAGTGTAAACTCTTTATGATACCTGGGTGCAGGTTTGAGCTGGAACCACGAATAAGTCGTAATCTGTCTGGACCATTATTCTACCTGACACCTTAATCTGCCACAAGAGAAACACTAGCACTAAGAATATACAGTGTTAAGCCCCAGCAGCGTTTCAGAGACAAAGCTAAGTCTGCATCCTCAACCTGTTTATCCGGTCTTCCCTAATGCCCTGTTTTCACAGGTGAGAAAAGACACGAAATCCCACAGGAAGTCTTAATTATGCCACCTAGATAAAGGCCCCAACGTTGAAGCTTGGCAGCTGTGCTAGATACCAAGTCCCAGGCTTAGATGAACCCCTCTGGTTCAACAAATGTATCAGGCCTGAGAACAGTACATCATTGTCTGCTAACAGTTTCCTGAACAAGTGGGTAGAATAATAAAAAAAGATGGTGAGTGACACTTTTCTCCACATCACTGTAAAGTTTCATGGAGCGTAATCACAGCTGACAGGACTTCCATATTGTGACTGACATGGTCTCCAGCTACCACAAGCAGTGCAAAACCTTGCCCAGCAGGTTTTATGATTACAGGAAATAACCGAGTACTGTCTTATTATTTGATTCAAGCATGTGGGATCATTTACTGCTCCAACATGTTTGCTCTTACTCTGCATGGACATAAAAGACATAATTGCATCAGTGCCGCTCTGTTTGTAATGGTTTGAGTGAAGCTTGAAAAAAAAAGTACAATTGTGGTTCCATAAATAAAAAGCACATGGGACGAGATGCTGCACTAGTGAGGAGAAAGTGATTCACAGTGTGCAGACAATTTGGCGGATGTTTTACAGTTTGTTGGGGAGGGGCTGACAGATGAAACAACACGCCTCTGAAAGACAAGACAGACGGACAACACTGGATCCTCGGTCGTTTTGAGAGACTATCTTGGTTCCAGTGGCACTGACAGGCTGTAATCTCATACAGGAAGCTGCTCCACAGGTGAAACTATGCTCCAAACAGGCAACACCACACTGTCAACACAACATATCCGTCTTTCTGCAGATGCTACATTAGAGCATGGCTTTAAAACCAGGGGACACCCCGGCCCTGGTGCATTCACTGCTGTTCTAAAGGCAGGAGAAGAGAAATGAGCAGGAGAGGGACGACAGACAGAACTGCAGCAGGAAACCGAGCGTTCAAAGATGAGTTGCACTATATTTAGATGGCACTCTGTCACCTTCAGTTCCCCCCGCCCGGAATAATCCCCTGGAGATGTATAAGAACCTTGTTACATGCTAACAATCCTGCACCTGCATACAAACAAAATATCCAGCAGGCACTGGCCAGATGTTGAATAACCCAGAGACAAGTACTGAAACTATTTCCTCTTTTATCAAACATTAGGACCACCCAAGCTGCCAGCGATACACTCTACAAACCTGCGGCCATATGGCATGAAAATCAAGCAGAGCAAGGTGCCAAGTGGCTATACTCTATAACACTCAAACACAATGACTCGATTCATCGGCCATCATAAAGGAGGGCTTGTGTGGGTTTAACAGCCACGGGAAGGAAAGAATAAAACAGATATTCCAGGAGCTGCAGCATCAGTGCTGGGTGGGAGGAACAAACAGCACTAATGGTTGGCTGACACAGCTATGGGATGACACTGTGACCGCAATTTTATCTGCAAAGGGAAACTGGCACCATCAGAGATGGACACGAGATTACTGCTGGATTCAGGGTCAATGTGCTGAAAGGCGCCAACACGCTCATCTTTTCGGAGGAATATCACACGTTTTACCCACACACACACACACACACACACACACACACACACACACACACACCTGACAAGGAAAGGGTTGAGAATAGGAGCAGTACTGTCTTCTTTAATTCTGATGCACATCACTGACAGATTTGATAGTTTGGGTCAAATGCAAAGCTTTATGGAAATGGATTTGTGCCATATTATATTACTGTTAATTATTGACGTGTGTAAAACAGGCTAAAATGAAATGCAAAACTCTCATTTTTTTATGTTGATTAATCTCCACACTGACGAGCCAAGAGCGGAGGTTTGTTTTAAAAGCAATAAATACAGAATCTGTGTCAGAAACTCACATGGAAATACCATTTATTGAATTCCACTGGTATTGTGCTTCAGTCCAGGTGCCAGAATTAATGTTGGCACTGCTGGTTTATTCAAAACACAGATACATAAGGGCCTTAAGTTTCTTTATGTTTATTACCTTGAAACTTGAGTTTTGTGTGGTTAAGATCTGGTTACGTTCAGGTACAAAAAAACCTCTGGGTTTGGGTGGTTGGGGTAAGAAAAATATCATGTTTTGACTTTAAATAAGTGAGCTGGATTTAACAACAAGGTTGGAAAAATGTCCTGACTGTCAGAAATTTTAAAAATAAACTTGATATAAAGTACACTGCTGCTTTTTTTCCTCCATCTGTCTTGATCATCTTCACTACATTCAAACGTAAATAAAGTACCGATTGGTCCGGAAATAAGTGTAAACACGGTCCTATCAGTCACCCATCAAACAGGGTGCGTTGTCTAGGTAACGGGCTCACAGGCAGACAGCGAATCGATCCCTGATTCCAGACCTGATGACCTGAGACTGCTGGAGATGATACATTTGATGAATCTTCAACATACATGCCTCGGGTTTGGACGAAGAGTGCAGCCTGTCAACATCACGTTTTCATTTTAGGTCAATAGTTGTAGAATTTTGATTGAAATTTAATAAAAAAGTACCATGAAAGTTTGAGATATTAAACCTTGTGCTGAAAATTCGGCTTTGTCAAGAAGGAAAATGTGTTTCAGTGTAGGCTGTGTTCAACTATGACAGGAATTCAGCATATTCTTTGAAAAAAACACTGTTATTTTTCATGAAACACAAAAAGTCTTCTTCTTTTTCTTCATCTTCTTCATCTTCCTCTTTCTGGACTAATGAACTGATACTTAATACTGTTCCTCAATAATGAATTGAACTTTAAATGTGACACAAACTCCACTCGATAAAGTTTGGGGTGTATGTATGTATGTGTGTGTTGAGTTACCTCCCAGATACAGTGGAGGATTAACACTGCGTCTGGAACACTGGACTCAGACCAGACCTCACACCACAGCCTCATTCTGCTTCAACACACTCTCTTCTCGACACCCACTCAATCAAATTTCAATGTTTCGCACAAAATGTTTTACACAATTAAGGCTGGCTTTTAGCCAAACAGGCCCTCACAGTGATGTGACAGTCCTGACAGCTGAATCACAGCAGAGTGCAAGTTGTGCCGGACCAAGCTGCGTTTGCACTTAAACCACCGTCACCACCCTGCCGACTCTGTTCAATGGTTAACCACAACGCTACAAATGACTGCGGCGTGCCTGTTGAGGGAGAAGAGTTTTACACTAAATATAACCTGGCTTAGCCACTGTGGGGAGAAGCTGAGGTCTGGGACAAGGCCAGAGTAATAGTGGTTTTCAATGCTTTGTCAGTCATTACTGTGCTGCTGTGGGATACGGACCCCGCCATCACAAACAAGTAATTAGAAATCACAGCCAAACATCAGCGGCGGTGCCAGACCAGTGGGGCAGCGGTTTTGTGGCTTCTGTGTGTGTTTCCACAATGTTACACTTAGGATGAAAGTGTAACAGTTTGGGGTTTTTCGTTTAGGTATTTCACCTCCTCATATGTCATGATTTGTTTTTCCTGTCTTTCATGTCTTTGTGTTTTTCCCACCTTTCTAGGCTGCCGCTTAATTTCATCTGTCACTTCTTGGCCTTGTTTATCTCAGACGCAGTGTTTTTTCCCCCTCACATTTTGCAGGTTTGTTTTTGGACTGAGTGCGCCAAGCGTCTACCTTTTGCTCCTGTTTAGTTTTCCCTGTTTTTGGATCTTTTCCTTGTTTTACCTGGACCTTTTCTGTTTTTGGATCCTGATTCTTGCTTACTCCCTCTTGGATTTTGTTTGCCTGTGTTGGACTGCTGCTCTCTTTGGATTCTTACTCGCCTCGACTTTTATTTAAACCTGTTATACATTACCCTTTTGTTATTAAATTGTTTGAACTGTCAGCATTCAAGTCCTACTTTTTACTTCCCTGTACTCTGCATGCATAAACTGTGATGGGTGTGCCAATATGCCTCAGATGTCCTGCAAATTACTTTAGAAACACAAAAAAGCAACAGGAAGTTTCCTTGAGCAAATATATAAGTCATTTACTTCAAAGTGCAGCCAAAGAAACGCCATTATAGTTGTTCTTTCAAACAGTCAATATAGAGTAAACACTCGGCTCAGGCCTCAGAAAAGCATCATGTCATAACCGATCAGCTCAACGGTGATAAGGGGGGTAAGATAATTATGACCACTAATGTGTGTCTCTGGAGCGCTGAGACGAAAGTGAACACTGGAATGCACCCTGACAACAACAGTAATAACAGCTTAAACATTTACTCGCATAAGTGACAAGGTGGCAGTAAAGGGCAAGCCCAGAGATGAACTGATAGCAAACTGCTGATCAAAACCTCACTGTATGGATTTGCTCCTAAGCTGCTTTCAGATCAGATTTTCAGGTTTCTTTTGTTATTTCTAAAAGCCCAGAATACACAAAAACAGAACTGCTGCTTAACAGGGACTGACACATACCACAATGGCTGCCATTTAACCCCAAAGGGGAGTTTCTAACCTTCTAAGCTGCCACCCACTCACACTCACTCACACACACTCACTCACACCCGATATAGACTTAAGACTTTGCTGAGGAGTTAAAATAGGAGCCTGCTGTTAGCCCCTCACAGGAGGCTGCGTAGATGAGAAATATCTGGAATAATGATGAGCTGAAGCTGCTTCCTTTCACTGCGGCCTGACCTGGCAGCGGTGAGCTTGTGTATTGTTGCAAATCTGACCCACATTCTGGCGTTATCTCTGTGAATCTGGCCTTGTATGTACTCAGCACGAGTCGGGGGCGTGTGCCATAATCCCGTGTTCTGTTATGGCATTTAAAGGACTTCTCCTTTGTTCTGAGAGACCATAACTCCACTGCTGTAGCTGTCAGAGCAGCCGTTTCAAATTTCATTAACACCAAGTGAGAGGGGCACTGTGTTAATTCCCACATGGCTCCACCCTCAGCTGTAGATTATGTCTGCATGGCTTTTCAAAGTGAAAATTTACTGTGATGAGGATTCTTGACCTTGTGCATGTGTTCATTCTAAGTTTGCTGTTTGTTTATCCAAGCAGACCGAGAAAAGCCCTTGTTTTAAGATCTTAAAATATCACTAAAGGCTTTTTGTCAGTCACACCATCCTTGTAAACAATGGTGTGTACAGCATGGACGGCACTTTGCTTCAATTCCACAAAGTTGCATGCAGTAAAATGATGCTTTGTGATAATTTGAAGTGAATGAAGTTGTGGCAGCCCAGAGGCTTATTTGTGGTATCAGGCCTGAAGTAGCAGAACCATGAGCATGGATTTAGATTTGGATCTGCTTAATGCGTGAAACCAAACATGTCATAGAGGCAATGTGAGCCGACAGCAGCAACGTCACGCTCTTCGCAACACTTTCCTCTGGACTGCTTCATCCATTCAGAAAATGTGATGTTTTCTGTCCCTCACAGTGCGATGCAAAAACTAGAATCTAAAAAAACTCTACACGTGAATCAGCTGACCCCTTGATGGATTTACACTTAAAAAGCACTTCACTGCCGGGAAGCACTAAATTTAAACACATTTAAATCAAGAATGACGGCTTTATTTTAAGCTAAACCACAACTCTGCTCCTGTGCTGAGAGACAATCATGATCATTAAATTTAAAACCTACAATAGAGTTAAAAGATAAAAGGTCCTGATGATTACACTGTCAACATGGAGCATATCATTAGGGAATTTTTCCACTTTGCAAAAAAAGCTACTTAGGACTTGATTTGCAATGATCAGTTGGTTAATCAATGAGTAAGAAAAAAACAATTATTTAACTGATTAACAGTTTATATGTCATATGTGACAACAACCTGAATGAACATTTGGGTTTTTGACTGATGGCTGAATAAAATAAGTAATTTTGAATGTTTCACCTGAAGCTGTGGGACATTTTTCACTATTTTCTGACATTCCAGTGGGAAAACAACTAGTTGATTAATGGAGAAAGTAACCAGCAGATTTATCAAAAATGAAATAAATCGTTCATTACAGTCCTACCTCAATTATATTTAACGGAAAACATTATGTTATTTTTCCTAGAAAGTGAACTATTTATAATCAAATGTCTTGACTTCACTACTTTAATAACACATTGTATTCATAGATTTCATGCCAGGAGTCACTGTGTGTGTGTGTGTGCGTTAACTCAAACTATCAGTGTCTCAGAAGTTGCAGATTGACTTTTTAACATGATTCCTCTCTTGAGGGTTTCTGGCGACAGCAGTCTTGTCTCAACTAACCTTAAAATGCCAACTGATTATCCAAGGCGCATTTGCTTCACTCCATCTCCTCATTCTCCAAAACACTCACTTTGCTCATCTGACATTGATTACATCTTTGCTGTTTAAACTGAGGCAGACTTCTTTCTTCTTGCTAACTCTGCCCTTTCTCCCCGGCTTACTAGCGCAAAAGACGTGATAAGCCTGAACAAAGTCTACTCCCAAGGTTTATCCCTCAGACTTAACTCTGATGTTATTGAATGGATGTGTTTATTTTTCACCCAATACCCCCTGAAAGTTTTTGAGACTTTTTTTCCAAAACCACAGAGGGTGTTCCCCTTGTCATAAAAGCCGTGCACACTACATGAAGCCAAAGCAAAGCAATTAGGTTCCATGATTTACCCTACCTGCTTTAATAGGGAAGTGTGGGCCTCCCAGATGGAGGTCATGGTGGTGAACCTCGCTCCTCAGCTACCGAGTTAATTAGTTTTGAACATGTGTTTGGTTCAACTTTGAGAGAGAAACATTTGACTTTATAGCTGCAGTTTAAGTTTTTTCTTCACTGTGTGACACGCTGCCTTAATGATCAGTAATAATAAACAAGGGACTGATAATTAAGACATTCCTCTCTTCAGAATAACGTTATAAACCTGCTTATTGTCCACACTCGTCTTCATACTGAGTTCCATTAAAGTTGCTGCTCAGTGGCAAACTGCCTTTCCAAACAGCTCAAGCAAAAACTTAACACCATCTTGATGCGTCAGGGGAAGTGCAGCCAGCTTGCCAAGGTAAGAACTACATGGGCCTCTCAAAAAGCAATTAAGGGAGAGAGAGTCATAATATTGAATGGAGAGGGGGGTGCATTCCTCTGAGAGAGGCAGCAGCAGTAGACTGTGAAATTTATATTGACTGGAGAAGCAAACACACACAGGTAAGCAGGAGAGCCGAGCTTTTTCCACCCTGCTTGTCAGCCAAAGAATTGTGCCTGGAGTCCGCTGCTCTCTCAAACATATTTCGGGTGAGCTCAGCCAACCAAAGATGCACCTATACAAAAGCTCCCGGTGAGTCTGCTCACAGAAAAGCTTAGAGAGCTAAAGAAAAAGATAATTAGAACAACACAGAGTTTCTGTAAAGGACTGACAAAAATGATATTTGGAAAATTAAAAAAAAAAAAAAACAAAACTGCTGAGCTCTGGATGTAAGTTCACTGATGTGTTAAATCCTACTTGATTAAAGCAGGAAAACGCCTTCGACAATGAACTGTGCCAGTCCACTTAATTAAGTCAACTTGTAGTCGGGAGCGCTGGGAAATGGAAAGCAAAGCAAACAGGGGCGCTGCCGCTCGCTCCCTCTGCTGTTCTCTGGATGCTAATCAAAGGCTTGATCTCTGAGCTGGACAGACCTCGGGGACGTCGCTCTGCTTGGCTGATCCTGGCAATTTGCTCTTGATAATACCCTCTCTCACTCTGCACCCCTCAGAACCCAGCAACCCATCTCACCTAATCTGCATGGCTGTGGAAAACGCACAAGTGCAGCCCCCTAGAGTGCACGTCTGCCTCACCAGGGAATAATCACATAATGGCCGTAGAGTTATTACATGCTTCTTATTATCCCGTCTCTCTTTGTGGCTCCAATTTAGGGATTTCATAATAAAGATGATTGAAGATAAAGAAGCTCCGTTTGATTAAGTAAAACAATAATCATGTATAGTGTTTCAAACAGAGTGCGAACAAGACACACACATGTGCATGTGCTCAGTCACTGCTTGAGTTTTGAATTGTTTGTATAATATAAGCCATCGGAAGCATCTGGTGATTGTTACAATGCCTGGAGGTCTGAGGAGGGGGCAGAGAAAGAGAAACTGCATGATTTGTTTGTGGTCCGCTCTGTGGTGAAACAGGAGAGTCTGGTTCTTCCTCTGCAGAAACCTTCAGCAATTACCCAAGGAACAATCTCTCCAATTACACAACCGTCATGTCATCAGCCACACAATGAGCAAACACAGTTTGTGTTTTGTAATCCAGCATAGAAAAAGAAGAGTTGGAAATGTCAGAACACTGGTTGCAAACCAGAAATGAGAGGCAGAGAGTGGAACGAGGGATGAGAGTGGAGGATGAGGATCCTACCTTTGAAGGAGATGAAGACGCGGGGTGCTGCCAACGGGTCATTGATCACCGGGTTCCCCAGGGCGAGGCTGGACAGTGCCAGGAGGGCGTGGAGCGTCCACAGATCGTCCAGCTGCATGGTCGACTAACCTCCCGTAGAACACAATGAGTGTTTGAAAAAAAAAAATCTGCAGAGACAAAAACAAACAACAAACACATGAGAAGAGAAGACGATTTCTCAACTGAACACTGAAAAAAAAAAAACCTGCCACAATAGGCCTGTTTTTGCCGATGAATTTATGTGACATGTCAAACTGCTGGCTCCCAGGGGCCCCATCCATGAGAGTTTTTTAGTGATGCAGCACCGAGCAGCGGAGATTACGCCCAGATCTTTGGGTGCTTCACAAAACAGTTGAGTCCAGATGGAGCGGAGCCAAGCTTTTAAGAGATGTGTACACACTTCCATTTGGTAAAAATTATGTTTGTTTTTCAGAGTGTCTGCCTGTGCGACAAACTGATGGAAAGACGCTGACTCTGTTGAGGGAAACGCTTCTTCTTCTGCTCTCCACACACACAAAACACATTCCTACTTCATGACAGTATACGTATGTTCTGTTCTGTAATTATAGGTTCATCTAATGCTAGGTTTTACCACGTCCTCACACTTACTCAAGAAAGAGTCACAATGCTGCGATTGGTCCAATCTGAAATAAAATATTAACTTCTTGCTAAAAGGCTCCCTTCAGGCGTTACAAGTAATGACGGGCTCAAACGCCAACTGCAACAGTTTAACAAATCTTCCCAACAATGCAGATGTGGTCATCAATAAAGTCTGGAGTTAATGAGTGATAGACACCAGGGAGCAGCCACAATGATCCACACATAGGTCACAAATCATCAGAAACACTTGTCTAACAAGTCACCTCTTGCCCTTTGCTTTTTTCTACCACAAATCCACTCAAATAAGGTCAGTTGAAACTTTCTTCAGCAGCTTTTTCCCCAGAACATTATCCTGACCTCACTGGTTAAACACTCACAGTCTGCAAAGCTCCTCTCCCCTATGCTTCTACATCAAACACTGGACATTTGAACCAGGTCTCCATCTCAGACACACCGTCGGAGACATCAGCAGAGCCAAAGAGTCCTCAGACTGTTTGGCTCAGTGGCTTTATGAGCATAACCAGCTGTTTAAACCTCAGCTATTTACTGACAATTTGTTAACCATCCAGCTGTTTATTCGGAGACTGAGGCCAAGTCCTTCACACAAGCAAATGAAATCAAACAAGGCACCGCTCACAAATGACACAGAGGGGACTGAAAGAGTCCACTCACATATAAAGATAAATATCCACTCTGAGTCACTTTGTGTTGTACAATAAATACATAAGCTCAAGTTTAAATAAGGACCATTTATGGAAATATGCAACAATTTAAATGCGTCACATCACTTAAAACAACTGTAGACCTACAGAAAAAAAAGCATTCCACAGCCACTGAAGCTCTGAGCTTCTTTTCTTCTTCTTTTGTTTGTGTCTACAAGTTATAAACTGCCGCATGTTGGACACTGTAATGCAACCATTAAAACTTATACATGTAGTCAGAGGCAAGTTGGGCTGAGTGTGTGTGAAGTTGCTACATAACACTTTTTCTAAATCCCACTGGTTTATCTGAAGGAACCATATTCTGCGACAATCCAAAGTATTGCAGAGACACTGATGATGATGATGATGATTTGTGACACTCAACAATAAACATTATGGTAAATAAGACCCTTTCCAATATGAATGCTGCGGATATGACAATAAAACCAATATTTAACTTTACTCATATTTTTTTTTTCACCCTAATGTTGTATCTCAATGAAGAATATAAAATGTATATGTAATGCAAAAATTTTCAGTGTTGCTGAAACAAGGCTGGAATCTGTGTGTAACAGACTGGCAGCCTTGGCTACACATGGACGACAGAATTGTAAACAGTCTGGTGTGTAATTAGGGCGCACGGTAAACTGAATAGCAATTAATTAAATAGCAATGATGATTCATGTAAAAATTTAGGTTGTGATCTATCGAAAATTATGATTAGATATTTATATTCAAATGTTTATCAGAGAAAACAAAAGTCTCTGGGGAATGCTCCAAATAATAGAATTAACAATAACAGAAAGAGCGCGCAGCAGCAGACAGGTAACGTTTTATCCAACATTAATATCAAAGCAGGTTGAATAGAAAATAAGAAGAAAACACAACATTACAATAATGCTTACCTTATTGTTACAGCTTCCCGAATACAACTTCAGGTCCAACCCTGCAAGTCATTGAACAAAGCAATTCCAAAAGATCGGTCACTTTCGTGTCCAAATCAATAATAATAGAAAATCCCGGTGCAGCTGAAGGGCAGTCCCTGCTCAGGAGCGCAGTATGTACCTGTGCACACTGCGCGGTTATTTGGCCCCGGAGCGGTCACTGCTCAATGAGAAATGACAGTTTACAAAAAAAATAAAAAGGGAGTAAATGTTTCTCTAGGTCAGTCTTGTGCGAGAGCGCGAGGCGAAGATATTCTGCCGTCGCACGACTACAATCAACATCTCGTGGGAAAAAAGCAGTTGCAAACAAAGTCCCTGTGGCGTACAGAGGTCCAGGCGCGCAGCGTGTGCTCCTCTGGAAAACTTGGGCGCTCCTGACTGTAAGGAGGCAGGGCACTAGCAGGTGGATGCAGAGGCCCATTTGCCTTAAACACACCCACAGGGCGGGCAGCGCGGAGCCGAGCCGCCCATCGGCCAGCCAGCCGGCGCGAGACGTGATTTACTACCGTGTTATACCTCTGCGTGCTGTCAGAGGAGCATGCTGGGGCAAAGGACGGACGATACCCCTCCACATATAACACTAAAGTTTTATCATTATCATTATTTTTTATTAAATAATCTCTGTTATTACACAAATTGTAAATGGTGACAGAAACAGTGTTATCACCTTTTATTAAGGCAAACGGTATAAGGTGTAACTGATTACTTATACAGGGGTTAATATTTTATTAAATGTACTAGTTATAAGACATTAATTATTGGTAAAAATTGAGTCATAAATATTTGCTGTCTTTTTTGACTTCTTTCTCACACAATAAGGTATCCAGTCCACACTTATAAATGTAATAATAAGTTATTTTATAGGATGCAGATGTTAATTTAAAGAGTTCAGTCCGGACTGACTAAAGTCCTTTTCTTGACACGAATGTTCAAATACTCCAATGTTTCAACCATCCAAAGGGAGTCTCCACAACCTAGCAGCCAAAAGGCTGTTCTTGTAAATGTTTAATTACTTGTCTCTGAAGCATTAGTTAATAATATGAAAATCATTATTAGGGGATGGTTTTTAAAATTCTGATGTATGTCAAATTTTGCAAAATATGACCAGTAGAAGCACATGATCAGATGCTGCCACATATCATTGAGCTGATGCTGGAGTTTAACAACATGGGATTTAATCCTGTACTTTTTGATTTTTGAGCCACAGAAACAAACTGTGAACACAACACTGATATATTATGCATTAAAACATGTTGGCAAACACAAGACATGAGCAACAGTTTTTGAAATTGTGTTTTTGGCCATGATGTTATAAAATGTTGTCCAAGAAACTTAAGGAGGCTTTTTTTTATAGTAATAGTGTTTTGGATTTGCTTCATTTATGCTAACAAAACAGAAACACTGTGGTGCACTTTGGGGCCATAAGGCCTTTTATGATGACTGGTTCTGTCTGTGGGCCAGAAAATCCAAACACTGAGCTAAAAGATTCTGAAACAGCCCATCAACCTGAAGAAAACTGCACAGTTGGATGATAATTCTCTGTGGGGTTTTTTTCACAACATGCAACACCCTTAAAATCACATGTTCTTGTTGATCAGCTGTGACATAAAGATACTGTTCATCATTACTTTTACTGGCAAATAGTGTTAAGACACTGAAACACCAAAGTTACATCAAAGAATGAAGCCAAACTGTCGTGTTGCCTCTCTAAGCCTGTTTTGGCAAATAAGGCTGAACATATCTTGAACAAACTCTAAAAACTACATGTTTGTACGTTCTCCACCTGTATGGGGGGAAAAACTCTTCAGATCAGCAGCTGGAGGTTTTCTATGTCACTAAGAAAAGGAATTAGAAGCTAGAAATGTAGATTGATGTAGATATAAATTGTTAATATAACTAAGCAGCGTTTGCTGACCATTTTCACACCACGTTCGTCCACCACATAGACAGTTTTTTCCAAACAAGCCCCTAAACAAGGCTTTGTCTGATTGTTAACAGTAAATGACACTGGTGTTGTTTTGGTTTTGGAAGAAGAAATGGAGAGCTGAAGGAGAAAAATCATGAGAAACTGCACGTGGATGAAATCATGGATACTACATCATCAGCAAAAAGCAGTAGGGGCTTTCCTGAACCCGCATAAAGAGTTGGAGTTAAATGAAACCTCAGATTTTAAAGACTGTGCTTGGCTCTTTCTTGTGTAGTTTCACATGATGGAGTTAAGGGAACTTAGCTAACCAGTGAAAAATCAGTAACTTCTGGGATTGTATTTCTGTAGGGATACGGCCAATCAGAGTGTTTCACTCACTGAGGGGTTCCACAATAATAAATATACAATAAACACTGAAATCTAAACTTGTATGAACATGAACACCTCAGCAGAGTGTACATGTCACACAACATGTCAAAAACAACACAAAGTGAAAACATTATCCAGAAACATCACTTTATATCCAACATCTATTGACTTGCTAAAGAAATACAGTTCATGGCTGGTGATGAGATGATTGAGAAATATTTAGTGACAGTATCAACAGCAGCTACCAGAAAATCATTGTATAATAGATTGTTAATAATTAGTATGAAGTTTATCTGCCACTGCGTTTGCTATTAATGCATCTATCAGTTAACGGAACATAAGGGACTTATGCTTCAATGCAAACTGATGAGAGAAACAAATAAGCTCCTGTGTGATTGTCTGCTTATTCAGTCACGTCTTCCATCCCTTTTACAGCTGCTGAATGGCAGTGAGTGTCGTTGACAAAGGGGGCGTTTGAATCCGTCGCCTGTATTTCCATCTTCTATCGCTGTGACAACCAGCGAGCTACCATCTGCCACCCACGCATGAGGTGAGGAGGGAAAACGCTCTGCAGGATCTGGCTTCAATGGGGCCTACATGTGTTCTCTCAATCAACAAGTGAGCAGCTTTAAAATAAATCCCTTTTTACGGGCTTACAAGTTCACTTTTACCTGCCTCAGTTATACTTTTAAAAAGTGTGTGTTAGTAAGACTATTCACTGGGTAAAAGTTTCATTATGCAGGTTTATCGCACTGTTGCTTTGACTTCATTCCATTGAATATTTGACCTGCCAAGTCAATTTCAGTGACTCAGAGGGCAGACAATGTAATGACAGTTGGGTCCAGCTTATCACAAATTAAAAGTCTTATCTTGGTTATGTACCCACTGATTTGAAGAAAAAGGGTGAGAATTGTAATTCATTTGATGGTACACGGGAATTGTCGATTAAAATGCTTAATTTGCTGCTCTATTCAAACACTGATTGGACGCTTCAAAGTCACAGAGTTACCGCCTGTGAAGATTTTCTAAAGCTCATTGAGAAAATTAAACATTTTCCCATTTTTAATCACATTCCATTCAGTGTCCTTTCACACCTGCATTATCTGCCCCTCATTCAATGTGGAGCTTTAAATTACGTGTACTCAATTCACCATTAAGTCCGTCGGGGAGTTAGAGGGAAAGTTTGTCAGGTTTTCAGGTGTCGGCTCAATAGGATCAAAAGTAGCTGTCCAGTTCAACTTTTCTTTCATATGAGGCCATGACATTGGCTCTGAAGCCTTCACTGTGGAGGCTGACCTGGCATAAAGGTTTCTTTTTTCAGAGTGACTTGGCAGAAGTCAAACAGAAAAGGATCAGTTTAATTATTCCAAGTAGACTTCTTCCTCTTAGGGGCAACTTATCTATTTGATAAGGACTCGGCAGATTCTGTGAGAGGCAGGGCCTTCAGATTCAGTCACTGGGCAATCCTCACTGGGTCCAGTTTTCTGAAAGAAACACTCACATAAAGCAATCAGCTGTCGGCCCATATTGCTTATAGTGGATTTTTCCTGCTTGATGGAAATCAAAGGTAGGCTGCATACCCAGAAGGACTTGCTCCTAAATGGACTAGAACTGTAATATGTGAAAGAGAAATCTTGCCAGTGCGTGAGTCCATGTTGCTGTTGACATCCATGTAAGCGGTGTGTGAAGTTTGTTGTAATGTTCTGCAGAAGAACCTGCATTCCAGCTGAGGTGTGAACTTTGCTTTCTGCCTGCCTGGGCTCCGGCTGCAGGGAATGAACAGACGCCAGGTGTTATATCAGCATTTGTGATTCTTACGCAGTTCAAAAGATCATCCGTAACAGAATCCCAGCCTGAATGTGTGTGGAGAGATGGGACCCTGGTTGCAGGCTCTATGGAGGCTGCTGTTTGTACTGTGTCACACCATGAAGATTTCACAACTCTCTGATCCTCTTTCCTTCTTACCTCTGCTTAGACTGAAATATGTGTTATAGCCAGCGTTAAAAGAACATTTCAATCAATTTGCATTAAAGAATTATATTATTTTACTAATTACTTAAGAGCTTAAGTTACCATGTTACCATGTTACTTACCACAATCAAGCAAAACATTCACATTATATTTTTTTTCTGCCTTAAAACAAAACCCACTAAACTAACTCTCTACAACTTCAACACTAGTGCAAATTTAATGTGTCTGAGAGCAGTTTGTCTTATAAATACAGAAAAAAGGACTTAACATCAACTGTTTGTCAAACTACTGACAAGACAACAAACAAGTCAGGCTCCAAGTTGTTAAATTATTGGATTGTCTCTGGGATTAGTAACTGTGATGTAATTACTGAATCTCTAACTCTAACACCTAATTTTTCTGACAAAAGGCAGTCACAATTTAGCTCGTTTGTTGTGCTATTCTGATCAGCAACACAGGTTGTTGCTGGACAGACTTTGGCCCTCTCTCTTAAAGGTGGATTTAAATCACAATGTGGCCTTTGTTTCACATTGGCTTCCACCGCCTCATTGCCAGGCATCTAAACGCAAGCTAATACTGATTCCTGAAAGTATTAGGCAAATGTCTGCAGCTAACACACACTCTCACACACAAACGCACCCACAGATTTGTGTGCATCTACACGTCCAAAGAGGCTTCACACAAAGCCAACCAACAAGTCTTAGTAATATTTCAAATTCAGCAGGCAGGTGCTCACCTTGTGCTGCCACCAGATAGGAGAAAAGCTCTGCTCCCCTGTACTTTCTGTCGATGATGTCCTCAAAGCTATTAGCATTTAAATGAGAAAAGAAAAGCATCATATCTAGATCACAGGAAAACTCATAATAGTGTAAAACTTGTTCAAAAATTCAGAGTTGTGTTTTTTTGAAACAAACTTTTCTCATCTCCTGAGGTGAGTGACTGAATGTGGGGGAATTAGTGACTCAGTTAAACAAGCAAATGGACAAATTGGACAGAAGAGGAGGGAAGAAGGGGATTTCAGGCTCCTCTAATCACACTGTATGAAAGTATGCAAGTACTTGGAGCGGAGATTATAATTCAATGCTTGGATCACCTTCCTTTTCCCCTACCTGCGGTTGGTGCCTTTGACCAACAGTTTCCTCTGTTGTTTTTGGCAACACGGGGCTCAATACACTTCCCAGACTCTGCAGGCTCGACGATACTTTACTGCCAGTCTCGCCCCTCCTGCCCCAGGGAACCACAACCCACACGGGCCAGAATGAAGGAAATGGCTTTGATTTCCTTCCACTTTTCACACATCAAATGGGGAAGGGAACAAGGAGCGTATGCTGGTCTTGACCGAGCTGTACAAACAAACTCATGCCACATTGTGTGCATGTATATATGTGTGTGTATGTATGTGTGTGCATGTGTAGCCTACTGTGTCATTTAAATTGTGTCTGTGTGTTGGACACAATATAATGTGTGTTTCAAAGAACAGGTGAGTTTCATTTCTACCCGCCGCTGCTCTCCATCAGTGTTGACATTATGTGAAAGGTAAATACTCTGTAATTGAATAAAATCACAAACCGAGACATCAGCCCGCGGAGAAATAGCCAAGTCTCTTTGAGATTCTCAATGCGCCTCTGTTCTCCGAGGTCAGCCGTCTGGGGTCTTTTTTGGCTGTCACTGTAAAGCTGAGTGGCAAAATCTGAACAAATAATCCCTCTACCCAGGTTTGAATGGTGATTTCATTCAGAGGACTGGGTCTGATTATAAAAAAAGAAACACAACCAAGTCCTCTAGGTGGGTCATATATGATTCATACTGAGTATGCGTCATACTTCCTCTTCTCACCAACTTTCTGGGAGGTACTAAGCTGGGACAGAGTTTATGTTGTACTGCTTGGACCTTTGGGAGGATAAAACTGGATTACATCACTGAACCACAGAAGTGTTTAGATACGCATCGAGCAGAGATCATTTTCACACATGCAATGATTATGTATCAGAATGTCTAACAACTACTTATCAGGGAGGTCCTGCTACCATCCCAGGACAATACAAGAATGAAATTCACAGGGAAAAAAATGGAAGGGCTCTTACAAAGGCCATTTACACAAACAGAGACATGGCCTGATGCTGCACGCTCTAAAAGACTAGCAGTAATATTCACCACCAAACAATCCCATCCAGTTTTCTCTATTGATAAGATGAAAGTTTACTTTAATGTGGCCTAAGATACAGCTGTCCAGTTGAATATTTGTTCAGTTTGTTGGGTCAAGTTTTTCAACTATGAATATGACTTTATATCTGCTCAAAGGAATAATTTGATTCTTTGGGAAACATACAGTAATTATCCACTTTCATAAAGAGAATGAGTCTGTGTGATAAATATGTGGCTGGAGCTTGTAGTTGTTTAGCTCATCCAAGCATCCACAGTTAGCCTGACTTCATTAGAAAATATGAAATCCCCCAACGCCTCTGTAGCTCAAGGTTTAACATGTTCTGACTCATTTGCTTAACCCCTATAAGGACTAAATGTAAAAATAAACATACATTTTCTCTTTTAGGGAAAAGTAACAAACCTTTTTTTTGACTGGTAGCACTAACTTGTTGGAGTCTCTGCTGGTTACTTGACAGCTTCCCAGATAAAAAAAAAAAATCCTGTAAAATCACAACTTGTCTGTTGTTGCACAGATTGAATAAACAAGATATAACATGTTAAAAAGTGCAATTTAAAGGTGTCTGTAGTAAGACCCATTCTGAAGGGGTCAGTTCATATGGATTTCCACTGGCTGTTAGATACAAGAAAACTGGGAAACCAAAATGTCTCTGGATGCAGTTAGATAGACCTACAACCACTTAGAGCTCCGAAAAGTGGGACTTGTGACCTTTGAAATCCAGTGTGGTAACACTCCTTTGTGCATCATGACATATAAATGTCTATGACTCATCCACTTAGTTATCAGACTGTTAAATCAATCTGAATGGGTGAAGAGTCAGATCTGCTGGAGAGAACAACCTATGAGCTGGTTCACAGGCCAACTCACAGGCTGTTTTGGATGGAGTCAGGGTAGTCGTTTCCTTCTGCATCTTGTCATACTAAGATACGATAATTAGCTGATATAACTGGATAATCATATTATACAAACATAGTATTTGTTTGGTTTTTAGATCTTTTATTTTTCCAATTAGGTCATTTTATTGCAGGATTCAGGGCATGGTCAGTTTATTTCATGTTTCTGAGATGAAGTGCTCCCTTATCTTGTGCTGATCATATTAAAGAGAAGGCTACACGATACCCACTTTGTTCCCACAGCTGCAGTCGTTGCTACTTCAACTCTCCAACACTTACCAGAAACCCATTACACAACCTCCGCACTAATAACTACGACCACTCTTTCTGCCTCTGTCAGCAGCCCACGTAGAGAGCCTTCTCCTCAGGTTGACAGTCTGGCTCACACAAAAGGCACAAGTCCATGTCTTAAAAAAAAAAAGAAAAAGTTAAAGCTCCCTGTGCTCTGCCTAAAACTTGACAATCACTGCGGCTTTCCAGGGAGATTGAAAAAAAAAGAGTGCACTTTCTCCCACTGACTTGTTATCTGTGGTGTTATTGACTTGGCTCTGCTCAGCTCCATGGATGCTTCCTGAGGATGTCATGGGACTTGTAGTGGGTAAGAGTGCAATACTTCCTCTAGGCTTTCATTCACTTCCTGCCTTTCGATAGAACACTGAGGTCACGATCCCATCAACTAAACCCATAATCAGGTTCTGCTTATTAATGTGCCTGAGCCCCTGTCGTGTTTGCATCTTGGTAAATACAATGAAAACTGCTCAAACCTGCCTGTCCAGTTATTACAATATGATTCTATAGACGCCATCAGCGGATGACAGATGAGTTCAAATAAATGTCAACATTGTTTGTTAACATGGAACAAGTATTGACAGTAGAACACCTGAAGGGCCGATCCCATGTTAAAAAGCTTAATTACACATGGATCATTACAGTGTCTGAAGAGAAAGTGTAGGATGACTTGAACCTGATGTTTCTCTTTCCTTTGATTTATCATTTTCTTTTCCATTGAACTATTCCTTTATGTGTTACAGTTCAGTAAACTTGTGGCATTTATTATTCCAGAGAATATAACCTGGAAAAATCAATCCATCATCTAAGTTTCTATGCTTTAGTTTAGTCATGCGTCCATTGATATCCCCCTAAACTAACTAAAGCTAAGGCGAAACAGGAAAATCCCTCAATGCATTGCAGACTCAATGCAACAATCAGTGAAGTGAACCCACCCAGCGAAATATGGTGCCACTTTTGTTTCGATGTGTCTATTTCCATGCCAACCATGTAAACTCGCCTGGTTGAGATGTTGGGAGTTGTCACTGCCAGAGCTGAAAGGTTATCTTGAACTTTCTATGGGAACTAATCCTGCAAACTCTCAAAACTGGCTTGTGCGACTACTGTTTTGTTTCTGCAGGGGCAGGATCCTCCCTTCCTCTCCCACACTTCCACCCATCCAACCATGAGGTCACCCCCAGAGTCCCGGCCTCATTATGTTGATTTGATTTGCAGCCAATATACCAGCTTAATTTATTTAAATGAAACTTAACTCATTATTATTAATACAATTTTTGGTCTTCTTGTAACTGCATCATACAATATACTCACTTTCAACTTTTCAACATAATAAAATTTTAAAAATCATTAGATCATTGAAAGGACAAAGAGCTGCCTACTTCTTAATTTTCTTCTTCATGAAAACAACTTCAATAGATCAAAATGAAATGAGTCTTAGATGAAGAGCTTTACTTTTCTTATCAAGCAAACCTCCTCTTCTCTTCATCTTTATATTGTTGTGTGAAGAGCTTAAAGCTGGAGGACACATAAACTCTCATCTCACATTAAGCAGCAGACAGCAGGATGGTTATGTCAGATCTAGATCAGTAATATTGTTTTGATCTACAGAAAAGTCTAAATTAAATTTCAGTTCATTCTCTTGGGTAACAAATTACAAATTATATTAAAGAGTTCCCAAACTTTTTCAGCCTCAGACCCCAAAAAGAAATTTGATGTCTCCCAAAGACCCAAATTAATACAAACCTAAAACACACACTTAAATAACTTGTCCCCTTTAAAACAATGTTGAGTAATCCACTGAAAGCACTTTGTTTGGTGATCCACAAACACGAGATGACATGAAATGTCAAAATGTCAATTTTAGCTGGGGTGATCATGCCAGTAATCATGACTAACACTGACTGAGTAATGCCATCTAGCTAGCAACACACAAGCAACAAACACATGAAACAAACAATTCAGATGCTAAACAAACACACATTATTGGCTTACTCTCATACTGCCAAATCAGCGTCTGTTGAAAGTCTCCTCTTTGCTCAGGACAAATCTTTTTTTTTTCACCGATGCTGCCTTTGTCAAAGATGTCTGTCCTGTTTCATTATTCTGAAGCTCTCATTGCTGAACGCCTCCTTACATAAAACACACAGGCCTTTCAACTGTATGTCAAACAGCTTTGGTGATGCCACTGTTTTTTTTTAAAATTCCTCTGAAATTTTTGTTTCAAAGTCATGCATGCAATCAAGATTGAGGGACAAAAGTTACACTTGGAAGCTCTCAGAAAGAGGAAGCATGCATGTCTTCTGAAGTCATCTATCCCTTCATAACAGTCAACTTTATGAAAGGATCTTTGAGCTGGTAAGTATGGATTCCACTAAGAAAGGGAAAAGCTAATTAGTTAGGCTAACTTGCTCTCACTTAGAAAGTTGAAGCTAGTTATTCCAGAACTGTTCTCTATTATATATAACGTCTGTTGACATTATTTCAGCACTTGCTGAGATGTCTCCTGTACACTCTGCATTGTTTATGTCCCATATTACTTAAGGAAAAAGATCTGGCTAGCATTAGTTGTCTTTTTTCAAGGGTCCAGTGGTCATCACCATGGTGGTCACAATAATTTTAAAACTGACAGCAACGAGATGTCCTGAGACCTCAGCTCTTTGTATGTTACTGTCATAACACAGACAAATGAGAAGCAAAGGGAGTGCTCAAATTACAAAGTGTAATAAGTTGTGTTTAGCAGTGCATGTTGGTTAAGCTGCCTGTGCAGCATGTTTGAATTAAAATTATATTTTTTGGTGTTGGTTATCACATTGTCGGTTGGACCAAAAAATTCATGTCCCCAGGATAACACTAATATAAAGGACACTTTAACAGCAGAAAGATTACTAAGACTTAATTTTCTTCTACGGTCAATAGACTTAGGTTTGGAGTACAAACACACAAACACTACACAAAAGAGAATAATATAGACATTAAATTTCGAGCAAAAATTGATATTAATTTCAGTTTAACTTTACTGTTAATACATTGTCTTTGTCACTAACAATTGCTGTCAGGTTGCATAATATGGATGCATCTGCTTGGAAACAGAATATTATGCTTGTGGCCCAGTGGCTTTACTTTTCCAGAGAGATGTTTTTTTTAGAAACATGTCCTATTATCCAGAACTATTGTGAAGCTTTTATGGCATCACAAACTGTAAAAGGAAGGATGCTGAAGTTCCCTCTGTGTTTCCCCTTCTCTGCTGACGTTGGCCGGTTTCCTCTTCGCCAGCTCATAGGATACTAGTTTCATGGTTACAGTTCCAATATTCAAGGGTGTGTCTTACTCACGCTAGTGGGTGACTTGCATGTGCACCACCCAATGTTTATGGAAACTCACGTCTGCATAAAGCAGATAAAGACGTCATGGCATCTCGAAACCAATTGTTCCCCTCCGTGCCAATACAGAGTAAGCTGACTCATGTTATCTCTCTGTTGCTGTGTTACTGTGACTGAGTTAAAGTCAGTGTAAGCCTGAGGAAACAACAAAAACACAAACTGGCACTTCTTTATCACCCATAAATCTCTCAGCAAGATTCCAATGCAGACTGTTAGCAGGAAGTTTTCATTCAGCCATCCTCGAAATTATCTTAACCATCTTCAACTGTAGCGTTTGCATGGTGTTTGTACACTTTGATGTCCTCTAGCTTGAGCACAATTACCCCACATCGCCTTAAGTGTATGGGACAGTGTAGATACATGCCTGCATGGGAGATCTGAGGGTGACAGGAGACTTAATAGTGCTGAATTTTAAGCACTGTGAAAACTCCAGGTCTGTGTGTGTGTGTACTTGTGTTGTCTGCCATAGTGCTGGAGGGGCTGTGGGCCCTGCATGTCTGGGCCGCTCTGCTCCTCAGTTTGTAGACTACACAGCGCCAGCAACACTAAAGTCCAAAGCCTGGATTGAATTAATTTCTTTGGGAACTGAGTAACACTGTCAACATCACTAAAGGATACACATACTTTAACAGTTTCAAGTTTGGATTTATCCTGAGACACTACAATGGACTCATGTGAAATTTACACAAACATGATCAATCCGTTTTAATACGTTAGTCCTTAGTTGTGTTTGGGTGTGAATTAAACAAACTGAGGCTTTAATGATGTCATGGGAGTGGTTGCTGAACATTGTGTGCTCCTGGATGTCTTCAATAACTCCTGCTGACTTTTCTAAAAATACACAGCGATGTGACCAGTGCCAAGGGATTATCAAGCATTCAGACCAAAAAACAGCACAACACTGAAAACATACAAGATACAGCATCAGTGGTGGTATGTTCAGTACAATCCAAGAAGTCCAGTTTGAGTCATTAATCCCTTCAGTAACATGGTGGCAGTTTAGAGAATGTAAATACAATGTAGTCACTTTAATTTTGGTACAGTTCCATAGTACAAAGCCACCATTGTTTACTTTGATAAGTGCCATCTTGACACTGACTAAATAGCCATGCCATTATTCCTCAGGGTGCAAGGGTACAACTAGGGTACAACAAGTGCTATTGTGCTTTCAGTAAATGACATCAGTGCACAACCACCAACAACACGATATTTTTTTAAAAAAAAGCTTATTGTTTTTCTCAAGAAACATGCAAATTGAACTTCAGACATGTTTGATTTTTGTGTGGATTTAACATCCATGTTGTGTGAGCTTGCAGCAGAAATTCTGAGATATCTGCTGTCACTTCAATACAATGGAGTTGAACTGAATTTTATTTGAAACGTTCCTGGTATTAAACTTGACAGATAGGAAATTTAGTAACACTATATTTTTCAAGTAAAAATGTCCCAGTTTCCAACCGACCACACTGTGAGAACTTTTAACTGGAATTAGTCTCTACCAAGAAAATAGTACATAACGGTTAAAAGTATGTCCGGTGGACACTGTTCCTGGAAAGAAATGTCGATGTTGCACTTAAAATTATAATTTTTCAAGGTTTTCAGCCCCACAGACACCTCATCTTTCTTGCACAAGTGTGGAAACAGAAATCTCAAAAGCTGTACAAACAAAACCATTTGCATGGACAGATACCGCTTCAGTCGGAAAATGTGTTTTTTTTTCTTCTTCCTTTGTTCCTAATTTAGATAAACCTAGCCTTTAAGTAAAACCAATCAAATATTTCCATCAGGGACTCTTTTTATTCTTCTCCATTGACAGAAATAAAAAAGAATCACTGATGGTTGAGCTGTGAGTTGATGACCCTGCATACAGCTGGAAAAGACATCATGATCAGATGTCATCTCATGCTCTTGTGCTACAGATGTTTCACCCACGGCTCCAAGTGGCAAAGCCATAAGGGTTTATGTACTAATTATTGATTGCCACAGTGTATGGCTCTCTACTGAAGAGATATATGAGCAAGTTACGTGAAGGAATATGCCAAAAAGGCCACCCATACTCTCCTAAATGCTTTGTGTCATGGCCCTTAATGGCTTTCACTTTAGCATTAACAGCAATCCTGCAAGCACCACACTGTTTGAAATGACATTGGCTTTGAATTCTGTCAAAACAAGAGCAGGAGACTTTATCAAACAGTACTCTGCATGAACCTTTTGAACCGCAAATTGTTTTGGTTTCTAGGCTTGGCTGGATTTCTGTCCTGCTCTGAAAGCCTCCTTGCTCTCCTTATATGACCTATTGGCAGTGTTGCCCAGAGTGAGTCTGCCAGCGCGGATCTGCCCTCTGGCATCAAATGTAAGTGATGCACAAACTTTACCAAGATTTCTGCCGTATTTGCACAATTCACACTGGCAAAAACAGCCTTTCACCCACAATTAGAAAATGTTTAACTTGCAACTTCAAAGCAGTTCCTTTTGGTTTAGCATAGGGAAAACATATGTGCAACTATATGTGTGATTATGTCTTATTATTCTATACATATAAAGGGACTTCAAGGACACAATAAGAATGACACCCAGTCGGACTGACGCCAGGTCATTAAAACAGGCCGCAGATGGAACAAAAACACTTATATCCAAGAGTGGATCTGTTGTTGTTGGTTCTCTGCATGCAATATTTATGGCAAACAAAGCACCACACGCTTCATAAAAAGTAAAATGAAAGGAAAAACTAAATCCGCTGTGCTGAGTGACTGCACTGATCCATTATGTGATTGATGAACACCTCACAATAGCACACACTGGAGACAACGGCTAAGCATGTTGGGCTGGTTCTCACTGTATGGAGGTCGGCTGTTTGCATGTCTGAGGGTGTGAGTTTTAAAAATCGGCCCCAGTTTGGACTGGAAGCACAGAGCATCACTTTGATTTAAAAATACAGGATAGTGCTTTTGTTATGGCTCCAGTGTAATAGTCTGCCATCTGACTTAAATATTAATACCACTGGCTTGTCTTTATTAGGAGTACTAGAGTAGGAAATGACCCACTGCAGGAATGGGTTGGCAAATATCTCCAGGGCACACAGACTATTTCCCTCTCGAATAAGAAAGGATGAAAGGATCTTTTGTTAAGCTCTGAGGTAACAATTCTGGCCATGGACGAAATCCTTACCTTAACAGTAGTTTTCTCGTGAGAAATACCTGCAGGGATGCATGCTAATTTAAGGTGTCAATAGTGGCCCTAAATGGTGAGTAATTGAAAGAGAGGTGAGAAAAGGTAATGAGGGAATCTATAGTTAATGTAAGTTGGACTGAGGAGGAAAACACCACCTGCAACTAAAACTCACAGCTCTCCCAGACTGAGATTGAGGGAATGTAGTGTGGAACAGGTGATCAGATAATCCCCCTATCCCAGCAGGCAGCCCAGCAGCATACTCAAGTATTAGCAAGCACCTCTCTGATGGAGGTCTGGATAGTGACACACAACTCAGCCATGAGAGGAAAGAGATAGGCAGCGAAGAGATTAAATATAAAGTCTCACAACAAAAGAGGTGGAAGTGATAAATAGATTTTTTTAGATTGTTTTTTTTCCCTCAAGATTGCAGCACTCTTTTTTTTATTTTTTAGCACTGGAGAAATAATGGTTAGTACTGAGTTTTTATTTGTGTGTCATTCAACATGTGCAAAGGCATTCTTGCTGGTTTCAGCAAAAAAGACAAAAAAAAAAAAAAAAGATATCACCATTTGATTTGGTATAAGCTAGTAAAACTGATCTCAGCTAAGAAAGTTGTTTAAAATTTGTTCAGATAATTAAAACCATTAAATGAAACAGGCATATAATTGAATTTGATATAATTTAATAAAAATAATAATTAATTACCTTGAATAATAAAAAAGAACAATATAAGACCAAGAGCCTACAGGAAAGCTAGCAACTCTGGGACACCATGTGTGAAACGCTAATGTTAGCAAATTAACATGCAACAACAACAATGCTCACGTTACGTTATCTAGCAGGTAATTTTTTCCCCCCACATTTAGCATCTTAGATTAGTGTGTTAGCAGTTTAGCACTTGCTTCAAAACACACATGCAAAAAAAAAAAGATGGCTAATGGAAATGTCCTTTGTTTATCAAGTATTTGGTCATAAACCAGATTAAAAACTTTCCTGCTGATGGTGCTAAAGTTATTAAAATTCTTGGCTTTTTATTTTTATTAGCTCAGTTTTCTCACAACTAAACCTCAAACAGCTGGTGTTGGAAAGCTGGCAAATATGCTAATGGCATTTCACATTTAATTATTTTAATGAAAATATTGGCAACGAATGATATTAAATGCAGATAATTTTGTCATACCTTTGAACTTTATAAATTATGAGCTTTGACTTGAGTGCTACTACACAGAGTATTTAACCCTACCAGTCAGTGAAGAGATGTTTCAGAGACAAACTGATTCATCATTTCATCCGCAGTAAACAAACACTTTCATTTATCACCAAAGGTTACAGTTAGTGTGCCGCTCTGTGACCTCTGACCTGGTCTGATGTGACTGACACAATTTATGCCTGACAGAAGTCTTGCTCTGTCTCTTTAATCCATTCCCTCTTTGTTTCTCTCTCTCCCTTTCTCATGCACATTCATGCAAACACTCTCAAAAGACCCCCTCCCATTGCATACACACACAAACATGCACACACACATTCATTTCACCACTACCTGTGCCTCACCTCCATCCTTCCTGCTGTGGGTATTTACATCACAAGCAGCTGTAAGACACTGGTGGTCCATTGATGGGGAAATGTGGCTGTCACTTGGAAACAGTGTGTTATTACAGCATTTGGATCAGCTGAAGTGTCTTTCAAGACAGCAGCTCACAGTGGGGACATCAGGGACATTTTTTCTTTTCCGTGCACAGTTGTTGCTGACAGGTCTCCTACTTCAGGGTGTTGGCTTGCTTATTTTTGATGTTTGCTGGCTTCACCATTATACATGCATTTATATGTCTTATCTCTTGTATTTTTTTTTTTACTGCTGCTGCAAAGTGAATTTCATTGGAAGGGACATTTAACTAAAGTAAAGTCATGCAAAGTTAAGTCAAAGATAGTGAGAAGATGTTGTCCCTCTGACTGGCCTTTTTACTGACTTTTGGGTTTGAGTAGCTCTGAAACTTACGGTGAATCTAAATGTCCATAACTCCCAGCACCTTCAGATTTGCTGACCTGAACTAACAGAACCACTAACCAAACTGCTTTTATGTCTGGCACAATTTAGACAGAGCAACAATATTTATTTAAAGCAAGTAGCCAACTTAATCTTTACTTTCATCTCTGTGAGTTTTGTCTTCAAATATGAGTGGAGTGTAGGGAGTTAGAGGGAGAGTCTGTGACTGCAATTATACAAAAGTATTGAAAAAGAAAAAAGCACACTGAATGAACCTTTCCTTTTTTTAGTGTTGGCAACCAGCATTGAGGTGAATCACCCACTTTGATGAGGCAAGACCGCAAGAAACAAACGGTTTGAGAGTCATTATTAAAACAAAAGCTGTATTAAAACAGTATTATTGTGTTGTCAATATATATTTTATATATTTCATTTGTCAGTACTAGTTATCATCAAAATCTCTCATTTGAATACATCCATTTAATTATTTCAGCCATGCCCATGAGGACAGAAGTGTTGGTCCGGCAGGTTAATAAACCTGTTTGCTCCAGAAAAGAATATTTCAACTCTTGGACTATTAGCCATAAACTTCTGTTCAGGCAGTCATGGTCCTCAGAGGATGAGGTCTGATGACTTTGGTGGTAACTTAATTTCACAATGTTTAATAATTTGGCTTATGCCCAATTGCTAATTACAAAAAACTATAACATTCTCACTAGCCTAGGTTTCTCATTAAGTTAATTAGCAATGTTAGTTTTCTGACACATTAAACCTGAGCTTAGCTGAGGGCATTACCATGCCTACGTTCAGCCTCAAAGAGCTGAGACTCACAGAGTGTGAAGTGTTGTTAATGTATATGCTTGATTATCCACACAAATCCATGTGAATGTTGTTCAAAACCTCACAGCCAATACTTTGTATTCCTTTTATATATGTAACTACTTTATGTTAGCTGGCAAGGAATACTAACCTTATTATAAAAACTCACCCATATTCTGGTCAGAAAACAAAAGCCACTGTCTTCTTGACATCCAGCAAAAGCTCAAGGAAATAGATTTGATGCTTTCTAAAACTACTGAGCCAAATCTTTCGAAAACACTCTGGCCAAGGCACGTTAGGTGAGTTGGAGCTGACGAGATGCCACTGTTTGATCCAGACTGACACGGAGATGGAAGAGAGGGAAATGAATAAACCAGATTGAAATTCTCCAGCCTTGCACTGTTGCTCCCGGGAGAGCAACCAAGCAAAAGGAATATCTGATAAAAACAGAGAGGAGAAACAGGCAGAGAAACTTTGGGTTTTGAATTATTGAGGCATTTTGAGGTTGGAGTGTGTGCTTAGGACTGTGTTGCATGTGGGAGACCTCATGAATGGAAGTGTATATGCAGGATTGTATTAACACATGAGCTCTGGTACTGAAGGTGTGCTGTGGAGTTTACGACGTGTCTGATCGAGTCCAATTCAAATCCCTCATAATCCAGTTATGCCTTCAATTTTTCACCATATTCAAAGCTACACTTGTGGCTCATGCATGACAAGATGGAGTTAATAACAGTTTCAGTTTGATCATGACCTTCATTTGCAGATAGTTGGCACACCTGGCACGAGGAGTCAAGGCTTTCATTTCTGATGCTTTGCTTGGATTTCTGGGGTAGTGTGGCCTTCACACAGTGCCATGTGGAGAGTAATAGAAATTGGTGTTGAGTATTTGGTATCCATGGTGACCACCCCATAGTTAAGGGAGGGATTCTCTGCCAGCATTGTGTGTCTAGACCATGTAAGTGTCTCCAGTTTGGGTGAAGCGAGTCTAGCGCGTCTCGCTTTCATGTGCTAGATCAGAGCCATGCTAATGTTGCTTTCAGCTGTATTAGCAGCTCTCAGCTCAGCCTCACTTTCATTGTCATGCGCCCATGGCAACCAGTGACTGTGATTGGCTTTCTATTTGTTGGTAAGAGCAATGCCAAAATCTGCAGGTCACTAAACCTGCTGTCTATCTTATTGTGTTTTTAAGAACCAAATTTAGAAAGAAAATAAATTAAAACATTGAACAGGTTCCTGCTGTTTGACAGCTGATTTTAGTCTAATTGGTTAAGAACTGACTTCAACTGCAACTATAGCAAATAATAGGTGCAAGAATTCTCCTCTTTTTTTTAAAACACTTGTGTTTGGATGTGAGAAGTACAAATATGTGATTTTTAAATCTATTTTTTGGCAAGCTTTTTTTCCACTGATGAACATGTGAATTTCCAGAAATCCATAATATCCACAGTTAAGTTATACTGATTGCTACGAGTGCTGCTAGACTCCAGTGAATTAAATATGAATTATTAACAACAGAGTCAAACATTTGTGCTTTTGACCGAGTAAGGACAGTTCGAAGAACAATCTTTAAAAGAGAAATCAAACTTTCACTAGTGAGGAGAAACAGCTCCCATAAATAGCTGGTGCTTCTCTCTTAACATAAGAGGCTATCAGAGAAGGTTTATGAGTATTTATAAGTGTCCTCATGAACATGCCTGATTTGATACACACCAACAGACCAGCACTGTAAATCACACTGTAGCCCTTTGACACAACATATGTAACTGACATAAAATCACAGATTCATAAAGAAAGAATAGCTTTTGCTTCTGACTCTTCTGTTCAGCACAGATCCACAGAGTCTGACCCACCATGGACATGTTAGAGTCCTCCAAATAATGATTACAATTTACAGCTTTTGTCTTGCAGTGCTGATTTGTGTCCCTGGAAACAGCTGTTAGTCAGTAGAGGAGTGACTAATAAGCATGCACACAATTCAAAGGACGTAAATGTGATATATATTTATACAGTTTGCCAAGTTTTTGGATTTAGGTAACATAAAGACATTATGGATTTTTGTGTATCCCGACATGAGTTATTATTTTAAAATTTAGATTTTTATCAACACTATTATCTTAACCAGCACATGCAAAGAAAAGGTGTTCAGCTAGATCTTGATATAAGCCTGCAGATTAATTAAGCTCATAAATTTTTTATGAGATACACTTTAGACATAATCTTTTACTGAGTTGCATAGAGGTAACATCTCTTTAACTTTATTGCATTCTCTAAAAACCTTAATCTTACGCAAGTTACATGTCGACCGAAAAAAATTACACCATTAATTTGACTATTTGTGTCTGCATTTATTTTTCTCTGAGTTCAGTGGGATATAAAGCAAGTTTCAACACCTCTGCAGTCAGTCAGGCAGACAGCAGAGGAGAATTACTGTAATAATTTATTCATATTCCTCCAGGGTAGCATCACTTCATACTGACAGTGTAGCCAAAACACTCAAATAATTAAACATTGTCTGTTTTGGTTACAGTTGCTTAATTTTGTGGATTTAGTCCAAATCTATTTAACTGGTGTGTTTCCAAGAAAGCTGACAGAGCACAACTGCTCCTTATCACATGAAAAATGGCAGTAAGTTATGATTCCCTGAGGGTTTGAGGGAACACAGCAGGCCTTTGCCTATGAGTCGGATGTACGCTGGAGCACCTATACATGTCTGCACACTAAGCTGCTCATCTCTTGCAAATTAAAGCCATCGCAGTGTGTGTGCATTGAGTTGCCACCTATTTAGCTGCCAAAAGGAAAGTTACGTTTTCCCTTCATGTTGTATCAGTTTTCTCTGCAGATGACCTTTAGGTGCCCTTAAGAGATATTTGCAAAATTGAATGTGCACTGACTAAATTCAGACTACCTTCCCATGTGATATACAAGATGTGATGACAGCAAATATGACACTACCACAGGAGTTGTGGGTCAGTAACCTATGTTTTGCCTTGAGAAAATCAATTTAAAGAACAAAGTCAGGCCCAAGACACTGTGAATACATGTCGTTTCTGTTTATGACCTGTGTGTGATGTCTTTGAACATGGTCACACTCATTAAATTTCTTAGAACTGAGTAAAGCCTAAAGACCTGTGTTTCTTTTTGTGGATGCAAATGTATGCAACTAAGCAAGAGTCCACAAATAATAGCACAGTCTAGTTACATATTAGATATGAGATAAGCATCTGCAGACTGGGGAGACCTGGGAGGAGTCTCTCAAAGCTCTGATAGGCGTTTACCACCTGTTTCCCAGAACCAGAGATCTGGCATTTGATAGCAGCTCAATCAACGTGGCATTGCTGGTATTTGGCAGCATTATCTGTAACAGATAATCACCTCATTGTGCTGCGTCTCTGCCCTGCCACTGCTCAGTACCAGAGCTAGAGTGAAATCAGCCAACCAGCAGTGACCCTTGATGAAATACTGTATTCTAGCATCCCTGTGCTAATCCAGTCAGGTGTCTCATGTGGTTGTACAGTATTTGGAGCAGGTGGGAAACCATGTTGCTGACTGACATCTCCTTTCATCTCAGCCCCACACCTGCTCTTTTTCTTATGGGTCTTAATCTCATGTAGATAGAGCTGCAGAATAAAGTGATTAAGACTACATAACATGTCAGATGCAATGATGACACACATCAACTGTTTTCTTTTTCTATTCAGAAAATTAGGTACAGACAAGATGTTTTTTTAATGTATTTTATTTGCTGAGAAATTGAAACTCAATAGTAACTTACACTATACTACATACATGCTACAGAAAACATTAGATATATATTTTAGCCACATAACACTACACTAATGTATTATTCTAATACTGATTTATGAATTTGCTAAAATACTGCTTGCCATAGGACTATTCATGGTATTCGGGCGGTCCAGGGTTGTGACCTATCACACACATTCACACACTGACCTCATGGCCGGCACACATTACAGTGTTTCATCATAGAGCCATAAAGCCTGCAGACAGCTGTGGACCAGCAGCGACTCTGACACACAGCAGGACAGAAACATGGACAACTGACCAGTAGCTTCACACATAACATGAAGTCTATGTAGAAAACATGTTTGATCTTATGTACTTCTTCAGATCTTAACATGGATTTATTTGTTTGTAAGTGCAAAAAAAATCTTTGCAATTTTTTTAATCAAATAAATAATGTTGCAAGTAGTTCACTAATTATAGATAATAGGATTAATTAAACTTAATGAAGCACCTTGGTGGCAAAACGCTTACAGCACATGCCACATGGTCTGTTTGTGGCAACTGTTACCAGTTTGATTACAGTTATGAAACTTTGTTGCATGTCACACCCCACTCTCCTGTTTCCAGTGGCTTTTTAATGATAAAACCTCAAAGCAGTCATGATTAGGGCCAGACAAATAGTCTGAGGGAAAAAGCTGGGGTCAGGACAGAAGCTCCCTCACTTATAATGTTTTATAAAAACCATAAACCCAAGCATAACACTAACCCGCCACCACCATCATCATCATCATCATCATCAAGCCGACAGCAGCATGTTCATCGAGGTTGCTGGAAATTCTGGATGAACTTGCCCTGACATTGCTCTACAGTCTAAGCCTGCCTGGTCCATCACTGTCACTGAGTTCACCATTCACTGAGGAAACTGTGAGCAGAGGAAGGTGAAATATTCAGAGCTGACTGCTGGATGTAAAGATGGTGGACTGGAGGGTCTTCATCAACCTCATGGGGTGCTGGGGCTTTGTCTGTGTATCATCATCCTGGCAATTAAACAACATGGGAGTAATAGGGGCGAAGCTTCAGCAGGTGTTCACAGAGCTGGCAGCAGAGGCTGAGAAACAGCTTTTGTTTTGTGGCTGTGGAGGAAGGATAGTAGAAGAGAATCAGGCTAAAAATTATAACTTTGTTATATTTCCCTCTTTGCACATAGATGCCTTCATTTGGAATAAGCATAGTGTTATTATAACAATACACACTTGTTCTTTGCTAATACCAACTGTTTTAATATTTGATCAATAAGTTGAACACAGTCATATTGGAAATTAACATGCTTTGTTACTTTTGCCCATCAGTGTCAGAACAAAACAAACAGGAAAAGTCCATTTTTTTTCTAAATAAATCACTAGACAACGAAAGACTTTGTATTGTTTGTGTGTAATGCTCATTAATGCTTCAGTTAGATATCCAAGAAAATAAATATGTGTCTCATATCAGTTTATCAATGTAAATGACATGATTGCATGAGATTGGCCCAAGTCATTAAACTTACATTGGTACATAATCAGCTCTCTCACACTGAACTCAGATTAAACAAACTAACCTGCTCTAGCACGCACATGAGACCTGTGAGACCCCTGTTGTTCTTCCTCACACTAACTCTGAATGTTTCTTGCAGATGAAATAAGCAAATAAATACATCCTTAATAAAACTGGGACAACAGTAACACCATTTTACGGTCATCACTGCCCTGTGCTAGCAGCTTTACACTGACTAGCATCATAAATAGACCAACAGGATGAATTAAAACCATGCATAGGTCCAACAGATGATTTACAGTTACAATTATTAACTTATAAACATCACAATAAAAACAAAAAACACTACTTTTTTTTATGTTTTTTCAACAAGAGAAAAACAGCTTTTCTGCTGTTATTAGTCAATAAAATTAAAATTTTTATTTTGCAGTTGTTTGTTTTTTTTAATTTAATTGCATGTTTCGTTGACCGTCATTAGGAAATGAATGGCATTCAACTTACAATGATAAAAAATATTTAAGCAAGAACCTGCATTGAAAGAAAATTTAAACCAACATTCCTTCAAATTTAAAAATATTTTTTTGATTAAAAAGCCTTCTTATGTAGTTGGCCAGTTATCATTTATGACTTTTGAATAACTTTGCTTTAATCAATAAACAGGTACTGTTATGTACATCCTAAAATACGATGGCTGTGTTTTCATTGGCAATTTGTGTTCTAATGCAATGACCATGTCAAAAGTACATGTCTTAGCACAGAAGGTAAAACATCATCACTCCTCTTTTTCACTCATCTGGCT
Source organism: Acanthurus leucopareius (assembly GCA_029814765.1). Lineage (NCBI taxonomy): Eukaryota > Metazoa > Chordata > Actinopteri > Acanthuriformes > Acanthuridae > Acanthurus > Acanthurus leucopareius. The sequence continues at coordinate 12,673,111 of JAQMCX010000029.1, forward strand.
TTTAGTTTCTAACTGTATGTAGCAGTAGTAGCAGTGTTGTTGTAGGCTGGACATCAGCTGAAACTGTGAGTCCAGTATTTAAAGATGTCTCCCCCCCTCCAAAAAAAAGAAGAAATCAGCTGTTTTTTTTTCCAGTTTTTGTGTCTAAGTTTTTCGCTTCAAAGTGGCACCAAGAACCAAAAAAACCCTCAATTGCAGCAGGAAAATGTAAACTTGCTAAAAAAATAAATAAATAAAATCTAACTTTAGTGGCAATTAGGGCTCTGTCCAAGTTAATCAACGGACAAAAAGATCTCCAGATGCGCTCCAGAGCAGACTGCACTGATGTGGAACCACACTAATTTTAATCAGTGACATAAGGTAAGCAGATCAGGTCCTTAGAGAACCTATATTTTAACTTACATGTGTGAGGGCTGCTTTCTCTGCTCATTTCAGTTTCACACTGTTTTAATACTTTTCAAGCAGGACTCTGCAGCTATATTAAAGTGGCAGCCATCAGCACATGATGGAGCTGCTTCATGCCTCAGAAAACTCCATCAGCCTCCACAGATGGAGGATTTGTGACACAAATACAAAAGAAAACTCCTTAATTGAGAGCTCTGATAACTTTTTGGCCTGTTCATGTTAAGGATCTCCAGATATTTTGCTCCCAACAGCCCTTTCTGTGTAAATCATGAATATTGCCTTCCACGTGATGTCAAGGTAAGACATGAGGATTTTTCCTGTATTAACATGAACCTCTGGAGCAGAGTGAGGCTGCAGCAGGTAGTAATCTGAGGCCAGAACAGACTCCTCTTTCTGACCTCTCTGGCCTCCCTCTTCAAGCCGCTCTGTAATTACTTTGACCTGCAAAGACTAACTGGCTTTACCTTTTACACTTCAAAAGAGAGCAGCCCTGACACATTCGCTCTAAAGATGAATACAGCTGTTACAGTATCATCTGAGGTGAACGCCTCCAAGAGGTCACATTCCTATTTTTCACTAGACTTTGTGTGTGTTTTAATGTTATACAGTCAAAACAACTTTGTCATTGTGTTTCATCCATTTGAGATGTTTGGGAGCTACAAAATGTAATAAAATGCATCACTATAATGTGAAAATGCACCCAGGAGGCAAACCTTTCGGAGGTCGAAACACTTAACCTGTTACCACAAATGGAGATTTACCAAATGCAACAAAATCTGATTATAAAAAAATGTATATTGTGTAAACTCTTAAATCTATCTACAGCCCATTCACACCAGCTTTTACATTTTAAACCAAAGGATTATACATGTCATGTTCAGGCAGAGTAAAATTATAACTCTTGTACTACATTAGTCACAAAGCAGTATGAAAACCATTTATAGTTGCTGTATTAAAATCAAAGCTTCCATTATCTATTAAAACCACACTGCAAGCAGTGTTTAGCAGCAGGCACTCACTCAGTCTGCCTCCTGTAATTTCCAATTTTATTGTCTGTGCACAATTGCATTGCTTTGTGCCAAAGAACTCATGCATGAACCTTAAAGGTCTAAAAACACAACTTTTAAAATAACTTGTACATTTATAAGCTCACGTGCAATGCAAAGATGCATTCTATGCTCATTTCTCCAACTGCACAAAAAAGGTTCTTAAATTAAACATATTAACCTTAAATACTGATTTATAAACATTGGAAATAAAAGGATAATTTACATGTCATCTGAAAATAAATTCACCACTGCAGACAGACAGTCTCCTGAAGCTCTACAGCAAACTCTGTAAAAATGCCCATATGAATCAAAAAATGCAGCTGGTGAAGAGCTAAAAAAAACACAAAACAAAATGCAAAGATTTTTCATTTGGTTTGACATTTGATTCAACACTGTCATTACAAATCCATAAATTACCAATTAATTAATATTTATATAACTGTTATGTTTCCAATTATAACCCATCATATCACAGGCTTAAACAAGCTGACTGTAAGATTTCCTGTATTTAAAGACCTTAAAAATGAATCTCCATCTGTTAAAAAAATTATTCCACAAAGGTCACTTTATAAAACAGTAATACTCATCAAATTACTCATCATATTAAACTCATTTTTTAATACAACAGCTGTTATCTTCTTTGCTAGACTTTCCATTAAATATCTATCATAACATTCATTATGATAGTTTGCATGAACAGTGACAGAGTGAGCTGTTCCCACACTGACCCCAGACGGTGTGAACGAGCACAAGGAACTTGTGCTTCATGTAAGAGCTAGAAAAAAATTTTAAAGACAGGTGCTGGCAAACTATGTGCATATTCTGTGTTTTTGTAGATTGCTGTTTTTAGTCTTAACCAAGTGAGCATCGTTATATCAGTGTAATGCTACAAATCCTCTCAGCCTGAGGTTACTTTTACTGCAGTGTGAACTGGGAATTACACATCTATTGTATTTTAGACAGAGTAGCTGCTCAAAGCAAACTTCCCTCTCCTGGTGGTCGATAACTTCTTTTGTAGTCTTTCATTATGACTTTCATAGCTTCCTCATACAAAGCCACAGGGATGACCAAATCAACAAGAATGTAAATCTTAAGGCTTATAACTTATAAAATCTTTTTGACTAATCAGATAAATGTTTTGTTCTGGACCTCAAAATCTTGCAGTGTTTTTTTTTAATAAAAGCACCACAAAAGAGAAATTATTCACTTGTTCTGATCAAAATCACTTTGTTTCAACAATGATCCTTCTGCTCATAAAGGTAGCAGAAGAATATCATCAGTATTTCATGTACTGTCATTGTTCAAACACTTGAAAAGACAAATTTTCTCGCACCATTCAAAGCCTTCATTACCCCTTTTTTACTGTGAAAACAAGCTCAAAATTACTGAATCTGCAGGCCTCATTAGGAGCTGAAAAGAAAAAGCACTGCCCACTTCCTCCTCCCAGATTTTTCCATTCTTCATCAACTGGTTGATTATCCGAACAAGCCCAAACCTTGTCTACTCTCGCTTATGACAGCCCATTACCACCAGGCTTAGCATGAGCCTTGTTCAAAGCAGGGGAGGATTAGCGGATAATTAAAATGAACAAGCTGATGTCATCTAAACATACTTGTTTGGCAGACGGCACCAACTAACACTGCTCTATTGAATCCATCCATTCACCCATATTCCTCGGTGCAATAAGAATCCACACATGTTCCACTGGGGAGGCTGTGCAGGATACTGTGGTGACTGGCTCGAGTCCCTGTGGAGTGCAATATTTCTCCTGCTGAAATAATTTGGGCAGAGCTGTGGTTGGTTGAAATCGTTGTTTGGTCTCAGAGTAAATTATCTAATGGCCAAGTAAAGATAATATCTGTGTACGGGAATGCCACTCTCCTCTGTGGGAGGCTTGGCTGTAATTCACTGTCCTCAGTTAAAATACCAGTTGTCATTCAGTAATAAAATGTGATGACCTTTCTTGTAATTTGTAGTGACCCTGTCCTGAACTCAGCTTATAAGCATCATCAAATACAGATGTGCATGTGGCGGCGAGGCACAGGCGTTGGGTTAAATAATGAGCAGAAATGTTAACAGTGTTGCAAAGTTTAATGTTGTGCTGTGATGTAATGGGAAGTTTGGTTGATAACATCCAGTGTAGAAAGTTAATCAGCAACAACAGACACAGGGTCAAAGTTGTTCACAGTGCAGAGTCAAGTTAAAGGTCAGTGACTGAAGAGGAGCTGAGTTGGATCAAACAGCTGCAGTGAACAGAGGCACCTTGTTTTCAGCATGTGACAACACTTCACCATCACTTTGGCTGATACACAACAGGGTCTGAAACAGAACGACCTCATTTTATTCCCATATTCCCTTGTGCTGATTGTTGTAAAACACCTTTGACCTCAACATCCATCAAGTAATTTTTAATAATAAAGGCTTCATGACAAAACTTATGTGCCTACCCAGTGACAGACACCCATCCTGCAGTGGCACCGAATGTTGTAGCAATGATAGTTTATGCTGCATTCAACTAATCCCATGAAAAGACACAAAGCAGCAATCAATTGATCCCCAACAAGTGTTTTTCTGTCTATTTAACATTTATTGAAAGCCAGTTCTTTACACTTGATGACCTATTTCTTGTAATGAGCTCAGGCAGTGAAGCTGATTTTGCATCAGTCCTGTATAAACTGTTTGGCTGCTGTGACTCAACAAAACTGAGTGTGACAGTGATAAATGCACTATACTCCAAAAACTTGCTAAAAAAAAATAAAGTTTGCAGCTGTTTTCGAAAATCATTCACCTTTAAAGAAAGAATGAAGTGCATTTGACATATTTTTAAAAAAGTATGTCTTTAATGTCCTCAAGGAAATTAGCTTGGGGCTTCGAGCCTCAGCCAGGGTATGGGAGTTATAGAGTTCTGAAAAATGGACTGATGTATTGATGGTTTCAGTGTTGTCAAATTTTAAAATGACTACACGTGATGTGAAAAAGGCTGCTGGTAGCTGACAAATCCACAGAGAATTTGCGACCCACCCTGCAGTTCCACTCAGATCTGTTCAGTATTTTTGCATCTTTCATCTTGTTGGTCTGATTCATTCTCACAGTTCTCATTCAACTCATGTCCTGCAGCAGCAGGTTGCTGTTTCTCTGTTAAACCCACTCTGTGCCACCAACATTAAATGGTGAACAGGCGACTAGCTGGTGAAAATAGTGGAGCATTTGGCACCAAAACATCTGTGAAGTCTTTTAAAGCCACAAAGAGAAAAATAACAGACTATGACTGTGGTTATAAAATGTGTAAAGTGTGGCAAAAGGCAAGAAATGCTCGAGTATTTATTAACACTACACATAAACCAAAACTAAGAGAAAATGAGTTGAATCTTTCCATCACTCTTTCTGGAAACAAATGCTTTTACAGGAGGAATCTGATACCTTAATCTGAATATCTCAATTATCCTTTCTCTCTAAATCTTTACGGATAGGGATGCATTTATTTTCCCGCTTCCCCCAGAGGAATTGGAAACAGATGTAAGGAAACACTACTGCTGGCAAAATACGGCATGATTAGAAAAAGAGGTTGAATGACAACTCAAGGGGCCCCGAAGCCTATAAACGGATACTTTGCAGGACACAGGCAACAATGTGTGATCTGCAGCAGAGGTCCAATCACTTTGTGCCAGCAGAGGCTTAATGGAGCTCTTTAAAACACTGAACTCTGAGAAAGGTCTGACCTAGCATGTAGATGAGTTAGCCTTCGCATCCTACTTTCATCAGGGAATGAGCATGAATTCCAAACCCTGTGACTGGAAAGACGAGCCGGAGCAGCTTTCTGTGTTTTACATTCACAGAAAATGTGGCCACATTCTTCTCGGTTCTTCATATTTCAGTGAAGCTGATGTGTGCCTTTTTAGACACTGACCTTTGGCTGCAGTCTGTAGTGTTGAACTCAGTGGATGTGGAGCAGAGCTGGGCTCATTTTAGTGTGAGCTGGTTGCAGTTGAATGCGCTGTGACAGGCCTTAGTCCCTGTTGTACCACCACTCTGCTTTTGCAGGCAGCCTCCAAAGGAGACTTGTCAAGCCCAAGGGTCTGGTTAGAGCACTCTCATCCACTCAAATATATACACATACACACACGCAGAAAACACACACACACACTCACAAAGACCTTTTCACTTTCCCACTGAGAAAACTAACACCAGCTTGGTGAAGCCAGACAAATTGCCAAGTCTCCTAACACACTGGAAATATTTGCAAAGGCTTACATATAAGGTGTTCTACTAAATAATGCACATTTCAATCATGGACAAGTTAATGATATTCCCATAACAAACTGAAACCAAGGTGTTTGAGTTCACCTAAGTTTGTCTAGAATATGTGATGCCCCATGGGCTCTGTCCCTCTCTCAAACTCCCTGATACTTGTAGAGGAAATTTGCATTTTTTTTTTGTACTTGGGTCTTATTTCTGTGGTTTCCACCATCGTTTCTATAAGGGGTGATTGATAAAGTCATGGCCCAAGGCCGAAGGAGATAATTTATACAGCTCTAGTTGCATACATGTACAGTTAAACTCTCTAGGTCCTATTTTTCATATATGTGCAGCGCTGGTCAAAGCATAGATTCAAGAGCTTTTGCAATTTGTTAGCACACAAGGGGCTTTTTTCTTCTTTTTTTTTTTAAGTCAAGGACCCCTAAACTGACTCAAATCAGACCACGGATCCCCATTTGAGAAGATGGTGTCCATTTTGCCTTTAAATGTTTTCTACAGAAAGTGTGTGAAATCCATCACCAGAGGAGTCTGACGCTCTGTCATTGTGTTGCTTATAGATCTTATTATAGTGAAAATAAATGATTCCTCTTTTGCTTGAGACCCCCAGGAACCTACTCAGGGTCCCCAAACCCTTGCTTTGAGAACCACTTGGCTTGTTTAGAGTCTGTATAACTATCACACCACTTATTTGTAGCACCATCAGACTTCATCATCATTACCAAATTTCAGCATTTACCAAATGCAAATTTATCTGATGACCAAAACTTTAAAAACAAAAAAAAAAATTAAGATGAGATTTTTGGTTAAATGTGAAATGAAAAATTATGTCAAAAGCAAATGCTTCAGTGAGTCCAAGCTGTACTTTACTTTCTAATAAGGAGTCAATAAAAGCTCCCAGTTTGCAAAGACCAGTCTCTGTAACTCAGCAGCCGTTGCAGTGACAGGACTCACTATCACCGCTATCATCTCTCCGGTCTTATCAGTCAGGCATGCTCTGAGGGCAAAACAACTCCAGACTGATTCCCGGGGGGTGTATATGCTCGCATGCAAAGTGCAGTCACCTCCGCATTTATACACATTTATACTGTTTGTATACTCCACATTTAACAGTTTGGACTCAGTGCATCATTTGTTTTCTTTGTATTTAACTGGGAATCAAAATTGGAAAAATAAAAAAACAACTAATTATGTGATAATTCATTTAGAAATTCAATGCACAATTTTTTTTAAAAAAAGCTTGTTTTTTCTTTTTTGATTTTATGCTAGTCAAAAAAAGGAATCAAAATATAGGCAATCAATTGGATATTGATATTTATTGTTTTCAATCAATGTGAACAAGAAGTCGCTGTCTCTTTAGTCCGACGCACTTGATTGCCAGACTCTGTAGCACATTCCCTTGGGATGATCCTGATTTCTTTTATTAACTTAATGAATATGAGTTAAAACGACAAGATATTTTGTAAACGATATTTTGTAAATTCTCTTTAAAGACTTTAATTGTGTGAACAGTGAGCAAGACACTGAAAGCACAACATTGCTTTGGATGCAGTGAGTTAGAATATGAGCAGCAATGTTCACCCTGTTTTGTATCTGTTTACATTTTGGAATGTGAACTATGAATGGATTATTTTAATACTGAAGAAATCTTAGAAAACAAAGGATTCTCAGTCAAGTCCTGAAATGTTCCCTCTCCTGTGCCATCACACATGACAACAAGTGAATAACCTTGTGGGCTGCAAATTAATCCTCTTTTTATTTTCCAAAACATTGTGTGAAATAATAGAGGGAGTTGCCGTAATTGCTCAAATGTATTTGCTACAAGTTTATCAAATGCAATAAAACAAGTCAGCAACTCTCTTGTCAAACAAACAGGACACAATAAATATCAAAATCTCATTTGTTCAGCAGCTCATTTTCATTTCTGAGCTGAACATAAACTGAAAGTAAGAGAAACAAGCTGTTTTTGATTTTTTTGTGCTGGATTCAACAAGATCAAATGATACACAGATTTACATGCTTCTGCTTTGGGTGTTTTTCAACAATGTACCATGATCCATCATGGAGATATCAGTTTCCTCTGACAAATAAGACAAAGCTGTTAGAAACAACAACATTTTCACAGGCGGACCTTCTTGAAAGCTGAACCCAAGTTTGGCATGCAGGGCCCGTTGACTCTTTCCATCATTTGTTCAAGGCACAAAGCTAACAATGGCTAAATTTAGTGTGGATCTTTATTGCTTGTGATTTCTTTATGATTGACTGTCCAGTGTTATGTTAGTGTGTGTGGCCACTAGGCAACACAGAGTCCTCTCTCTCAGTCTCTTCAATGAAACACAGAATGGTGGAAGGTTGGAAGGTCACTGTTTTCGTATGCTTCATTGTAATGTCAGGTTCAATTTACATGTTCATTATAATCATAAGAGCAGGAAGAAATCAAATATCTACAAAGTCTGCAGTGCAACACAACGCATCTGTTCTGCAAAAGCAGTGCAGTCACAGCTGGGTTGTATTGTCTCCTTTCAAATCAGCATATTTCCATCAGAAAACACGAGAGTCTGTGTACGATGAATAACTTTACTTGGACTGTTTCCCTCAGCTTCTCTTCAGAAATGTTTATCGCTAACAGTAAAAGAGTCCAATCTCCATATTAGGGGCTCTTGAACTTATTCACTCCACACTGAATGAATTTGGCCTCATCCTGAACTTTATTAAAACCAGTTGTTGTTTTTGATATAGAGGGATTCCTAATAAGCCCATGACCTAGAATATACATTTCTGCTCTCAGTATTGTTTTAAGACCAGTACATCCTATGGGTTTCATTACTGGAGGCACTGGGAACACAGCAGAATGAGGGGTTTAAAGTTTATTTTGAATTTAGATTAGGTGAACCATGACCATATCTATTTTTTTTCTAGAATTGGCTCAGACTGGACATCTCAGACAAGAGGTCCACAATGAGGCAGGATCATCAGTGTGCATGTGCAGCCCTACGGCCACACCAAAATGTCAGTATAGCAGGACTGTGAAAAGCCCTGAATGACTTCCCATTACAAATATTGCATTTAGAATTCCCACTTATTTGTGAGTTTGCAATTTAAGGTTAAAGTTAAGGAAAGAGGGGGAGTAACACAAAGTTCAGATATGTTGGGGGTGGCAATTAAAGCTATTAAAGATTAAAGCATTTAGGTTGAAGAGTGAACTGGATTAAAGCAAAAAAAAAAAAAAAAAAATTACTGTTACTTCACATGTAACAATAATTTAACACATCATGTGGAACATTACCACATTAAAATGTCTAAAAAGGGCTATTTCTTTGTTATACATTTTGTTCAGTCTTGTGCTTACATCATCCCAAATGTTCAAACTCAGAGAAATCTGTAATTTTACTCAAGGTAAATGAGCACAAGCCTACAAGTAAAGACTGAGGCTAAAGCCGCATGTCCAGGTAAAGGACATTAAATTAAGAAGTCATGTTTAGTGTGGAACTAGTTAGTCTTAGTATTTTACAAGGTTAGGATTTATAGATAAGATTTGTAATTTTTTTTATAACATTCTCCTCTTTAGCTATTTAGCTTAGCTTACATTTCTCCTTGCTCAATTTCAAACAGTAGGATTTCAGTCTTTCAACATATTGAGAGTAAAGGCTTTGAGGTTAGGGACTAACTGATGTCTCTGGAGTAAATGCTGTCAAGGAAGACTTTTACAAACTTTCCAAAGTCCAATAAAGAGCAGGACACAGCTGACTACTTAGCACTCTTATAGCATCCAGGACAAGACATCCGGGTCTCCTGATGAATGAGATTTTTCTGAAAAAATGTAACCTGCATGAACGCAAATGAATAAGCATTAGTTAATGACATGCTTCTCTGAGGTAAATGGTTGACTGGATAAACCTCTACACACTTTCCTACATGGAAGGCAAAACGTTCCCTGCATTAGATGTGAATGAATGTTAAACATGAATTGTGAATTTGTCTAAATTAAATCTAATTTCTGAGCATTCTGGACTTGTTTGTAGTCCACATACATATTTCTTTCTGCACTGACCATCAGACAAAGCATGTTAGCCTTTGTCAGCTGCACCACCATTTCCTCTGTTCATCACACAGTCTACAGTAGATCAAAAGCAGGCTTTACCAAAAAACAACCTCTCCTGACAGTTGAGCATTCCCACTATCAACAAAAGCTAATGTTTGTGCAATATCTAGTTGGGGCAAATAAGCAATCTACTCTATATCTAAGGTCTGCACTATGTCAAAACACTGCAATTGTGTGAGTAAATGAGCAAAACACAGCTCCATCTGAGCGTGATTCCCGTGTGACCGCTCAGTGTTTACACCCATCATGCCCTGTTAATTACCTGCATGTCTCCAGAGCCTTCAGTTATATCCCCAGAGATAACTGGCATTAAAGAACCATATTTCATAAATTGATCTTATCTTTTAATCGCCTTAATTGCATGTATTGCTTTGAGGATTACCTGCCTTGTTCCTGGTTATTCCTAATCTCTGGACTTCAAAACAAAAGACAGACATATGTAAAACAATGCCTGATATAAAAGAGGGGGAGGCTTCAGCCCGCTGTGGGTCGAGGCATCTTCACGCAAGTTCTCTGCACGGAATACCAAGTGGCTGCTGGGAAAACCTTTGTTGTGCCATGATGGGGAATAGGGGTATTTGACTTAGATCTACATGATTGCTTGTGGGCTGTGGCTACACACAATTTGCTGAAGCTCTCAATAGTTTTGTGCAGGGGAATGCACAGGCCAGCACTACTTTCAGCACAGGCATTAATAAATTTCCTTCACCATAACTACATAATCACACAGTAAAACATGAGAAGATTGGGAAATTATGTCCCAGAGTAGTGATGTTTTATTTCCCAAATGGCTACGTTGAAATGAATCTCTATTATGTAGAAAATCAGTCAAGATTAACTTGTAACTCACCTCGCTTGAGCCTTGTGACTGTGACAGACTGCTCTGCTGTGGAGGAGTTAACCCCCGTCTGTCAGACACTGATGCAGGGACACATGGGACGTGGCCTTATCAGCACTGTGAGAATGCTGGGGTCCACACAGATAGAGATGTCATCTCATTCGCCTTTTGTTTGGATGATTTTACACTTTTATCACTCGCACATGGAGCCTGTCTGACCGAACGGCTCACGCTCAGGCTGCATGCCTCCCGTTAACTCACAGCCTCTCAGTTATTTGCCTCAGAAGCTACGACTGTACGTCAGTCACAGGGGTCATACAACCACAAGGGTTTTGCCACGTAGTTCATCATCTTTACAGCACAGTTTTTTGTTTTGTTTCTGTACATCTGCTTTTCATCAGACAACTGTTTGCGCTTGATTTTTCGCAGACCTTTGCAGTATCAGGTCTCCATTCAAATTCTGCAAATGGCTTGTCGCTTAACAGATTATCAGGTGAAAATAGAATTCACATGGGGGTAGTGATGGAAAATGTGTGGTTCAAAACATACTGCTGATGAAGTGTTGCTTCAGAGCAAGAAATAAAAACTGAAGTGGCAGTTCTGAGATAATGTACTGGAATTTGGGAGGATGCTAGATATCTGTCTTTTATTAGATATTACCACATACACATACATGGGGGCATGGGCCTACTGCTACACTGCTGACACGCGAGTTTTTAAAACAGGACGAACATGGTCATTTAGAATTTACTGATCGCCTAAATAAGACTGAGGAACTAACTACAGTATGTAGTATATTCTTAATTTTGTTTTGAGGGTTTTATGGGTTGCATGCAGTTACGGTCACTGACAAACTGCATTAAGTTTTGAATGAACCTTTACCTTTAAATATGGAGATGTCAGGCAAGTTAGGCGCCAAGTGGATGAACAATGGATATTTTATGATACAGCCTACACCTCAAATGTTAATGTGCAATTACTGGGTAACAAATGAAGACAGAAAGCAGCATTTACTCTCTGTGACCTATAGTGATCACAACTCTACCAAAATCTTAGTTTTTTGGTTCAGACAGACACAGCTGTTTTATGAACTTTGAAACAAAACAGTATTGCTGCTTTGGACACATTGGTTTCAATTGCAGCAAGTTGAAGGCTGGGCCCAGGTAAGATGATCAGGTAAGACTTCTTCAAGAAAGAAAAGCTGTGAAAGTTCATCCAACCTTAGGAGAAAAAAGAGAGGACTTAATCAAACTCTCACCAAAGAGCAATCAGAGGTGCGGATTGTAATTTTGGATTTCCATCCCCACAAGGAGGATGAAAAACAGATGGAGCCTGCTGTTGGAAAATACTTTCCAGTTTTCCCCAAGAAAGAAACATCTGATCATCCCAACAAGGCAAGTGGGGTGAAGAAGAGTCCTGAAGAGAGGGAGTGAAAAGTCACGGCTCCCTCTGAAGGAGCTTAAGTTCTGCAGTGGAGCAGAGAAGGACCAGCAGGTGAAGCCGAAAGAGCTCTTCAGCCATGTGAAAAGCTTTTTGAACAGGCTGAACCCTGAAAAGTTTCAGGATCTGACAACACAACTGAGAGGGCTGTCGATGGAGACAGAGGAGAGGTTGAACACAGTCATCCACCTCAGAGAGGGCCATGTTAAGCCTCAGCTCATCCATGTTGTATTCCAATGATGTGGCACTGTCTCACAAAGACAGGTTATTTATCTTTGACTGGCTGCATACCTCTCGTTTTCTGCTTGACTTGCCTCTTTGCACATTGCTTTATTTGCTTTGATTATATTTTCAATTTGTGTCTTAAATAATTATGAGAAGATTGAGAAAAAAAGCAGCACGCACTTATCAAAGTTAAGTCACTTATTCTGATGAGCATTTTTTTCCATATGCATATAAAAATGCTTTCAACTGAATTAAGTGGAAAAAGTCCTACCAAGGCTTTCCTATGATCCTCTACTCGAAGTGTCAAAAGTCCCAAACACACCTGACTCAACAGTCTGTGTCAACTTCCAAGCACTACTCATTAGATGCTGCCATGATTTTGAACAAAACCACAACAGAGATCAACTTTTTGAGACCTCGAGAAGAGACAAAGACCACTCGAGTCTGCAAAGATGTTAGGAAATATGTTCTTTCTGTGTCAAAATCACAACTATCAAAGATTTAGTAGCAGAAGGGGAATACAAATAAAAAGACAAAGTAACATTAAGGGGAACCAATAAAAATATTTCTCCATGAAGATTAAAATATTCCCATAAATGCATGCTTACTAAAAAACAGTTATGCACGAATTAATGATAATATGTCAACGGGGGGAAGAGCTGGATGGAAGAAAGAAAGAGCTGGATGATGACAAAGCTTCCCATCGTTCAGTCAACAGCATCAAGTTCACTGGGGAGCTCTTCAAGTCCAAGATTTTAAGTGAGGCGGTCATGCACGGCTGTGTCCAAAGACTTTTAAAAACCCTGATGAATCGTCTCTGGAGTTCCTGTTTGAGCTGCTCTGCATTAGAGGCAAAGGAGCTGGAGGAGACCACAGTGAAGAGAGTCAAGGACTTTGACAGAATGGACAGCAAAGGAAAGGAAGATGTCTTACAGGGTGTCCATCATGCCGAAGGACATAGTGGATGTTAGAGAGAGAAACTGGCTGCCCACAGACAGTAAAGCTGATCAGGCTTGGGTGAGAGTGCACAGCGCTGACAGCTGCTCCTCAGCCCTGCAACCATACGGTTCCTAAATATCCTCAGGACAATTAACTGCAGAGTTCCTCCAATGAAGGAAGTGGCCTGCAGCTCTGCCACCCAGAGGACTCTTGTGCCTCCTAAAGAGACCAGTGTACTGTTGGCACTCTAATGGTGGACAAAATACCATTGACCATCTCTTCTGCTGCAATGATTCCTTGCTGACCTTCCCTCCTCGCCCCACCCTAACTCTCCCCCTTATCATGCCCCCGTCCTCACTTTTTTCAGCAACCCCTAACCACCCGTATTTAACGAAGTATCAAATCCAAGCGAAGGGGAACTAGTGTGTGAATATGAGAGTGAATGGCTGTCTGTGTATTTGTGTTAGCCAATCAGAGCTCACACTGTGATGATCTGTGCAGGATGTGAGACATTTTAAAGTGGATCACGGATCACTGGATGGATCAAGTGGATGAAAATGAATGTCTGGATCTTCTGTCCTCTAGGATCATAGCTTTGTTTACTTGTTTGTTATACATATCTCATATGATTCATTGCTTTGGTTTGAAATAAGTTTTATACCTATGAAGTTATGTTGGAAAAACTTACAGTATATTTATATCAGAGATGTGGCACTATTTTTAACCAATAAAGCCAATTTATCAAATGTAATTTGAATGATCTAGCTAAACTATGACAGGCCACAGTGGTTTGACTTATGACAGCTTCTTCTCATCTGGAGCTTCTATCAACTGAAACATCAGGGATTGATCTTGTCACAGCACACATTTAAAGCTTTCACTGTGAGGCATACATTGAGAGAAGAGGCTGACAGAAAACCTCAAAACATCAACTAGTCCAAGTGATTATTCACAAAGTGTTTGTTGTTTGATCAAACATTTCAGAAACAAACTGTGTAATGATGTGTCAGCAAGTTTGTCAATAACAGAGCTTAACACGGTTAATCTCAATGGAATTCTGTAGCTAACAACAGGTTGTTGGCAGGACCTGAACCCCCATGGGATTTCAATTCCATTGCCTTAACCACAACAACCTTAAATGCATTGCTGAATGTATTTTATCAAACCATTAATATTAGAGTAATAGAAATAAAAGGGAGTCACGATACTAGCTGTATATGGGTGCTCCATGATGTGTAATCAATAACGAGATTCACAAAAGTCTGTGATAATGATGAGCACCAGGCTACACATGGTCACAGGCTTGCTACAGTTTGATACATAGTTGTGCAGAGATACAGGACAGAGACTGAGCTGGTGGTGATGGTGATGGTGGTCCAAGCCACCATCTTCAAGCCTTCATCCTTCAGCACCTGGTTGATACGAGATAAATCATTCTATATCATGTCACCTCTCCACATTAATTACACTTCACTTGAGACATGACTTGGCTATAGATTTACTTTTTGTAAAGATTCTGCTTCTGCTGGTGAGCCTTAACTATTTGATCAGCCCCTCAATTTATAAAAATAAAAGCTAACCCAAATCAAAGTAAACCTGAGTTTTCCACACTGATGTTTCATTATAAATGAACTTTAACTGATGGCATCAAAATAATCAAGTCATCCAATTTTCAATCTACTCATCAGATTTTTAAAAGCCTGCTCAGAGCATTCACCTATAACGATAACGCTGGTCCTGAGACCTCTGAAATGCAGCAGTTACAACACAGTCCTGATAAATCTGCTGCTGATTGAAAACAGTGAACCCTCCACCTCTAGCTGTTGTCTGGAAATGGAGAGCCGGCGAGCTTGTTTGGCTGACCTTTCCCATCATTAATCAACAAGACCAGGCACAACTATGCGTGTGCCTGACATGCCGACCTAAACAACACCACGCTACAGTTAAACCTTTAGAAACTGCACAGATAATTTCTAATCAATGCTAGCACGCTAATGAGATATGAGTGAGCAGAAAGGTCATTCCTGTCAGTGTGACAAAACACAGCCTCTGTTTCTACTTTGTATTCAGTTTTATGTAATTATTAGTATTTAGAGACACGATTTTCCCTTTGACTGCTCTTTTTAAATCAGTTATGAATTATGGATGTCATCCTGAGCAGTTTTGAAAATGCGTGTTCAGTTGAGAAATCGACTACCAGCCTCTAAAATAGAACACAGATCATTTGGAAAGTATACTACGATCAGTCATGAGGTCAGTGTTACTCTGAGGAGCGATGATTCTGCGGTCACATGGACACGATCTGGTTGCAGATGCTGAAACTGGTCCAAAAAGCACTTTGATCAGGAAGGTTCACCGGAGGCTCCCCTTTCTTTGGAGTATTTTCAAATTTCCATACTTGGAAAGTAAGTGATGCCCCCTCCCCCACCCACTTTACAACTTGACACACACACACACAGAGCTTCGCATCTGCCCTTGGGCCATCATTGACAGAGTAGCCACCATCCCCTGTAACATGAGAGGTGGCGACTTGACCGTGGCAGAATAGTTGGAGTGACGGGCTATAAGAGGCTTTCCACGTCACCTAACGGGGGACATCATGCAGGGAAAGACAGACAAGGGAACAGGAAGACGCCATGAAGATCGGGGCGGCCCTCTCTGAAGGAGGAGCGGCTGGCTGCCGGCAAGGAGATCTGGTTTCCCCACAACTTGTTGCCTGGTGCTAAATAAACGCTGGCATGTTCTGTGGAGACACCCTACACTCTGGCTGAAAGGGTTGCTCACCCCAAGTTGTTCACAGTTCACAATTTCAGACCCTCCATGTGCTCTCTTAACCCCTTCATTCCTTTTTCTCTTTGCACCTATCATCCCTCTCCATCCCATTGTTGCCAGTCATCTCTGACCAGCCAACAACTGCCTCCTCACTTGTCAGGCAATTAGCCTGTGACTAATGAGGATGTAACACAGAGATACTTCGTCTGTGGCTTAATGAGCATATTTTAGTCTTGAGGTGATCTGTAATAAGGCATTACAACCTAAAACCTTTTAAAAAATATGCTGCAAACTTTCTGCAAGCTGCGCACCAGCAAACTATTGACCCTCCTCCCTGTTGTGCTACTTTGCTTCTAGACTCAAGGCCAACTCGAGCCAACACACAGAGGGTCGCCTCTGATTCTCCGGATTCAGAACTCCAAGGCTACGCCTCGATGTTTTTCCTTTGCCAAATCCATTTCACAGAGAAAAGGTCTGCCTAATACTACAGACCTCTCTAACTGGCTTCCGTGGCACAAAGGGAATTTATCATTAAAGAAGCACAATCAATATCTCTCACCCCCTGCATGGCAAAGTGAAGCAAGGCCCTGATAGCGAAGCCCGGTGGTGAGCTCCGAGAGGAGCATGTGGGGTACCAGAGGAGCTAATTAGAGAGTGAATGTCAGCTATCTGGTTAGCCCACATCCAGCTGCGGGAATGGTGCTAATGAGGCGTGCTGTACCAACATAGACAGGCTGTTATTGCAACATGGAAGATCACTGCACTTCCTAATCTTGTATGCTTGTATAATCATTCAAATAATGTATAATTAATGCTTTCATTCCCTTCTGGAGCTTCATGTTGGCGAGCAAAGGAATTCTGCCGGCTACATGGACCCAACATGCAATATCATGTCTGACACCATGTAGGCACTTCAGAAACGCTCTGAACATTCCTGAGGCATGCAAATGCTTTTCTGAACAACATTCATGTAAGTCCATGTTTGTGTTTACAAAGGCTTACAAGACACACTGCACTTTGCTTTGCCTTTCTTTCTAAGTGTCTCAAACAAGAGAATAATATTGCATTGCCTTTGCAACCAACACACAATCTTCTACAAATTAAAAAATCTGCCGTTGTGAGTGATTTCTTGAATGGTACCTCTTTTGCTGATTAATCTAGTAATTAGCGATTAGCTGTGGTAATGGCATGCATCCAGGCGGACTGCAGTGCAGCATGCCTGTTTTATCTTCATTAGAAAGAAGGGGGCTGTGAGCAGCGAGGCACATTTTGACCCCTCTCTCCTGGGATACATCACTTGGCAGCAGGTCAGGCTTCATATCAGAGTAATTCCTTTTTTTCCTTTCCCTCTCTTGTTCCTAAAGCACACGCTTCCTACATTCTCCCTTGGGAGAGGTTAAATAAAGGTTTTATTAAGGTTCCCCAAAATGTTTTTCTTCCATTCTTTTAAAAGAACAGTCGTAAAACATTGTTAGCTGTTCAAATCAGCCTAATCAACTGTAAGGTTGATATGATAAAGTGCAATAAATCAGTTTATCTCAACCATTCAGCACAGAACTCTGTGAAATCATTGCAGGGGGGCATTATGAAAGTACATAACTGAAGCTTATTACTCCCTCCACTTAAGCCCCTCCAGCTATGGGCTTCAGTTCAGAGCGTATTACTGCTATTTCTAAAACAAAACCTAATGGCCCCCTTCTACAGTTTGAGGTTCAACTTCCTTCAAGCTTTCTCTCTGAAATTGGAATTTGCTGTAATGCTGCAGCGCCTTTTCAACACGACCTCTGAGATTGAAAACACGGGCTCATTCAGGGGCCAATATCTGCCGCTCTGTCAGCGTCGCCATCGACTGAGCACCTCCCTCGGTTTCATAGGCTCCCTACCAGGGTAAATATTTACAAATGTGCACTCAATAACATCTGCTGCGGTTTGGCCTCAGCAGCATGGTGGAGCAGGGGAGATGAAGCACATCATGAACTCATGGGAACGTACATGGTCTCAGGTTCCATCCGCTCATCGGGAGGCTTCAAATGCCACAAACAACCGGTCCCAGATGTATGTTGTGATGCAACACAGATGAATTAAAAGCTCAGGGGATATCTTTGATTGTTTAGGGTAAGAAACTGATAAGTGGCAGTTGGTATGATTATCTTACTGAAAATAGATCAGCAGATGTGATTCATGAGAAACATCTGTGGAAACAAAGGTATTTTTGAATAAGGTGTGTGTGGCAACTTCAAAATTGAGCAAATCTTCATAAAATAATATAATAAAAAGGAAAAAAAAAATCCAAATATAATCTAAAGTATCTTTTTCAAAATATATAACTGTTTGGCTTAATGACAGTGAGTCTGTCACTCTTTTTAATTTTGTTCAATTTTCTTACTAACACCTTTAAAAAATATATATTTTAATGTAAAAGTTCTCATTGGCAGGCATGTTAAACCAACAATACATATCTGCAGATGAACCTTTTTTTCATAAAGCATTTGGTTTGATTTGATTTCAGTTAAAAATCTTGAGATAAAAGGATGATTATTTTAAAAATAAAAGGTTTCCAATATATGTACAATGTTACCAATTTCATTCGTATTATTCAAATTACAAAAAAATAAAACGATAAAACTTTTTTTTTTTTTTTTTTTTTTTTTACCTAAGGACAGTATGGTGTGCAAAGCAGTTGCAAAAACATCTTAATCCTGAAACAAATGTGTCCCACCATCAGTCTTCAGAGTGTCTAAAGCAGACTGTATCAATGCACACATGCACAGCAATGAGCCTGCACACATAAATACTTCTGTGCAGCCCCGACAGGTGCAGGAACACACGCTGCTATAGGCTTTTTCATGCTCTACCCTGGGAACTTTACTGTATGTGCACTTCCATGAACACAGGGAAGCCCAGTCAGATGTTTAGCTTTGATGGAGGGAACACTGGGAGGTATGGGAATGCTGGAAGAGGAGACACCAGCTTTAAGACAAGATATACTGTGTTCCCTCTTCTCACACCAGTAAAAGGTCTCTTTACTCACATTAATCACTCCTTAAAAAAGCGTATCACTTGTAACTGTTATGTAAATTCATGAAAAAGATGAGGTTGTAAATGGACTAATAAATGGTGAATGGACTGTTTTTACACAACACTTTTCTAGTCTTTCGACCACTTAAAGTGCTTACTACAAAAGTCAGCACTCACCCATTTAACCACACATTCACACTCTAATGGCCTCTCTGCAAAGTGCCAGCCTGCTCATCAAAAACACATACACACATCATCAGAACACCAATCAAAAGCATTATGGGGGTCATCTTCCCAAAGGACACCTGGACATGCAGACTTGAGGAGCTGGGGATCATTTTGATGGTTCTGGACTGATTGGCTGAAAGTTGTAAATCCAGCTCAAAAACGACATCAAGCATAACATTAATTTAAAAGATGCAAAATAATGACAGTTCCCTCTGATCCTTTTCAGATTGGATGTAATGTATTCAAGGAAATTGGCTGTAACCACATGAATGATTATCTGTTCAACATCTCTGCTTTAGCTTCCTGCTAGAGTAGGGAATAGGAAGCAGGGCAAACATTAAAAAATAACCTTTTAGCTGATTGTAATTTAAATGGTTTGGGGAAAAAAAATAACCAGACTTCTGTCCTCATGCTTAAAAAAAGTAGTCTGTGACAGGAGACCTTGACCCATCACATGTAATTTTATAATGAAGATGTTTCCTCAGGGTTCTTCTACTAAAGCATTGATTCATGTCCTTCAGATGGCAAAAGACTGATTAAGAAATGTAAACCCTTAGAGTAATTTTCCAGTATCTTCTTTGTCTGCAATGACATTTAGGTGCTCCACACAGAGCTTCAGTGTTATTATGTTCAATGCCATAGAGCAAATATCAACAACTGGCAGAGAGGCATAATGACAAACAGCAAGGAATAACTTTTGAGGGGGGACAGCGGTGTGTGTGTGTGTTGTGTACAGGCCACACATCCTGCTGTTAAATGACATCACAGCTGCCTTTACAGCCTGGGGCGCTCTGCCCCGGAGCCGTGAAGTCACCGTGAGATTGACTGGGGAGTTGGTAAGACTCATGCTGTAAAGACTAGGAGACAATATGAAGCATGAGGTTTCACAGGTCAAATGACTCCTTCTGCTGCCATTTAAACTTGTGGGTTTGCTGGGAGGGGCTCAGCAGAGTGATACAAGGGAGCACAGAGATGCAGACAGTTTAACAACAGTAGGTACAAGTTTTGCCAACAGCAGCTTTAATTTAGAAAGTAGATCTTGATGGTTATCTCACCAGGGTTGAGTGTCTAAAAACTGAGATTTACTCATTTGAAAGTTGTTAAAACGTAGATGAAACAGCAAAGTTTGCCCTCACAACTGCAAATCTCCAGCAGTGTGTGCACTGAGTTTGTAAAGATGGGTAAAAAGAAAGCTGCAGGTAATCCAGGATGTCACATCTGCAAAAAAAGGAACACACTGCTGCCTAAAACACGTTTTCTAAGCATGTTTTGTAAGAGCCCTCTCGTTCTTTAAATTACTATTGCACTACTTAAATGGTTTATCTGTTTTCCCAGCAGTGAGGCAAGCAGATCCTTCTGACAGCAGAAGTTTGGATTTTATCACACATTCAGTTTTATTAGAGTTTTATCCCACTCAGTGTTACCTCCTTCAAAAAAAGGAAAAATGGACCAGAACCTGCGGCTTACAGTGATAAACGACTTTACAGTGGTTGTAGAGAAAATGCGGATATGAGGTCGTCATGCCTCAGTTTTGGTCACGGCTTAATCATTCACCAAGAAAGGAATGATTCAGCCATGGACTGAAGTAAATCAACTGAGCTTTTAAGATGTGGATTCTCTAAGCCCACTGATGCATTGCTCATACCACAAACACACACACACACACACACAAACGTCCTTGCTAAATACATCTGATAGAGGAGAGAGATGAGCAAGAGCTGAGGCTTACGATCAAGAGGTCCAACAAGCACATAATTCACCATCTTTGCTTATATTAAAACTGAAAGAGGAGTTGTAGGAGTTGAGTTTGTGGTGGTGAGCAACATGCGGATGTGGCCGTTTTTAAGCGTTCATACAGAGGTTACAAACATGTCTCTGGGGGTCGATGTGGACAATGAGCTGTAAAAAAAGATCCTTCACATAACCTGATGGTCAGCCTCCTTTCCCACACCAGCCTGAGCTGGGGCCCCTGGCACCACAGGCTTATAAAACAGAGCCCAGGTTGAACCCTTCCAGCAGTGTGACAGACAGGGCACCAAACTGCTCCTACCACCCCCTTTGCACACCCCCCAGCATAAATAATGCCTGTGTAAGTGAGCTTTGTAGCCCCCGCAGCTGCCGTGACCATGTTTTTTTATGAGTCGTGGTATGACACTGTGCCCCATGCGAGCTGTAATGAGCCCTCCTACCACTTCTTGTTCACTCGGTAAGGTAAGGCTGGTAATACTTTGTCTTTATTGGGTTTGCTGTTTAGTGTTAAGTTACTTCACCATTAAAGTGATAGATTGCAATTAAGGGGTGGATGGTGCAGGCTGTCTGACACCATGCTGCCCTACTGCTGACCAAAGATAAATTCAAATGAGGGAGTAAAATATCATTGCGCTGTGCGAGGCAGAATGAATCATGGCTGAATTGCAAATGTTAATGATTACTTTCCAAAATAACCTTTTTCATCGAAGTGCAAGCATGCATGCATAGTTAGAGGCACAGCAAGGTAGAGGTATGTAGGATGAAATACAGGAATAAACTAGAGCTTCTGAAGTTTGGCCTCCTAATAACACCCATCTCATTTTGTCATGGAGACATACATAATAAACACTGACAAGTAGATGTCTTTTTGCACAAAAAGGATAAATTATGTCATAGTTGTAAGATTCCAGTGAAACCAGAGGCACCACAATGACTATTTACAAACCATCATTCAAATTGAGGAGGAGAGGGGAAACACAGCTAGATGCAGACCCTGTTTTTCTGCAACAAAAAAAAATATCAATAAATTTGCTACATGGAAGAATTATTTATAGCCGGCTGTGGCCCACCTGCAAGAGGCCTACCTCTGAGACCCATCAGGGGGCCGCGGCCCACACATGACGTAACCTTAACATAAAGCAATACCTATCAATACAACATTTGTTTTCTAACCTCAGCACAATCATAACTTTGAATTACTGTCAATGCTGGAATATGTTTGGCAGTTGTGAGAAATAACAAAGTGCACAAGTAATGCACATGAGTACAAAAGTAGGTCCCTTTTCTTTGAGGAAAATTGAAAAGGTTTTAAAGGGAACGAGACTCACGTCCTTTTTTTAAAGTGTACTTCTATTCTTTATTTGAATAAATTTTGAGCTTCACTACATTTGCCAAATACCTTTGTTTCATCTAGTCTGCTCTAAATATGAGGATTGAGTGTAAGAAGGAGAGTTTCCAGCTGCTTGATAAAAAGAAGCACCATCTGTCTCTTGATCTCTATGTGTTGATGAAAATGCAAAACCCAGAATTAGAGGCAGCATTCGGTGACAACACCTGTCCACATCTGGCCACTCCTTTCATTCCAAAATCTAGACACAACAATATAGAAATTAACGTGACCTTAAGTAATTAATTAACCAGTCATGTTTTTACACTACCACTAACCACTAACCCCTGGTGTTTGGCTACCCATTCTGGAGATCAGAGTTTATTCAACTGAACTTTCCTTGCAGAAAATCCGGACAGCATGTTGCTTGTGCACTCTAAAATAGTGGATTTTACACTTGCACTTTGCATTTGAGGTGAAAGCAGAATAATGGTCCTAAATCTACTTTTACACCCTTTATTCTACAGTGATACTAAATAGATAAGTTGTTTTTTGTTGTTTCTTATTTTGGAAAAAGAAGCTCTAATTCATGACAATGCTACTCTCTCTTTCCATGTCTTTCAGCTGCGTGCATGATCAAACTCCTACATAAAATCTGTAAGACTTGTCATTGCATTCCTACTTACACTAACAAGACCAGAACTTCAAACGTAACTTTTAGCATTAGTGTTCAAGCATAATCATGGGTATAGGCAACATGTGTTTACATTAGACTTTTTACTTAAAAATGTAACACTCATAAATGTTTACCTTTAAGTACCTCACTACCAGAAGTTTAAACCCTGAGGCGGAGGTAGGGGTGGCTAACCGGCTAGATCTGATTCTACCAACAATGGTTGTCTTTCTAGAAATGACAGTTCTGATGCTGCAGCCTCTAATTATCTCAATGGCTGTAAAATGTCAAGTATTATTATTATTATTATCATCATCATTATTATTATTATTATTATTATTATTATAACATTTGTGCTGTGTAGAAAAGCAAGCAAAGCAAAAGTACACTAAAGGGGGTCAAGGTTTACAGGAGGGTCAATTACTCTCTCTTAATCATAAAACAAAAAGACTACTACATTATCGCAGCAGACCTTTAACATTGCTCATATCCATCCATGCTTATGTAGAATACATACTGTACAACATATCCCTTCATGACAGGCTTTAAATCAAGAACCAATAATTGCATGAAAACTATAATCTATAAAAGTCATTGTTAGCAGTAAACAAGAGGAAATGTTTATCTTTTGTGAGAAAGGAAGGAAAATGTTCGAGCAGACTTGTTAGCCAACTTGAGAACCGAAAACTTGAAGGTGCAGACTCCACTCTACCTTGTTTCCATTAAAGTCACATAAGCAGAGTTAATGCTCTTCAACTTGTGGTGTAGCATTACAATGAACCCCATGAAACTATGCTGGCTTTGCATTAACAATGTCACATGTTTACTGAGCGATTGGCCGCTCTGCCCTTAGACGTCTTAAAACCCATTCATGACTCTAAGCAGCAGGAGAGCTTTTAAACACTGATTCAAGGAGGCACTGAGA
Organism: Acanthurus leucopareius; assembly: GCA_029814765.1. NCBI lineage: Eukaryota > Metazoa > Chordata > Actinopteri > Acanthuriformes > Acanthuridae > Acanthurus > Acanthurus leucopareius. The sequence continues at coordinate 12,697,055 of JAQMCX010000029.1, forward strand.
GACAGGTCATGTGAGTCTGAGGAGTTATTGTATGTCTTTGTCAATCCGAGGTGAGTCAACAGTAAAAGGTACTCGAGAAGGTGAAAGTCGAACCTTTAGGTTTTTGTGTGTTAACACAAGTCAGCATCAAGACACACTGTTCATCACTTTTATGAGGGTCAAGTGGCCATGGCTGTATAGAGGAGACATAGGAGGAAGTGGCTAATGACTTCATGTTTACTCAGCGACATGCACTGCATTACCATTTGCTCTATTCATACCTTTTTGCACAATCCTAACCCTATGGTACAGAAAAAACATATTTTTTTAACTTGACTCACCAAGTTACTCATATAGAAAGCCTATAACTGCTACTTCATCACAGCAAAGACCCCTAACAGCCATTTTTAAGGTCTTTGCTCATCACTCTGCCCTTAAAAGGTAACAGATTATTTACCACAGTGTAACCTACAAGCATTAGCAGGCCCAGCCAACTATCTTTTCAGGTACGGCAGTAAGTCAACCCAACATTAGTCTACCTCTATAGAAGGAGCTTACAGTGAAGGTGTAACCAAAAACTCTTTTATTCTGAGCCAAGATGCTTCAGTCTCCAAGTTCAGAGGAATGCTGTTATGAAAATATATTCACAATCTAACATCAACTCCTTTATCAATATTTGTCGATGGAACAGACACTTTTGGGCCATTGTGCGTCATGTGGTAAACATGTGGGAGTTGCAATACCACGTGCGGCCACTCTGCCTAAATCATTATACATCCCAGCTGTCTGCATGGAGGCTTGGTACACATGTGCCACTGAGGGTATTTGTATATGACTGTTAATTCCAAACAGCCTCAGTGGTTGATAGTTTGAAAAGGCTGCAGGGTCTGTTTTGTATCACACAGGTGTTACTTTGTCATGTGTCAAACTGAGAGAGGAAATGTTCGTTTTGATAGACAGCAGACTTGTTGCTCCCATCCAGTCCTACTGAAAGCACCACAGTGTGCTGTATGCATTTTTATAATGAGCGACTGTTAAGTATTTAAAGCATGCAGACGTGGCTCGTTTGACAGATATACAAGTTGTAAGCAGGCTCTCTGAGGTCATCATGACTGACAGTGTAAAGAGATGCAGGTCAGCAGGGAGAACCGCTAACACTTTCATTTCTGCCGGGGTGAAGCGCCGATCCCCTCATGCCTCCTCGCCTCAGGACAGGAGACGTCTGATGAGACACAGAGAGGTCAAACCACAGCTGAGAGGGAGACACCTCTGCACAAACGCTGCACATACCAAACTCTGTTCATCCGTTACACCAATGCACACTGTTCCCTCTTCTCTCAAGGGACACTAAACTGAGGAAGCAACACACTCTACCCAAAAAGTATAACCTGGTCAGCTGCTGTTATTGTTTCCATGCTTAATCTACAAGGCAACAATGTGCGTACCAGAGCATAAAGATTATGCCAGGAAGTGTTCTGAAGCAGAAAGACTTCAGGATCTTTTGCAAGGTAAATGTTCACCAACACACAGCAAATCTGACAGATTAGGTCTTCATGCTATTCTTACTCACTTTGTTCCTGTAAGGCTCAAGGATTTTTTTTCCGTTTTGTCCCTTGAACAGTATCAGTTCCAGGTCAACCAACCAGAATGTCCCACCTTTGGGGTCTAAAGTAGTCCACTGGACTGTTGCTTCCTTTAATGAGAGATTTGTTGTGATTTTTTTTGTCATCGGCAAGGATCATTTAGTCTGCTACCACATAATGACCGTCTCCTGATGTCTGCCTCTTGTGAAGTTGGCAAAAGGAGCAGCTAGAGAACAAAAAGGTGGAGCGTGAGTGGAGATGAATACAGTTGTTTGTTCAGTGTGTGCCGGGTCACACAGTGCATGTCTTTGTGTGTACCTGAGGGGCTGCAGCGAGGTCACAACACTGACAGACACACAGGTGTGGCTGCTGCTGATGAGCAGTGCTGCCAGTTCTAAACTGAGACATAAAACTTGACCTCTGGAGGGTCGAAAAGAAGAAGGAGGAGAGCCGAGGCAGATATATGATGTAGGAAACTACCAACACGAACTGTGTAACTGTAACTGTCATGAAATTTATATGAAAGATGTTTACACAGTTCACCAACATTATTGAGTAGAAACAAACATATGAATTTAACATGTTAAGTGTCCACTTAATATCTTTCTATATAGTCTGTATATTTGTATTATTATTAATGGTACGAATGATGATGTGCATATATCACGTCTTTCTGACATGATGCTGCAGTTTCCCTCAGCTCACAGACCATGTCAGCATCCTCTAGCTCAGAGTTTTCTCAGTGGAGCTGTTAGTGGAGAGGTAAAGAAAGGACAAACCAAAAAGCATCTGGATTTTTTTTTAGAGATTTTTAGGGGGAATATTTGGGATTTATTCAGTAGTAACAGTAGAGACAAGCAAGAAAGGCCATGACAGCAATGACATGCATCAGAGGTCACCTACAAATAAAACCATGACTGCTGTGGTAAGGACTCAGCCACCTTTACTTGATGACACTCTAGGATCTTCAAATGTATCAAAATTTGCAAACTAGACACTGTTTATGTTTGTTTTTTTATCCTGTCCAATTATAAATATGTACTACGTACTTCTACTTAAATAACTGACTTTCGAAGATAAAAAGTGTACTTTTCTCACGTTACAGGAGCTAAGGCAGGTAGCTTCACCTGCCTTAGCTCCTGTACTTCTGAACTGTTACATTTAGCATGCAGCCTTTGCACATGTTTGAAGGTCAGATTCGGACTTAATGTTTTTGTACTCTTTCATTAAGATGCCAAAAAATACAAAGCAACATTTTCTCCACAAGTATTTTCTTCTGTAAAAATATAACCATGAGAACTTACAGAGCAGGTGTTTAAAATGACACTGTGGTGATCATCAAGGTGAACAGGGAGGCCTCGGAGTACAGGGGTGAGCACTGCTGGCACATCTGGCTTCTAGAGGTAGATAATGAACAAAAAGAGTCTACAACGATTGCGACATTGAAAAGTTAAATTGCAAAAACATTTGTTAATGTAAGTATGAAACGAGCTGTATGAAACTAGGCTGTTTGTTTGACAGTGCAACAAACAGTTAACTATATGGTTAAGTTTATTTATGATACAATCCTCAGCTTTAGTGTCATCAACAGCAATGGACAACAAACAAAGTTTGTAAATGACCTACTCTCCTTTATAATAAGTATAAAAAATATAGGGAGCGACATGAGATCTCTTGAGGCTGTATGTGTGTATGGTATCTTACAAAATACAGTGTCAGACTCACCTCTAAATCCTTTTGCTGCACAAACTCAGCCAAAGGCTCAAACACCTCCTTTCTTGGACTTGGAGATTGTGACACAGAGTTCCACCTCCAGTCTGCAGCTTCAAAAAAATCCTGAAGGCTTATGGTGGCTTTCCTGTAAAACACTAAACTTCTTCCTCTCCACAGTAGACTAGACACAGTTTAGTGCTTTACTGCCTCCTATGGGTGTAGTAACATTATTGTTTCCTATTGTCAATCACTTTTTTTAAGTTACCTTCTCTAAAATCATCACATTGTTCCTCCCACCCTGCAATTAACTGTAACTGTTCATAAGTTGGTTTTCAGTAAAAAGCTGACATTGTTGATAACCAAATAAGTGTGTGTGTTTGGTCTTCTCAGGGAGGTACTACTTCATATTGGAAAATGGTTGTGCACAGTGTTTGTAGTGATGTTACCCGAGCCAGTGTTGGTTGACAAGTTTCAATATGAACAATCTGGGGGCGTGGAGTTAGACAGAAGTGAGTTTTCCAGACTGCTGTGGGTTGCTCCTTGTCTTTGCTTGAGGCCACATTAGCTGCTAAAGCATAACACACTGGATTCCTTAAATGGAGCTGTTGGTTATCAGGGGCACAGGCTCCAGGTTTTGACATGAAAGAAGTATGCATGGAACAAAAAAATGATATTTCTGGTACACAGAGCTGACTTCCCTGCTATGTAACCACAAACAGCTAAGGTTGTTGGCTACAGCTTGAAAAAAAATCCCCAACATCAAATAAAAGTTCAACCAACTAATTCGTGTATGCATATAAAAGGTCTGATTCAGACTGATAATTATGTGGTCTGTTATTATCCAATTTTAAATGTACTGTATCAAATTCAATACTACTGTTAACTGATGTTTGCTGCAGATAGTGGTAAATTATGCAATGACATGAAGTGCATAAAATATGTTGAGAACAAGATAAAACTAAGACAGAAATCCTTTTCTTCGTGTAAATGTTTGTTTCTTTACCTGCTAAATAAGCTGTTGTGTCGTTGTATGACAATTCTGCTTCTGTCTTGTAGCCTGTTGAGAAGAAAATGGCCCTGACAGATCTGTAGGAGAAGACTCATCACTTTTTGGTTCTCCCAAAAAGTGATGAGTCTACATCCTCCATGTTTAGACCTTAACAGGCAGAATGATGAAAACTTTGATCTGTTTCTTTCAAGGAGAAGTCACCAGTACCATTTCTCTTACTGCCGTCCAGTTTCAGCCAATTAAAACTACTGCAACTGTGGGCAAAGCCCCATACAATCCCTTCATTGTGCAGACCTTCAACCTGTCAAGACCTACTTTGTTTTCAGTGTCCACACCATGTCTTCTACTGCCACATTCCCACAGCCCCTCACAAAAACCTAGCCTTCTGTGGTCGGAGCTGCAGTGGAGAAACAAAACCCCAACGCCAGCTTCACATGAGAACACAGCGAGATCCTCATGTGATATTGATGAAAGGCTCCGCCCAGACGGGTTATAGATTTTTCTCAGCTTCCTTTGAAGAGTATCAGAATCTCTTGTTTTTGTTCAGAGATTTATCAAGAATAGAGATGAAAACCTGTTCTCCGGGGATCGCTGTCGAGATCAGAGATATGTGCGCTCTTTTCTCTCAAACACGGATGCACCCACGTGGTGAGGGTGTCTCTGAGTCTTTCCAGGGTTAGCAAGAACTGCATGAAATGATCAAACAGAGCTGCAAACTCTGACTTGAGAGTGCTGTCCAGTTGACCGAACTCTGAAGTCTGAATGAGAGGAAAGAGCTTTGTTTTTTTTTTTTATGTTCTCCTCCAAGGAATGAATGACAGCAAAGTTTTCTCTTCCTGCAGCATCCTTCATCTTCGCCCAAAAGGAATTTAACAGTGAGGGATGTTTAAAGGGGTTCTCAGCAAGACATTTTACTCAAATAACTTCTCAAAACATTCAGTTGTTGTTCCCTTTAAAAAAATTCCCTTCTTTACTGCTCTTTTCCTCTTTGCAATCCTATTTTTTAACCACTTTGTCTGATTTAACCATAATTATAACACCATCACTCCACATACTCTGATGGTGGCAAAGGCTTTATAGTGCCACAACACAGGGACATATCTTTAAAGCTGCCCATACTCTTTCAACTCCTAAGTTTGACTCCAGATGCATCAACTTATTATGGACGTTTCACTGTAAAACTGGAGCACAGTCACTTCAAATCTGCTACAAGTAAACTTTGCACATATAAATAGTGCACAGTGCACATGCCAAAGTTCAGTTTTGCTTGCAGGTGATACAACAGTCCTTCCTGTTAAGTTCTGTAGAGAACAGATGTGTCCAAATACCAAAAGAATGTCCTGTGTCGTTGTATAAAGAATGAAAAAGTCCATGTAGAGGGGGAGACAGGAGGAGTGAATTTGACAAATGGCTCATACAAACACAGGGCAGTGACAGTGCAGAATCCTGTTTTTTTCCTGCCTGAATATGCTGTTTAAAAACCTTTCAATCTTCCTGCAGATCTTGCACAGAGAATCCTACACCCTGATTTATAGAAAAAAAAATGGAGAATAATAACTACAAAGACAAAGAATAAAAAGATTTGGGTTTCATGTTGCATATACTTAACTTTAAATAAGTTATTTTGAATAAATATGAACTTTTTGAACTGTTTACCAAGCTGAATTCTTGTACTCATGTTTGTCTGCTGTCTCCCAGCCCAGGCTTCATCCGAGAGCCATGAGCAAATCCACAGTCTCTGTTTACAAATCCCTGCACATAGTTATGCTATCCATGCCCATGGGTTCACAATCTGAGCCTACAGTTTAGCTTTCCATATTTTGAAGTCCTAGTCACAGTTTACAAACTCCAGAGCACGGTCCAGTAAATGTTCATGGACTTACATGCAGCTCAGCTTAAACCTGACTGGTACATCCTGAATTATCATGTGTACAACAGCAGTTTGTGTCAGCCTCGGTCACCTGATTCATCAGACATTTACAAACATATTTCTGCTGATTTTTAAGTCACAGCTCATATTTTCTGACGCAAATATGATAGTATCTGAGCACCACATTACAGCCACTTATGATCTGGTTTGGAAAAGAAAGTCCAAACATCAGATACATCGGCAAGAAATTTGAAGAGACAGAGCGAGTAAAGCATCCAACCAGTCTTGGGAAATATTTGAAAGAGACTGATGATCATAAGAAACCATCAACAAAGGTTAAAATGATGAGCCTCCTACCTTCACCTCTTCTTCACTTCTATGTAAAAAAAAAAACAAAAAACTGAAATTACCCCACAGTTGTATGCCTCTGTGAATCTGTAAGATTGTAGTTTACATCCATGTCTGTCTAGACTTATACAATATGTAGTGAAGCTGTGAGGGGTTTCAGTAAAAAGTAATACATGTATTTTTTGGCAAAATGATATATTATCATGACAAGCACATAGTCTCTCTTGCTGTTCCTGATTTATGGTGTTGAATAATAGCCAGAAAGGTGTTTTTGCTGAACAAAATGATGTTGGAGTTACGTTGACCTTTGACTTTACAACATAAAATACTTAGATTACTTAGACATTACTTAGATTTGTTATCCTGTTAGACGTTTATGTGAAATTTCGTCATAATTAGCAAATGGATCAATGAGTTACTGCCAAAAAGGTGTTTGTGAGGTCACAGTGACCTGGACCTTTGACCTTTTACCACCAAAATGTAATTAATTCATTCTTTAGTCCAGGTGGATGGTTCCTGAGATGTTGTGTTCATGAAAATGGCACAGAGGACCAAAGGACAACTAAAATACATAATGCTCCTGCCACAACTGTAGCAGGCATGGAGGCATCAAAAAACTGAAGAAATGAATGGCAACTTGGTCATTTTTGGACTTGTGAACTCCCATTTCAATCTCTGTGAGCTGCTCATGTGAAGTGTGGACCTGCACAACACTGTGACTGTGTCGGTGCTTGAACCACTGTGTCCGTGCTGAGTGCTTCTCTTCACAGTCATGAGCCTGACTGCATCCACCCTGGGAGCCACATCTGGAAGCCACATGTGCTCAGGACTTGGGTGGACTGCAGCCAGGGCCCAGAATGGTTCAGGGGAACGTTTTATGCAACGCTGGGATTGCTGGATTAACCTGGCTGCTTGTCAATCATTTTTAATTACAAGGACTGCTGGCTGATGGAAGCTCCTTCACTATGTTTTGGCTAAACATGGAGGTGGACCATTTGGTTATTAGCAGGGGGTAAAGTCATGGCATTACCTCTGCCCTGACTTCATTTAGCTCTGCTCCGACAAATTAGGCTCCAGTTACGATTGCAGTCTGCAGACAAATGTTTGAACAGTCAACACATTTACTGCTTTGTTGTATCCTTTTTTATTTTATGCTATCATCTTTGTAAATGAAGAAACTTGCTGAATCCAACATTCTGATAATATTTATTCATTTATCTTGTACTATTTGTGTTGGGAAAGGAGAATAATTTGGCTACAAAGCATTGAAAAATAGTTTATTCTGCTTTTCTTAAAAGACCAAATAAATGTTTATATGTATGTTTAATCAACTTCTTTACATATTCAGTGGCCATTTTCAAAAGCATCACATATTGTTGTTAACCTCTGAATGTGTTCTTGTTGATCTTCAAAGCAGCCTTTGGTTTCCCTTTTATTTCAATGTGCTATGAAAATCAACTTACAAACTTGTGTCTGTTTTTGTGTTTGTAGGGTTTATGGTGCATTTATGTGCTGGGAGAAGCTCTTAAATCTGACCTATGAGAGTTGCAACACTGTGTTTAAGGAAATTCAAGCCGAGAAGACACAGATTAATTGCGTCATAAAAAGGATCATGTGAATTGGACTATGTTTTGAATTAAACGTTGCCTTCTATTGACAATGTGTTTCTGCACTGTTCCTATGTATTTTTATATTAAGAGGTAGTTGTGTTGCAATGAGTGGATGCCCTCTAAGACTCATTATAAAATGATCTATCAGCATGGAGACAGTTTTACCTGTGTACTCAAGAAAGAGGTCATCAGTTTATTCCAATCAGATTAGAGGCTTGTGTGACCAAGCAGGATTTGCTAGATTTCTTACCAGGTTTTATTGTCATGTTAACTCATGCTGCACACCTAACCTGCTCGAGAGCAGGTTATGGTAAAGCCCTCTAGCTGTGCCTGACTGTTTAAGCACATGACATATACAGAAAACTTCAGAGAGAGTGACTTGCAAGTTGTTTGTGTCAGCTTCTTTTCTTTTTTGTTAACTTTGCAGTGATATAGAGTCAGTGATTTTTTGCCAGCTGTTTAGTTGAGCATTAGGTTGCTGCCACTGTGTTGCTTTGGATTATATGTTTAACTTCTTAGTACAGACCTCTACTATTATAACATAGTTTGCTCAGTGTTTGTGATCCACAAACAAGTATAAGCCAGCTCTGCCAGTAGACTTATACTTGTTTATGATCAGTCATATGCTGCGAACAGGGTCCTGTCAAGATCTGGAAAACCAGGTCTGATTTACCAAGCTGATCATCTCGGCTGGTTCAAGCTAATTTCAGGTTAAATTCTAGATTTTCCTGAACAGTAATGACTCGATATAAATTTGATTTACAAGCTCTGCTATTTCACAACGATGTTCTCTGCTCTTTGATCAATGTCTGCTCTTCCCTGCTTGATGCTTCTAAGCACCACTTGTGTGTGCTGACATATTTACAACTATTGTGGAAGTGTATTTAAGTGTTCTTGGAAGAGATTTTTGGGACAGGGAGGAGTCTCTTCAGTATAGTTCTCAGCTGTCCCAAGTGGAAACACAAATCATGCTTTTCCTCTTTGACCCTTGTTGAATTTTTCTCAGCAGTAATGTGTTTTAAGTCCAAATGAAATAGCTTTTCTAGAGTGTACAGCTTCCGTATCGTGCTGTATTTCTGAGTGATACAGAACAGACAGTAGGACATAACGTTGGAGGGATTTTATTTGAATCATTGAAGTAAGTTTGATATAACAGACATGGCAAATTAAAGTGATTCAGAGTTGCATGCTGGCCACTATTCAAGGACTACTGACCACCTCCAGCACCCTTGTTACCTGAGCAGGTGTAACCACCGAAATGTCATCTTTTGGGGGTTTAGTTCAGTCATTTTCTGATGTACTTTTGCATGTTTTGTTTTTCCCCCCTAGTGTATTAATTCTTTTTTATCAAGTCTCAGTTTGTCAGCGTTTGTTTGCTTCTGTTCCTTTTTCTCTTTTCTCTTCCTCATGATACTGCTGCCTCACGAGTATCCCTGGACTACATTTATATGGCAATTTTCTACTCTTTTGACAATCCAAAGCACTTGACAACACAAGTTAGCATTCACTCATTCACACACATATTCACACACTAACAGCAGGTGGCTCCTCTATAAAGTGCCAACCAGTTAATCAGTATCTCATACACATACATTTACACTGCAATTGAACAGCCATCAGGAACAACTTGGGGTTAGTATCCTGCCCAAAGACACTTTGACATGCAGACTGGGGGAGTTGGGGTCACACCCTAACCTTCTAATAAGTAGACAAGCTGCTCCACCTGCAGAGCTACAACCTTGGTGTGTCATCCTGGTTTGTACTTATTTACTTGAATGTTTTCTACTTAGCTCTTCCTGCCTGCCTCCCATGTTTTTGTTGCCTTACAGTTAAACCCGAAGAAACTCTTGACCTCCTATGGTGTCCATCAGGGAGCGGAACAAAGCCTGCTGTACGTCGCATGTGTCCACGGTATGAATCTACTGTATCACTTTCCTCAGAGTGAACGACTTCTAGCCAGTGGACCAGTTACCACAGTCGTTAAGGAAAACAGAGCAAACTGAGGTATCCAAAACTTACACAAAAAAGCAAAATACAATGCTAACTAGCTAGCTAAAAAATCTCAGCTCTGTGCAATTAAAAGTTGAGGATTGATTAATGAGTGAATATCATGGTATTGTTGGCTGAAGTTAACTGCCTTAAGTCTACATAAGCACATGTCATGCTTCATTTTCCATGATAAAAACATAATTCTTACATAAAGATATATACATATGGATTTTTTTTTTGTTTTGGGGAGGATGTATTGTTAAAGTGGTGCACAATGCAACAGGGGATATGATGAAAGAAGGTTAAAAAGATATTTTTGAAAATGAAAATCAATATTCAAATCATGTTCTTTACTGGTTGTGTTGCATTAAAAATTTTGGTTTGATGCTGGGTATTGAAATTTTACTGCCTAATTAGTAAATATGCAAATGTAAATTCCAGTTCAAAATCCAAGTACTGTGCATGATTATGTCTGTCTAACACTACTTTTATGTTTTAATGACTTAATGGCACTCTAAAATTCAAAAAACTGCAGGGGAAAATGTATCTAGCTAATGATGCCCATGCACATATTAAGAATTACCAAGAGTTCTTCGACATGTAAGCTGCATTACAGGAGAATATAACAGTCCTGTTTGTGTCCACCCAGTTGGAAAGAAATGGACGTACAGAGGGACCTGAAAAGCTTTTTGCAGCTAGCTGTTGGGTCTTGTAGTGACTGGAGACTTTCAGTGTAGATTAGTGTCAGCAGGTAACAGCGTGTGGAGCTCCTAAACCTCCTGGGACTGACTTCTGCAGGCAGGACAACATTATGCAATGAAACAAAAGGACATGTGGGACGGAATAAAAATAGGGAGAGTGCTAAACAGGCAGAGCTGAGTGGTAAAAGGGTATGAAGACAGCAAGAGTTCAACATTTTGAGGTATTTTAAGTTGATCTTTCCTGGATCTTTTCATGGTTATAAAACTTATTTTACCTTACAGTTGTAGCAGCAGTATGTATCATTTATGTATTAGCATTTACTGGGCAAGTCTGTAGCAAAAAGATGAACGGGATTATATGTTTAAATGGTAGAAAAACTACCAGCTGCATTGCTTTGCTCCCTGATTTGAAACTGAAATGAAACCCATGCACCTTAACAAGACGACTGAGAGGCAGAAGGCGTGACTCTCTCCTGTTAATCTCTCCTGGCTTGTTAGCCCACCAGCAGGGGGCTGGGAAGAGCAGGAAGTGTAGCATTTCTTGTGTTGGTTCGAAATTCTGGAAATTAAAATTCCTTTCTCACCAAACATTCTTGAATACAGTTTTGAAAAAAAGGGCCAAATCTATAAAATAAATCAAATCCATTGGTTAAATCTAGCTTTCAATCCATCCTTTTTTATGTCAGGATCTCTTTTTGTTCTATCATATCAGTTGTAATCCCATATAATTTGCAACATGTCAGATTTGTTCCAAAAAATGGAGAAAATGCTGGCATCCTTTCAAGCAAAAGGTGTGGCTGAAATAGCTTGTCAGTTTAAAAGGTCAAGGTGACTTTTGTTTTGTGTCAGGGATATAAAAACTGTTTTTTAAACTGCACAGATTGTGGGTTTCAGAGAGAACGCAAATGCTTGGCATGTGCGTGCAAAGAGTGTGAGAAAGAAAACTATTGCTCCTTGTGTTTATGCAAGCAGCTATGTTTTACTGCACATACAAAGCATATGTGCGAGGCTGCGCATGTGCATATGTGTGTATACTGTGTGCACACACCAAGCAAACTCTTTAAATGAGCCAAAGTTAGTCATGCTTGGCACTGGTCCCCCAATATGAGGGAAATACAATCCTTCTTCTTCTCTGACTTTGAGGCTTAATAAAGGAAAATTGCGGTGCCCCTCTAGGAAAAGTCCTTATGAAAAAAGGTCCTGTTTAGTGCCTCACTCTGAAGTATGTAATCCCGGGTTACAGGGGACAAACAAAATGACATTTCATACCCCAATAGGTCCAATTGTGTCTATATGTTCTTTTAGCTGCTGAACTCTTGGGGGCTTTTTCAACCATTGCTTGTGCCACTTCTCACTCAGACTCACTTCATGGTGTGTGGAGAGAAATGTGTCTTTGGACTCAAGTTTATAGCTTTGTTACACATCAAAATGAAATAAAATGGAATTGGTGAAGTAGAGTCTGTGACACTAAATGTGTGTAATTTTGACGCTCAAATTCAGACAACCGAAGAACTTTGAGAGAGTGATTTCATTGTATTTTTAACATTAACAATATAATATAAAATTCAAAGCTGTATATATGACATTGTGTGCATGTTGGTTGGTCGTCCGCTTAAGTCTACATTTATATATCTTCAAACTATATGATTTATTTCCACAGAGTGCAATTTTTAAATATGTTTTTTTTCAATATGTATAGTGTGATTGTCTGAAAAATAAAATCGTCAAATAAGGCTGTGTGCATGTTTGTCTATTCAGAGATCATCTTTAAAACACTGAACACTTTACAGACTATACCTCATTAACCTGTTGTGTCTTTTATCTGTATCAACTCTAAAATGATGACACATTTAATCAGCTGTTGTGAGCATCTTAGATCCAGAGGACTAGTTACTTTCATGTGATATGCTCAGCTGAAACGATAGCAGAAGACAGAGCGATAAAGACAAACACAAACACACTCAAACAGACAGGGCAAAACTGTCATACCACTACAGACAGTGCTGATTTTACAGACATCAGTGCCTCATCGTATCATGCTAAAAGATAAAAGACAGGATTCTGCCTCTTTACAATCAAGATGCACGCTAACATTTGAGATATACAACCTTCTGTCTCTAATCAGTTTGGATTGTGCTGAGATTCGCATCTTTTGTTTTGTCTTATCGTGATGAAAACAAACATCTTGTGTGAGCGCATCAGACAAATGCTCATCTTGCCCTGTGACATGCTGGATCCACATTACTTGAAGTCCATTTCTCACAATTGCACATCAAATGCAGACAGACTGTCCCCCACAGAATCACCCTGATATATCAAATATAACCAGTTACACTTTTGTGCTTACATAATGCTAGTTAGAAAAGGCCACCATGATGACATTACAGCATGGTGTCATGGTTGGCTTCAGTGTGTTCAGTGACATAATGTCACATTGTGAAGGGACATAGAAATCAATGCTAGAGCCACAATCTGATTACAGCAGCACAGACGTACTGCTTCAAACTTCAAAAGCTCCCCTTTCAGAGTCTATTGAGTGGGTGGTCTTTGAAACAGAGCCGTATTATCATAATGCACTGCTGAATAGTGTCATTTTGGCTGCCTAAGGATACAGGTGGCACAAAGACTGTGTGGCACAGAATACCAACATTAGTAAAGCGAGAATGCTACAATCACTGCTTGTACTTAGCTTGTATTGTACTTCAAATGCACATTCTCTCTCATAGGTCTTTGGTCCCAAAGCAAACATAACACTGCAATATCATACGATTAGCTATCTTCATAAGCTGTCACTAAATAGTCTACTGTTGCACTATCTGCTGTTCACTCACCAGTTTTACATGAAATGTTGAGAGTTCAGCATCGAAATTCATGACTCTGCTCACCAGGAGCTGTGTCCAGCTGCAGAGAGCGCTGCCAATACTAACTCTTGCTGCACTTTTTCTATTTCTTCTTTGCCTGTGAACATGGGTGTTGGGAAGCAGGTGGTGGTGAAAATGGTCACTTGCCAAGACTTACATACAGGCATCATTCCATATGTTTTTCCATTCATTGACTTACTGGTGGCAGAACTTCAACATGATTCACAGGAAGTAAGAATACACCTGTGAGGAAGCTCCACTTCCTCACCCTCCCATGTTGGACCGGAGGCAGACTGGATGCTGCAGTGATTCCATATCCTCTCTAGAGGTACAAAGTAGTATTACAAGACAGAATCGGCCAGGGCTTGTTGGTAGCATGTGAACTTGAGTAGATATCTTAGCAACACAATAAAAAGACATCTTTGACATAATGTCAAAACTGTTATTTCATCACATTGTGTAAATAATTTCAGTTAGTGTTTTAAATTAAAATTCCTACATGTTGCTCTTTGAGGAAGGCCAAGGGGCACAAAAGGCCCCACATAAAGCCAAGTCACAAAGAACAAGGCACCCCCATGCATGGAATGCAACTCTTGAGTAAAAAAAATGTTCCCATGGCAAGTGATAGATGTACAGTAATCAGTCACATGCCAGTGAGACGGTTGCCCCGAGGTCAGATCACCCACTTTCTTTAAACAATACCACAGCTGAAAGAGCTGGAACCGCTTTTAATTATTGGCTCATAATTCATTGAGAGCTTCATGAAAAAAAAGTATAATTAGTTTTATGACTAAAGATATGGTCTTACGTTTCAAAGATATGAGGCTGTGTAAGTCAGGTGATTCAAAAAGGCACATGTTGGTGCATCCACTCTAGTCCCTTCCTTTTTTTGTTTCAGTATACGGTAAGAGACCTTTCCTCATGAGTCCTGTGTGCAGGATTTCCATTTATCTTACTGTGTAGATAAGGACACAAATGCCTGTGAATGTAGTTCAGACTAATGTTCAGATGGAACTCATTCTGTTTAATGACTGAGCGTATGTCAGGCAATAATGATTATCCATAAACATGTATTGTGCATGAACTACTGCTATAAAAACTACAGCTATTAACAAGTCATCATCAGCAGGTTCAAAAGTTCAGGTATTAGCCTGGATTTATTATAATTCCATTAAAAAAGGCTGAATCTGCAAATTATTAAGAGAATATTACAAAAGTTATGTCTGTTCTAAAGAATTATTCTGGTTCATTACAACTTGGATCTTGATTTTGGCCCTTATTTCAGTCAGTAATTAGGCTAACATCCAACAACTTGAGGATGAACCAATCACCAAGTCAGCCAGACTTATTTAGAAGATACAATTTAGATTATAAACTCATAATTTGCTCATATCAACTCATTTGTCTTTAAAATCAGCTGTACACACATATCACAGGTTGAAACAATATAACTTCTTCATTCAAACTCACCTTGTTCTACTGTAACTGCTGCATTTTAATTAATGCAGACGTTTTGCCATGCAATGAGGCATTTAAGTAACAGTAAGGTCCGAATAGTCCGAAAGGTAACTACATACAGAAATATTGTTGAACTGCTGGCTCGTTTACAACCTGATAGTCTGTCTCTTTCCCTGTTAAATGTTGTAGTAGTGATGTCAGCATGTCCTGAGATTTCTCTGTTTTTTCAATAACAACGCTATCAGTACTACCTGACCAAATCATGACTTGCATGAGATGTGTGTGTTGTAGCCTTACAATTTCCCAAATCCTTCTGACAATGTTGAGACCTAAAAAAAATGTAATTTTATTTTAAATAGGTGACAGTTTTTTGCCTTTATTAACTACATTAAATGGTTAACTAAACACACAAGAATAAAACCTCATTACATTACCTGGTCTGAGTCAGTCAGTCAGATTTCCATCTGCAATGGTGGCAGTTGAACAATGAAATAAACTAATCCCATGATCCCACACAATTTCACAACGCCATCAGCCTACATCCCTTGTTTTCCGTGTTTCAAAAAAAGAGACTTCCAAAGGCCGAAATTAAATATTGTGCATTTAAATTCCCCTCAAGTGTCTGTTCCACATGTTTTTCACACTTTTCTATCTTATTCGGTTTCTTAAATAATCTTATTATCAACTTCACCAGCTGTTTGTCTTCAGCAATAGTAGTGAGAAAATTAAGCACCACATTTAAATGGAAACTTGGGGTCAAATCTGTATCAAATAAATGTTAAGTTCCATGTTTGTAGATGCATCCAATTTGCTTATTATTTGTATGTTATGTTCATTAATAACTTACTGAACTTATCAGGCATCCTTGATTCCTGTTCATAGAAATATTTTGACTTTAGCTGTTCATTCTTTGGTAGATTCTCCTCCAATTAAATTAAAGTACAGCACATCCATCCTGTGAGGTTTCTCAAACTGGAAAACTCTGCACAACTGTTGTATAAGTGCCAGGTACTGTACATTGGGCTTTAAAATAAACATTTACTGGAGTTGTAAACCACAGACCTTCTAACATGAGAAAAGACTGGCCTCTCATGACCAAACTGAAAGAGCACCTAACTAATTGCTAACCACAAACACACACACTTCAGTTCACTCAGCCAGAGAGTCCTCTGGGGGGGGGGGGGGGGGGGGGGGGGGGGGGGGGGGGGGGGGGGGGGGGGGGGGGGGGGGGGGGGG
>JAQMCX010000029.1:12718453-12790953 GCA_029814765.1 Acanthurus leucopareius
ATATATAAGGCGCATCGGATTATAAGGCGCACTGTCGGTTTTTGAGAAAATTAAAGGCTTTTAGGTGCGCCTTATAGAGCGGAAAATACGGTAAGATTTCAGTATTAACCCTCTTTGAGAACCGTGTTGTGTCTCCATAAGATAATGACTGAAGTAGAGAGCAGTGAGACACACAAACATACAAAAGATCCCCAGTCAAAGAGATAAAGAACTTGATCTCCATAAAGCCTCATTAAGGTAATATTTAATTACTCTGTATTTGTGGTCAATAGATACATTATGGCATTCTCAAATACATGTGAGAAACTTACAGTAACCTGTATGCAAAAAAAAATGTATCTGTACAATTTATTGAGGAATATGCTGAAATACATGATACTGTATCTGTGCTTCCTAAGGGCAACAGACATTCACCAATAACTGTAGCTGGTTTATTTGAACACACTGTGGATTATATTTCAGATTTCTTTTGAGAAAAGGTGGATTTTTCCTTAAAGTAATTGCACCACTGACAGCACCATACAAGTACAATTAATCTTCAGTGTTTATAACATGATTTGTTTGAAGTAACTTGTGTATAAATCAGTCGAAATGACCACATAGTTCCTAACCTTTATCATGCAACAGCTGCAGCAACTTACAAGTTTAACCTCAGCCTGACAGAATGAAGGAAATCATAAGTCAATTTTATTTAAGCTTCTTTCATCATGCGGCCTTTCTATTTTAGCTAGTTAAACTCATTGTGCCATGGTGATAGATGTATGTCCATCATGGGGTTTGCATTATGTAAGACATCAATGGAATGACAGACTGTAACCTATAAAATTAAACTAAAAATGTTTTAGTTCATCCGTGTTGCTTTTACAAAATAAAACAATCTTCACAGGGAAACATTTTTATGGATAAGTTGATGCTCAGAACATCACAGTTAATGTTACAGGTCCAGAAAATGCCTGCACTGATTTATGTGGGCTGTCAGGTGACATTACAACGAACATTCTACCCGCTAAACTCAACAGGCTGGCTTAGATTATATGTTAAGTGCTTCATTTGTGCTGCTGAGAAAGCTGAGCCCAGCTTGATCAAAGAAAGATTCTGCAGCGTGGAGGTGAGCTACCGTGCCAACAGGACAAAATAAAATTATCTAATGGTTGCAACATGAAGTGGACAAATTAACTAACTACTATTTCAGTTATAATCTGTTTTTTTTTAAGTTAAGTGTTTATGATTTATGCAAGTAAAATTAATATTCTGACTTTCTCACTCTGACTGGTGTTACTCTTGGAGTTAGCAATACAAAAAATATAACACACTCTTACCTTCAATAAACTTAGAGTGCGAGTTTGAACTCTATTTGAAATATTTGGGATAATGACAGTCCACAAGTCAAAAAATTAAATGACAAAGACTTTAGATATTTTAGGCATTTAAATAGGAAAATGTTACATATTGTTAATCTAAGCTAAGCCTCACATAATCACACATAAGGCTGCAGATGTTTATTCTTGTTCTTAAGTAAATAATATATAGATATGGTAAAAAAAATTTGTTTGACTATAACTGAAATTTAAATAACATACTAACAAGAGCATTTTTTTCATGTGAGCCTATATAAATTCTCCATATCTTAAGTCATTCATTGAGATGTGAAAGGATTTTTTACTCTTTGCTTGGTTTACATTTGGCATTGATTTCCCACAGCTAATATGTCTTGTTTGCCCAGAGGCTGCAGTGACACAGATGCTCATTGAGAAACTAGCCAGTTTATCAAAATTATGAGCAATATTGACCCACTGAGGGAAGATATAATACTTCCACAGGGTGTGTATTACTCTGTCATAAGTTCAATAAATGTGTATTTTCTCCAAACAAATTTTGTCAGCAAACACAATACGAGGTCACAGCAACAATTACAGGGGAAATGGTCCATTACAGCTTTTGAGAAAAGTTACACAAACTTGTCCACACTGGTTTTTTTTTTAACTTTCACAGTGATATAAATAATCTGAATGACCTGAATAAAAATGAGAAAAGGTGCAATGGAGATTTATTTCACTTGAGAATCCTTCCTTAATACACTATTTTTCCTCAGAGGTCATAGAGGACTAATGGGTGCTTTGTTTGGAGTGTTTCTCATACAAATGGGGGTCGATCGTTTTTACCACAACCACCCTTGCTCACTCTTCCCAAATATTCACGGCCCCAGCTCTAGAGGGGGAAGACATAAATCTGCCCCCTTAAGAGATTACACACTATTAAAGGCATATGATCCAGGTTGGATGGAAAGCAGAGCTGTGAAGGGGGCAACAGGAAAGACTCCAGCTCGCCTGGAATGGCTCTGGCTGACACTCAGGCCCCATTCTGAGCCCCATTCTGAGCCCTACAAGCAGGTTTATGACTGGAGTCCTGCCACTATGTTTGATTGCTGATGGTCAAAACCCAGTTCAGTGCTGTATATCAAATTTAAGGGACGGGTTGTATTGTATCTATAAATAAATGATAATGTAATGGCCCAGGGACGCTTTAACAGGACAGGACATGAAAATATTGTTTTTTATTTCTCAGATATCCATATGTCAAGTTACAAAGATAGTATATCATAAGCAGCAAAACAGACAGGTTAACACCCGTTACCAACACTAAGAGTAGAAAGTGGATAGATGGACAGATAGATGAATTATCAAAGGTTAGGAAATTAAATAGACATCAGCACAACCACATAATTACTAATGGCTGAAGGTCAGTGTTGTTGATCTGGGGAAAGAGACTGTATCCAAATGGCCACCTACCTGACACACAGTTAATTCCTTATAATATCTTGATTAATAAAAATGACACAAGTTTTTCACTTTATTTTTTTTGTATCAACTCTCAAACCAGCAGCTGCATGTTGGATGGTGAGTCAAACACGGAACACTCACACAGCGTTAAGACCCACTTTACTAAAGACAAGTAGATCATCCCTCAGCCTGTTACACCGACAAACACCAGCAGTGAGTGATCAACTGTGCGTGGCACGTGGAGGACACAGAATGGCTGAAAACATTGGCACAAGTTCACAAGCTGCATGCACAGCTTTTCTGTTCACTGTTGTTGGCTGACATGTAGCCTGATCTGAAGTGTTAGTTGCTCATTTAGTGTGTTTTAGAGTCCATTCAACAGTGAATATTTAGGGGGGTAAATCAGCTCTTTTTTCACTTTTGTGGCTATTTAATGACTTTTCAACACAATTATTGGCAAACTTGACACCATCTGTAGAAGAGAAATAGCTTTGTCTTTGCTATCACACTCCACAAGGAACAACCACTCTCATACAACCTGCAGCCATTTGCACTTTTAGCATGGAAAGCTCCTGAGAGAATTATTATGAACACACTCTGATGAGCTGACATCTGAATGAAAAATGCAAAGTGTCTTAACAAGTCCCTGCTGTCTCAGTTCTGTGGTCAGAATCAGCCTTCATGTTAAATACTAATGATCAGTGGCAGAAGTGTGGTGCTATTTTTTTTTATGTACTTGAGTGTACCAATAATGTGAGTGCATGGAAGCATAAGCAAGCTCTCATTTTCTGTTTTGGATGTAGCAAAGGCTGGCAAAGTTTAGCAAGCTGGTTTTGTCATGTTTTATTTGCAAGTTCATCACAAAAGAATGGATGTAGCCTTGATGTCACCCATTTAGGGAATTTTAAACTCTTTTTAAGGGTGCTCAGCACACCAAAACATATTATGTCCATACCAATGAAAAACAATAACATTAATAATAACATTACCAAATTCAGATTGGTTGGGTTTTTTAAAAAATGCAGATATTTTGCAGTACGAAAAAGGCAAATATGTAGACATTTACAGAACAGTCAACAGTTTCATTCCTGTCCCTCTGTCCATGAATGAAATGCTCTATCTGGCAACTTACTGCAGTGGGCAGTAAAATAAAAATGCTGTTGTAAACTCAAGTAACTTCAGCTGTCTCTCCTCTGCTCAGCTCAGCTGAGGTTCCACAAAAATTTTACATTGCTAAGTGGAGTTCTGATGTACTGTGATCAAATGTGGATTTACTCAGACCTTCTCTTACATTTACATACCTTATAAATGCTCTTTTCACTTTGTTTATTATCAGATTATATGTACCTCTTTGTAGCTGCATACATTATTATTGTGTTTAATTGCAAGTGTAAAGAGAAAGAGAGAAGGACAGAGAAAATGAGAGGAGGGAAAATGCAGGAAGAACTAGGAGAGAAGGTCAAAAGCAGAAAAAATCACTTTTCATTCATTCATTCACAACTCGTCATTTAGAGTTTTCAACACTCAACAGTCACCATGATTTTGTATGACCTCTAACTACTTATATGCTCAGTATGGGAATTTTTCGGGCTGTAAATCTTACTCTCAGAAACAGGAAACAAAAATAATAGGTGGGGCATAAATATACTGATGATTCATTACTTTGTGGCCTGAGGTAAAAGGAGAAGAGTTATACAGTTTTAAATGTACGCATGTGCACTTCAACTCTTACACTTTTTAAGCAGAAAGTTTGATTAAATGATTTTTTGTGGTATTTTTGTTTAGGATAGTTGAAAATTGCAAATCAACACTGTCTGAGACAATGAACATCATCAACCTTTGTTCAGTCTTTCAGAGAGGCGGATTTCAGCTCAAACCCTCAGACTACTGCCTCATCCTAAACATGAGCAGGAAGTTTGGTGGTTGAGTCTTTGACAGTGATGATGACATCATCGCTGCTGTGAACCAAAGTGATGGACCGACCGCTTAACTGACATTGTTGTGTTTTAAGCCACACCAGTAACATGACCTCAATACACATATATTATTGACTGAATTTATTTAGTTACATGGCAACACCCAGTTCAGCTCAGGAGATACACTGAGAACATATTTATGTATTTAGTAGTTATTCATGAATCCATTTTTAAAGTGTGACCTCTAGGGGGTTTTTATTGGTTTGATTGAAAGATGAGTCAGAGGGGAACTGATCCAACGGTCTTTTAACCTCTGGCACATCCCATGGTGATGTTGACCCTTTGACCTTAATGACACTTTGCCTAAATACAGACTGACACACACACTCTAAAAAAATCCTATAACTTCTGGACTGATGATAGCCATAAAAACTGCACCAAAACACGTGTATAAGAATGTCTATAAAGCCTTAAAATAAAAACGAACACATGCCGTGTGTTTGTGGTTACTAAACACACTCTGACACACTGTGAATTGCTCCCTTTCTGACAGTTGAACAAAAGCTGCTCTGTCTGAAACTTCACTTGGCGTCTCCCCAAGCTCTCCAATGGCTCATCAAAGTGAGAATAAGGAAGGAACTCCACTGTGGTTTCATGGCAAGCTCAAACATGGGCTCAGCCTTTGAGAAGATGTTTGAAAAATTTCTGTCTTTTTCTCCTTTTTTTTCCCATTCAGGATTTGTAGTGTGAACACTGGAGAAAGAGACTTATCAACAGTGTTTTTAAAAAGGGGTTTGAAAATCATGTCTGTAAGATGAGGAAGATACAACACAAGTGGACAGCTTGTGAAAATCACAAAAGAAACTACATTTATCTCCACTCAAGGCTTCTCTGGATCTAAAATAAGAACGTCCACGCCTCATCTGCAGCTAATACCACTTGGCAAGAGAGATGCTCTTACAACAGGCTGCCTAACACCCAAGGGCGGAGCTGATGAATCAAGACAAGTTTGTTAATGTATCTGGCCCTGGGTGGTTGCGAGGCAGGCGTCAGGCCAGTCAGGCAGGCAGGCAGGCAGGCCAAGGTCCCTGGATGGCAGCATGATAGACAGAAGAGGAGGGGGTGGCTGGACGAGGTGCCTGGGAACCTTGCTTCAAGAGGATGACAGCTCTATAAGTCAGACCCTGATAAAGCAGTCAGGAGTGACAATCTCTGGGCCCCAGCCAACGCAGCGTCCGTCCTGCTCAGATAAAGTCAGACAGGCCATCCATCAGTCCGGAGACAGAGAGCTGGACCCATGCTCTCCCGCCTCAATGGAAACAACTCAATGACCAGCCACTGCTGGAATGTACGGAGCCTCTTGCTCTCGAGAAGCGGCAGTGGGAGGAAAAAAGGTGGCTGAGAACCCTCTCTGGAGAAATCGTGCATAGAGATTAGTGGGAGTGTGCGACGCGTAGCCTGTTAAGAGCTGGAGGTGCCACGTCTCTGGGTGAAAGGGTGGGGATGCTGTTTGACAATGGCGGGGACATGACAACGTCTCTTGCTACGAGGACCACCACGGCTGCAGACAGCGAGCCAACGCTAGAGAACCTTCATACCATAATGATAAAGCAATAAGCCATGGAAAACTACAAATGTCACACAACACATTCCACATGTCAAGCCTGCACAAAGGCAGACAAAGCCAGTGTCATGTGGAAATGAAAGGGAATACCATCTCCAAGTGCTCTCTTTCAAAAGAATGTGTGGATGCAGGATGTTACAAAATATCAGACAGCAAAGGAGATGTGATCGGAGATGAATGCCACAGGACTGGATGCGCAAAAAGTTAATTTGAAATTTAAAATTGACAATGATGTTGAGAATACACAGCACTGTAAATGTAATTATGCAGTGCAAACACCTTCACCTGGGGATGCTTCTCCTCTACCTCGTCTGTATGGACAACCTCTTGTTTTCTGCTCATATCCACACAGCTTTGTATTGCCATCTCAAGCCAGGAGGGTGTCTGTGTATTACTCTAAAGAAAATATAAACAATTTCTGAAGAACAAACAATAATTTCTGTTGCTTGTTTACTCAGAATTGGCCTACTAGAGTTTTAAGTGACAGAAGTGGGGCAAAAGGTCTGCATTAATGAGGGACTGAGCCAAAAAGGAGTATGATTTGATTCTGTTGGAAGATATTCTGAACACTTTCCAATTGTTAAATCAATTTGCATGCATAAAATATAATCATATTTATACCAAAGGCAATGTTTTATATGTGTTTTATGAGCCAAAGAGGAACTCTTCCAATAAATGAGCTCATTGTTTCCTTGAGTGTTTACAGCGGCTGGTTAATGTTTCTGATAACTTATGGAAGTAGAAGTGTGTGGCTGTTTAATGACCCTGTCACTGGCATCTGGTGAACGTCAGTGGGGCTGTTGTTGTAAAATGCTATGGCACCAATTTGGATGTTTTCTGAGTTTTTACATATTATAGAAATAGTTCAACATTTTGGGAAACATGTTATTAACTTTCTTGATGAGAATTCGATGGAAGATGGATAGCACTTTTATATGTGTCCATTAAAACCAGCTCACTAAACACGCAGCTACAGCCCACGGTTAATTTAACTTAGCATAAAGGCTGGAAACAGAAAAAAAAACTACCCCGGCTTTGTCCAAAGGTAATACTGATGATACTAATCAAAGTGCCTCTGTAACATATCAGTATATAACATTTGGTTGCCTCACTGGTGCACAAAGACTGAAGTGAAACTGAAACCTAAGTTACACTTAATTGGAGGGTTGTGTCCAGGACTGTTTCTCAGCCAGGTACATTCATACCCTCTTTGATTTCCTCCCTCCCAAATTGTTGCTTTTTGCATTTCAGCTTCTTCATTGAATTGAGACATAACTTGTTGGTGAGTGAGTTTAAGAGGTGTTGGTAGGATTTTTTTTTACCTTTGGACAGAGTAAGGCTGTTAGTTCTAGCTCTACATTCAAATTTCGGTGTGGTATTAAGCATCTCATCTAAATCCTGATAGGAAAGCATATAAGCTCATTTACCAAAATGTCAAACTCTTCCTTTAACAATAACATCAGATGGTATAAAACTGTGTGAGAACTCCTCTGTGGTTGTTGGCCAGCAACTCTTGACCTCTGTGTTAGATCTGGCATCATTTGAGCTCCTGCCTTGTATATCCTAGGACGCCGGGTTATTGTTTGCCACCAACCTCTATGAAGTGTCACCTTCAGAGGGGAATGTGCTCATTGTGGCCTGGCAAAATAATGTGGAGTCGTACTCCACCAGAAATAGCAACTTGTTCTTCTTTCGCAGTCAAATGCCAACAGCAAGGAAACGACATTCCAATGAAACAAAAGCATTCCAGTCCTGCTTCATCATGCTTGTTTCTTCACGGAAGGACCCTCTGCTCAAATTCTGTGCTCCAGTGTTGTTCTTTAAGCATCCTTTAATCATGCTCTCAGAAATGCTTTTAACTTGGCAGAAAAAAACTGAGTGTGAAGGACATGCTAACTATGTCAAAGAATGTAATTCTCTCTGCAGCTGAGATTGCTATGCCTCGTCTCCTCTCCTGTGTATCCAAACACTTTTCCTCGTCAGATCGTGTCGAAACACTTCTTTAATTACACCATAACACATAGAGGTGGTTGGACTGGCAATCCTTCATACAAAACAAGGCAACAGAATTAATGAGTGGAAAGTTTGCTTTGGAAGTGTCTCAACGACAACACGCTAAAGCAAAACTGCCACTTGGAAAGCGTTGCAGGCAAGTCAGTGAAATTAAAATGGACAATCCATTAAACTCACTCACACAGAACACATTGTGGAAAACATGAACGTGTTATAGGAAGGAAAAAGGAGGTCATAGAGAAACTCAATATCTAGTATGTATTAGTGAGACTTCACTGTCATAAAGCACACTTTTTTCTCTGTGTTTCTCATTGCAGGCTGCTTGTAGCTGAAGAGTGTATGTTCAGGCAGGTGGTTGAAAGTTGCCAAAGTTGCTATTTTTCCTATTTCTATGACTGCGGTGGCCTTAGCCACAGCTGTTTCTCATCAGCAAAACTTCAGCCTTCTCACATTAATGATGGAGCACGAACCCGCAGAGAAAACTGTTGCTTCCAGCATATAAGCAGGAGTAAATCATGTTGCTCAAGAACTGGTGATGTGGATATTTTCCTTGTGTATGCAATAAAAATAAACTAGACCAAAAATATCAAATAAATGTAGTGAACAGGATTAATTCAAAAGAAGAGAACCAGATAATGATCTGTCTTTTAAAATGACATCGCTTGTCTGGGGCCTCTTCATGTAAGGTAGGATCATTTTTCATTTGGAACTATGCTATCTCCATCACTGCTGCACATGCAATGTGGTGCACAGCAGGGATGAGTGTATGATCACTTTGTGTCTGTTGTGACTCTGGAAAAGTTGCAGGAGGAGTCCTGGCAAGAGATCAGAGTGAGGTGAGGGCTGTTCTTCCATCTGATTGGCCTCATGCTGTCTGCCA
The DNA here is from genome assembly GCA_029814765.1 of Acanthurus leucopareius. Classification (NCBI taxonomy): domain Eukaryota; kingdom Metazoa; phylum Chordata; class Actinopteri; order Acanthuriformes; family Acanthuridae; genus Acanthurus; species Acanthurus leucopareius. The sequence goes on from JAQMCX010000029.1 coordinate 12,727,667, forward strand.
AGGCCAACTACCTGCAGAGGAAAAGTTCTGCTAATATCAAAGGCAGGTCACCTGGTCTGAATCCAGCCGTCGCCAGGTTTCAGGTCCATCTGGCCCAGGGGAACATCTGTCCCTCTCATTGAACTCGATCCAAAGTTTCATCAAGGCCTGATTTAGATGAGAAGGGGCGATGGGAAGGATGCATAATTCTTACTGGCTGACAGGCTCATCGCTCAGAGAAGGACAAACATGTAACTTAAATAACCCTTAGATGTTTAGAAACACTAAAAACTTAGGAGCTATAGGTTAGGATATACAAAAAAAAGTAAAAATTACAACTGGCTTTCAAAACTGAGCCTTTATGTCGCTACACTGTTTCCCCTACATTATTTTAAACCCATTGTTTTGGTTTTTTTTCAACATTCCAGCCTATAGTGCACCATTTGTCCTGTCAGCCTCTCTATTCACAACCCACGGGGTTTTCAGCCATTGTCAACCTGAAGCCACAGTGACTAGAGGATAAAGGACTCACACAGCCCCTGCAAAGTCCTCTGAACACACTCATACCTGATGCTGCATGCAAACAAAGAGCAGCAGATTCCTTAAGCCTCCAGCCGGGAAGACTGCGAGCACCCGGTGAGGACATCCTTTGTAGGGATTTGAGCAACATTTATCAGGAAAGACACATTTTAGCGCAATGTTGTTTTTCTTTTTACAACTGTGTTGTGTAGTTTAAAGACCCCCAGGGGTCCAAGGTGTTAATGGATAATCCTGTCTAATTACACTGAGTCTTTTGCTCAATTTAAATCAACAATGGTGACACTGATAAATCAAGTCACTCTAAAAAAAACACTAAGAGACTCAACAACTTTTTTGTGTCCACAAAGTAATAAACAGATAATCAGACAAGTGTGAGAAATACTGTTTATTTATAAACTAAACAATTGTGTTTCTGATCTGATATTATCTAGTGAACAACAGCAGTTTGGGGTTATGAGACTTTACATTAAACAGTTCCACATTTTAGAAAATATAAACATCCTCCTCTAGCTGAAAGTAAGATGAAGAGATAGATATCACTGTCTTTGAAACCTGAGTCTACTTCCAGCAGCTGTGTTGTATGAATCCCACTGCTGTTCCTTTAAGACACCCCCCACCCCCCACCCCCCAGTGTGCTGATGATTGGCTAACCCTAACAATGATCAGTTTCATTCCTCATGCCTAAACCTAATGAACCCTGAGCTGGACTTGCCAGAAAAAAAAAAAGAGGATCAATAATAACACCATGAAGCAAGTTATAGTAGCTGCATATCAGCATGTGAAAACCTTACAAATTAACATATTAATTTTCATTTTGTTTAATCTGTGTAAAAAAGTTTGTGCTTTTACGAGGTGGTGCTGTTTCTTGGCCAGGCACAGTGACTGCCTGGAGTCCACTTATCACTATGAGGTTGCTGGGTAATGAGTTGATTTTCTAAGAAGTTTTAGCTTGTGTTGTTTCTGTGCTGGCAGGCAGGTTTTGTTACCTTTGGACACAGTCACTCCCAGTCTTTCTGCTAAATTAAGCTAACTGCCTCCTAACTGTGGCTGTAGCACTTAACAGACTTCTCATCAAACTTGTGCCAGAAAGTGAATAAGCATGTTTCCTAAACACTTGAACTATTGCTTCAAATATGCTGATGATAACAATTGTTTTCCGGCCCTCTGGCTGTGTTGTTGGAATCCCAGTGGAAGAAAGATGACAGGTGACCCCAGGGAATACAGATCACATTAAACCTGCTCCAGCTTGCATGACTTTAGAGGTGTGGTTAAAGGCCTATTTTATTTTTATCTGCCTTTACAGCAGGATTGAGAAAACGAACAGTGATATTTTGTATTCTTAATCACATAACGTTGATGGAATAATGTTCATGTGTAGCTAATGAGAGCAGATATGCAAAAGACTAATACCCCAAAACACTGACCAAACCATAACAAAGACATCTGAAGACTTCCTAGTTCAGTTGTTCACAGTCCGTGCATTACTATTCACCACACACACCATGTATACTCCCTTGTTCAAAGAATTACACTCCCTACATCAACTTTTCATTAAATATACATAAATCCAACATGGTTTAATAAAGTGGACTACAGTGAATCTCCCTTAAAATGCAGACTGATAAATACTCAATCTATATGTAAATATGAGGTACATTGGGAAAAAAAATCAAAAACCCAGGAAAAATGCATTAGCTGCCCTATTTGATCAGAGCCCCCAGGAGCTGAAGTTATGCTTTTTAATGGAATCTGAGGAGGGGAGAGTGTCGGAGCCGAGGCAGGGAGGTGAGAGTATGAAAGCATTCACAGGAGAGCTGGCTATCTGAGAGGACGCTGGATAACAAAATGGACTAGAAAGATTACTCGCACTGAGTGGAAATGGAATTATTGCATTTGGAGGTCTCAGCAGCTTTTCTGCACTCCCACAATCACAAAAAAGAAGTGAAAAGTCATGGTTTACGTCAAATAAAAAATAACTTTCTCGTTTGACACTCAAACAGTATTTTTTTCTGTTATGACTTGTAGCCACTCAAACTGAAGTGATGCCACCTGAAAGCATCAGTGTTAAAATACAAACCATGTAACATGGCTACGTTTGGGTAGATTTCAACCAATGTAGGAAATTTTACCTCATTTTTACATCATTTTTTTGTTTATGAAGAACCCCTTCTAGCTTCACCAAATTAATGGAAAATAGGATTTGTGTAACACAAAGATTGAACACTTGAATACTTGTGTTTTTTCTTATCTAGCTCAATTCTGCAGTACAACCATGCTAGATGCACTTGGGAACAGTGTTGCTTTATGAAAAGCAAATGTCATTATGCTTTTATGATTACACTGACAAGTTTAACATGTTATTGTTTGGCAGGTATGTTTTGCAAGGACACCTTTTAGTTTAGCCTGTTAGCATGCTAGCTTTAGCTAAACAGCTACAATTATTTAACCACGCACAAAAGCATTAGACTAATTACATTTCGACTACATGAATGTGCTAGAGGAAAAGTCAGAGGATCGCTTGAGTAATAACAATTCATCCACAGAGGGACAAAAATATGTATTTTGAATTTCATGACAATCTATCCCATAGTTGTCATGCCATTTCACCACAAACCCCAAATGTCAACCTCCATGGCTACACTAAAGTCAGGGATTCTCTGAAGTTATTGGTGCCATAAATGTCTGTACAAAGTTCTATAATGACATTTTCTGTAATTGTTAATAATAAATCATTCAGGTTGCATCAGCAATCACTCCCGAATTATAGTACTGCACGGTATATTACCTGTCCACTGTTTAATTTGATTTAAAGTTAAAACATGTACCACCCTCAAAAATTCCACAATGGAACCTAAAACATATCATCAATGACACGCACTCAACATCAGATGAAGCAGTTGGCTGGGTTGTATGTAAAACATGGGGCTTAAATGAGATATGGCAGCAAGAAGACTCTGAATTTAGTCTTGCAGCGACAGCACAGTGGCTGGGTTACTTAAAGTGTTTCAGTTTATGTTAACTGCATCAAGCGCGGGTCAAGTTGGGACAAAAAAACGGGGGAATACCTGTAAGGTTCAGGTCGGGCCTTGTTGCTACTCTTTTGTATTGTGCTTGGGTTTTAAAACATGGCCTGAGCTGCACTCTGTTATTTATCCACTTTATGATAACACGTTTTTAGTTACCTTTATTATACTCTTCAGCAATGACACATAATGGTTATGATTAGTGTCAGAAATCTCGATTTATTGCTCGCTACTTGGTAAACTATGAGGTGTCTATTGTATAGGGATAGAATAAAGAAAGAATAAACAAGGAAATGGTTTTTGTTATAGCCATCCATAATACCATGTATTTAGCAGCGTAATGCTTATCTACTTACCCTCAGAGCAAGATTTTAAATTGTCATTACCTGTGTTAAAAAGAAATCCATGCATGTAAAGAAATATGTTTTTTTTTTCTTTAAATCCAATGAGTCTGTGCAAAAAACAGCTGCATTTAAAATCACATTGGGTCCAGCACTCATTAGTGTCAACAAATGGGTGGGGGGAAATGAGCTAAGTTGAGGAATGTACTTGTCTACAGAGTCTTATTAAGATGGGCTATTACAGGGTGTGTGTACATGTAACCATCTGTCTTTTACAGGGTGTAGAGCAGTAAAGCATGGTGATATGTACCATGCAGCTCTGTATGAATCATGTGACATTCCACACATAGTGATTAGTACCAAATTATGGTCCACATGGGGACCTCAATGAAGTGTTTGCAGATGGCTGCCAATGCTGGTGCTTCAAATCTGTAATCCCAAAACTGTACTTTAACGGTTTTGGAACAACTTATTGATGTCTAATAAAACAGAGGCTTTAAGATCCTTGGACAAATTGCCCCTCTGCTCTGATGTCAGCTCTGTCACATGAGCAAAGAGGACCTACTGGCAAACAGTGGTAAATAAACAGCTAAGTGCTTGGGCCAAATTTGAAATCATGTGTTAAAAATTAATGACTCTTTGTATAATGGCAGAAAAGAGAGTAACCCCACCCATGCTTTACTCAAAATCTCAGCGAGTGAGATTGCATCCGCTTTAAAATGCTCCATTTAGTTTTGGATTTAATATCCTACAGTCCAAAATTCACACAAATACAGATGCTGTAAATCAGACATGTTATGAACTTCACCTTTAGAGCCACATGCTCATAGCTATGGGAATTAATGAGATGCTCTGTGGATGCACTGTAAATCGTGTACATCATAAACATTGTGGCCCAAAGTTTAACTGCTGGACGTGGAGTAACTATCAAGATGGGCTTGTCTGGATGATAACAAACAGTTATTAATGACAAAGGGAATAAAAGTGGTGAGGAAGGAGCTATAGTTTAATATTTACGATTCCATATGCAAGTTAAATTAACCTAGAGACCACTGCAAACACAAACACACATGACTGTGCCCTAGATCAGTGGTTCCCAAACTGGGGGGTGGGCCCCCCGAGGGGGTGTAGAGCCACGGAAGGGGGGATGTGGATGACCAGAGGAGAAATATAGTGTGAAACAAGGTTAAATTAATATGATTGATGATGCTATCAACCTAACCTTTATTTCGCTAAAATTCAACTTTTTTTAATTGTTGCTTTGCCAAATATTGTTTGTGGTGCACAGCTGTTTTCTGCTTGTTGCAGAGCTGTCAGACCAGAAGTGAAAGGAAAACGCAGGCTTCCTATTATTGAGTGCTGAGAGAAATTGTCCAGGGCTGTTTGCTGTTTGAAAGACAGATGTGAATTAGTCGACGTAAGTGATAGGAGCTTCAGTCTCGAACCGTTTTGGGCATTAGACAGGCAAACATTTTATAGACAGGAAGCTAAAACGGATACTTGTGATGTCAAACAGTTATTTTATATAGTCATGGTTCAAGATTAACTCAGAGTCAGCTCGAATTTGGACATTGTTGTAACCACAAGAACTTATATTACAACAGGCAACCACACAGTGCTTTGAGAATGTATTCCTTATTGAACCTGTTCAAAGTTAGAGTTACATCCTTCAGAGTTACATCCTCATAATTTAAGACATTCATCAAGGGTTTTAGAGAGGATTTACTGAGCTAAGGGTTGTTTTAGTAAAGAAGAGTGAAAGCTCTGAGGGATTGAATCATGTCTGGAGGAATATTCCATAAATCAAAACATGGAAGCTCTTGTAATTTTTATGATGAATGGTCATTCATAGGCCTGACCAGTGAGTTTGGACACATAAGAATTGCAGACTGTGTAGTTGTGACAGGTGGTAGGTGCAAAACACGTCGTATTACATAATGAACCCGTTGGTAATGGAGTGTAACGACATTAATAATATGCTACGCCTTCAGGTCTTCTCTGTGACCTTCTCACATAAATGCTTGTGGCAGATTTGTAACCACTACTTAATCCCTTGCAGTCGCTACAATTGTAAACCACCACACATAAATAGAAAGTTCCCATTCGGACACACACGCCTGTCTCCATTGACCCATGGAATCCATCGGATAACACCTACATCTGTCCACACGTCCTAACCACTGCAACAGTATACAATAAATGGCAGCAGCTGTTCATTAAATGCTGCGTTTAAGAAATTAGATTAATTAAGGTGTTCCTGTTTAAGAGCACAGGCCTGCTCTCCCACAGCTCTGTGCAGCTCCAGCTGTGAGAACATGGCTCGCTTTATTGCCCCCTAGTTTGTGACACACTCTCTACTTAGCAGAGTGTTATATTTCTATGCATAATAGCCATTTTTTCTGCCAAGAAACACTGAGAGATGTTAATCATCTAATATGGGACATGAGTACTGTTTTTCTGCTTCATGAATAATAGAAAACCATATCTATCTACAAAAGTGGACTAAATTTTTGTCTGTTTATGGAAATTATCAAGAGAATTATGGGTGCAGGTAAGCTCCATGATAAGCATCTTTTTATGAAATACTTTGTAGATGGTCATATGAGGTCTCAAATAAGATCTAGTGTAGCCTGACTCACAGGAAACAGACTTTGGGTGTAAACCTGCTTATTTCGATGAGAATCCTATTCCTCCTCTGAGTGTTGTTTTTTTCAAAGTCCTCATCACTATGTCAAAAATCAAACCCCAGCTAGCAGCCTTCATGCTTCTCAAGCAGGAATTGATTGGTCTAGCTACACTGTGGAATTACCTTCTCTTTGGAGTTGACAAACTAGGGCCTGCTCACCATTGTCAAATGGCTAGCAGTAAATTTTTGAGCACAATTTGGATTATGGAAGACAAGTGTGTGTGTGTGTGTTGCATTGCTGTTCCTCTACCTACATTTGGCCTTTGAGGTGACAGGGTTTTCCTCTCTTCTCTAGATGTGTACTATATTCCCATATGTGAAAGGGTGTGAGTGCGAATAACTCACCAGTTTACAGGTCACTGTCTTGTTTCCTCACAGTTAGTCCGCAAGAGTGTGTGGCCTTTTACCTTGCAACGATTTGGCCTCTTTGATGCTTGGGTTTGTCTCCCCATGAGCAAATGTTGTACCAAAACAAGTTGCTCCTGACAGCATTCTGCATGGGCATCTTTGCTGCATCTGTGCTTTTCCATGCTACAGACACCTGAGATTGTTTTGAAAAAATACAAACGAGCCAAAGCGTTCTGGGTTTTTTTTTGCCTTTACCAGAATGATGCTGGGCTCGGCCAGACCTTCCTTCAGCACTGACAGTAAACAAAGAGAGGAGACAGGTCTGGCTCTACAAGACTATACCTTGTGTGACAACAACTGAAAGCTGAGCTGAAAATAGTTATTCCCATATACATTCTGTGAAATTCAAAATTTCTTTAAAACTGACTTTTCACAGACACAACCTGCAATAATCACTAAATAAAAGGAGGAAAGTAGTTTAAAGATACATCAAAAGAGAACTTCAGGTAAAACTTCAGAGTCTACAGCCTGAAGAGACCAAAGAGCTCTCACTCTTTACTCCAATCCTCCCAAGGTCCTCTGCCACCACCTAGTGGTGATAATCAAAACTGACTACTTCCCAAAATAATTGGATGCCACATTTGAAATCCTTTAAAATAAAAACAAATTTATTAGCAATCACAGGGAAAGAATGCATGACATCTACAGGAGCATTTGTGGGAATAAAAATGCTAACTTCTTATTTACAAAGTCTGCAATTGAATGTGAATAAGTTCAGCACATGCACATACAAATTGCAAATAGGCTATATTATTACACAGGTAACAAAGCTTTCCCCGAATTACCCACACGGTCACCCAAATTTTACAGCCCCTCACTGCTGCTGTGGTCCCAACAATCGACATTTAGGATTACGACGATCACCAACAGACACACAACAACATATGAGATAACAGAGAGCATGTGATGGATTTGTATATAACTTTGCAAGAAACGCAGAAGCCATTTCGGCCTGCACACAGTATTGTAGCAGAGGGGATTACTCATCCTGATCCAGCAACACACACACATACATACACACACACACGAAGAAAAACTTAAACTGATGAAGATGCACTGGCCAAGCAAGGAGGGGAATTAATATACAGTGATCAAACCTTTGAGAATTCATTGTCTTTTCGCTGAAAGAAAGATACATGTCAATCAATACATTACTTTTAGAGGAGATAGCATTGTCCTTGAACCGCTAAGGCTTCGACAAACACACATCAGGATTCTGAAAAGGGTGTGGCAATGCATGGATGACATCAAGCATCGCTCGCTTTAAACTAATAAACTGCCTTTTGTTCTCCGTCATCGTGACTAACACTGTTCTTTCTGTTATCCAACCCAAACATAAGAGGATTATGAAACAGATACCTGGGCACACAGATACTGTGTTCAGACATTTCTTTAAAAATCTTATAACAACCTGAGAACTGCAAGCAAAAAGTTAGCCAACATTTCAAGCTACATAAAAGAGTCGCACTCTACAAGTGAAACAGGATTCAAATTACCCATCAACCCAGACAAAAACAAAAGTAACATTTTCTCATTCACCTCGTATCCCCAGCATCCATTGCTTCATTCTTCATTTTTCATCATTATTACAGTACTGTCTTTTCTCAGACATCATAATGTGTTTGTGTGATTACAAACATAAAATGAGATTGTCGCGGGGGGGTGTTAAGTGTAATCAAGAGATTTATGCAGTGTCTGTACCAAGTGTTTATTTTTAATAGTGGGTTAGAAGTTGCATTGAGCAATAACTGTCTGATTGGAACACTCACTTAGCCAAAGGCACTTAAAAGTCTACTGACCCATCTTAGGATTTTGCCTCAGACACAACAGCCACTTTGTCTTACTTTCTAGTCATCTTTAGGTTATGTGTAAACTTTAGTTCAAGTCACTTAATAAAATAGATAACACCAGCAAATAAAATGCAGGCTACATTGCTAAGAGTTTATCAGGAATTGAAGGCATTAGCACAAGCAACCATCATCATTTGGCAAATAACTGTTAAAGACTACAATCACGACCTTGTGACGTAAACATTACATGTTGACAGGCAACAGAACGGATGTTTGAGTGTGGGATTAGAGGAGCTCCATCTCAGTGTAGCCGGGGAACAGTACACTACAACCTCATTAGATGCTTCAAAACAAACAGAAGCCATTTAAAAAAAAAATCCATGATGTACACAGACACAAAGCATGTCTGTAATGATGGGCAATAAGGCATGATGGGTATGGACAATCCACCTTCTAGCACAGTACTGAAACAACTTTTTCAAGACTCCAGATAGTTGGGGTGGCGGTAGTGCTGTACAGGGGCTACACATATATGGTAGTGTACTGGGTGGTGCAGGTGGAGACAGTAGTGAGCAGAGAGAGCTGGATTACTTCACAGAGGCAGTGGAAGGGATGGCTGTCAAGGACCCATGACCATTAGGGGGCTGAGGCCAGAGCTGCGACTGGGGAGGCTTCACTTTCAGCTTCTCCGCGACTTCGAATGCTGGATGAGCCACTGCAGTGTGATATCTGCACCAAGGGAACATTGAGACATTTTTATGACCACAGCAGGCAGAAAATATTATTGGACGCTTTGTCTTTGTAGGAGGACGTAAAATCATTTAAAACTCTGATGGACTCCTCACCTATATTGTCTTTCTCTTTGCAGGAGACGGAGTAGCAGCAGATCTCTCGATCCTGAATGGCAGATAGATTCCTGAAAAAAGGAAGAATGATATAGTCCTACGGTTGAGTACTGAAAAAAACAATGTCCTGGAAAGGTTTTTATGGCTTATCTAATACTTAAAATTATCTAAATGTTGATTGAGTATGTGCCTGACACACTGTAATGAACAGCTATACAACTGCCATACAACACTGGAAAAAAATTTGGTTTTATATTTAAGTTATTCACATTAAACACACTTGATGCGATGGAAAGGTCAGATATAAATTTTTGGATCACCATTAATAAAGACATTATCACTGTCACATCCTTTAAGTACTGATGTTTTTGCAAGTTTATTGAAAAATACAGCATGCTTCAGTGCCTCACATTTTTTCAATGAGTTGCTTCTCATCAAGTGCGTTGGGTAGGTCTCGTTTGTTGCCCAGTACTAGAACCTGAAAACAGGAAAAAAAACAAAAAACAAAGAAAGGGTGTGTAAATATACAGCACAGCAATGCATCAGCATTTTCGTACAGTGTGATCAGACAATTTAAGAATTTGTCTTTACTATTTGCTTCACTCATCACAGAATCCTCTCTGTAAGGACAAAATGAGCAGAGTGTGTGGTGTCAGGTCACAGTAGCTGGAAGCCTATCGATTTAGCACATCAAACTCTGTCAGGTCAATTATCCTGTCAGCTTAGACATAAAAAACTCATTAAAAAATCCTTTGTGTAATGTCCTAAAACTTGAGTCACTGATTACTAATTGTGAGGATAATTACTGATTGTGACAGGAGTCACTAGACCATCACAAATCGATAGAAACAAATAGGTTAAGGCTGTAATATCATGAGCCTCTGGGCCGAGGGGGGGTGTAATGTATCAGAAAACTCACAGCTAGGTTCATACACCAGTTCTGAGTCAAAGATCTGTTTTTTTGATTCACAAAAACAGAGGAGGTGGAGTTTAATGAAATTCAAAAAAGTGTATTTTGGCTCTTACGTAGCCACCTCTTTATCTGTGGTCATCACTCTATGGTCGCAATTAATGTCCTGCCCCCAACACTATCTGATTGGTTGCTCATCACGAGTAACGACCTATCAACACTGAAGGCTTCTGTGTCTCCTACAGAAAGACTGGAGCTGCTCAGTAAGTAAACGGAGCTGTGTGTCAAAGGGACAGCTGCAGCTATTGCCAAGTGGCAGTAAACATCACAATCTTGTGATCCATTTCTGTGATGACAAGCAGCCTCTTTTTACCAGTTATACACCCAAAAAAAATGTGTTAAGTCATAGCCTACTGGGTTTCACTCAATGGAGGTGAAGGTGACAGCTAAATGAATCACTCTTTACCAAATCATGGTGCTTCAGAGTAAAACACAGAAAGCATCTGTTTTCTCTGTCTTTCATTGATACTCTGCATCAAGATTAATTTTAAAAGTATTTTTTAAAAGTACAACAGCAATAAAAATGTATTTAACACTGGGGTGATTAAACTGTGCAATCGATCCATGTTTCACTTGTGGCCTGACCATGAGGGGATGATCCCGATGGATCAACGATCAACTTCGTTTAGCTACACTATTAGGGCCAAAGATCACAAGTGGCCTCTTACGGGAATGCCTTGTAGCTGTGGTTTGTCTAAAAGGTTGTGCAGTTCATTTCTGGAAGCTTCAATCTTCTCTCTGTCCGCTGCATCCACCATGTAACTGCAAGGGAGAGAAGACAAACATACTGAATAAGCATTGTATTTCCTTTGTACGTATAATTTCCATTTAATTATCCAGGTTTTCAGTAACCTAAAGCACCCAAATAGTAAATCTGTGGTTACAAAGGCCACTTGCTGCACTCTGGAGTGTTCACAAACTTACACAATAGCATTGACTCCTCTACAGTAACGCTCCCACATGCTTCTGAAGCGGGGCTGCCCACCTATGTCCCATATCTGAGACAAGAAGGAATAAAAAAAGTCATTAGCATTACTACAATTAAGAATTTATATTCATTTAAGCGGCTTCCTGATGGAGACTTTTGCTTTTTCTACATAAGTAGAACAGTCCTCAAACACACCACTAACTCTTTTCACAAGTGTGGATGCTTTTGTTGGTTGACCTACCTTTATTGTCACATTGCCTTTAGTGACCTTCCGCATGTTGAAACCCACTGTAGGAATCATATCTTCACTGAACTGGCCTGACTGTAAAAGACAAATGCAAGAAAAAATGTTGCAAGCGGGTGAATACTAAAATAAATGATAAAAAAACGCACATTATGTGATTACAAGCAGTGAAACAGTATTACACATGTTGAAATTTACCTAATACATCTATTTTCTATTTTGCATCATATGAATTGACATTCAATATCTTGTCATGTCTCCACATTATTTAAAGCACCGCTTTTCCAGATTCAGAAGTCACATGATTAGCCTGGTGGATGTGAATCATTTCTGTGTATGGGTCAAAATTTATAAAGAACTGACTCAATTACAAAGTCTTTGTGGCTGCTTGGAACCTTTAAATGATTACTCGCCCTAATATTCTATGAATCATGTTAAGATGATGCCATCTATGAATCAGCATACATTAGCTAACAATTAAGCTTTCTGCTACTAACCAACGTTTCATAACCAAACATCCCATAATCTCAAAATGCCACACAAGAGAGCAACATAAACTGGTTTAATAGGAAATACTTAATTCACCAGCTCTGCCTAGAACCTAACCTTCAGATATTTTATATTACTCGAATAACTTTGGTTGTGCTGCTCACATGTGGCAAGGGCCCAGTCTAACAGCTTTAAGATGACTAAAGGAGAAGTCGGCTTTGTTAGAACCTAAGTACACATCACCTGACATGACTAAAACACCACTTAAAAATAAGAGTGTATTCTTGTGATGAATCCAGCAAAGGGGGAGTCTACAGGACTGTGGCCTATGACTCGACTTCTTCCTAAAAAAATACTACAGTATAGTCTCTCATCTGGAAACACAGACATAAAAAATATCCTCATACTCAGTCAAGGCTGTGGCAGGCAAAACAAGCTCAGCAAAACGACAACAACAGCATTTATCATAAAACATTATTGGTTTAACATTAACAAGTGCTAGCTACATGACGTGCCATAAATGTGGATTTTATAGCAGAGAAATATTTCTGCTTCTGAGAGAAAACATCGCTAAAAGCCAACAGTAATACTGATCTCATACATTAAGACATTACAAGGAAGTGTATGTATCTGTGTTTATAACTGATCCTGTAACATAGATAAGCTGACAGGCTGTGGTCATGATGGATCCAGGCCTCGTCGCATCAGCACATCCTAGCTAAATGACGTTGGCAAGACAGATTGTTTACAAAGTTAACTAGTGGCTCGCGTTGTCAACACATCCTTGATGTTGACACACTGGTTGACACACTAGCAGCTATTGCAAAGCACTCACAAGTCCGTTCACATGACCGGTTTCATAAGTAAGCGCACAGTCATAACGTTACCAACAACTTCGTCATTCTAGCTAGCCAAACAACCACTGAGTGAAACCGTAACCAGTGCTGGTACCGCAGCAAAATGTGCTATTTCTATGAGACAAAAACACTAGGATGTCATGCCGTCATGACCCTGAGTATTTGCAACAATAAAATTTAGATGCTATGGTGGAATTTAATTCTTGACAAGCCTCCGTGCATAACCTCTCCCAGGTAGTAGCCTGGGCCCACACTGACAGCGCTTGCTTGTTAGCTAACGTTACTTACCGCTATCACATTGACGAATGTGGTTTTTCCGGAGTACTGAAGTCCCACCAGTGTCAGCTCCATCTCCTCCTTCCAAAAGAGGGACCTGAACCAGTCCAACAGCCTGTTTATGAGGGCCAGCATCTTGGATGATACAGTAGCTGCAGTCGTTGCGAAGTGAATTGGCTAGTAGCAGACTAAACAGGAAGTAGCCAACTGCTTCGTCATATCATGTGATCCACTGACAAGTGTTGCGGGTTCTGCGAGCCTGGCAAGAAGTCAGTGATCCTCGTGGGAGCGCAGAAACGAACCTGACTGACAAGTAGCTTTGTTGGCTCATGTGACATTACAATAACACTATATAATTTCGCGTCCTGCCTTTTTTTTCCAAATATTTTCAAAAAGGAAGTCAGAGTATCTCAAAAAATAAGATACTGGACAAAAAAACTGTCGCGTAATAACACTAATAATACGTTATAGGAACATCCCTTTTTATTTATTAAGCTGTTGAAAAATAATTTGTCACAATAAAGCGAGTGACACGGAGTAAATGGTACAATGACTAATCAATGTGACTTCATTTATTGGTCAGTGTATTGTTTATACGAGTTGAAAAGATGCACTCTTTCTCACGCGCCGAAAAAAGATATTAAATCAGTGATTACAGTCTGAAATAAGGACACTGATAGTAGAGGGAAAGACACAAGTTTTGCAGATCAAACAGTGTCTCTCTCTCCTCTGCACCCTGCTCATGTGACAGGAGTAACAGTGTGTTTTGGTTAATAGGGTCACTCTCTGTTAATTCGAAACTTTCCTTATTCCCAATATAATATATTAGGCAATCATGTCAATGAAAATCATAAATGTAATGGACGTAGTGTTTGCACAAATAAATCCTATTGCTCTGGTCTCGCAGTCAGTGCTTGAGAGTTGGCAGCCCTGCAGAGAGGGAGAGAGATGAGTAGACACAAACAAGCAGCATGGAGGTCCCTTCCCATCACAGCAGGTGACTGCGCTCAATTTCATTGTCGTAGTAGAAACAGCACCCTGCTTATCAAGCAACCCTTAAAAGGTTTTTGAGCTATAAAATTATAGAAAACCAAAAAGCAATAGGTTGCGATGCATTTACATTACAGTCCAGCCTGTTGTAAAAGGCCACAGTGACAAATCCTTGATGTTTTACAAGTCCAAACACTTGCCACTGCATGCCACTCCACCCTAGAGTCAGTAAAAGGGTTCCTTTGTTTCAAACAATTGACTCATGACTTGCATGTCACTACTGTAAGCAGAAGAGCCGTAGCGATTGTCTGAGCAGCATGTACGCGAATTAATGATATAATACCAGAATATATTCCTGGCCCTTTCTTTGAAGGCATGAATAAGTTGCTATACTCCCCCCTGGTCAGAAATTTTTTTTCTCAGTCTTTGTAGTGGATTAGTACGGGTGTCTGAGGTTTCATCTGATGCAATCTCAAGAGACACAGTGAGTTGGGGAAGTTGCTTGTGCTCAATGCTTTCAATATCCATTTCCTTTGAAAAAAACAAACAAACAGCTGGTGTCATACCCTCCTGCTCTTCAGTGTTGCTGATATTGCTGCCCAGCCTCAACTACCATCAACAACCCATAACAGTCCGTCAAGTGAAGACTGGTGAGCACAAATCAAAATTAGTTTCAGTCTTAGAGTTGATTTTTTTCAGAGAGGTTTGCTTCCTCTTTGAATCTTCTTTCAAATCATTAAACATAGTAGCAGAAGTCTAAACTTTTTTCAGACTGTGAGCTCTTCAGTGCTGCTAGTAGGGATGCATCAGTCAGATAACGATACTGGATGTTGTCCAATACCAGCCCAAATAGCTGACAACAGGACAAATCTATAGGCAGAATTCTTTAATTCAGTCCTGTGTTTGCATTTACCTGTGTGTTTAAGTCATGCATCAGTAACACGGAACAATTTTGCTCAAGGGAAGGAGGGAGCTCCCCTGCATGGAGGGAGTTGAATGTGTCAGTTGATTGGAAGTAATTCCTTCTTGCTGTGAACACAAGTTTTGTGCTATTTTTAGTATCCACAAAGCCAAAGGTATGTTTTATGTTTGTTTCAGATAGGCTTTCTCTACAATTACTGGCATGGCTTACGAAAGATGCACTGACCCAGAAACTGCTAAGACAGACCACACGCTGGAGCATCAGTAGCTTCAAAGGCACAATAAAAGGCCTCTTGTTAGGCAGCAGCAGACAAAAGCAGCACACAGTGAAAACACAGACAGAAAGAGCAGTTTCATGAAACTTTTGACAAGATTCTGGACAGGAAGCAGCTTCAGCACTCTTGCACAAGTGCAGTTATATTTCACAGAGCAAATGATTCCTGCATCAGACAATCCATTGTTGTACTGAGGAGTCGACACACACCGGCATCATGGCCTTGATGTCACTGCATCAGAAGCTCTCTGTGTCTCCTGTTCTAGTGTAGAAAGCTCAGCACACCCCCCAACACTGTGAATAGAAAGAGAAAAAGACTAACAGCAGAGAGCAGAAATGCCTTTTTTCATGTTCTTACCTGTTTTGATTGCTTAAGCTGCCACTCAGAGAAACGCACCTTGCATTTTAAATGTAGGCTTAAAAAACTTGTGCTCTCACTTATGATCCAGTGTAAAATCTGAGGGCCGTAGACTTCACTGCAGGAAGATTTAATAGAAGGTACTTAGCCCCCTCTAGGGCTGAAACGTCACACTATGATTTATTTTGTTTCTGTAGCAAAGAGGCTGTTCAAGAAAAAATGTTTCACTAGGAAAAAAAAAACAATTTGGTGTCACAATACCTTTACACAGAATTTCCTTTTGAATGTTTAATTTTTCTACTATTTTATATTTTAAGTTTTATTTTAAGTTTGTTTGTCAGTGCTGGATAATTATTATTATTATTAGCAGTAGTAGCAGTAATAGTAGTAGTAGGGGTACTTGTATTATTTAATGATACGCAAGTGTTTAGTAACATTTGTGTGTGTTATACATTGTTTTCGTAAGTTAAAAATTCAATATTTAACTCAAGCCTGATGCTGCTTCACAAAAAGAATAATATCAATCTTCTCCACACAGTGAGGCATACAGCTTAATTAATCACTAATATCCAACTTGTTATCGGCAGATATCCAGATTGAGGTATTGCAATCAGATTATAAATAAATAGCAACTATTGTATCTCAATTCCATCAGTTTGTAGCTGTTTCTTACAGTTTGAAGAGAGAAGAGCAATTAGAAAACTGGGATGTGTTAAAAAGCTGTAAAAACTGCATGTTATTCCTCTATCAACTCTACAAATTTAGTCCAGAGTTTTACAATGAAAATGTTTTCAGATTAAAATAACAAAAATCCAAATAATTACTACTCAGAGTTCTTCCACTGAATTTGAAAGAAAACTGCTTGGGATTTACAGAGCTCTTCTGTTTTTTTTGTCACTGTCTTTTTTTCTATGGTGTGCCTTGATTCCTCCCTAAACTCAGGAATGCTTATTTTAGTGCCATATCCACACTCTATAAACTCAGGGTCACTTAAATGACTAAAGATGAGCACAATTATTTTAGTAATCAAAATTTTATTCAGCTTTACATCGTGTAATAATTACAGGTACATTAGGAATCAAAAGTAATCACAATATTTTTTCTTTTGTTACAGGCAGAGAATCATTATCATCATCAAAACGCTTGAGGACAATTCCCTTTCACACTCACTGATTATTTAATCTCCACACGATGATGAATCTGCATAATATCCTGATACTCAGACGCAGGGACACTGCAGCAAAAAAGCTGGGCATTGTTGTCTGCTCCATGCCTGTCAGTTATATCAGCAGCCCTTTGAAGGAAAAAGGCAGGTTTCATATTTGAGAATGACTGAAAAGGAAATTTATGGTACAAAACAAATAAAGGCATTTAAGATATAATGTAATTACCTGCGACCTGACAACTGTATTGTACTTCTCAGGTGATGCTGCACTCATTGTTGTTGTGTAAACAGTAATTCTAGGAGATTATCAACACAGCAGACAGCAAATACTATTAAATATCAAGTAAATCATAAACTTAATTAAAACAAGCTACGTAAAAGTTGTGTAATAGTGAGCAAATAAAACAAGCCTATATAGAACTGTGGACCATGCACTCAAAATATTAATTATTAGAATGGAATTTAGCCATTGCTGTCCTATATGCTACTTGCAATGTGCTGAAGTATGGTGTCAAACAAAAGCCTATTGACATTTTTGCTGAGTTGGGCCAAAGGGAACGAAACTGGTATGCACCCACTTGCCCCCTCTCAACATCATGAATAGTCATGTGATTCCTCGAAGCAAAAAGGAGAGCATAATGAAGAGATAACAATCTCCTTACCCGTTACACACTGGACTCAGCGACAAAACCTGGGGGCAAGACTCTTGTTAAAAATCCATGCATTGGCTCTGACTTTTAAAATGTGCAATACACAGTTGTACAGTATCAGTATTACTTGTGCGTTTGTAACCAGATGTTGATTTGTTCTTGCATGCTTGCCTGATAAAGTGTCTCCATGTTGATGTGATCTTGGCCAGTAGCATTAAGTGCTTTGTTGGCTGCTTCCCTGTGAAATGAAGACATAACAACAGAACAATAATAATAATAATAATAATAATAATAATAATAATAATAGTATTGACAACAATATTGAGGAAGAATTCATCGTGTGAGATGACTAACCTCCGATGATCCCGTGCTGGGGGAGGAAGCCAGTGGTCATAGTTGGTCTCCACTCTGTACCATCTAAAACAGGAACGCACAGTTTTTTTCCTGTTTGGTTTCGGTTTTGTAACACAGACACTGATTTACTCTCATGCTTTTTTTTTTTTTTTTTGACCTACTCTGCATTCACAGGATCAAGTGCCCAAATGTCAGCTGGGCCCACCCGGTTCCTGGTGATGACGACTCCTTCTCCTGCTCGCACTCCACCCACAATGTAATACACCTCAGTGATGATGGGGATTTTAGAAAGACGCATCACTGCATCCTGAAAGTTGTCTGCTTCTTCCAGTGTCTGCAAAGGTTAAAACCAATCAGTCACAGTTTCATTTCCTCATACAGTAAATATCCTCATTTGACTAACTTATGCAACATACTCACCTCCCTCACCAGCCAGCTCACCGGAGACCTCCGGAAGAGGAAAGCAGACACCGCATTCTTCCACCAGTTCCACCAGTGTTCAGTGCCTGTTGATCATTAACACACTACTAAACATGAAAACAAAATGGAAAAAAATACGGTAACTATGCCTGGCAAACATGGCTGCTGAGAGGAAGTGTGGTCTCACCTCGCTGGTCCCCAGAGACAGTAAACTTGTTAGGACTCTGTCCTGTCCACAGGCCAACATAGCCAGCAAATGAAGTTCCGCGGTAGGCCACCTGAATGGGTGTGTCACCAGACAAAAACAAAATTGTATACATGACTACCTCATCATCATCATGCAAGAACTTTTTTTTCACCTCTGCCAAATTTACCAACTGATTGGAAATTCTGAATGAATGATTATATGGCTTTTTTTTCTTGTTTTTCATCTTAAGGAGGCACAATAATAATTTAATTCTTTTAATGCTGTGAACAGATACCATACCTCTCCATTCTTGAGGAAAACAATGTCCACGGTCAAATTCCTCAGAACAGGATGTGGATAATCAAGGTTCCTGCCGTGGTACACGTGCCCATTTGTGTCCTGAGCTACAATGCTAGTGCAAAATCTAGGATAAAGTGTAAAGCGTGTTTGTATGCATTAGATGGTTTTCACCTTAATCCTGCAGACTTGTAAGAGATTCTGTGCTCCTGCATTGCACACATATTTTAACTTATCTCGTATCCAATCATACGTACGCGGACACTTCATAGGCAAAGTTGAGAATGATAACATCTGAAAGGGATCCTCCCAGGCTTGAGGCCAGGCCGCGGATCTCCCCTGCATAAGGCTGAGGAACATACTTCTCCAAGGCCTCCACAATAGGTACGACTGCATGATGCACCCATTTCGGAACTGTGGAGCTGACAAAAACATGAATAAATAAAACAATCAAACTGAAATCACAGTCAGCACTGCTTTCGAAAGATAAACAACACAGTGTTCATTCATCAAGAAGTTACTTTACAAGCTGATCCACAGCTGACAAGCTGTGTTAAAATTTTGTTAGCATGTTGGCTTTAAAAGAGTTAATTTTTTGCTCCTTTTGGTTGTATAATAGTTTACCCCTCTCTTTGTTTACCACTACTGATAATGGGTTGGAAAGTGAAACGAAACAAAAAAAAAAAAACCTAACTAACTAAACAAAACTCCTCTCTATCAAACTGCGCTAGCAAACGTAATGCACTTGTCGTAACTAATGGCTAACTTCTGCAACAGCGATACACTTTAATGATTACTTTCAAGGACGAGAATAATGTAAAACGTGACTTTTAATGTACGATTTAATGATAAAACAATATTTAAAGTCACCGTATGCGAAATAGAGAGTCTGGGAAACTTACTCAATGACCTCTGCCGCAGCTTTATTCAGGAACTTTACGTCAAAGACTTTGGTTAAAGGTGCCCATCGCACCTCTGGATCATCATCCAGGCTGATGTTCACTGTTGGTGGAGCGAACTCTGCCAGGCACGACGCTGCCAATCCGAGCAGCAACACCGCAGACACCAGCATCATGACTGGGGCACCCCGAGACAGCCGCGGCCAGGCTGGCTGATACCGGAGACAGCGGTGCAAGGACAAGAACGAAGCTTCCGCTCCAGTTTTTTTCAGAATAAAAGCTGAGCAGTACTACAGTACAAATAATTTGGCTGCTCCTACTGCTACCACCACCAAAAAAAATTACTTCTCAAATAATGGAGTTAAGTAAATGTGCCAAGTCATTTAACATTACCGCAAAACAATAACAACTTATAATTTCGTCAGAAAAAAATCTTCTTTTCTTCTTTCTCTTCTTCTTCCTCTTACATCAGTATCTTACTCTTCTTGCTTCACTTGGAACGTAATGACAAGTAATTTCTCACCGTACACCGAAAGTACAGGCTGTACAAGAGTATGTGACATAAAACTGTAGTTAGTATACCCACAGTGTTTCAGGAAGTCAATAGAGGAACCAGCATAACTGAGGCCTAAAGAGGAACTCTTTGGTATGGTTAAAATTGATATTTTGCTTATTACGGCTTGCCTTGTTAAGATAAGGTCTCATTCTAAAAAGGCTATGGTCTAGGGTTCGTCTCAGTTAAGTTAGCAAAGCTAATCCCAAAAATGTTAGCTGGCTAACTAACACAACAATACAAAAAAGAATTTTGTAAAACCAATTTGCAATCGTGTGAACTGCAAAGTGTTTATTGATGTAATTTATTGAATTTAATGAAGTAGTTGAATAGTCATATTATTATTTTGCTCAACAAAAATTTAAGTTAGTTTACACCAGTAACATGAAAGTATTGCCATCATACAATAAAATCTGATAAAATTGTCAGGCTTCCACATCAGGTTCTGGTAGTTTCTTTTCCTTAGTTGGCCCTTAATTTGTCTGGGTGAATAGATGTTTTTGGACCCTCTCTTTAGGGTCATTCTCTTAGTTCTGAACCTTATGAGAAATCGGCCTCTCAATTCACCCTGCTGCATCATCCACAGTGCACACACTGTTCTCTGCAACAATAACCATGGAGGCCATATCCATGCACATAAGGTCCACAGTCATCCCAGCTGTAATGTAATTTGTGACACTAAGTTTCCAAGTTGGACATTTATCAGCTAGCATCTCAGTAACAAGGTCATTCTTTTGATGCTAACACATTTCTGTGGTTTTTGGAAGCCAGTCTGTATCTCCTGATGATCTTTTTGCTGCCTCTTTTACACTGTTGTCATTGTCCTGAAGCAGCCATCAGGATTACCACTTCAGGCAGCGAGGCTCCAGAGATCCCACATCCTGCCCCTGCTCAGTTATTAATCTCCTTCCAGCCGATGAAGAATGCATTCAAATTTGATCGTGAACTGCTTGAGGATGACAAAAAAACAAACATAGAAATAAAGTAAGTCATTCAAAATTTAGTTATTTGTGGTTTAATGGATAGTGTGTGTGATATCAACACTCACACCAAGAAATTATTATGAAGATGCCCACTTACCATAAACACTGTAATGTTGTTTGGGATGAATTTGACTGCTAACGGCTGCTCATTTGCAGTTATGCCCAGCTGATACAACATTTATATTTTCATTCAGCTGAGATC
Organism: Acanthurus leucopareius; assembly: GCA_029814765.1. NCBI lineage: Eukaryota > Metazoa > Chordata > Actinopteri > Acanthuriformes > Acanthuridae > Acanthurus > Acanthurus leucopareius. The sequence continues at coordinate 12,749,296 of JAQMCX010000029.1, forward strand.
ACGTCTTGTTCTGATTGCTAAAAGTAAGTGTGATATTCACTCTCCTAGTCTGGTTTTATCAAACCCTAAAGGAAATCTCTGGCTCTTAAGCAACTAAATGCTACGCTCTGTTCACCAGCTAGCTGCTAATGCTATTCTTTGACGTAGGTTAGGGGATAGTACACTGTGGGTCCATTAGAGACTTTTTTACTGAAGACGACTTTTAACAACTTTCTCCTGTGGTTGGAAACTAGACGTGAACACGGTAAGACCAGTGAGAGCAAACTTAAACAATAAGATTGCAGCCATCAAAAGCAAAACAAAGAACTGAAAGATGGAGAAGGAACTACTGAGGTAGGCCATAACTTATTGTGGGTCTGTCACTAAAAGCGTGTATATAGTGATGGGGGTTATTTTTACCATTGATGATATAGAATACTAGAGTTCTCTTTTCTCTTTAAATTCAATAGTAATTCAAATACAAATGACCAAAACAAGAAGTATCCTATTTTGATAAAGAGCTTCAGTCTGACAGTTCTTGACTTCTACTAAATACTTAATTGTTAATGACAACATTATAACATTGTGGTCTAATTAAAAATCATATCAGAGACCTTGGTGTAAGAATATTTCAGTCCACAAGGTGGAGCTAGTACTACATCATGAGGCAAATCAAGACTGTCAACAGGTCTGTTTGGAGTAAATCGCCGATTGTGTGTTTGGATATTTTCACCGATCAGAAGACCAAATTACAAAATACTGTTTTGATCACAAGAAAAGGAAAAGTGTCATTTCCACATTTCTCAGAAGGTATGGTGGGTTTGAAGCATACAATAAGGTACTTTTTATTTTCACTTTCCCTGCAATTACAGCAGTGTTACCACACAGTAAACACGGAGTAGGCAGCAAGAGGTTGGTGGAGACTAGTCTTCCATATTATTGAATGTGAAAGTAAATCAAAGATATGAAGTCCTATCCCCCGCAACCTCAAATACCAGTTCCATCCACTGTGGTGTTCTAGAGTTGTCAGACACATTTTTGTGCTCCGACTCAGCACACTTTCAGTATTGTTACAGTGCTGCCATACAGTACATAAAGTGAATGGGACAGAAATGACTAAACCAAAAAAAGTAAAATTTAGATAATCCAGTGACTTTGCAGTTTATGTCTACATTTTGTTTTGTTTAGTTTTGCAGAAAATCAAAACCAAAAAGTTATTATCTGTAGCTTCTAAAATAACTTTGTAGATTAGAGGATCATATTTGCATATTTGTATATATTTAGTTAAATGAAACATGTCAATGATTATCCCAGATGTGCTGAGCTAAATGCTGCATGGTTATATTTAAAATGTTTACAGCCTGTAATATAAGACATGCTATTGATTTATACAGGCTCTGCTGCTTTATGGGTTATGTAAGCGTTATGTAAGTATGTGTTGTTATGAGGAGCTGTCAGGTTGGCTGCCTACAACACGCTTAAGCCATCAGGCAGTGAAACACAAATTCCACAGGAGGAGGGGGGTTCATTAATATTTTAATATATATCAATAATACTTTATATACAAAATATGTACAACAAAGAACATTTTGTTACATTTCAAAATAAAAATCCCGAGTACCTCTTTCTATACAAAACAGTTATTTTTGTTTGAACTTTACATTCACTCTCTTTGCCACAGACACAACCCTTAAAGCAAATACATTTTAAACACCTGCCACTGTGTCTGCGTGAAACGAGTAAAGGCAACAGCATGAGCTAAGGTCAGGCCGTAACCTGACCGGGAACTTGAGGGCAAGATGCAAATCTGGCTGAGCACAATGCTATATACTGTACACTTTCTGTTGGCATACAGCAAATTACTACCTCAATCTCCCTCTAGTAGCAATGCAAATACACTCAGCAGGTCACGTATCAAAAATAGAGATGTACGAGTTGCATAAACAAAATAATTACAAGACTGACTTCACAGGAACTCAATCAAGATGCACAAATAGTCATGAGTCACAATTAAATGGTAAAAGCACAAACGGCCACATCACTCTTCAACAGACATGAGTGACACATCGTACAGTGACGACGCCCTATATTCTTGGAACATGACGACCACTTGGGTTCAATCAGCTCCAATGTTACTGAATGGTCAAAAGAGCAGTGTCTTTTTGTGACATCAGTGGTCGACATGAACCAGACTTTTTTTTTTTCATAACATTCTAGTCAGGACACTGTTATGTTGCAGTTACAGGAGTGACAAACACTGAGGGTAGATCCTATGCTCACAGATCTACAGCAGGTGATAAACATTTTCAAGCAGCATCTACAAGGGGCTTTTGTTTAATTTTTACATTCATTAAAGACTCGTGCGTGTGCAAAAAAGTAGGTCCAAATAGTTTTGTGGGGGTTTATCTGTGCCTTACATTCTAGGTTTACCTCTGACATTCAACACTGAGAGCAGAGAAGGTGACCCTTGCTTAAAAAAAACTCCTCTTGCGATCACTCTTGCTCACTCATCGCCTTTGAACGGACCATCTTCACAGTGTTTCAGAGCCATGCAACAGGTGATCTATGAGCCTTCACATGAGCACTTCAGGTTGCCCAAAAACTACTGTTTCAATGGGTGAAGAGCTGATGATAGCCATTTGGGGGGTTCTTTGCCTGGGTCAATGTCCTGATGGGCCAAACAGCGGCTGTGGTTTGAATGGATTACCAGTGCGTTTGTGTTCATTAACCCTCTCTTCAGCGGGCCAACAGTTCAACCCTATCGACATTCAGAGGGCATGATTCCGACAGAAACGCATCTGTTCAGTCTTTGGTTTCCAAGTTTAAGGGGGGGACCTGCTTTAAAGCTTTATGAAGAGCAGAGGAGTCCAGTGGGTTCTGGTGGGGTACCGGAGACCCTGCCCTTGGGGACATCACCAGAGATGAGGGGAGTGTCTCTGGGGGCAAGCTCGATGCAGAGCCGCCAATGCCGGGGTACATAACCGGCATGCCGCCAGGATACCAGCATTTCTCCAGCATGGGCAGATAGGCTGCCATTGGTGCAGCTGCAGGGGGGATGAGGTAGAAGGGGAGACAAAATGGGGGCTGGTTGGGGGAGAAGCCCATGTAGCTGCCAGGGCCTCCTGTTGTGTGACCGGAGAGAATCTCATCTTCTGAGGAGTCTGACCTCGACTTCTTGGCCAGAGGCTCATCACCCTCCTGCTTGATGGCACCGGCCGTTCTGTCCAACACAACATGCTTGAGCTCGCCCTCCTTTGCGTGGTTCTCTGACCACTGGGCTTTAGGGTCACGCTTGTCATGTTCTCCCCCATAACCGCTGTCAGTGTCTGTGTCACTACCGCTCTGCTCCCCAATCCCATGAGGGTAAGTCCTTTGAATGACGGGTACGCAGTTCTTGGCTGGGCCCTCAAACAGCCTCTGGGGCTGTCCGGCAGGTTTCTTCACTTTCTCTGAAGCTTGAGGGACGGACTCGTCTGGGTGAAGGCTGCTCTGATGCTGCAGGACTTCAGCTGCAACTTTTTGGATGTGGCTGATGACATGGGATGGAGTCAGATCCCTGCTGCTTTCTTGGCTTGCCACGTAGTGGAGGACCTCTTTTGCACACAAGTGAAAGCCGGAGCGGAACATCTCCTCGCTGCTCTCTGCACTGTCTCCATGATCACCTACACGTTTAGAACCATGAGGTTAAAAATCACATTATTTTTTTAATACGCTCTGATAAATGTAGTAGATCACAGAGCGCTCAGCCTTTCAATGTTTAATAAACAACTTTCGTATTTTTTTGTGTACACATCACATTACATCACAATCATACTTCATCATACTTACTAATTTGCAGGTCTTTCTGCAGCGCGATAATTTTCTGTTGCTGCTGCTCCAGGAGGGAACTCAGGGCTTTCACATGCTTGAGAGTCAGTTCCAGCACCACAGCTTTCTCCAAATGACCCAGCGTCTAAAACAGGAAGACCTTCGATAAGCATGTTGATCTTTCTTATGTAACACATTCTGCAGCTGAACAGAGGACAAGCCTCAAACACCCGGGAAGTCATACAATCCGCGTACACGCACACAATTCTCAACAAACAAATTTAAATCTAAAACCTTATTAGAATTCCGATAATAAAACTAATTAAAATTTAAAAGGAAATACAATTGATATTCGTTCATCTCCATAGAATCTTCTCATAAAATCTGAAACTTTTTTTTTTTTTTTTTTAAGGCTTCAAAACTTAATCCAAAAGACTGAAGCAAACAAACTGCGCAGCAGAACCATGTGGCATCTCAGATTCCCTGCTGCTAGCAGACATGCCATATGCAGAAGATAATACTCACTGTAAGCTTAAGATTTTCTGGCAACAAATCCTTCAGCTGGGCAATGCATTCGTTGATTCTGTCACGTCTTTTCTTTTCGATCAGTCGGTGTGGCAATTTGTATGTCTCCTAGACAGAAATAAATTGTTCTCAGTGAAATCCAGGTTGCTCAGTTTTAATTCATAAATGCAGGAAAATTATTTGTATTCAGTTAAATTTACCTTGCTCTCATCCCGCTTCATTCCCCTCCTGGATTTGTACACATAAATTGGAAATTCATTTCTTTGGAGACAAAAAATAAAATTTAGTTAGTTAATGGTTTGGGACCGGAAAAGAATTCAGTTAAAAAAAAATTGCTTTTTAAAGTAAGATAAAAATATACCAAAATATTTTTTAAACTCTTACCCTGGCATGTCAGCTATATCCAGTAATTGGTGTTTCGGCACACAGGGAGGTGGTTGCGCACTGGTAATCCTCTCCATGTCGCTTTAGTATAAATATAAAACCCGAAGAAATTACTTCGAAAAGCCTTCAAATGTTCCAAATGTGTCTCTGCAGTCGCGCCTCAAGACGAGTGAGAAATCGTAGAAGAAGAAAAAAATATTAGAAAAAAAGTATCTCCTGTTATCCAGTGAGAGCGTGAGTGTGTGTGCGAGAGTGTGTGTGAGTGAGTGAGTTCCCGCTGTGAGCTGGAGTTGGGCACGGCGCAGTGTTGTCACCCTGAGGTCCGTGCTCAGTAGTATGCCGAGGGAGGCTCCACGCCCGACTGAATGTGTGAGAGCTGGGTGGGTTTCTGACTACGTGTTAAATAAACCCTGTGACTGCAGGCACGTCTCTCGGCTAGACTCGACACCGTCACATGAGGCTCACGTGTTGGACGGCGCTTTCAACTCCTCACCCTCCCAATACGCACACACACTCACACTCACACACACACACACACGCTCACACACGCTCACACACACACACACACACACCCGCTCACACACACACGCTCACCTCCTCCCTTCGCCCTGCTGCAAAAGTACAACCCATTTGTGGAGTAGGCTGCTCTTGTACTGGAGCCGAGTCCCGTGTACCACCATGCTCCGACTCTCGAGGCAAAACCGTGTTTGCAGAGTCGGTCGTGTTTACAAAGACAGAAAGTGGAGCAACAGTTTCCTCGCTAACAGTTATAAAGCGATTTAACATTGATGATGTTTTCTATTAAATTGCAAACATGGCAGCGGTGACGTTGCACTAGGAAACGTTTTTAGTGTTTAAAATAATACCATATATTATACCAATACCAAAGCAATTGTTTCTGCATTTTTTTTTTTTTTTTATTGGCTGTAGGCCTGTTTTGTTATTAACAGCAATGCATTAACAGAAGACTAGTAAAAAAAAGTGTATTAATATTATTATAAAGCCGTCTCTTTGTCACAGTCTGTCGTTATGGTCTTAAATGTGGGGAAATAATTCGACCATAACGTAAACAACGCTTTTATTGAGTTAATAGCCTTCAGGTTGAACAAAGAGCCCAATAATAGCAGTAAAATAATGATAGCGTGATGACAGCACGCTCTGTTTAACAATGAGGACTTGAAATAGTTTTGTAATTGTTAGAATTTCGGAATATTAAAACTATTTTCTTCCCTTTAGATTTAATTATATAGGCTTCCATACTGACGGGGCAAATGATAACTTAAAGAACAAGTGCGTATCATAATGAGTCAAACGTTCAGTGTCCGCGTTGACATGGAGCTAATAAATGATTCACTGCAGCTGTGGCGGAGCGTCCTGTTTTGCCGTGTATACCTGCTGTCGGCCACGGATAGTACCGCTTGTACTCAGTGGTTTGTCACGTTGAGCTCCTCATGGCCGGGAGAGAAACGAGCAGCAGATCCCTCTCGGTGACGTCACGCGCACAGTCAACAGAGAGTGGCCGACTGGTCGGTCGGTTCCACCCGCCGACGTCCCGAGGCAGCCAGAGATATATTCAGATAAATATAGACAGAGACGGGTCCAAAACAACGGAACTGGAAAGAAGAGAAGCGAGGCAGGTGTCTGTCAAGTCAAAAAGAAACAAAAAAAAAAAAAAACAACAACAACCAAAAAAGAGAAAAAACAAACCAAAATAAATTTTTAATTTTGTGAATATTGTAATTTTTTTTACTCTCCATTAATGCAAATACCCACTTGTGTTATTAGCCTGCTGTTAATTCTAACGTAGCAACACGCTAATTTCCTGAACACTGGGCTCACACAGACACAAACGGAGACCCTGCTGATTGCTTCCTATGTACTACTAAGTATGTACTTCTAATATTTGTTGTTGTGTTAGCCCATGGCTCATTCTGCTGAAGCCCATTTATTGAGTCCTTAGATAGAGTTCAATTGTTGCAACTCCAAACCCTAAAATTCAAGCCACAATTTGTGTGTAAATGGCATTGATGGTAAAAAAAAAACAAAAAAACAACTACATTATATTATGGTCATAACATTTAAATGTAAGCCTTTGAGAAAATATAAATTTGTAAAATAAATAAATAAATAGATACAAACAAAAACCATACAGTTGTTAACTGATCTGATTAAACAGTTTGGCGGTATAGGTGTAGGCTACTATGTGTCAGTCTTAGTTGGGACACTAAAAATAACGTACAGCATCCTATTGTGTCTTAGCACACAGCTAAACGGGGACCATTAAGGTGTAGTTTACTGGACACATATGAGCCTGAAAAGCAGATCGGCGACAGCTCGTCTGCAATTGCAATTTCATATCAAGACAACAACACATATTCAACTTAGGGACATTTTGAACTGCCGACATCTGCAGGTTTCACAAATGTATGTTTCCAGTTGACAGAAGCAGTTTCTGTGAAAGCCAAAAGATTGATTCAGGAGATGGCCTAGTTAATTGTTTAAGAAAAAGCACTGCAAGTGACGTGTTGGATATATTGTACAGTGTCAATTATAGTTGTGAGGAAGCATCATTTACAGTATGCATATAAAATCCCTTTCCACTTCATTTCCCAACCATCAAGTGAGATGCGGTGATCATTCTGTCTTACATTTCAGTAAACATCTACACTTTTTTGTGGCTTTTAAATGATTGATTTTTACTGCATTATGTAGCTAGTAAACTGAAAATACTGGAATATGTATTAACAGAAATAGTTATCATAGATGCAGTGATAGCTAACTGGGTGACAGTGTGCTTGTATGTATGCTGTATAAATAAACATTGTTGAACACTTTTGGACAATAAAGTATGTTAATGTTTTACTTTAAAAATTCTAAACCAATCACATAATCAATAAACAAAGACAAAATGAAGTTAAGGATAATTACATCAATTTAATAAATAATTCTACTTTAATATACAAATTGACAGTGCTTAGATTTGACTTAATCTTAACGTTCATGAGTAACAGTATTTTTCTCCATCTCAATTTCTATACAAAAGCAAAGATAAGCAACAAACTTTATGTACACAATTAGTCAAAAAGAGAGCTCATACTAATGTTAGCATGAAAATCAGCTAATACATTTTAGTGAACATGAACATAAAAGTTAAGGGCTCTGCACAAGCAGCGAACTTGTATCAGACTTAAAAACGAAGACTGAAACAGGCACAAATGGAACAAGTTTGCTGCACAAGTGGAAATTATGCTAATAATGGTTGTTACAGTAAAAGTTACATGACTCCTGAGCAAATTGTAATAGCATCAGTGATCCTGAATAAATAATACAGCGTATATTTGACTGACATGTCAAACATTCTAAATGTCCTGTAAATCAAATTAAATAAGAAAGCAAAGTCATCATAAAATAAGTAAGCACTGAATTATGAGTTTAATTTACACAGGTGAAAGAAATCTTTCTGTATATATTGCTCTCACACAATATACTAACTCTATTGAGTGTATGTGATACTCATGATGTATTCACATTTTCAAGAAATAAAAGAAAAAATAAAGCTGAGAAGGCCAGCTTTTAAATATTATCTTTATATTTTATGTAAGCAAAGACAACCAGCTACTCCCTATTTTATCCAGTGGCAATAAAGTACAAACAAAAACATTGGCCCACGCTTTTAAATAAGACATGATTGATGGAACTTAAATCAACACAGGTTGCATATTTAAGTTAATATATTGCACAAAATACAAAAATAAGACATTTAATACTGCTTGTTATGCCAGAAATATAAATAGAAAACATTAAAACCAACTAAAAAATGAAGACTAATGGTACTAATTCCTCCTGTCCAGTCAGCTATATTGTGTTTCAAGTTCAACCAGTAAAGGCCATGTGCTGAGAAATCCAATTTAATTCTACATAGAAAACATTTGGCACCAATTCCAACTGGACTGAACAGAACGAGGTGGGTGAGTGTTACTGCGAACAGTAACACATGCGTGGGGTAGAGCTACACATCGCCTTATGACTACCTATGTTACAGCGTTTTCCTACTGTTATAAGTTACACTCACACTCAGTGCAGTATACTTTATGTGTAATCTTTGAGCGAGGACTACACACTCTGTCGGACACAGCCGATGCTGAGCTGCTTCATGGCCCTCGCCGATGAGTCTTATGCGGGCTGCTGAGGGTTGACGTTCATGTGCTGAGGGTGTCCCAAAAGGCCAATCCGCTGCTTCTGCTTCCTCTGCTCTGTCATCTGAGGAGCACACAACAGACAGATTTTCAAAAAACAATCCACATGTACTTCTTTTGGCATTCACGTCTTCTCTGCTCTTTGGTCTTCATTGATTCATTCTTACAAATCACTTTACAGAAACTAACAAATGCAGCACAAACTCTCTGCACACTGCTGAACTGAAACGGATGCTTTTGAAATCGTTGTCATCCACATCGCTCAGTCTTCTGACGAAGGCAGCAGAATACAAACTACTAATAGTGAAACTCAGTCAAAGAAATTTCAGAGATTAAGCAAACACATGAGTCATTACACAGGTGTTAACCTTTATGCCAGCAAGAACAAGAACTGCAAAGAAAAAATTGACTTTAAGATTCAACTTTAAGCAACATAAGGTGCTGATTTTCACCTCAGCACTGAAACACATTATTAAAAGTGAGAAGATTAAGTGGTCCTGTAATGAGTGATCCAGGAGAAATAGCTCTGCCTGGAGGAACATGTTGTAGAAAAATATCATTAATAAACTTCAAATGAACAGTTTAAATTCAGTTAGCAGCAGAATTCTGGTCTTTTAAGCTTAATTTCCTAATAAAGCCAATTTTCTTTGGAATGACACAATACAAAGAACGATTGTAAGACTTTTCTTCCTGTTTGTGCTCTACTCTTAATAAATACCACACAGTGGTATGATTCTTAATGAGAATTTAAATTCATGAACTGACACTTCATGATGTGCTTTTTGATATGTTTCTAGAGTCAAAACAGATCTTACAAATGCAGACTTTTGATTGAGATGCCAATGTGCCCTTCAAGCCTTCTAGCCACACAATAATCATTTCCCCCTGTCTGGGTCAAAATGTCTCGGAAACATTCACTTCCTCACAGATAGTTCTCATTTCAAGGGTAAAGACATTTTTACAATTCTGTTTACAAGAAACACTGGATTGCAGAAATTGTGCAATTGAAGTCTTACTCTTCTTGCTTTGCAATCGCAGCAGAATGTATTTGTATACAAACCAGCAATTTATTGTAATTTATTGCAAATGGTCTTAAAACACAATATTCTCTCACAACATAGCTATCATAAAAAAGTATAATGAAAAGCAATTATTTTGAAGGGGACTGCTTCAAAAACGTTCTAATTTGTTGCGCTTTAATTTACCAAATCATTGAGTTATTGAAAAAAAAAGAAAAAAAACGTACAAAAAACCCCTACAGTCTCAGCTGACAGGTCAAAAATGAAGTTAGAATGTCGCTCAATTACAAAAACAAAATCGGGTCAAGAGCCTCATGAGCCATGTTTTAAACTATGACTCATCACCTTCTGCATTTGGTAAGCTCACATCTAAAGGGCAATGAGCAAGCAGCAAACAAACAAACCTTGAACGACGTCTACTGTCTACACCTTTAGAAAAAACTTGTCATTTGCTCTTTGAGTTTTCCCCATGTGGTCTTTGTGTCTGTCGGCGGTTCATTTTAGTGTAACCAACCTGTTCTTTGAGCTCCGTCAGCTGACCTGACAGGTTGGACACCAGTTTCATGGTGGATTCTAGTTTCTCCTGCAGGTTTCTGATCTCATTCTGCTCCCCGTCTGCGTCGCTGCTGACCAAGGACATGGCTCGCATACGTGGAAACCAGTCCAAGTTGTGTTCCTGGGAAAAAGAAATCTATATAGTAATGGCCAAACACACTAATGCACAATAAAACTGACGTATCACATTCTTTATGGTACTTTCTCTTCTAAGTTTTGCATTTTTAAAGAGGTGATCATTGTTGATTCTAAGTTTGACTCCTTCAATAAGCTTGTCTAATTTTTAATCTTTCAGTGCAGTTAAAAATGATTCACATGACAAAACAAAAAGACATCAAGTGTGTAGAAATGCCAAGCCCTATCTGATTCGAGTTTTTTTTAACCTTAGGCCATGTTTTGTCTCTTCGGCTGTGTGCAGTGATTTGTCAACTCTAAAAGCAGAATCAAATTAATCATGAGGGACTTTCCATATTAGAATCACATGGGACATGGGGGCATTCTTAAAATTACTTGTAACAGACGGTTCAATTAACAATTATATATTTCCCTCGCTCCCTGTCTCACCATACACACAATAAAAGTGTCCAACTTACAAAAATCTAAAAAAATAGATAAGGAAACAAACTTCCTCATGTAATGCCACACACATCACCTCACAGAAAGTGCTGAGATAGACACACTACTCTTAAATGCCCCAGACAACAACCTCAGACCAGAGCTGTAGTAAGCTTTAATAAGAAATACGCGGTTTCACCAACTGCTGACAGCAAGTATAATAGCCACAGTAGCTGGAATCAAGGAACAGAGTTCCAGTTAGTTATTTTAAGATATAGTTGATGCACTTCTATTTATCTTATTAGGTTTTTAGCCCGTGGGAAGGAAGGTTAGATTTTGTTTTACGTAAGGGTACACATTTAAAATATTATCTCTGCCCATGCAGGGAGAAGTTACAGTCTAATATCTCCTTGCATGATTGAGACCTTTGACACAATTAACAGTCAGGTGTCAGCAGAAACCCAGAAACATCAAGGTTCAACATGTGGCTTTTAGAAGTTCTTTGATAGCTCTGAAGCAGCTGTTGTCAGAAAGTCAGGACTGAAGTGAATTCTTTTAATGCACAAATGAGTGTGTCAGTGAAAAGGTATTTGATGCATTACTTCATTGTCTGATCCCACTATTTGACACATTTCTGATTGAAGGTTTAAGTGCTGAAGTTTTACATGATGTTGGTTATTCAAATGGATTCAACAACAGCTTAATATTATTTTGTATGAATAAATATAGCTGCAAAAACAAAACAAAATAGTCAACTAGTTACAATCTTTTAAAGTCTCCTCCAGACATATTTGAAAGTATGTTGAAATACTCTTATTAGATTAATACTTGGTTTCCTTATTTCTTTTTTTTAACATAAAATCTAAAAAAAGCTCTGAAAAATGGCAGGAAGTACATCTACTCTTCCTTCTCTATTGAAAAATTCTGGCTCTATGAATCCTTGTTGTCCTCTTGCTCAGCTCACCACTGTTGCTTGCCCTTGCCTTAGACTGAGCGGTGGTAGAGCTGTGCACATCAAGAAACACTGGAGAAATACAGCGATGGGCTCCATATTTGAAACTCAGAATGAAGCTCAAACATGTATGGGACTCAGATGAGGAATTGGTTGTGCAACATTGTGTTGTGCCAACTGACAGATGTATCAGATGTACTGCAGTTACCATCTTTTATTTATGGTGTTTGTTAGCATGTAACTTGCAGTGGCTGACACAGTGTTAGCGGTTGTGCTAATGCAAACTCTCACTCTCGGCACTGACACGTCTGCTCTGCGCTCAAGGTTTCAGGTTTTTTTTGCCTCCAGTTGGCTTTCGGATTTTTTTGACATGACAAATCTGACCTGCCTGGGTTGTGTTTGAAACTCAGATTTAAGGGGAGTGCACAGATATTTCCCCCTTCATTTGAGGAATGTGGAAGAGGTCTCAGTGACAACTTTTTACACAGATACAAGTTAGTACACTGTAGCTCTGACATTTTTGGGGCTATAAAACAGGAGAAAAACACATCTTTGAATGGAGGGTTCAAGTTTTTCAACATTTTTTCAACATTGTTTCTGCAATTGACTGTATTTACATCCAGTAATTATGCTTCTATATTATAGTTTTCCTTGTGTGAAGCGCAGCAATGTATACATGTAATTCATGGTCACATTTATATCAGCTTAACTGTTAACTTTTCATTCTACCAATGCTTAAGGATTTTAACTTAAAACTCTAACTTTAAAACCATAAAAATGGCCTTTTTAAAGATTGTAAAAAAAAACAATATTGCTTAAAATAATCAATTTAAAGCAGTCTTGAAGGTATATTTTTTCTGGCATTTGAAATAAGTTTTTTTTGTATCTTTAATGCACTTCATTAGCATGTATACTCAGTGGCATGTGGCAGAAACTTGAAATCCAGCTTCTACCTCAGGGGTCATTGCGTTCAAACAGGGCTGTGGGCCACTCGGCTGCATTCTTTCTTGCTTCTATCTCCTTCGGCACTTGACCACCACATGCCATTGTTATTGTGCACTGTCTGAACCTGCTTCCAAATGAGCCTAAGCCGCTGGAAGGCAACACACCTAACACACAGCCATGCCAATGTCATGGGCTCTCAGCATAACCATTGGTCCTAATGCAGCATGAATGAAAGGAGAGGATGCTGTGTAGCCACTGAGGTCTCTGGTTAGAAATAGCACAGTGCCACCGAACTGGTCTGGAAAAGTCCCCATGTTTCAGTGGTTGATTTGGAGACATAGGAGCGAGTGAGGTGTCCGTGTGAACCACAAAACACCCCTTGATCGATCAGCAGCTAGAGGGGAATCACACAACACTAAAAAAATGAGCACACACTCATTCTGAAAGGAGGAGACGACTGCTGTGAGCAAGTTCCACTTCCTCAATGCAAAGAGACAGAGCCTGTGTTTACCTAGTTCACCTGCATATCCCCCTCCACCTAGCACACACGCACAAAAACACACACTCACATTTTTTGTGTTACCAGCGTTTCCCACACTTGGTATGATGGCTCATATGATGTCGAACACACTAATTAACCATGACTGAGGTCATTTCCCCATTCTGGACTTTTTCGGCCGAAGGCTCATGTGTGTTTGTTTGACAGCTTTGTCATCAGCATCCTGCCCTTCTTTCCATCCTCACTGTTTACAAATGAAAGCACTTCCAGTAAACTGAGAAGTGCAGCTACGCCAATACTCTACATCATGCTGGTTCTATGTAAATGACGGAAGTGCATTTTTCATTATTAAAACCACATGGCCGTGACAGAGAAACAGGATGCTGTGTGGTTAAAACAGCAACAGAAAACGTCACAGTCATGCCACAAGCCACCTGACGAGCTGACAGCCCACTCAGTCAACAAATATGCAAACAAATGCCAAGAAAATATCACACATGCACACAGCACAGACATGGTTTTATGCATTTTTTGTTCCCTCACATAATAATTGTTTAGAGAATTTTTGACCACAGATGTTTCAAATCTGTTCATGGAGCACAGGAATCCCCGCAGTGCCTAACTCAATAAGAATAAGGGCTATAAGCCTGAGCCAAGCATCATCTTCTTACACCTTAGATGTGACACTTTACTCAGAGTTCTCCTCCATTGACGTCAGTCCCAGTCATTGTCAGAGTAGTCTGAACTTCTACACCCCCTTCTGTCATGTTGCTTCTTCCACAGTACTTCAGCATCAAATGAATCGAAACAAAGTGGGAGAGATGCAGTACAGATTGAAGAAATTGGGCCCAAAAAATAATGTTTTTGATGCAATATGACCAATAGTTTATTCGAACACCATTTTGTCAAACTACAAGGAGTAATTAATTATTCAAAAATATTTTTTTACAGTGTTTTGTCGGTTGTTTAATACTAGCAATTATTTAGTTATTCCATATTTATATATATATATATTGTGAACCTTTGTATGGTTTCACAATCACCACAGTGCTACAAGTCTAGGTTAAATGACACTGCATGTACTTTTTGATTTTTTATTTAAAAAATAAAATAACCATTTTTTGTCACCATTGCTGCCATCACTTCAAAATAACACCAAATATAATTTTGTCAAAAAATTTAAATTAGATTAAAATGTGCTGGAAAAAATCTTTCTTGAATGTAAATTGACTTAACAAAAGGTTGTAACATAATCTCCTTTAATGATGTAATTAATGTGTTATATAAGAGAAGTTCTGTTGACATTACAACCTTGATAGAAAACTCAGACATGGAGGCCCTGCAGCGAACACTTGCATGTGAAGCAGAGAATTAATGCTAAGGATGACTGGGTCAGCTGATGGGTCATCAGGGTCTTTTGCACCATGTGTGTCTTTCTGAGCTCAGCCAGCCTCTTCATCCTGAACCCTTGACAAACTCATTTTGGCTCAGTGGGGTGCAAGGTTAATGGGAGAGAGGACGGGGGTTAATCCCAAATCAGGTGGTTCCTCACAAGACTGAGTGTAGCAGATCAAGGCAAAAGGCAGTGAAGTGTGCTAAATGGCACCAAATTACTGTGTCAAAAACTGAAGGCAGCACAAGTGCGTCAGGGAAGCAACCACTTCAGAAAAAGGGGCTTTCCTCTGGCAGTTAAAAAAGCTTTGTAATTGCTCAGAGGCTATGAGTAAGATGCGACAATCAAAACAATCAATCAATCAATTTTTTTCTGGTTTTAGTTTCTTTTTTGATAAATTTCCACAGTTTTTTTTTTTTGTAAAATCATTTGTGAGAATACAAAGGAAGACTCTCTAAAGCATTTCCCTCATTTAGTATTTTTAAAGCTACAAATACCACAAACACAAATTTGAACTACTTTCAACATGTCTATGATAATGTTCAAATCATTATATTAAGACTATATTACAAGCACACACACAAACCCATATATTTACATTCTGCATAAATACACACAAATTCTTAAACATTGTTCTCTTTGCCTAAGTGCCTAACAGGAGGTGAAATGCAGGGTAAGACCTGTGTGTCTGTGTGTGTGTGTGTGTGTGTGTGTGGGTGTGGGTGTGTGGGTGTGGGTCTTGAGCACGGCATGGCTGCTTTCAGGGATTAACACATTTTATGTCAATGAAAGAATCTGTCTAAAAGTTAATTCTCCACTGACAAAGCTGACTGATGTGATAATTCTTTGGAGAGATTCAAGGTCACGGAGGCAGGGATTATATAATGCAGTCCTGGTAATATGGGGCAGATGTGGTATATATTTGTACATATATATATATTTGTGTATATATTTATAAATATTGAAAAATAGTTCCCTTAACTGGTGCAGTGAAACCAAAAGGTACAGCAATCAACTCGCCAAACCCATATAAACCTGATCGCAGGAGTGAGAGCACCTTCCGTGTTGTTTAGGAGTGAAGGTTAACCTCAGTAAAGACCACAGTGGTAGCTAACACTGTTTTGCACTCTACTTCTGCACGAGTACGCTCTGACACACATGAATCGTTACGTGCAGTAGCAAATGAGGTTGAGTGGAGTGGTAATTTGATAGGAAAGGAATTTGAATAATTATGGATTTGTTCATAATTTAATTTTGTTTATAAATATTTTTATTTATTTCAAAGATAACTCTCTCAGTTTACCTACAACAGGTCCTGCAGTGAAGTGACTTTTCACCACTTAAAAAGTAATGTGTGTGTGTGTGTATGGCAACGTTCTTACCCTGATCATTTCAGCCACATAGCTCTCTGGGCCAGTGTACTCTGTCGAGTCCTTGACCTTCACCAGGACGATGAAGAACAAGTAGTGCCACATGTTGTGCTCAACTTTGATATGTTCTTCAAAGGTTACTGTTTTGTTGTCAAACTTGTCTCTTTCCAAACCTAGAAATAAAAGGATACAACCCCGCATACAAAAACACACACATACATACAAAAACACACACATACGTACAAAAAAACACACACATGTGCACAAACACCAACACCAACACGCACACCCACATGCACACATGCACACACGCACACACACACACACACACACACACACACACCCTAAATAAACAAAGTGAACTCATTTCTCTGGAAGAGTGAAGAAATAGACTTTGCGTGGCAACATGACACAATCATTCTTGTGACTTAATGGAGGATGACTGAAAAAGCAAGAGGAAATGGAGTCACAAGGGAATGGGCAGTCAAAGCATCAGAGGTGAGATGCTAAAAATGTTCATGTACTGTTTGTCACACCAAACCTTTAAAATCCACATACACTACACTTGCACATATGCCTTGCATTTGCAAAAGAGAAATAACTGTCTAAAAATGTCATCCAATCAAAGCAGCAAAAATGACAAGAACTTACCAATAATTGTTCAGGTGTAATGCCAATAAGTGACAGTTAAGTTCAGCTTTAGGCCAATGTCTGACTGAGTTTACATTTTAATATGGTCAAGGCCAAAATGGCAACAGAAAGAAACACTCCTCCTCCACAGCAGCACCTGCCGTGACTAACCATTCATTCTGGGAAGAGGAGGCGTTTCGTTGTTTATGCTACCCAGAAAAACAGCCCCCATTCTGCACAGAGCCCTGATGCGGAGCTGCAACATAGCAGTTGAAGCTGAAGCTGATATGAAAGGATGCTTAAAGTAGACCACTTGATTTCGTCATTATCTGTAAGTGTTTGCATTCACATCTGCTGATCATACTGCACAACTAAAACTATGCAGAAATGTGACGAGTTACGATTGCAGCTTCAACTCGAATGTAACGGAAAAGCCATTTCCACTTTATTCAATTCTAAGAAGGGAGTACGACTAGTATACAGAGATGATGGGAATAAGGCAGGAAGGGATGTGTCAAAGGTCATGAGTCACATTCCCCTAATGTTGACGGAACAGTGTCTGTGTCATGAACAGCTGAGTATGCAGAACGGCTACAGGAATGGAAAGAGATATGAGCCCAAGAACTGCAGTTAAAAGAGTTATATCGAACATTTTGGCACCAATTATAGTACAGTTTCTACAAAGAGGTCAAGTTAGTACTGTAAAAATTGGGTCAAATGATTTTACAATTTTTTTTTTTTTTACCATTCTTAAGCAAATTCATGACAATTAAAGTGACAGTAACTCTCATGCAATTGTTTAGAGGTCTCTCTTGTAATTATTGCTGCAATGTTACATTTATCACCTCGAAAAATTTTTACAAAAAGTTTTTTGTGACTCATTTTTCATTATCACCTTGCAAAGCTACAATGAAAATGCAACTTCATTTATTTCTTTTCTTACCACAAATGAAACACGTTGTCTTCAATATTTCCTCTTTTTTCTGTTTCTCACTCCTCAGGTCAGCAAATGTATCGATGATGACACCAAAGATGAGGTTAAGCACAATAATGATGACCATGAAGAAGAAGAGCAGGTCGTAGATCACCCTGGCTGCAAAAAGGGGCTCCTGTTGAAACCAAACAGGAAAACTAGTTAGAACAAGCAGCTGGTGACACACTGGAAATATCATTGTCACAGTAGGAATATTAACTGTACTAAACTTGAACTGAGTTATCTAACATCTTAAGTTTGCAAGTTTGCAATAATCACAAATGTCTGATTTAACATTTAACTAAGAGGCACTAAGAGTATTTGTTTTCTTTAAATTTACTTGCATCAACTGCCAATAAATACCAAGACAAAGATTTAGATGCTGATGTTGTTAAAGGTGAGATAAGATGAGCAGTGGAACTATGTTTAGTTGGTAATATTAGTCATATTTATTCATTAGTAATATGGATTCAAGATATTAGTTTAAAAGTGCATTCTTCACAATAAAAAAAAACACTGATGTTTAGTAAAGTTTTGATTGAGGGAAGGTATTCTAGGAAGGTATTCTATATCTGATATTTTAGCTGTGAAATGTTGAGTTAAGGTTTATTTAAAGAGGGGACAAAGCTACATTTATTAAAGCTATGATTTAAAGCCATGATTTATTAGGGCCAGTTTTGATCAAATGTCACCACTGAGTAACTTCTACTGGTGTCGGTGCTACCAGTTGTATGTAAGACAACCCTTTGGATCAAACTTAACTGGAAAACACTGAAAACAGGACAGAGAATTCACGTAAGTGTTAGACTAACTGAGGTTTATATAAGTAAGCATGAGTCATGCCCTCAATCTATGGGTCAAGCTGCAGATCTAACACTTGTTGTGGTAGCATACAAGCTTGTCCTTATCCTGGATAAGCACCATTAATGCTTTTTCTCTCATGTTTGGACTTATGAAAGATATGCTTTACAACCTTTTCACCAACTAGCACAGCATATCTTTCTCTCACAAAGAGCCTCTTTAGACATCCTGTAGCCTTTGACTACACTTTCTAAGAGTCATCTCATCCATTTAACGTGGAATGAGCAAAACATTCACTTTTTTTCCTCACTGGGTCCAATATGTCATGTACTTTTTGAAGTCTGGGTTAATTAAATAAAACCATGGCCTCATTAAATCCTAAACGGCCTCTTCATCACTTTAATTTAATTCAACTTGATTTACTCTGCGCGTGTATGATAGGTGATTTTACAAGCATGTTTGGTGTGTAATGAGTTTTGTTCTGGGTGTGGTAAAATGTCCAAGTTTACTATAATCCAATAGACTGTAGACAAAGCAGGAGGCGGGGGTGGAATTAAATGGTACTGTTTTTTTGAAACACTCGATCTGAACTCTTGAATGTTCCTTCTTTCTTGTAGTTGCTTCCCTGCTCTCTTTACCTCTTTGGATGGTTTTCGCAGGACGTCTCCAACACCTCCTCCACTCCTGAGGCCATGACTCAGTACTGTGACAATGCACATAAGCAAGGAGTCACACGTTCGCTCCTTGTCCTCGATCACTACTGCCGATGGCTGGACAGCAAGGGAAGCTGTAGAGACATTCCAATACTATCAGATTGTCTTTTCTTGTAAATGCTGAATGCAAAACTTTGTCTGCACTGTAAGTTGCATGCCCCCACCAGTCAACGAGGCCCTTTAGTCTAATTCCATAAATAAGAAACACCACTAAAGGCAACACTAAAAATAGGATATCTTAGATCCAATATACAATGGACCCTATAAATGCATTTGAACCTCATTTCATACTTTATTACATACAATACTATTACTGGTTTATTGAATTGGCCTCATCAAGGGTCTGTGAGGGCTTAGGAATGTTCCCAACTATCCACACAAAAACAAGTCACCAGACTACAATCATTAGCCAGCCTGATGGTAACGGATAGGGAAGCCTAGACAAGGTCAAGCCCCAGGCAGGCCAAAGATTCGACATGGTTGGCGGATCAATTTTAAGTTGGTGCATGTTCATCTTTGATTGGAGGCTTTTTCCCATCAAGGTCAGTAGGTTTGCAAGAACTCATTGTTTGCAGTGAGAAACTCTCTGCGCCATCACTGGCTGGACCCAATGACCTGCTTGTATCTGAAGGTAATTAATCCCTGACCTTTCAACTCTTGGCCCCTACATCAGACCTAAGGCTCTGTCCCCTAAGAAGCACACAGAGTCTAAACCCCTGATGTTTCACCCGGCTCCATTAAAGCCCCTGGCTGGCCAATCCAGGTTTAATCCCATGACCACACAACCGCCCAGATTTACAGCTCAGTGAGACGAATCTCCTCTGGCTTTGTCAGACGTCTGCGCGGACATAATGACCTTTACATATTCACACATATAGGCTTGCACTTTCACAATCAGACGGCCAAAAACACAGAGTCACACACAAATGCTTGGGAATCTCTTGAGACATGCATGCACAAACACGTGGATTCAAACTTAAGAGAACCCTTTGACCCTGTCGTTCACCCCTCAACCCAGTCAACTTTTGTCAACTTACCATCCATCATGGCCTCTGCTGAACAGTTCTCTCCATTTTCTTTCTGGCACACTCCACCAGAGAAAAACTCTCCCACCATACTGGCTGCATGGTCTATTTAAATAGGAACAAAGAACATTTTGCAACAGAACAATTATTATTTTCCTATGTTGGATACATTTTGTTAACAATGCAGATTAAAGGTGAAAGTCTTTATATGCACAGAATGTTGGCGATGCTTAAAGCAAGAAAGGCACAGTCATATATGTAAATGCATGCATATTAATTTAAACACGCCTTTTTTTTATTCACTAGCTTCACTTTTCTTAAATGTATTTTCACAGGCATCTGTTGTGTTTGTGCTGTAAAAAAGAGGGAAACTAATTTATGTTTGTCCTGGAAAGGAAATGAGAAGAAATCTACATTTAAACGCACCAAGTGTTTTGTTGGGTATCCTGTCGACAGCCAAAATGAAGTCATCTTTGAAGAAGATGTAACCAACAATGGAGAAGAGGTAGACAAGGATAAGAGCCAGCACAGCTGTCAGGACAATGGAACGGCCATTTCGGGTCACACTCTTTATTACGTTCAGCAAGGTCTCTTCACGGTAAACCAGATCGAAGAGCTAGAAGCAGAGGACGGATCAGGGATTTGTGTACAGTGTGTGTGTGCGTGTGTGTGTGCGTGTGCGTATGCGTGTGCGTGTGCGTGTGCGTGTGCGGAAAATGTGAAGGAAGAGAGAGACCTGTTTGTGTTTATGTGAGCAGGACTCATAAACTGGACAAAGGAAACTCATAAACTGGACAAAAGAAACATATTTAGTTTTATATAATATATAATGTCTATAATCAAAACGCCTCCATGTGTGTAAATCTGTATGCATGGTCAAATTTATATGTTTTGAGTGTTCTCACATACCAGCAGGCTGTAAAAGAATACGTGGACAAAGACCCCCAGGCTGCAGATAATCAGGTAGAGCAGGTGGTACAGGAACTCCACATCCGTGATCATGGCTTTGTAGCCACGGGTAAATGTTCCACGGTTCCCAACAAAGCTCATGAGGAAGATGACCTTATTACATAACTGAAGAACAATGGACACCACAGACAAGACATGCAGAGACAGCAGTCATATTATTATAGTGCACAGAATGTTAAAACTGACAAGGGAAAGCTGTCAAAGCAGTTCTGTCTCCTTCAGTTAGAATTTACAAATACTTATTCAGACCATTAAAAATAAAGTTGGTGTGGTTGATTGTCAGAGAGGTGTGGTAGCATGCATCAGCACCTAACAACTATATGTGACATTTCTATTAGCAGCTGTAATGCTACCTTGGCTGTTAAACCAGTGTCTCTGCATGTCCACTTGAAAGTGAAATTTGGCCAAAAGCTTCATTTCACATTACTTTACTGGGAGTATTACATTGTGTGAATTTAAGTCCCGCATCAACAATTTTTTAAGATAAACTTAATGCCTGGCATGTGACTGCACCCTTTGTTAATACAAATTCCAGGCAACCATTTACTGTGTAATAAAGCAGATCTAAATCTCACACTGAATAAAAGTTCTGTACAGATGTTCAACACCTTTCTGAACACAATGATAAACACTTACATTAAAACCACCCAGTAGGAGCAACGTGGGCTCCAGGCCCACAGAGAAGATCAGTCGCAGGATAGTGGAAGCAATTAAGGCCCGAATGCCGTGAGGCTGAGGCAAGACAATGACTATAGCCAGAGAGACCAGCATGGCCATCCACAGCAGGGCAGAGAGATGGGGCTCCAGGGTTCCTGAGGATGGAGGAGGAAACACTGTTGCAGATTGCTTTCTCATGTGTGTATTGCTTTTAACTGTTGCGTATCAGTAATTTATAGTGTTGTCTACATCTACTTTATAAGCAAAGAAAACCATTTGATTTGTGATTTTGGTCTATATGCATAAATCTGACTTGACTTGACATAAGGGAGAAGAAGGAGCATTGCCATTTAATCATTAATATGTAGCACTTATTTTAAGTAAAATGTGGGAGTATAAAGCTCCCTTTATACCATGTCAGAAACAGACTAATTCAATAACTGAGGGGTGAAACACACCACTGTGCAACACAGTGGAACACTTGAAGCTTTTCAGAGAAAAAACTTAGCAAATTTCTTTAAAACCTGAAAATTTAACTATACGAATTTACATTTTTGCTTATTCAGAGAGAAGTGAGACATAAACATGCCCAGTTTTGGAGCTGCAGTAAAACTATGGTGAGTGAGTCTGACTACTCTTTCCAGCCATGTTTGTCATAAAAAGAACTGGAATTTATCCATCTTTTACCAGGACTACAAACTAAAAAAAAATTATACCACAATTATGTTATAACGTCACCATAAAGTAAAAGTACAATGGCCAAGTTTGATGCCAGATGAAGAAACTTAATTGATTTGTGGACAGTCGCTGAATTTGAAAATCCTTATTACACTAAAAGTAAATACTGATTTTGACAAAAGGTAGACTGCAGAATACAAAAATAAGTAAATACATAAATCTGCGGAATGCCAAAATACCTGAATATTTAACTGTTTCAGGAAAAAACTGAAAGTTATTCAACTTTCTTAAGATGTTTCATCACTATTCACTACTGATCACTACTATTCGAGGTTAAGGAACTCCATAACCGCCTGCAGGGTAGCTAGCTATCCAGCTGGCCTAACCTGATGCTCCAGATGGTTTGTTACATAGAACCATAGCCAAAAGCCTGACAAGACGGATTTGCAAGATCAACTGATCACATGATCTCGCAAATCCAGCTGCCTAACAAGGTAACAACTGGCCAGGGACACTCACAGACCCAACTTGCCCTATGACTACTCAAATAAATGCAGCCAATGCAGTAGAAAACCTGAGCAACAATGGCAGGAATGCCGTTTTTAGTTTCATTACCCCCCTCTAAGGTTAATGTTCATCTTTGGAAGAAAACATGAAAATTCACATTTATGATTTCTCTTTTTTAGAGTGCAAGGGGATAATACACAGCATGACTGGTTTGCTGGTATCTATGCTCTTGTTTCCTGATACTTTCAACTAATGACCATCCCTGGCTTAACATACTGCCAATACTGACTAACCAATTAAACAGTTTCACACTGCATACTGCAATAAAAAGCAACATGTAGTATGTAGTGCATACTGTATACTGCTTACTGCTTTCATTAGTATGTTAGTTGGCAGGCCCAAATAGAGACTATTTTAAGCAGAGCCTGTGGGTATGTGTTGATTTGTACACAACAGTGAAAAGGGTTGTTAATGTTCCTCAGTCAGGTTTTCTATTCACTGAGGTACCCGAAGCAACACACTAAACGTCTCCAGTTATCTCCTCCCTTCGGAGGCCTCCTTCTTCTCACCTCTCTATGTAGTACAGCTCACATGACAGCACTCGTTACATAACCCCCAGTTGGCTAAAAATACACTTGGCTCCATTTAAATTCATCAGGGATGGTCCTGGGTACTGCATCGTAACAGGCCGCCTGGGTGCTTGGGCTTGGCAGCCAACCCAGACACAGCAGCTCGTACGTCACATACCTACAGTCCAAGACCATTCATTTCCCTTACTAGCTTACTATGCAGCTATTAGGAAATAGCGACTGACCTTTGAACTAAACCACTCAGGATTTTCACTACATGATAAAAATGCTGGTTTCACTTCACATATCTAAGTTTTGCTACTTGTTGTGTCTGAGCTATTTTTGATATTTGAGCAGCACCTGTGAGCACTTAACGTCTGCTTACCTGGCCAACCTGGCTCATTACAAATACTCACCTGACATGAACCACAGAATTTACCAACAGGTAGTGTATAGCCGGGAGTGATTCAAGGTGCTTTATTCTGGAGAAGTTCATAACCACTCAGTGTCTCCTCTAACAAACCGCCATCCATTGAAAGATGTGTGACTTGTGCAGCCATAATAATTATGCTAAAAGACATATTGTGGTTTTTAAGTTGTCAATATATTCTGCAAATTAAGTGTACCATTAAAGCTTTGAAAGTGGCTCAACGTCAAATTTGCTGAAAATGTTATGCTTAAATGAAGCTCACTGGACTTGTTCAAATTAGTCAAGGTTTACAAGCATTTGGTTTGAATATTAACAAGAGACATCTGAGCTCAAACAAATCTAGGACACCGTGTGAGAATCTGTGTGTGCATGCATCCGCTATAGACCTGAAACATTCTCCACTGACTAACCTAAGAGTGGCTAAGTGAGCCTTTTATCTTTTTTTGCTTCAGTCTGAAGCCATCATTGGTGTGTCCTGAAATGAACGGCTAAGCTCTCAGAAGACCTTTGACACTGAAAACCACATGGAGTTTCTCGAGCTAAGCTAACAACCTCTTTTTTTGTCTCTTCTATAATGCTGTGAGGAAGTTCAAACAAAAGGGACCTCGCCGTTTGACCCCAGACAGAACAATTGAAAGTTTATGTGATTTACAATGTGTGTCTTCACTCTGCTACTCTGAAACGGAACAATGCGGCCTCAGAGGCTGCGGCTTTTCACATCCCCACAAATACTGCCCTCAAGGAGAATTGAGAAAAAAAGGGAAAGAAACAAGAGACAGCAAAACAAACAGAAAACTAAAACTGTGCGTACAAACTTGCTCAGGTCTGTCACTCAGTCCTTTTGTTGGTGAAAAACTTCCTGTCATGTAGGAATTTGCATCACTTATCTCTTAAGTAATCAGTGGCACCTTGTGACCCAACACCAGACCAGATTTTCCCAACCTTAAATCTTTGCATAGAAGTCACATGACAGAATCTGACTACTAAGGGTTAATATGGTCTGGGGAACCAAGTCAAATATTTAGATCCCACACAGGAACTCTGTTTTTTGTCGGTGTAATTCCTGATAAAATAGTTATTTTAGAGCCAAGATTTCTGTTCTTTTTTTTTTTTTTTTTTCTTTTTTGGTTCCTGTTCAGTGTTGCAGGATTGTTTATCGTTATGGTCTTTATACATATTCATTAAAATATATTTGAGATTACTTTAAGAGATGAAATGCTTCAGGTGTAGCAAATAAATGAAAATGTTTTTTGTTAAAATTTTAGTTTGAAATTCTTATCTGGATGAGATTTCAAAACTGACAGCCAATAACAGTTTGACCTATTAAATTTTTATAAATTTGATTTTTTAAAGTAAGATTTTGAGGGAAGTTATGTAGTCCGATGCTGCTTACACATCATATTAAAGACTGGCAGACGATTCCATTTGTTTTTTCCGTTATTACGACTTAAGAGTTTGACTACATCAGACAATTCAAGATAGTTGTATTCCAAATTAGTCCTGTGAAAACATCACATATTGAAACTATGATGATTAATCCATTTCATTTTCTCTTAAGTGCCTTGAATGATAGAGTTCAGTAGATTTGTTTGGATCGTAGACACCTTTTTAGAGGCATCCCAAGTAAAATATATCATAATTACAAACAAAATTTTTGAGACCACATTAACAAGTGTTAAAATGGTCATTTTAACATGCCTTTGCCTTTTGCACTATGACACTGACTGATTCTGTGCCAATGCAACAGGTTTAAAACTAAATTGCATAAATTTGAGTTTGAATCTTCAACTTGGTCTCCAGCAGCTTAGACCCAGGTTAACAGATTTATTGTGGACTATATGAGAGTACAGCAGGAGTTTTGACACTTGACTTTTTGCTGTTTTTTTTTTTTTTTGTATCTGCCTTTCATCAGATATTGTAGGTGTCACTTTCATGTTGGTAGCTGACACTCCACGGTCAGTCGTGCAGTATTATGTTTCCAGCTAGGGATTCTGTCCTTATGGGGAGTACGGTATTTATGTAAGTTATGTAAGTACGCCTAATTACCAGAAGTGACACAATATGGAAAAGAAGACTACTCAAACCAAGTCCAGCATGAGAACGAGGCTAGAAATCTGATACCATGTTAAGTCATCTATCCAGCTCAAGAAAGGTATAGTATCAATAAACAGGTCAGTACCTAATTAGAGACAAATCCATCTTGATCTTTTGTGAGAGTATCACAGTTCCAGTCCGAATCTTCAGCTAGGATTACATTCTCATCACACCTTCACTTGTGGTGAAACTCACTTTGGTTAGGGAGGTGTGAGGCTACACCCAAACCAGAGCACAGAGTGTTCCATCAAGTCCTGCACACACTTAGTACCGATAACGCATCTCACTATATGGGATCTGATAACATGTCAACTGCTATAAATACATGTATGACCACCACTGCTGGGATGTGAATGTTCAAGCACCATCAAGAGGCATTATAGGAACCATGTTTCCAGTGGGAAAGCAGACACTCCACTACGTGATTATCTGCAGACAGTTTTCAAACTGTGAAAGCTTGTGCTGACCATGCCTTGCTTTGGATTTTCAGATTTTCAGATACTGAAGATGGATTTAATTTAACCTGAAGTTGGTGTAAGAGCAAAGAGTTCTTATATATTAGAGCTCCACCATTTAGCACTGCACGGGGTGGTACAAGAAATACCGTCTTTTTATTACAAGTATCCCTCTCCCATGTTCAGATTTGACATCTACATTACCCAAAAAGTTAGTCAGAGATTCAAATGCATGAAGATAGTTGCTGCTCATGTGGTGCTGGCTGCTACCCTAAAGCAGAATTGTGGAGCAGGCGACAAAGGCCTGATGAGCTTACTTCTTTGTAACTCTACAAACTTGTAGTCTTCATCCCCACTTTTTGAATCTCCAAAAGGCTGTATACAAATATACACCGAACACTTTTCACATATGCAGGGGTACTACTCAAGACCCGTCAACAGCCTTTGATGTGTAAAATAGGATGAGTTCCTCTCAAATCAAACTCAAATTTCATTTCAAGTTCATTGTGTCATTTTTACAGATAAAGGAGAAAATGACTGTTGGTGCACAGCTCATTTTCGCACATGACAATTACTGTGGAAACTGGGTGTATCTGTTAAATTGTTGTTTTACCGAAACCTTCAAGCTGGCTGACACAGCACTGAACATCAAAATAACATCTGAAAAGATGCTGTTTGTGGTTTTAGGACTCATTGGAAGAAAAGTTCTGGGGTTTTCAGACACAAGACCAACCCCACTGTTGGTCTCAGGTCTGAGGAAATTATGGTGCTATAAATAATGAGCCCCTGGACATTTCTTTGTACTCGCAACGAGGAGATGCATGGAGGGGGTAATGTACAAGGGTGTAACACTAACCCATGCAGACCCTAAAACAAAGAGCTCAACAAGCTATGACCCACTTTCTTTTCTAGTTCATCTATACCATGCGCGTAACTCTATAGCATAATGTTTAATATGGATCTTGTTCCCCACCCCTGACTTTGCCTGAAAAGTTCATGTTTGTGCCACTCACTACGCTTCCTGTGTTAAATTACTCACTCTCAATGTGTTAACCACAATGCATGTAGATACAAACACAAGATCACAATCAGGGCCTGTGGAAACAATCTGTTGCTTTTCAAGTGTTAAAGGGCATGGAAAAAGTTATGAAGGTGAAGACTTGAGCAGACTGACCTCCACGGACACCCTCCAGAGGATAGAAGAAGGCCACAAGAAGGTTCATGAGCACAGCCAGGTTGAAGGAGATGCTGCTCCAGAATGACATGTTCCTCGAGCACCAGTACAGGATGGGCTGAGCTGGAGGACCAGGTATTAAAGCACATTAATATTGGTCATTGTACTGCAAAAATACACTGCAGCACCAAAACACTGAAGGTGCAATACACCAAAAACAGTTTACCTTATAATTTTATAAAGCAGAGCACTTTTTTACTGTACTGCACTGTTTACAGTATAAATAAAACACACCAGACACTGAAACATACTCAGTTTGGGGTGAAACATTAATCAGACACAATCTGTTTTAAACCACATGAGAGGTTTTGGGTGCCTCTAAAAGCACTGGATCCATAAAGAAAAAGACTAAACTCATTGAAATCTATTCAAATACACAAAATCAAAGTTCATACTCATTTTACAGAAACTACTTGTGTATTTTAAAGAAAGTAAAAACACATCAAACTGCCATGAAGGTACTTTTACCCACCATACCCCTGACGCACAAAGCCTACTGAGACCTTGATCAGCAGATCTGTATCATGGCCAATGCTATTTTGGGCAAAACCACTCTATTCATTAGAAAAGAACTGCGGTTTAAGAATTTTAGCAACAGGAGTCACTATAATCATGATGCGTGGTTAGCACCAGTGGAACAATATTGTCCCCCAGCTCCACTGACTCATTTCTATAGGATGATGAGAGAGGTGGTTGTCATTACATGTGATCATGTTATAGACAAACTCTCTTCCTCTAGGCCTGACAATAAGACATGCAGCAACGTGCTCCTTAAGTGTCATTCACTGCAGCAGATGACAGGATGAGCCAGGGGGTCAACAGGGAAGTGCTCTGATGAAAGGGAAATTCCAAATGTTTGTTCAGGTCTACATAATTGTGATATTTAAGATTTACTCAAATATTCAGTTAAAAATAAGGAGAACTTTTGAGATGAGAGACAAAAGCAAGTAAAATCAATAGTTAATCAGGTCAAGGATCTTTATCACAAGTAACATCCATTTCCTTATTTATGTTTCTACCCCTGTTTACTGTTAATTGCTTCCAATAAAGCAGAATTGCAGGAAGTAAATAACTTAAATGTAAACTCAAGGGAGTCTTCAAATTCCATTCAAAAGCATTTTTTGATAGACAAAACATTATACACTCGTGTGACCTGTCTAACAATAGTTGATCAATCGTTAACGCTGGCAAGTTTAGTTTTAGCTCTCAAATCATTATTTTGACATGAGACCAAAAAGGTTCATTCTGTCATCTCCCGCATCAGTAAGTTCATCTCTCTGTTTTCTGTTTACAGGAAGACAAAATAAAAGGGATCTGACAAAATATTCTGCTTGCATTATAAATGAACAAAGAATTCTAAAACCATGTGTTATTTCTGAAATAAAAGCATTTTTGTGAATGGACTTGCACAGCAGAACAATTTGCACACTGACCCCCAAATAGTCATGTTCATCATCACCTACACTGAACTCACAGAGCTGAAATCTTGGCTGGAAAACATCAGTACATCTTTACATAACACATTTCATTATTCTGTCTTAGCCTTTAATTGACTTCAACTGAATGCAAATTTAAATACAATAAAGTTGCTTATCAAGGTTTACATGCTCTCTCCACTTCCATTCCTCCAGGGGTCAGAGTCAAGGGGGGCAGAGTGCAGCCCTCTTTCACACACAGAACCACAACATTGCAGGGCTTAGTTAACAGTGTTAGTTAGATGTCTTTGGTTACAATTTATTATGGTCTAGAAAGAAAATGTGGCATGCAGCACCAGCAGCAGGCTTGCCTACTGCAAGCTGAGGAATTTATTTTGTTGTTATTTATATGCCACAGTTTATTTTCTGTAAATTAAGCCTGTTTGACAGTGTTGATGCCCACACAGTTAATTGTTTAAGTCAAACTAAAACATCAAAGTCAGGTTTTGGCTCTGTCAGTCCTTCAGAAAAAAAAAAACCTGGGAAGTTTGCGGTTATTTATTTACTGAAACTTACAGGTTAGACTTGTCTGAGTGTCTAACATCTGGGTATAATTTTGTTTTCCTTAAGTGTTGAAATATTTGAAGTTCCTGGAGAGTGCCAAGCATTGTGTGGCTGTGGTTGCTCTTGTTACTGTGTGTTTTTAATCACTGCTGGTTGTCCATGGTGTTTCAGTGCTTCAAACATGCTTAGGCACCACTTAAATACATTTAAAGAAAGAGTAAAATGCTTTATGTTTTTTTTTCTTCGCCTTACCACTTCTATAGTGATGTCTCCATCGGAAACAAATTCAGAAACTGGCTTCTTTGTTGGCTGAGGGCCTTTTTGTTCATTGAGCTGCACTACAGGTGAAGCGGAAGAGTTTGTGAAATCTCACTAGACTGAGTTGGCAAAATGCCAGAGTGATGTGCAGGGAAATTTCATTTCCTGTTCTTGCTTGGACAGGATGCAAACATGTTGAATAAACCTCACATTTATAATTCTTTTGTGTGAAAGAGGCTTTAGTTTCTGTTTTCCATTTGAGTGGGTGAGGGTGGGGTGGGGTGGGGAGGGAGCTCTTTGGGGCCTGGAGGGATGCAAGAGGAAAGCATGTAAGCTAGGAACTAAAAGATAAAGAGTAAAGGAGAAGGACGCACAGGGGACGGTGTTTGTGTTACCAGTGGCCTCTTGAGTACCTCGCAGCTTCTTCTGCCAGTTCATCTCATTGAAAAGGTCTTCAGAGCGCAAGAAGAAGTCATTTATCTTGCTGCCTTGCTCATCCCGTTCTGTGGTATAGTAGACACGCAGTTTGGACTCTTGGGTGAGGAACTCGCAGATGTTTGGCACCGGAAAGACTATCTGCTCCATGGTGCGATCCAGTCGCACAATCTGGACACAACCACAGAAGCAGTCAGCCATCAAATACTCTTTTTTACTGTTATTGGGTTGAGCTAGGTGGTTATGGGTGATTCATCGGCTTAAATGGTCTGACTGGTAGTTGTCAAAAAAATTACTTCATGTTACTTAATTACTCAATTACTGTAATACAACGAAAAGAACTGTTTTGTTTATAAAAGTGATTGATTGACTGAATGATATGATTATCAGTCCGCATTCCATCTCCTACACAAAGGAAAACATGCAAACATGCCAAAGGTGCTTGCATGATGAGAGTGAGGTCCATGATGAGACTGAAAAACAGGCCAAGAAAAACACCATCACATGCTTCAAGTCAGGTCTGACACCAAACCATGTTGCAATCCTCTGCAGCTGACACAGACTTCTAATAAATGTCAGATCACAGGCAGACAAAAGAGAACTGTGTCTCACAGTTTTACACATGTACACAGTAAAACATTAAAGTTAAACAAAAGTATAACAAAAAATGTCAGAACAGATCCAAAATGCCATAGTCTACTTTGGACATGGACATGATGACTGACCTCAATCTGAGCTGTGTGTTTGGCATAGAACTCCAGGGCCTCGTCACCTTCTCCGTATGTCCCGCCTGGCTTTAACATAGCCTGCAGTTCCTTGTTGTGACGGGCTAACTGAAATGACATCAAACACCATTAAATCAATGATTAATAGATCAATGACAGATAATCACAATCATTACAACTGTCTCTTGTTATCAGAAAGGTTTGCCTTAACTGTGTGAACATGTTCACTTCGCATGTGCTGCGAGTAAACATTGCTGGTATTTGACAGCTGGCTGAAGTTTATGCTATTAATGCAAGATGTTCCATCCATTCAACCACAAGGCTGCAGCATGTGGAGTGACACCACATTGACTGATTGCATAACTTTAATCATTGTTAAGCTAAATCGTGGTTTGAACAGGCAGTTTCGAGTTGTGCACAGCCCCAGGACTGAAAAAGAGGAGATGCATGTGGAATAGTGGGTATCACATTTCTCTTGCAGCTAAAGCTACAGCAAAATCAGGTCCACTGAATCTCCCCTGGCTATGATTTTCTATTTATTGTATGGCCAGCATTTACTGATGGGTATGTCCGTCTCTGTTTTGAATATACAGAGAGCTGTTAGCTTACTTGATGAGCCAAGATGTAGATATTATGTCCAACATTGCGTGGAGACGCAGAGTGCTCCTCCTCTCCATCCTCACCCTCCTGTGGCTCCTCCACCTCTATCTCACCCTGCATGTAGGCCTTTTTGATCACTTCCACCTGCAAGAATACAGGCTGTTAGATAACATCCACTTAATGCTGTGTGAGGACGTGTATGTTATCACACTCACCAGCTCTTTAGGTCTCATGTTGTAAAGTATCCGCTCAGCATTCTCGCTGTCATGGCGACTCTCCATAATGGCGAGGAGAAGTTTAGAGGCGTTATTCTACAAAAAGATGAGGGAGTTCAGACAAAAGCACATACAGAATCGACTCAGGTCCATTTGATCTGTATTCAGCACCCCAGAATGTGAAATTCAACTGTATATATTCCTACTTTGCCATGAGTCATTTATAACAGAACACTTCACGATGAGGTGTTAAAAAAATTTATTTTGGGAAACTTAATTCAAGCTGACATTTGAGTTTAAACTTTAGCTAGCCAAGTATTCCATAACACTGAGGTGTTACTATAATCACCATTATGACACTTGTGGCTGCATTTCATTTTCATTTTTTATAGTTACCACCAGTGAGCAGCTGGTGCAATTCAATTTTTTTTTCCTTTCAGTGTTATGTCTAATATTTGTTTCAAAATTATAAATATCCAGTGTTGAAAAAAATTCTAATATGATTTCCTGTGTTTATGTTAAAAGTTTCCAACAGAATTTGATAAATAAACTATGAGGCAGCCAAACAAAGAATAATACATTGGTTATGTAACACTGACAGTGTTGTTGCCTCTTCAAAACATCTGAACCAACCAATAATCACTCACTTTGAGTTCAAGCACCAGATCCATTCTCTTCTTTCCGAGGGGGTTGATGTCATTGAGGATGAGAGCGATGATGATGTCAATACCATTGCACTCATGAGTGGCGATGCAGTTCTGAAGGAAAAAATAAATAAAAATAATTAAAAACATAACATGGAACAGGAGAATTACCAGTTTTAACCAGTAACAGCAATATTATTAAAGGATGAAGCCTAAGTTTTTTATTTGCAGTACCAAAGACTTGTATTTATCTGATAATGGAGAGAATCGATAATTGATTAATTCAAGGGTCAAACAAATTTATATTGATAACTGATAACTCCTTTAATAACTCTAAGTCACAGCACAGATGTTAGCATTAATCAGTATTCTTCTTTTAATGTATCCACCACGAAAGCCATGCATGACAAGCCACAGGAAGATTTACAAAAAATATATTTAAAAAAAAATCTAAATGGCAGACAGCAAAATAAAGGATTTATTTATTTATTTATTTGCTTCATCCCTTACTCTCTTGTATATCAAGTGTTGATTAGAAAATAATGCCATTTACAATCTTCTTAATTTAGGACTAATGATGCAAAAAGGTTTCATGTTAACCAATCTTAAAAAATAAAAAAATAAAAAAACTTTTGCCTGGAAATCAATGACATACACATGTACAAGCTGAAATTTTAGAAGACTGGGGTAAAAAAAAGAAATTGCTTGATGTTATGTTAGTTCTTTCTACTCTTCTCTGGTGCCACATCTCAGTCAAATTCCCACCAAGGTTTTTTAACCCACAGTCATGTGCCAATTAGGGTCCTCACTTTTTTTTTGAACTATTGTACTGTACTCATAAATTACAATGTGTGTGTGCCACAGCTCAAAACTGAAAACTGGTTTGTGGCAGCCAAATAATTTGAGGTAAGTATCTCAACACCACTTAGAGACAAAGGCAGTTAATAACACACAAACAAAAATAATTCCAGCGCTAGTCCCTCCCTTTTCTTGCACAGTAGACATGAACAAAGAGCTTTGTTTAGTCTGGCAGTCCTCCTACCAGCACTGTTTGAGGGAACTGAAAACAGTTCAAACAGTGACTGCATTCAGCCAGTTGCTTCTTTAGTCATGCCAGTTTCACAGTTGCCATAAAATGACCCCACGGCAGCTCAAACAGAGGATTCCACCATCATGTGAGAGGACCAAGCAATGCTAATCCATACCAAAGAACAAATACAGGCACACTGCCCACAGTAGGCTGGTGTTACACTGGCGAGTCATTGGATCGCTTCAGTGTGGCAGCTGAGTGCTGGGCATGAAACAACAAATGCTCAGGACTAATTGCAGTACCACCCACACAAAACCACAGGTCTGATTACCAAAATATAAAGGTCATTCTGACGTAAACTGACAATAATTTGATGAAGTGTTTCAGATGAAACAACAAATGCTCTGTTCAGTGCAGTGAAAGACAACACAGACAGACTGCAGACTAAACACAGTGTTAAAAGTACACCTCGAGTGTGAGCTTAGACAATCCTATTTTTGTGTGTACTTGTATCACCTGGTTCTCATGACAGGGACCTTGGCAGTACTCAGTCAGGCTCTCCACAGTCTGGTTGATGAGTCCTACGTTCTTCTCGTTAATGTAGAGTCCCAGCAGCCCGAGTCCCCCAGTGGTGCTGCCACAGATGCAGTCCAGGAACTGAAGCGTCTCACACACCAGATTATAGTTGTTCTTGTTATTCTGGTTGCGCAGAAAGTTCTGGAGATGGATGTAGATAAAAACACATTAACTCTGCAACGATTCTTTGATGTTAAATGTTTCATGTCTTTTTATGACTCGTGTTATTTCCGTAGATGTGAGGGGAGTGCAGTTTAACTTTTTAATGAAAACACTATCTCTCTCTCTCTCTCATTTACACCAAAGAAAAACAAAACTGGCAAGCTGATTAGTTGCACTCTCAGCATCTGAAGAGACAGTTGGTACTGTAAACACTCCTTTATGTTTCGACTCAGTGAATCTAAAACACATTTTTTGAGTGAGAAATACAGAATCAAGTTAAGAGTTGTGATTCTTGTTCTCCTTCTGTCTTATGTAAGCCTATACAGCAGCCACACAATTATTCCATGTGTTTAGAAGGAATGGAAACATCTCAGTGAACTGATCATCTGTGCCGCATGGCTAGCAGTAAATCAATATCTTGCACCCACGCTGGGTCAGGATGGATGAGACGGAGTGATTCAACACTAGGCCAGCTATCATTTAATGAAGGCCTTGTCTGGTTTGGGGTGTAAACAGAATCAGTGCAAGAAGGAAGTCTTCTGTCTGGGTTGCTGGAGCAAGCCATTACCAAATGACAACACACTCCTCATAGTGAAACCAGACCAAGACATGCCAGATATGGAAACAGCTGCAGGAAGTTCTGCAAATGCTGCCTATTTTCTACATGGTTTCATTTCTGCATAACTGAGTGGGCCGATAGAAATTCAGAGCACAGTCCAGTAAATGTTAGCATGTCATAGGTCGGTCGGGTCTGTGTGTGTGTGGGTGTGTGTGTGTGTGCGCACGTGTGTGTGTGTGTGTGTCTGTCTGTCTGTGTGTCTGTCTGTGTGTCTGTGTCTCTGTGTGTGTGTGTGTGTGTGTGTGTCTCTGTGTGTGTGCGTGTCTGTGTGTGTGTGTGTGTGTGTGTGTCTCTGTGTGTCTCTGTGTGTGTGTGTGTCTATGTGTGTGTGTGTGTGTCTCTGTGTGTGTGTGTGTCGCGTAGCGTAGAGACGCTCCGTGTGTCTCACAGCCTCTCATCAGCATCTTCCTCCCCAACTTCCTCCTCTGTGTTTCATGCTGTGATGCTGCGTTCAGGTGCCCTGTAGCTCCTCCCACTGACTGCCTGCGGATGAAGGTGTGAGTGTTGACAGTGACTCACCGCAGGACTTCTTTTCTGGTGAAGAAGGTGCAGTCCTGTAAACAAACAGAGTCAGAGTGAGTCACGGAGCCGCTGGTCCTCCGGGAGGATCTGCTTTCACGCCATCACTCAGCATCACATGCAGCAGCATCCACGGCAGCCAATCAGCTGCGAGAGCGACATCCTGCCCCGTGCGCTTTATTCTCCTGGTTTCTATTCTGAGAAAATGCAGCTTTATTAAGATGATGGCTGTCTAACGGACCCCCACGTTCATCCTGCCTGAGACAAACGGGCCCTGAGCTCATCACCGCCGCTACATTTGCGGGATAAACGCGTGTCGGCGGTGTGAAGCCGCAGATCGTCACCTGATACGCCTCCAGCTGCTCATCGGTGAAGGTTGTCTGCTTGTTGCCCATCCTGCTCGGCTGCCTCTCCCATCACAGAGCTGCATCACACTGGGAGTCAATGCTGCTTCGAGGTGCGTTCAAACGCGTTCAGGGCGACATGTGCGGGTCCAGGTGCCACGTTCACACTCCGGATCCGGGTCTCAGTCCCCTTCGTCTCCTGGTCGCAGCGGAGCTCTCAGCTGCCGTTGCAGCGCAGAGGAAAGGCGTTTTTTTACGCCTAAACGGTGCTGAGAGGGGGCGGTGCGGGGACCAGCGTGCTGCCTTCAGGTGCTGCTCGTAGAACCCGAATTTCATGGTGGGAGTCATGACTAAGTGTGTCCGATTGGACAAGATTACCTATAAAATGTCTTTTTATATTTTTTCACAAGTCATTGCAAACTCATCAGCACAGTGTTTATTCTCTTTTAACGGTCGTCATTCAGCGACGTGTCAACAACAGCAAAAACAACAACAACAACAACAACAACAACAACAACAACAACAACAGCAAAAACAAAAACAACAACAACAACAGCAGTTTCAAAGGGTCTTTTACAGATTAATGTAAGCAAATGTAATGAAAGTGATGTTGAAAGGAAAACAAACGTTTGGTTACTGTGTTTATGTCACTGAAGATACCTGACGGCTCCTGAAGGCAACACAGAGCCAAGGATGTTGCGGTTCAAGGATCAGCCGCGCGCGCGCGCACACACACACTTGGGTCAAATCACAGAGTCACAGGTTAAAGCACGTTCTTCATTAAAACGATGTAGTTGAAGTTTCTGTAAAGAGAAATCATCCCAAAAATGTTACTGACGCATATTTACTGAACAGAAGAAGAAGAAGAAGAAAAAACTAAAAAGAAAAAAGAAAAGAAAAACAGTTCAAAGTGTAAAATAAACTGCAGTCAGGAGAAGAAACGCTGCTCAAAAGTGAAACTTCTGTTCTTCTGGAAAAGAAAAACTGCAGAAATAACAGATTTGCTTCCAATCTGGCAACTGTGGTTATTAACGCTGTGCTGACGTCACCCCGCGGCTTATGACGTCACTGAACCAAAGATCGTCTATGGTCTCAAAAATTGCGGTTTAAAGACCATGTTGACTTAGAATAGACTTCAATCGATGGGGAAGCATCAAAAATAGAAAGTTGAACTTTCAGATGTGATGGTTTTTCATTCTGATGAGACCTGTTCATGCAAACGCAACCTGAACGCACCTCCCCCCCCTCACACACACACACACACACACCAGAGCCCAGGTACACAGTGTTCAAACTAATCAGACTGACAGGTCCCAGCACGCGCCGCCACCACCTGCAAGGCCACGCCCACTCAGGCTCGAAAACAGGTTTTTATGGAGTTCTCATAGATGTCGCGTTCAGGGCCGTATTTAGATTTGTGGGAAGCTCGGGGATTGTTAGCAGAGTTTGTCTGGTCTCAGTCAGTCGGCTCTGTCCCGCACTCCGGTCCAGAAGGTGGCGGTAATGCAGTTATTTACGGGCCGCCTTTAAACAGTATGAGCAGAAGAAGAAGAGGAAGCGGAGTTCCTCGGAGTGAAGCCTCTTCCTCCGTGGAGGATCTCTGTTCCTCGGAGTGAAGCTTCTTCCTGGGCAGGATGGCAGGAAGCGCGTGGAGGTCACTGGTAAGAAAAGTGAGGTTTTTAAAGTTCGGAGAGACGCTGGATGCGTGAAACGGGGACCGGCTGTGTTTCTCTGCGTGGGCGGAAGTTTTGGTTCGGTTGCGGGGTCTCTTGTTTGTCTCAGCGTGGTTTTGTCACGCTGCCTTTAGCCGGTTAGCATGTTAGCATGTTAGCTGCGTGTGCGTGTCCTTCAGCGTGATGACAGCTGCTGAAGCTAGCAGAGCTAACCGGGTTCTTCACCGGCGCAGCCACGACATCATCCACATGTTACCGTCCACCGTCCTGAAAGCTCCTGCGGTCAAATTTCACTCCATCTGGGGCTGAATCACTTTGTTAACCGGCGTCTCAAAACGGTCCTGGAGGCTCTGAGACTCTCACACCAAACTGTGTTCAAAATTCTTCCAATTTAAGGGAAACTGGCAGTCACACGGATAAAAGAGTTCAGACGAACTGGACGCTGACAGGAAAGTGTTGCATGAAGTCCATCACACATTCAGAGTCACAGTTAATAAATGGATCTGTGACAGACAGCTGGTCCGCAAAAACACGCAACACCAGCTTCAGACATCGATCACTGATGTGATCACTGATGTGATTATTGATGTGTTTGTGAAGAGTTTGTGAAGAGTTTGACAACGTGACCTTCATGTGTCTCCTCCAGCTGTCACAGGTGGTGGGGGGGGCGGTGAGGAGACCCGCTCTGTCTTCAGCTTCCTTTTCTAGAGGGGTGAGTAGTTCAGGGTCCACCAGCCTGACACACACACACACACACACACACACACACACACACACACACACACACACACACACACACACACACACACACACACAGACGCACGCAGCACCATCACTCTCAAAGGTGCAAACACGTCTGTAGCTGAGAGACGAGGGTTTGTTGAGTTTAACCGTCAGTCAGTCTGATTCTGATTCTGTCAGAGATGGAGGAGTGTTAATGTGAGAAGAGCTCCGTTTAACAGACTGACCCTGAACTGCACGTCACTCATCAAACTGACTGAATCTTAATTTTTCTCAGAACGTGTTTTTATTGAACTGTTGGAAGTTAATGAATCAGCACACAACGAGAAACTCTGACAGCAAAATGGGCTGAAATCATAAAACAAAGAACTCAAATGAATTCACTCAGAAAACGAACAGATGAGCGTAAACAGATTCAGTGGATTTAAAGGAGCAAGTCAGACTGGAAAAGTTGGAATCATCTGACCTCAGATCTGCTTTATTCAGAAAGAGTTCATGAACTGCACATATGAAGAGCTTCTTTAGTCTGTGACTTCAAACACACACACACACACACACACATACCGTAGGAGTGACTGGGAGCAGTTCGAGGTGTGTGTGTGTGTTTCTGTGTGTGTGTGTGTGTGTGTGTGTGTAT
The DNA here is from genome assembly GCA_029814765.1 of Acanthurus leucopareius. Taxonomy (NCBI): domain Eukaryota; kingdom Metazoa; phylum Chordata; class Actinopteri; order Acanthuriformes; family Acanthuridae; genus Acanthurus; species Acanthurus leucopareius. The sequence goes on from JAQMCX010000029.1 coordinate 12,788,367, forward strand.
GTCAAGTGTGTGTGTGTGTGTGTGTGTGTATGTCAAGTGTGTGTGTGTGTGTGTGTGCCCCAGGTCTCCTCAGATCAGCTGTTCTTAACGTTCCATCGGCAGTGAAGCTGAAAGATGCTGAAGATTTAAACGTGTTTTTCTGGAAGAACTTCTGTTCTTCACTGACTGCTGCAGTGTTTTTAAGAGTCTGCCTGTCTGCCTGTCTGCCTGCCTGTCTGTCTGCCTGTCTGCCTGTCTGTCTGCCTGTCTGCCTGTCTGTCTGCCTGTCTGCCTGTCTGTCTGCCTGTCTGTCTGCCTGTCTGTCTGCCTGTCTCTCTGTCTGTCTCTCTGTCTGTCTGTCTGTCTGCCTGTCTGCCTGTCTGTCTGCCTGTCTGTGTGTCTCTCTGTCTGCCTGTCTGTCTGCCTGTCTGCCTGTCTGTCTGCCTGTCTGTCTGCCTGTCTGCCTGTCTGTCTGTCTGTCTCTCTGTCTGTCTGTCTGTCTGCCTGTCTGCCTGTCTGTCTGCCTGTCTGTGTGTCTGTGTGTCTGCCTGTCTGTCTGTCTGTGTGTCTGCCTGTCTGCCTGTCTGTCTGCCTGTCTGCCTGTCTGTCTGTCTGTCTGTCTCTCTGTCTGTCTGTCTGTCTGCCTGTCTGCCTGTCTGTCTGCCTGTCTGTCTGTCTGTCTGCCTGTCTGTCTGCCTGTCTGCCTGTCTGTCTGTCTGTCTGCCTGTCTGCCTGTCTGCCTGTCTGTCTGCCTGTCTGTCTGCCTGTCTGCCTGTTTGTGTGTCTGTCTGCCTGTCTGTCTGCCTGTCTGTCGCTCCACAGATGCAGACAGTCACCCTGATTCCTGGTGATGGCATCGGTCCGGAGATCTCCACTGCTGTCATGAAGATCTTTGAGGCAGCTCAGGTGAGTGTGATGAGAAGTTGAAGGAGACTCTGAACACGTGTTTGTTCTCTGATCATGTGATCATCTGATCTTCGTCCCTGCAGGCTCCGATCAGGTGGGAGGAGCGGAACGTGACGGCGATCCAGGGGCCCGGCGGCAGATGGATGATCCCTCCTGATGCTAAAGAGTCGATGGACAAGAGCAAGATCGGGCTCAAAGGTTTGTCAGTGTTCATGAAAAGAACTTCGTCTGTCAGAGTCCGTCACGCTGACCTCCTGGATGTTCTGCTTCAGGACCCCTGAAGACGCCCATCGCTGCAGGCCACCCCTCCATGAACCTGCTGCTGAGGAAGACCTTTGACCTTTACGCAAACGTGCGACCCTGCATCTCCATCGAGGGCTACAAGACTCCGTACACCGACGTCAACCTGGTGACCATCCGAGAGAACACGGAGGGCGAGTACAGCGGCATCGAACACGTGGTGAGTAAACGGGACGCAGAGCGGCTGCACGTGGACACGGACTCACACACACTCACACACACTCACTCAGCTGTTAAAGGGTCAGTTCACTGAAGTCAAGACTTCACAACACGAAACAACCACAGAGCTGCTGGTCCTGCTGCGTTCAGGCGCTCTGTGGTCACCTGACAACTTCTCACAACAACAAGAACATGGAAACGATGACATGAAGGACGGACGAATTACAGATTAGACAAACTGATCAGTTTCCACCAGCATGAACCGACTCTTCAGCTGAAGAACTGAAGCAAAGACGGAGAAACAAACAAACAAACAAACAAACAAACAAACAAACTGATGAACGCAGATAAAAGCTGCAGGGAGCAGGATGGTGGGAGAGGCAGGGAAAAGTAACTGCACATTAAAGATGGGGGCCACTGTAACCATGGTAACAGGTGGAGACAGCTGTTACCATGGGAGCAGAGATGGACCGCTGTAGCCATGGTAACAGGTGGAGACAGCTGTTACCATGGTTTCTGTTCACAGAAACGCAGCAGGCAGAGCAGCAGTGAGTCGGAGCTCAGAGTCACAGCTGATCTCACATTCGTTGCATCAAACTGATCTCAGGTCAGATTTCGGTCCAGTGACTCAGATGTTCCTGGTCGATGCTTCGACCTTCCAGCTGCTTTGCCCCTGAAGCAGAGACAAACATCTGCACTGACAGACCGTTCGGACCGCAGCTCTTCATCCATCCTGTTGGAGAAGCAAAAGTTCCCACCAAGACTGAAAGAGGTTGAACTGATGTGATGAAGAGCCGATCGGGATCAAACTTCGGCTCCCTGCAGGTGACTGAGTGAGTGAGATGAAGCTGTGGGCAGGTGTTCTCACCTGTGAGCGCTGTAGTGCTAACGGTGTGCTTGCCCTCCTCACCTGTGTTCCTGTAGGTCAGGTAGCTGCTGACAGGACAGGACGCTCTGCTCGTCTTCAGGGTAAGAAGGTTCACTTCAGTCGTACAAATGAAACCACTGAAGCTTCCTGGACCTGTTCACCTGTTCACCTGTTCACCTGATGTGGATCAGTCTGTGTTCACTCTGTCGGCTCAGACCTGAAGCGTCTTTGTCCTTTTCACAGCTGCTCAGTCAGATCAGGAGTCTTTCCATCTCTGTGCACACAGACGAGTCCTTTAGCCTAAAACACAAAGTGTTAGCTTAGCTTCATCAAATGATCAAACCCACAGACTGCAGATCTGATTGGATCCATCAC
>JAQMCX010000029.1:12795953-12797961 GCA_029814765.1 Acanthurus leucopareius
CAACACAGCGAAGTTTATCCACCAAATGAAAGTGAAGAAAAGAGTCGGAGAAGTTAAAGTAAGAAAATCTGGATTCGAAAATCAAATGATCAAAAATCTGACAAACAAAATCCAGAAAACTTCTGTAAACATTCACTCGCCGTTTGAACAGTTTAAAGTTCTGAGTCTGCTCAGATTTTTCTGACTGAACATCAGTTTTTTCTCAAGTTCCAAATGAGAACAAGCGATTTCCTTCTTGACAAATTTACAGTTTAACAAACACAGAAACGGAAGTTAAACATTATAAACTTCCTTTCTTAAAGTCTTTGACGGTTCGGGAATCGTGTTATAATGTTTATTCACAGTAATTAACCATCACTGCTGATGATTAAAAAAAATCCACCGAAAGCAGTTAAAAAGTAAAGGGTCCGGATCCCGGATCGGTCAGGTCCGGATCCCGGATCGGTCAGGTCCGGGTTAATTAAAGCAAATAACGGGAATGAAAACGCTTTTGAAACGGCTGGAAGACGAATCTTAAATAATTAACGAAAAGAGCGAAAAATGATGAATAAACTTTGACTAAAGAAAACAAGTAAATAAAAGCACGTAAAGACCAAAATGAGCAGCAGTCCTGAAAAAAGTAGAGTACTTTTCACGTTACATTTATTGCTGAATGAAGCTTCTTGCTCGGAACGGAACGGTGATGAGCAGATAACGGAGATGTTTGAGAATGAAATCGGTTTCACCGGAGGAGACGGACCGTCACTGGAGTTAGTTCGGTCTTTTATTGTGAAAAGCCCGCCCCGGATGTGCGGTGTGTTGCGGGCAGCTTGGAGCTGGACTGTTTCCTGCTCAGTCCTGTATCGGTGGAGCCCAGTGAAGAACCAGTGCTCCCAGTAAAGCCAGAGTTCCCAGCAGGGTGTCAGCGGGCGGCGGAGCGCGCGAGGGGCCCGGAGCTTCCGTTACAGCACCGGGAGAACCGGGACGGACGGCGGGAAAATGGCGAAGACGTACGACTATCTGTTCAAGCTGCTGCTGATCGGTGACAGCGGCGTCGGTAAAACCTGCCTGCTGTTCCGGTTCAGTGAAGACGCCTTCAACACCACCTTCATCTCCACCATCGGTGAGTCTCCCGGTGTAACGGGGCGGAAACCCGGTAAGCGACCGGCCGGGGCCGTTAGCCGAACCGACGTGGTGTTAGCGGCGGAGCTAACGGCCTCTGCCCGGGAAAGTGAAAGCGTTCAGGGAGGGGGGGGTGACAGTGCAGATGTTGGTGACCTTTGACCCCACCGATCACTCCCATTGATCAGCTCATCGGCGGCTGTTTGACATCAGATCGGTGACTCGTGTTCGGTGTTTCAGGTATTTCAGCAGATACAAAGAGACAGAACAACGAAACTTTATTTAAAACATTTGTGAAACAGTAACAGCATCGAACCGGAACCGGAAGTAGATAGAACATGTGACGTCAACATTCACCTGAGACACTGTACACGTGTGACACCTGACGCCCTCAGTAATCACATGAACCCACTGCTGTCTGTCTGCCTGTCTGTCTGTCTGTCTGTCTCTTTTCCTGTCTGTCTGTCTGTCTGTCTGTCTCTTTTCCTGTCTGTCTGCCTGCCTTTCTGCCTGCCTGCCTGTCTGTCTGCCTGTCTGTGTGTCTGTCCGTCTGTCTGTCTGCCTGCCTTTCTGCCTGCCTGCCTGCCTTTCTGCCTGCCTGTCTGTCTGCCTGTCTGCCTGCCTGCCTGTCTGTCTGTCTGCCTGTCTGCATGCATGTCTGTCTGTCTGCCTGCCTGCCTGCCTGTCTGTCCGTCTGTCTGTTTGTCTGCCTGCCTGCCTGCCTGTCTGTCTGTCTGCCTGCCTGCCTTTCTGCCTCCCTGTCTGTCTGCCTGTCTGTCTGTCTGTCTGTCTCTTTTCCTGTCTGTCTGTCTGTCTGTCTGTCTGTCTGTCTGTCTGTCTGCCTGCCTTTCTGCCTGCCTGCCTGTCTGTCTGCCTGTCTGTGTGTCTGTCCGTCTGTCTGTCTGCC
>JAQMCX010000029.1:12799002-12822674 GCA_029814765.1 Acanthurus leucopareius
GATAGATAGATAGATAGATAGATAGATAGATAGATAGATAGATAGATACTTTATTGATCTCCAATGAGAAATTCACCTATGTCTCTAGTAACTTTTATTTCAATATTCAACTTGATCAGAGCAAGTTTTCATGGTAAGAGGACATTTTTTATATTTGTGCCTTCAATTTCCTATCATGTCTTAGAGTTTCTAGACAGTGTTTAGAGACTGAGGATCTCTTACAAACAGTTACATAAGGCTCCCCTCTCAGTTCCAGGAAAACATTTTGCAAGCCCTGACCAAGCTCACCTGATTTTACACCATCTGCTGTCTGCTCCCTGGGCATAACACCATTCTGATTCCCTGAGGACTATGCTGGGCTTTAACACTTTCTGATATGTAAGCAACAGCAAAAACAAAGACAAGATTTTGGATTTACATGCAGCCAAACTTGAATATATGCACACACACAGGCACAGCTATACACTTTCATCAGGACACAATGCTGATCATGTACTGACTTTACAAGTGCACATATGCATGCACACAAACAAAGGTGTGTCCACACACCACATTTACACATGCAAGTGAAAATGTTCACTTTGAAAACATGGTCACAGAATTGGCTTATCTTTTGCTGCATAAAAAATACATTTGCATGATTACGTTTTACCCTAAATTTTTGCTTTTGCAAGTTATTTGAACTCAGCGACAGTAAAGTTTTGATCCATCATGAGTAAGCAGTTTGTGAAGTCAAGGTGAAGAAGAAAATGTTAAGTTGCAGTAGACAAAGGGCTGCCTTGTGTGAAAGGCTTGTATGCATGGAGCTGCTGTTTTTCTTGCAACAAGCTCATATGTTCTGTCCCATTTTTCTCTCGACAATCCCTCCTTACATAAGACCTGTAATCAGCTGAGTGGTTACAGTGAGGGCACACAGCGCCTCAGCTTTAACACTGTTACATCAGCCTACTGAGGGCAAGCATGGGAGAGAGGGAGAGAGGAAAACCCTGCCCTACTTTCCAGCGCCAGAATGGCACGAAGTGAGCAAGTGGAGTGAGAGAGAGGAGGGAGGGTCTGAAAGTAGGAGGGGAGGTGGAGGGTTCGATACAAGCAGGAGTTATCACATACATAGATTCTGGGGCAGTTTAAAAAGCCTGTTACACAAGACTCTTTCCAGGTTTAGCTTAACCTTAAGTTTCTGAAATATTGTAAAATCTTGTGCACAGTGAACCAACATGTAAGTGAAGTGCATGGCACTAATGTGACATTATCTGCATGGAAACTCATAAAAAATGTGAAACCCATTCAGTGAAAATCTCTACAGAATCACCTGATTTGAGTCCTGAGGGATGCAGAACACTTAATGCATTAAGCAAATCTGAGTTGTTTTCCGTCTCTCTTTTATGCAACAGTTTCTTATTGCTTGTTTTTCAAGCTGTAAACATCATGTTGTTGACAAAATGGAGCCATTCATTGATAATGATCTGATTAAGAGTCAGCAGAAGACTTATGCAAGTGGGAAACTTCACCAGAAAACAACTCCAGAATAGCAGCTATACAAGGTCACCATGTTAAACAGACCTTATGACCGTGGCTCTTTAGAGGATTTTTTTCTTCACTTAGGCAAATAGCTTGCAAAAACTGTTGCTTTTTTGTCAGGTAAACTTAGGTAATCAAAACCTCTACTACTAAAAGTTGGTATCCAAAAACTTGCTTATAATAGTATTCCTCTCTTCTTATTCTTTCCATTTATGTCACTATTTTGTGACTCTTTTTATCATAGGCAGTTATTGCATAGCTGTGTGTGTGAAGACAAAATTGAACTAATAAGAATAATAACAATAATAACAGTAATGACAATAATAGCCAGCAATGATTAAATGAAAAGAATGCGAGAAATTCGCTTTTTGGCTGATTCATGACTTATAACAACAAGTTATGGATGATTTACTCAGTTAGTTCTATAATATCCTCCAACATGTTTTGTTTCAATGCCTGAACTGAGTTAATTAGTAAATACCCGGTGAAAGTCAGAAAGTATGAATACATTTTTCATGCTGCACTTCAGCAACAAGCCGTTGCATTGTTCTGTGTTTGTTGACAATGATTCCAGTGCTTAGCAGAGCTGATTAGAGATCATGTATTGTGACAAGACAGAATTCAAAGAATCACTATCTTACATAAGGAAACAGCCGCAGATAACAACTGTTTTGCACAATTAGTGCAAATTTTACCCCCACTTTCTCATCGATGACTGCTGAGTCATTCTTAAAAGAGGATGGTCAGTCAGCCAAACAGCTACAGCCTTTTCCACTACAGGGCCATTAAGCCCCGCGGGAGCTCTGTTGATCCTTGGCTGTTCAGCACCGCAGGATTGAGACGACTCATGATTTACTTTCCTATTCTACAGATTTAACACTGTGGCACAGCAGGACCTCCTTTCTGATTATTCTGCATGCCCACTTTTCTCTCCATTCCCTGTCAGCTGCCACCCTGGCTCCTGGCATCAACACGGGCCAGTTACGTAAGTCCTGTTTATACCACCAGCTCTCCCTTTCTTTTTATCGGCTTCTGCCTTTGCAGCCCGACACCTTGGTGAGTGACAAAGCAATCTCTGTGCTTATTGGAGGGTTTTAGTGGCATACTCTGCCACGCCCAGCTTGTAACCACAGAGATCTGCTCTTTGAAGCCATGAGAAGCTTGCCAGATAGGAGGTTGAAATAAAAGAGAAATACACAAGTGGTGTTCTCAAGATTCTGCATGGGACACAAGCCAAGCAACGACTGAAATGTATCGAGGCACTTCAACAACAAACTAAAAAAAGTAAATGGACTAATTTGAGTTAAAAGTTACCAAGTGCAGGATTTAGACAGGGTTAAAGTTATAAACTACAAACTAGATCGTAAAGGAGAATCCCTTTCCTACTTTATAGTTAGAAGAGGGCTGGTATGTCGAAAACGCCGATACCTGGAAACTCACTTTACCAAAGCTTTTTAAAGCTTTCCAAGAGGTAGCTAAACAGTGAACTTGAACTGAGCTGAAATGTGGGGGGGGCAGTAAATCATGTTTAGAAGGGGCTGAGGGTAGTGGCATGCCACAACAAGCCTATTGAGTAAGAGTGGTCGCACCTGTTTGCTCCTGTGACAGTCAAGGATCTGAGGTCATGAGGACAGGATTGGGTAGATAGAAAGATGGTGAGCTGGGAGGAGCCTAGTGTCTACACGTCTTCTCTTACATAACACACACAAACACACACTCCAGCTAAGGGCTGTTTTTGGAATGAGCTTTCTAGCCTCTAAGTATATCCAGGAGTGTGTGCCTCTGTGTGTGCATGTGCTAATATGGTGTATAGATGAGCATACAAGAGTGCAGTTCTATGTTATGAAAAAGTATGAGTGGTGCACGTCTGGTTTAGTTAATCCAGTGGTGTTACAGTATTTGCTGCTTATCAGTGGACAACAAGCAGGAGCATTTAGGTGTCGAACGACATGTATATCGGTTCATGACTTTTGATGTGAGCTTTGATTATTTATGGAAAGTTATGTAGGTCAGTAACTAATGTTTCACATACATGTGTGCTATTGTATAAGCTATGTGTAATTTATTGCCAGATTTCTTCAAATCCAAAATTTGCTAGTAAGTTGAAACATTATCTTATGTTAAAATATTGTCACATAACAATGTACTTTATTTAGAATTTTGTTGGCACTTTTGGTATTCCAAGTGCTATACAACTGACTAATAGATCAAGGGTGGCTACTACGTGACTGCTAAAAGTAGGTAGTGAATACAAGCTGAAGGTATCTAGGGTTGTTTTTCACTAGTGATAGCTGCACTCTTTTTAACTGTCCCGCATTTAAGTTATGATATATTAACAATTTCAATGTATGAGCAGAAAAAAAACACAAAAAAGGAAGAAAAATCAAAAGCTTAATGTTGAAAGCAAGTATAGACACTGCTTAATTTTTTTTTAGTCTAGCCTCAGTGACACCAGTTAGTGATTTTCCCTGAACAAAGTTATTACCAATCTTTACAGCTAGACAGGCTTTCATGACTCAGTGAATAGCATGCTGGGTAAGATGTTAAGCTTTTGAAACTTACTTTTTGGTCTAAACTCAAGTCAACTGATTTTAAGGCAGGTATGAATGTGACTTTAATTGTTTGGGACACAAATTGAAGGATATTTTACATATGGATAGACAAACAAGTGCAATGCCTTGTTGTTTTACTTCAAGCAAATGTGTGAGCCAAATACAACAACAACAAAAAAAAAAAATTAGGATTTAATAAAATGATGCATAAGAGAGATATGAATCCTCCAACTCAGTTCATCAGTTTTAAATATCAAAGTCTATTAATATTTCGCAGGCAAGTAAACATCTTTGTGGGGGGCAATGGTGGCCTGCTTAGTGTGATACTCTTACACTTCACTCCTCGTGCAGGGGGCAGGACTGCAAAAGTATGGTAACTTTTGTTTAGACTAATTTCTTTTTGTATTTATTAACATACTTACCCTGTCTCTCAGGGACGCATATCAAGTCTAGCTAGCTCCGAGCTCTAGGCCCTGAATGAACTCATTCTGAAGCCGACTTACAGCTCTCCATCTCTCTCTCCTCCCATGCTTGGTTTTTCCGAGAAACTAGTTGGCTACGCTATGACCCTTCCTCAAAAACAAACAAAACGACTGCTTGAAGAAATGTGTGGGCATGTTTTTGTCCCGCTTTTCATTTAGACAACAAGAACCCTTCTGTCCTGAAGAGGGGGCAGGCAACCCATCCTTATGTAAGACAGGAAAATGTGGTGCATCTGCTGATATGTTGAAAATTCACTCTGAACCATGCATGATCCTTTAACAAAGTTCTCTTGTCCCTGTACTGTTTCAGAGAAAAAGACAAACACCTAACCTAAATTCTGAAACAAGAAGCTTCTTTATAATTGTGTCTTCATATTGTTCAAGTCAATAAATCGCCATGCTTATCGCCATAAAGTTCACTTTGAGGTTCTATTTTGCTAGCAAATATTACGTTAAAAAATTGCTATAGTAGGAGTCTACGTCAAAAAGTTAGACACTGACTGTAGAGTCTATATAATTTATGCAAGTAACTTGGTGCTATTTCCCTGTATGGCCCAATGACTGGCTCTAACTGGCATCCTAAGGACTCTCCCATATTATAATGTGTAAAACATTTACATTTAAAACTGACTTAAACAAGAGAAGAACTTTGTAAATATTTACAATGGCCTGGGGTGCACAAAACAAACAGAAGTTCCACACCCAGTTCAACAAGCATGCCAATGCATGCCATAGGCTACTCTCAGCAAAAGACACTGAGTTCTTCATCATGTCTTGACCATAGAAAAGGTCAATGAGCCCATGAACCTAACATCAATGAGTCATTTGATCTGACCTATGCTGAGGGGGGGCATTCAGAGTGGCCTTTCCTCAACTTTCACCAAGGAGCTGATGAGAAATGGAGAAAATGGCCTTTTACTGCTCTCTTTCCACCAGCAAGGCATGACCTAGTTAGGAGTCTGGTTGGAATGTTATGCCCTGGGTTCTGGGCGTCATTCACCCAGGCAGAGAGTTATGTAACAGGAGTCATGTGAGCGCCTTTTGTGTACACGCTGTGAAGTCAGGCCTTATCAAGTAACGACAGGACAATTCACAGAGGAGCTGCAACTCTTAGCCTCAATAATTCTAAATTCATTCACAAATGTCAAAAATCTTTTTTTAAATTTGTAATAACACTGAATTAACAGAGTAAAAAAAAATAAAAAATCAAGAAATAAGTTAACCTGATTTTTAGCTTTGCATGCACAGTCTGTTCCATAAAAAAAGATCTGCTCCTGTGCAGGATTTTGTAAAGCAGTGACTTTTTAGTGTTACTGAAGTTGCATCAGAGAGGTTTTTTTCCACAACTGGAGACATAAAGTTTAAACAATGTTATAACACCGTGGGACAACGTGACACCAAGAATCTGAATAAAAGCCATCGTAAAATTCCCAAAGATTTCACCACCACTAACAAAACTATGCAAATAGGAACCTATTATGCAACAGACCTGTTTATGCAAGAGCACACACGAGTACAAATACACAAACCACAAAACCAAAATACACTGATAGATGGCTTATAGGGAGCACGTACACACACATTGGGCCACAAATACATGCATACACAAATTTCAGTTCATGCATGCAGACACATTAGCAAACACACACACATACACACACCACACTGTTCAGCTGAAATAATGCTCTTGCAAACACAGCAGCTCTTTCCCCCCTCTCAAGCTGCTTGCTGTGAGGTCTGCAAAGAGTTATTGTTGCCTTAGCAACCCCTTGCTGGCTAAAGGGAGGTGATGACGTTTTTGGCTGCACAACCTTGACCTCTCCTAACAAACTACTGTTCCTCTTCCTTTCTGACTTCCCTTTCCCCTCTGCTTCACTTTCCCTTTTTTCCAAACTTAAAATGTCAACAAGTTCAAATATGTCAGGATGCTTTCTGCACCTAACTGTTAAGTATTGATTTTAAAATGTGTCCAGGCTGCCACACTGACAACTTATTATCCTTCCTTTTCCCATTTGAAGTCATTCTCTCTTCATTTTTAATCGACAGAACAGAGCTCCAGGGCAATAACTTAAATTCTTGACGCTACAGCTCTTAAATCCTGAGATAACATCTTCTTGTTGAGATTCTGCTCATGCCTCTCTGACAGAAACGCTGTGAGTAGTCAGCTTTAATTGAAGCTTGTTGTGTGAGCATTGGACCTCATTAACACTTCACAGCCATCCACCTCTGCACTACAGGTGCACTGAAGGTTGGCTCCTGCTGGGTACTCTTGAACCAAGTAACCCTCACTAACCTGGATGACTGTGTTTCCACCCTCCAGCAGTGCGATGGCCAACAGTATGCTCTCCTGGAAGATCCGGTCACTGGTAGCGTTCATGATGAGGTCAATCACCAGATCAGAAGCCCCTTCTTTGTCAAGGTGGCACTGGACCTCCGCCAAACTCAACTCACCCCGACCTCCGACTCCAGAGCTGACAACTATGGTCACAGAAGTGAAAATAATCACCATCTTTGTTATACTACTGCATTACAATCCAGACAGGTTACATACTAAAACATAGGGCTTTATCTATTATTGTTATGATAAAGCCTTGGCACTTTATTTTGGAGTAATGCCGTATTGAAATTGGCATAATTTTATGGAAGGGTCATGACTGATGTCACACTTGTTCAGTGGCAGCTCTGATTCATAAATGGCAAGGAAAAAAGAAAAGATTTTCCAAAGGTTTGGTAAAACTCAGGAAACAGAAGCTGTGTGACCCACTACCATTAGCTGTGGTCTTACACTTTTTTAATTGAATATCCACATCGAATAAGAAGGTGCAGAGTGAGTTTGCAGGGTCTGAGAGAGCTGGTCACAAAAAGCAAGACAATTATTTAGCAGAAAGTTAACCACACAAACAGAGCCCAAGATGGAAAGGTAACATTCATCCAGGGAAGTTTAGGTCACATTTTCCCGTGTAATGTAGCGTTTAGGCTAGCAAGCCTGTTCCCTAGTAGTTTACCCAAAGATTTAGGATTTATCAAAAATAAGCAAGGTAAAAATGATCAAATTTGATTATTTGATGCACATTAAATTCTATTTAAGAGTTTGGCCCTCCATGATACTTGCATGACACTGTCTTTGAAGTCTGATTTAATTATTTTGCAGCAGAAACAATTGTACTCATATCTCACTTGAGTTGCTAAAAGATGGACAAGGTAGAGCTGTTATTAGTTAAAGCCTGCTCATGTAATACATAAACAAATGAATTATTTTACTGCAGAAATTCAATTGCAGGAACACACTAACCTAGATTACCATCAGAATGATCGGAAAGCTGCTACTCTCAACTCTTTAATAGAGAGTCCTGAAAAGGTTTAAATCAGGTTCGAACTGGATGCCATTTGATAACAGAAGTTTACCCCACACATAATAAGCTGCAGGTGTCTTTTCTATCTGCTCTACCATTGCAAACAAACATCAGATGTTTCTGTAATCCATGGAGGTACTTCAACTCCTACTGCTACCGCTGCCGGCTACCATAGCCAGAAAAGCAGTGGTGAGATAACAGCACCCATCAGAGCCATCTCTGGCTGGGCGAGCCACTGAATCAACAACACATCCCATTCTAGATGGAACTTGGCTCTCTGGTCGCCTGGCAACAACACGACCCGCAGAAGGCTCAGTAGCAGAGCAGAGGTCCAAGGGCTTAAAGGAGTACAGGGCCATGGCCATGAATAAGATCTCATTTTTTCCCTGCTCTAAAGCATTAGAGATGAACGATGAGTCATAGCTGTGATGAGAGACACGGAGCGACTTGCTGGAAAGAATAAATCTTAGTTACGAACAAACCATTACATTTGTGAATGTCTGGACTGAGCAAAGACAGAGAGATGGAATGGACAGAAAGACAGCTTTAGTCTCTAATGACAATTGTTTCCTATACAAGTTTATGACAATTTGTATATGTATTATTGTGACCTTATTGCACACATGCAGAAAATGCATACAGCAGTGTGGTCCCAGTGAAAGCCCTGGACCTCTGTTAAAACTTGTGTTCTACTGAGTGGAAATTTTCACCAAATGGAAATTGTTAGCGGCATCTTTAACAATGACTTTTTTTTATACAATGATTTAAAATAATTTAAAATCATAACACTTATATTTTAAAGAATGTTGAACTAATTTCTGTATAAACTAATGACAAACTCTAAAACTACACATAAGCATTATGACAAATTTAAACAGAGTTAATATTTGACTGTTGTTTGTGCAGTCTTTATTGAAGCAGGCTCCAAAAAAGCAAAAGTCAGAAGATTTTCTTAAATATTTTGGGGATTTCTTTCAAAGTACTTTAAAGCATTCGTTGACAATGTCTTCTGACAGCTATTTCTCTTTTTCTGTTCCCATAAAAGTTTAAATGCTGCTACTAATATCCAGAAGTTAAACGTTTTTCTTTGTCAGTAAGAAACTTACTGGTTCCTGAATGCCATAACAAGGTTGACGGCTGTGATGTATTTTAGTGTGATTTTTTTGGTGATCTGTGTTGAGCTTGTTGCAGAGTTGGCCCAGTTGTGCAAAGTACATCATTTCAAAATAGTCTTATCTTATCTTTATTAGCACGGACACATTCTGTAGACACACAGGTACTTTATTGTTATACACACCTGTAGGGGATTTTCCCTGTGCTCCAGGAGTTAGTGGGCCATTACTGAAGGTTGTGTGGCTGTCTCTCCTCTGACCAGGTTTGACGTTTCCATAGTATCTGTTTACCAAGATCTGCCGCAGAGCTTCACCCTACGAATCAGTGTTGGTGAAGAAGTCCAATTAAAGTTGCATGTCACAGAAATGAAGCTGAAATCCAAAGTCAGTGCTATTGTGCTAATTTAACAGTACAAGAAGAGAAAAACAATGCAAGAATTCAGAAAGTCCACAACAGAAAGCAGTAAAGTCACAAGGTGAAATGGACAGGTCAAAAAGTCCTGATCATCTTGCATATCCTCTCATGAGTACATTGGTTCCAGTTGACAGCCTAGCCTTTTGTTTTTCATAGTACTTTAGTCCTTTTAAAGCTGCTCAAGGCAATTACGTAAAAAGCCCAAAAAACACTGCAGTTTTTTTTGGAAATTTTGAGTAAAATAGAAAAAAGAATACACATTCTGGAAGAATACACATATTTTTCTTGTTTGGCCATTGCTCCTGATCTCTGTGCCGTCTCTTTTTTCAGCATATGCGTACACTCAGTTTTCCTCACATACTGGTTTGGAGTAAATCAGTACAGCACATCACCTACATATTCTTTTTGGCCAAACATATCACCAGCCATCAAAGAAGTGATGAACACCCAAGATAATGTCCATCACTTGATGTGCATCAAGTTAAAGATGTATAACTGACAGGGAAGTGAGTAAGCGCCATGCTGTGGGAGCAGTGTGAGGGCATCGCGACTGTCAGTCAGTTGTCATCCATAAGATGGTGGTCTGGACCAGACCACAGCAATCATAACTCAGTACCTACCCTCCTTTGATCCTCCAGTTGCTTCTGTGGCTGGTTGGGATCAAGCTCCTTAAACATGAGGTGAGTTAGCAAAAATTGTGTAAAATAAGAAAAAAGAATTTAAAAAAAAAAGTCGAAAAGGAAAAAAATTAGAAAACAAAATAAGGTGTTAATACAGTGCAAATCAGATACTTTTCTAGCATGCAGGAAATTGGTGCAAATTAGATCATGCAGTTAAGAGGGAAGTGGTTGTGTCAAGAGAGATGTGTCAAGTCAAAGTCATGCAAGGCTTCATGCAAGGAAGGATTGGCATTCACTCTAAAATATTATACATCTGCTCAGAGTAAATTATTAGGAAAAAGTTCATGTCATAGTTTATTTTAGATATGTTTAATTTTTTTTCAACATATCTCTTTAACTTAAAAAAACTCAGATGCACACTCTAGCTGTGCAGTGTAGGAAATTTTAAACATTGTAGTCTGTCATGTAATGACTCCGTCATTACTTTACAATCACAGAGGCCAAAGAGCTGGAATTATTTACATAAGAGAATAACAAGCTGCCAGAGGGGGAAAAACACAAGTCATGAGAATGAGGGGAAAAGATAAATAAAAAAAAAAGAAAAAGAAAAGCTCTGTCTAGGTTACATAATAGAGCCGTGAGCTACTGACACACTCTGTAAGTGCCATTCTGGCATGGAAAAACACCTCAACCATGACTTCAACCCCCGCACCCCACTGAAAGAAGGTCAGGAAATTGGCCTTTGCTCAAAAACCAAGAGGTGGATGGAAAGATGAATGGAGGAGAGAATGAGAGAAGGGAAGAATGGATGAGTGGACAAGTGGGAGGCAGTGCACAAACAAGGGCCGATATCTAGCATAATTCAATTTCTACAGAGCGAACAATGTGCATGAGTGGGCCCTCAAAAGAGGAACTTAAACATGGGGATGGGTCATGGCTTTTATCTATTTAGATAAAGAGATAAGGACTGAACACAAATGAATTAGGACGGAGTTAGTACATAAATATGACAGATCTTTGATAGGCAGTGACCCATATTACAGCGGGCAGCGGGCAATATGGGTCTTAAACACACCTCGGCAGGGACTTCAGGCTCAGGTGGAGGTGCAAGCTGATTGGAAAATAAAAGGATGATGTTAGTCAAAGTCTGAAGACCTTAAATTAGTTGCTTCTGCCTTCAAAGAGTAGCACTCTCTTTCAAATGTCTTGTTATAAATGATTGTTAGTTAGTGATGCTTCTCTCTCTATCTGATTTTCTACTGCTCACTAAGATTGCAAATCACATGCACAACTGCACATCATAAACATGCATGACTTAAAGAGCCAGGGGCAGAGAGACAGCAGACAAAAAAAAAACATGTTGCTCTCTGAGATCTTGGTGATAATGGATTACTTACAGTATGAAGGACATCATTTCATTTCAATGTCTCTCATGTTAAGTGTTTTCATGCAGCTAGCCTTATGGGAGGGCGTGGACAGTAAGCAGAATTATCCTACTGCAACAGGAAAGTTCACTATGGATCTTTGGCCATAATTCTACACTGTGGTGCGCCTGCCTCTCTGTTCATCCACTGCTGCATTATGTTGCTGCATACCCCCATGACAAGAAAGATGGGAGCCAGTAAGAGTAAAAACATGCACACTGATCTCACTACAAATATATACATTGATCTGAATGTGCACAATGACTGCTATAAAGTCTATGTGAGAATTGTCTGTAATTCTGCTAATCTTTGATCAGGTGGTACAGTAGCAGGCAGGAGAGTACTGTGCACATTTAACTAAATGTCCCAAATGTCACATTGTCCTAAAATCTAATTAGGAGGCATAACTTATGTTTGAACACTAAAAACAATGCATGATTGTGGAAGCAGTTTAATCAAATCAGCATAAAAGTAGTGAAAAAGATAAATCAAGCAAAATAATTTGTATATTACTTTGGTGTTGTTGTTTTTTGCCAGTGGCAGGTCAGTTATATAGTCTGGCCAAATAAAATAAAACTGATAAAATAATAAGAATAACCTATATACTGGCAACCAAAAAATTAAGTAAAATCATAAAAGGAACATAATACTAAGTCATTGAATTTAATAAATTCAGTTAAAATTTATTTAAACAGTATAAAATACATAATGATAGCCTAAATAGCATCGAGGTACTTGAATTGCAAATGTTTAAAAAAACCCCCAACATATTTAACAGACTGCTCTTATAAAAATGCTTATGTACATGCACATATGCACAATAATAAAACCTCACAGTGGATGAGAAAATCTAAACAACAATCATTTAACCAAATATGGCCTTACATCTCCCTCTGTAACCCAGTCATGGTGATGTATGCTGATTAATTGTGCAACTGGACAGGAATTTCCCTAAAATTAGCCCCCTTTTACGTCAGTATCTTGATTTCCACTGAAAGTGGAAAAATCACACATGCAACTGAAGCTATTTCATCATTGATCACTCTCATTTTCTGATTCAGTTTAAATATTTATTTTAACTAAAATGTTCTTGCATACAAAAAGATATATGAGTTGAATGCACAGTTTCCCTTTTGTTTATCAAGAGTCTGTGATAAAATATAGAGGCCACTCTAGAAAAATAAAAACAATGACATTCATGAAACAAATGTTGTTATGATCTCACTGGTCATTAAATCTGGAAAGTAATGCCGTTCTTAAGGGGCTGCCAGTGCTCATATCATCCTCTTGTTTACAATGACATAACGAAGAGTCTTAACCCATATTCCAAAACAGCCAGACACACTGAACGCTGCTTTACCTCACGTCACTGGGATGTCATAAAGGAAATTGGTTGTTCAAATGACACAAAACATGTCTTCAGGAAAAAGTCCGGAAGGATGCTTTTGTTTAGAGCTCTGCTGACAATATAAAATTGGCTTGTAAAAGAAGCAGACCTCAAATAATTAACAGCTGTTATGCCAGCTGAAGTGCACACTCATCACCCAAAGTAAATATCTAACTTTCCCATGGCCCCCTTGTCTACCCTGAGCAGCCTAGATCAAGGTGCACCATTGCTACTGTCTCCTGGAAGACATCTCTGCTGCACTTTTATTGCCAATTACCACTGAAGGTCACACATCAGTGGAGAGTTTAAAATTCTAGGAAAACCAAGAAAAAAAAGGAAAAGAAAATTGCTGGCTCTTATGTAACTGCTTCCTGAGAGCTGGCCAGAGCCCAAGAATCGTGCAGTATTAAGTTAAGGAAACTGGGACAGTGCCGCATGTTGCTAAAGAACGTCTACAGCTCCCCCTGTTGACCAGAGAAAAACAACAACCCATAGTCTCCTGACTTCACCCACAGTAACAGGCAAGAGGATAAACCAGGACAAGCAGAGAATATTTTTGAATGCGTGAGGAAACAGAAAACAGTAATCTAGAACTAAATCAAAAATGATTGGTCAGGATAATGAGGAGACTGTGGCAGGCAGGAACAATCCCAAACAGAGGGACAACTCAAGAGACGCATCTACACAGACACACACATAGACCACCACACTTGAATGGAAATAGTTCCTTATATAACTCTAACCAAATGTATCGGTAACGTGCACAGAGCCATCCTCTGAAAACCATATTACATCACCAGAGTAAGACACAGGCATCATCTCCATCTGACCGCTCTGATCTCCCACAGTCTCACAAACAAGGAGTTACACGTGAAGGACACACAAACACATGCAGTGAATACTATGATCTGGCACGACAGTGAGGATGACAGGCCAGTCATGTCTTGTTTTACCCTGGCTCGCATTTTTATCATGTTTCTATTCCTGGAAGAGAGAGATAACCTCTGCTAATGGGTGAACCGTCACTCTGCTTTATCCCGCTAACACATCACTCTCCCTGAATACACGCATACACAAAGCCAGCCCACATACTGGGCATGCAACAACTAGGAGTATGATGGGGTCTGTCAAACAGCAGTGAAACTGACAGCTGCACTTATTCCTACAGACCTTCGGGTGGAGTTAGGGAGAGTTACGGTAGATCAGAGAGCAGCAGCAAGCTAAACACTGGGGTTACATAACAGCTATCATGGCAGTTTATCTTGCTGCTGCTGAGAGGAAGTTGGGGTTTTGGCCTGTCTGTCTTTAATATGAATGACATCCACACACATGCTACACACCAACAGTCAGGGCACTGTATGTTGTTGTTAATATGAGTGTGTGCAAGGATGACTGACACACAGCATGTGCTGCAGGGGTGAGGGAGTATGTCTACATTCTTAGGATGTATATAGGAAGAGCTGATAGAACAAAGCGCTGGTCTTTGAGCACAGCTCTGTTTTTGTGCAAGCCGGGGATTTCCATTGCTCCAAGAAGCATGAGGAGGGAGGGAAGGAGGAGGGATAAGACAGAGACATAACAGAGAAACTGAGAGCATGTTGCTTCCTGGCAACTCTGGAAAGGCCCTTTCCGACAATTTCCCCATTTCCCCAAATATCATCATTGTTCACTTCCCTTGCACTCAACACACTCTTGATTAAGTGGCTGGTCTACTGTCGGTCTGTTTTTCACTCTTAAATGTTATTTTCTTGCTGGCTCAGATTGTGCTACTTTTGCAGTGTGTACTTGCAGCTTTGACAAATTTTGTGGTTTGAAGAGAAGCTATCAGGCTGGCTGTAAACACTTATATGTGTCATGCCAAACAAAGCCTGTAAAAACAATATTAAAACAAGCTCAGCTAACAGCACCACCTTCTCTCCAGAGCTTCAACCACATTAAAAAGTCCTGTTTGGACAGAGCCATAGGATAGATTTTGCTCTGTTGTCATAAAGATGAATCTACTGACATGCAAGTGCAGTAACCGCTATGATTTCAATTATAGCACCTTAAGGAGTTTACGCTTAAAGGAATCCTGATAAAAACTAGCAAGTGGGTGTTGAGTCAAAACCAATTTGTAAAATGATTGTTTTCAAGATAAAGAAAAAACTTTGACATTTAACTTTAAGCCAAAATGGACAAAATGTCTTAAAAGGGCTACAAATAAAATCATTAGAGATACTGAGGATATGTGACAACTCCATCAGCTGATGAAGACCATGTGACTTAATTAAAAAAATTAGGATTATTTTTTCAAAGTTTTAGGTGCTGTAAAATAAAAACAAAACAATAGAATCGAAATAAAAAACTCAAAATAAGACAAATATGAGTTTGAAGAACCTATATTTAAAAAGCATACTGATTTGATTACTGAGTTGGCCGGGAAGGCAGTTTCAAAGTCTCTAAGCAAACACTGAAAAGGTTAAGCCACCACCGGTCAATTAAAAGAGTAGTTGCAACAACCAGAGGATTTCATGATGTGTTCTGGCTCAAATCAGACAAACACATCTAAAGTGTACTTCACTTAGGCTAGCCTGACCATCCAGTACCTTTAAACTGTAACAATAAAGTTATTACCTTTGGGTTAGGATTCTAAAACTCATAGGCAACCACCAGTGGGGAACAAAATGAGGGATATGGTGTTCTTGTCTTTAAAAGAAATTATCAAAAGGCCTGCAGCTATTTTGAGTAGGCTTAAGATGTGCAGACAGATTTCTGGTCTGCGTAAAGAACTGCAGTAGTTCAGATGAAAGAAAACAGAAGCAAGGACTATTTTTTCAAGATCTCTGAGTTTTATAGGAATCATAAAATAGGACAAAATTATTAGTCACTGTATACATTTTCTGTGTACTGAGACTATACTGAAAATATGATTGCTACAGAAGAAACCATACAAAAAAGAAAAAGCTTTACTGAAGGTTTCTAAAACAAAACCAGCTACGAACTACAACTAGTTCTTTGTGGAATACACCCAGTTCTATTTCATTAGTCACCAGTGGCGTGTGAGATATCGTTCCTCTTTAGGCACACCCATAATGTGACCACTTAACAAAAACAGAAAGAAGAAACCTGTTTTATCCACCTCCTTAAGGTCACAGGTCATGACCACTAGCTTATTTCTGTAATGCAAAG
The DNA here is from genome assembly GCA_029814765.1 of Acanthurus leucopareius. NCBI lineage: Eukaryota > Metazoa > Chordata > Actinopteri > Acanthuriformes > Acanthuridae > Acanthurus > Acanthurus leucopareius. The sequence continues at coordinate 12,815,034 of JAQMCX010000029.1, forward strand.
TTCATAAAAGCTGCCACACACAGTCAAACCCCTGATGCTGTGAACTATCTGTTAGATGGAGTATCCCCAGCTATATTTACACTCACACCTGCTCTTGAATGGTGGCAATGGGCCTATAGAGGAATATCCTCTCTCACCACCATCCATCATAAGGGACTTGTGTGGCATGTAGAATAGATAGAAAAAATAGAAACATCCGTTTGATAAAATGCAGGGCAACACAATGACCCTGTTCGCTTGAGCTATAAGCTTTCAACAACAGATCAAAAAAGTTGTCAAGTCCTTTTTCCTCCACTCAAGAAACTTATCCAGATTTCAACCAATCCTGTCACACTCTGACCTGAATCAAGTCATTCATACACTTGTTTTCTCTCAACTTCACTAAAGTAACTCCCTCCTTACTGGATAAACCAAAAGTAATACACTCAGCTTTTATTTGTTCAGAGGGCAGCGGTGAAACTTCTCACTGGTTTTTAACAGACAAAATCACATAATTCCAATCCAGGCTTCTTTCCATTGGTTTATTTGTTTAAGAAACTACATTACAGAGATGTTGACTGCATATGAGCCAGTTCGCAGCCTTTAATACATAGGTTGAGCCCCTCTGACTGTTCCAAAGCCAAGGCTCAAATGTAAAGGTGACTGTGCTGTTTTCATTAAGGCCTTTCAGCTTTGGGACAACCTCCATGAAGAGACAATCAGTAACTTTATGTTAAAACTAATTTTTCAATGTCATAATTCAATTGGTTTTTATTGCTTTTACTATTTTTATTGCTTTGATTCTTCTCATTGCATTATTTGCTCTAATATGATGTCTCTATTAAGGCCTATATTTTGTTTTAAGTATCTGTTTTTCATTTAATGTCATCGTTTATCTTGCTTGATTCTGTTTCAACTATACTATGCTTTTAACTATACTAATACTAATTATACTAATTTATATAAACTTTTTACACTTTTCATCTTTGATCTCTATGATTTAGCTTAATCTTCAGTTAAACTTAACTCAGTCTTGCTTCTGTACAGCTTTCTGTTTTTATATTGTCTTCCTGAGAATCCTGTATTTTGCTTTGTCTCTCCAGGCACTTTGTAAACTCTTTTTTAAAAGGGGAAAAAACAACAACAAACCAATGTCTGTCCCTCCACAAAATCTCCAGGGCCCAAAAGTACCTTAAAATTTGTGATTAGCAATCTTAGTAGCATATAGATGCTGTTGTAGGCAAGCTGCTGAGCGTTTATTTTTTTTTATTTTTATTTTTTTCATGAAGCTGTTAAATTTGAGAAACAAGTTACACCAAAAACTTACTGGATTTACGCAGTAATGCTGAATGCCTGCATTCTCTAGAATGTTTTCAGTGAATTACCATTTTCTTCAGAAAATACTCTTCAATGCAGTAAGTACATGACTATATGCAGACAAAACAGACATGCACATTGCACACTGTAAGCTACACATGGCAGCAAAATGCTACATTTTAACACAAGGGCTACTCTTATAGGCACAAAACAGGAAGGGATGGGCTAAGCTACTAACAGGAGTCACGAATGAGAATGTGATGCTAGAAAGTCTATTTGCAAAGCAAAGCAAGTCTATGTGGTTAGTGGGAGACAAATCGAATATACAACACAATAGAAGCTAAATGATCAACCTCAGCCACATCCATTTCATCATCAAAGGCAATCAGCTGCAAGAGAAGAAGTATAGGGGGCAGAGTTAGTAGAGCTAGATTAGTAAGTTATAGTAAAGCTCGCTCTCAAGTGTGCATAAAATTTTTGACAAAAGCAGAATGAAAAGTTAGTAAAAAGTTTATGTATAGCATGTTAAAGCTTAAAAACCCAAATTCAGTGGCTATGTGAATTTGTAAAAGCCCGGATAGATTCTGAATACACTGTTAAATCTTCTCTTGATGATCTTTTGGTCTTAATTGTCTCACAGTGACACTCTTGTGTGCACACAGAATATGTGATTTACAACGTGTCAATATGGTTCAGACGGCTTGACAGATTGCTTTTTGAATACATTTTCTGAGTTGAATTTCCTTTTTTGATCTTGTTTTGATTGAACTGAAGTGTGTTGATTGAAGTGTGCTTTGCGTTAAACTGTAAAGTGTGAAGTGCTTTGAAGAACCTGAAACTAAGGTGTATGTGTGGGCTGAGGTTCTAACATCTCCGACATCTAACATATTATATGCAGATGACATAGTTGTACTATCTCAAACAGAAGAGAATTGGTGTGAGAGGAATTGAAAGTAATATAAAAACAAAAAAGTTTCTTTTCAAAAAAGTATCAGCATCTGTTAGAATTTGGTTATGAGTACAAACAGTGTGGGTGACCTTATTTTGAATGTTTTTTTCCCACAGACCTCAGCATGTGAACATGTCTTTCTTGATAAAGGACACGATCCCTCACTGACTTCACACCTGTTATCACTGTCAATAATGTTTGATGATTAGACGTGGGTGCAGTGGTGAGTGAGTAATCTAAGTAGAATTTAGACAAAATCAGGCATTGCTCTGGCTCATATCACAAGTTCTACTATCCATTTCAATGTTGGTACTTTGTTAAGGGTGCAATTTAACAGATCACAGTGGGTTCACAAATACTGTGGGTTTGCAGCAGATTTTTAAAGCAGTCATCTTTTTGAGAAATGCAACCTGATATTGCGCTGCACTGGCTAATCAAATGACAACCCAGGAATACAAAGACATAAATTTTCATGAACAAATGGCTAAAAACACACACATTTGGCTTGATTGTTGCAACATCTGACTTGATCTGAAATGACCTTTATTTCTTTGTGGCCCCTGGCATGTTGCATGTTCTTCAATGACTTTAAGTGAATCTACATTTTGCCTTCCTTTACACACTTTTAGCTTAACTAACCACATTGTTCTTCTTTTAAAGTGATATAAAATAAAGCAGTATTGGTCTTTATATTGTTGTTAACTGAATTATCTAATTTGGGATTTGGCAAATGCTGTAACAATAGATTTTGTCTTTTGTTTTGTCATTTAGTGCTCGTCATTTTCTTATTAGATAGAGGGAATCTGCCATGCGTATCTATGCATGCATATTCAACAGACATCTGTAGTGTGTGTGCTCATAGTTGAGGAATGACAAACGGCTTGTCTATTCTTTAAAAGTACCTTGTGGAGATCTTTGTTAAGAGTTACTGCATATTTTCATTCAGTGTTTCTCCCCAAAAACACATTGTTTGTATAGTCTTAAAGAATTTTTCAATGAATTTCACTCCTTTAAAAACCTGAAACACTTTTCTTTCATATTTAATATATATCAGTCTCCTTCTTTTCTTCTTTTATTGCCACTGATCTTTTCTAATGCCTGCTTCCTCTTGCATATGCATCCAAATGCACATGCATTAGATACAAATACAACAGGGACATGCTAATGAAAACATGCTCCATAATGCTTTTAGTGGGCAAGAACTTCACAGGTTCCTTTGAAACAAACTGTCGGCCATTGTGTCAAAAGTGAAAATAATGCTTGCAATTTTTTGTATCAAAATCTAATCTTCAGTTGCGCATTGACTATGTGTCACGTTGCAAAGACATAGATTACTGCTATTGTTAACGAAGCAAGCTGACAGAGTTAAAGCAATCAATTAGTGATTAGTACAAGAGGTTATGAGTAGCAAATGAGGTCATTGGGAACAAATGGATGTTGTGCCAAATGATTTAGGAGAGAGTAAGGGCATGTCTGTGTTTAATAGTGTTAAAAAAATTGAAATTTGATACTTCAATTATTTGGACCTAATGTTTGATAAGGTAGTTTAGGAGGAAGGCAATAAGAAATCTATTTTTCATGAAATATTTATAAGTGTTTGCTGTGCATAATACTAGACATAAAGATCCATAACTGCCCTGGCAGCAGTGATTTCAAAAACGAGGCTTAGCATAGGTATGGATTTTTCTTGTCAGTGTGCTGTACAGGCTCCAGAGGCAGAGCTCAGAATGTCCTTTTATTTTACTGCTTTTTGATATTATGTCTTCAAGTAAGTTTGGTGCAGTGGGACAGGGAGGATGTATCCTGAGATATCAGTAAAGTGTTTTATCTCATTTGTGGGTGAATCTTGGGCACAACTTAAAAGGGATGATGAGACACAAGTATACTGAAGGAACATACCTTCTCCCCATAGCCTCTGTCTTTGGTCATCATTTCCCTCAGTGTCTGTAGTACTTTGATGCACAAACGCTCCTCATTCTCCTCCAGCAACTGCTTGGTGTGTTTGATCAGTCTGGTCAGGACAAGAGAAAAAAAAAGTAAGACATGCAAATGAACTGATGAGAGTTGCATGTCTTACTTTTTTTTCTGAACACTCCACAACTTCTGTGAAAATTAAAACACCTTATTTTCATTGATTTCCATCATTCAGTGATGTTGATTTCCCCCGGAACAACAGAGTTGGAGGATACAAGCCTGACAGTACATTTATATGTCTTAGATTTAAAAAATAACAACAGAAAATCAAAGGGCAGATCCTCTCCACATTGGGGCAGATGTGTTCCAGCTCTCAGAGAATTACAGAGAACATGTTGATTCCCCAGAATCATTTTAACACACTACTGAACGTAAAAAATGACAGCCAAAGGAAATGTGATAATCTGTCCAATAACAAGAACAACCAGGCTCTAAGCATCCCACCATGTACCTTGTAATCTTATCTGGGCTATTATCGTGAACAATATAGCACCTTAAAAAAAAAACACATTAGTACACACTATTTAAAGGGCAGTCCCTAATTTTACCTATGTTCAAGAATATTTATCACAATCAATGCATTTTTTTATTACTATTAAGCATTTTGCTGTAATGTTAAACCCCAAAACAAACAAAACGTAACATGAATATGGACACTGACTACCCCATTACAGATAATTAGTTAGTGTTTCCTCTGAAACCCATCCTGTGTCAGGCCAGCAGAATAAAACTTCACCAGTGGCCCACATTCTAACCATAACCATGTTTTTTATCTGCCTAATGAAGGATAAGAAATTCACCTAACTCAACTTGCAGAACATTGCTGGGGTGCAGTTCTGCTCAAGCTGACATTTGCCTGTCTCAATATAGTTAACTTTTCCATTGCTGAGATACACACATACAGGAAAAACACAGCAGAATACAAAGAATCTAGTATGACTAAATGTATACAAAATATTTTACAAAAAAATGAAGAAAAACTGTGAATGTTCTTTAAATGTGGTCAAACAAAAGCTTCCTTGGTGATTTGAGATTAAGACTCACTTTGATATGAATCCTCCACTTTCACATTTCTTGCGAGCTTCTGTGTTCTCTGGGAAGAGCAGCTCTGGACGATGCAAGACATCCACCAGCACTGAGAGTTCGGCTTGGACCAGAGGCCTCAGGCGATCCTCCAATGCCGACACTATGTCCTGCATAACATAGTTCAATACAAAGTTTAGACATGACCACATGCATTTTTTTTTCCAAAATAATGAAAACAAAATATGCTGCTGGCATCAATTTCCTAAAAAGTATATTTTTATAACAAAAAAAAAATTATGAAGGAAAACATTAAATACATTATACTGTTATAATTGAGTATGTTGACAAGAATAAGCAAACTAAAACATTCTGTTTTATGATCACTGTATCAGTAAGAGATTCAGATAAGCCTTCACTGTGCAGAGTTACTACTCCTTTGGCATTTCAGGCTCTGACTTATTCATCTGACAATATCTTCTTTATGCATCCACATCAGTTTTTTTTTCAATCAAGGAGTAAAGCCACAATGTACACCAAAATAACTGCCTCTATACTCTTCCACTCATGTCAGGTGATAACTACTGTGAAAATATGCATATAATTGAAGTTGCATCATTAAGCTTTCTGGTCAGGTTCTTTCCCTGATTATGACATTGTGTAGGCTGTCAAAACTGTGAAGGGGGAAAAAAACAATAGTATTGAAGCATGCACTCAGAGAAATGCTTCCCCTCATGAAAGAGAAAGAGAAAAAGGTTGAGACACTATTTTTGGAACCAAATCAATTGTCTTTCTGGGAATCAGTCTGTGGCTGACCCAAAAGAATCCTGGGAAACTCTACAACAGTGTGATGACTATGTCACTCGTCCGCTAGACCACTTGCCTTCCTGTTTGAGCTGAGATAAAAACTGGACCAGACCAGGGAGGTTCGAGACTTCTCAGACTTATTGAGAACAGACAATACTGAGTCATGATTACTAGAAAATGGGGTGTGGAAGCTAGGCTTTGACTAAGACCATTTTTTTCCTGAGTTTATGTAGGAACCACTTCAACAGTATTTTTAGTTTTCCTTAGCAAAAAGAAATGAATCACTGTTGAGATTTTACCAAGTTACTGACATGGGTGGGAAATCTTAATCGCTCATGAAAGTCTCACACGCTGCTTGTCTTTATCTACACAGGTTACAGTCAAGCATTGCAGGCTAAATTTATTCTAATTATTGTTGACTTTTTCTCCCTCAGTCCTCAAATCTTAGCAGGAATCACTAGTAAAATATGTACACAGGTCATAAGGAATAATATATTTAATTTTTGTACTATGCCTTCCCTAGTAGCACAATTAGTTAATTTGTTTACTGTAGATGTAACTTTTGTAAGTCTCAAGCTATGTTTCTCCTTTTCCTACCCGTTCCCCTTCAGTTCCAGCTTGAAGTGTTTTGCTGTACAGTACCTGCCTCAGACACACAAAATGGCTACTGGATTAAAGCTCAGCCTTTCAGGTAAAAAAAAATTACAAAAAGATTAAATAGCTAGACTAAATAAACAAATTGCAGATGCATAAAAATAATTAACTTTCCAGTCAAGACAAAACCTGAACCCAATGACAAAATGAATAAAAAGCATCGAATATAATTTTGAAATTTACAACAGAAAGATCAGATATGGTATCAATGTAACTTATGTTTTCTGGTGGTTGAATAAAATTGTCTACAATACTACATATGATCAGTGTCATGAAATTAAAGGTATTTATATGTATATGTATCACTATTGATTTAATCCTTCCACATTTTTAGAATACTTTAATATTGGGAACAATGTGATTTGTAGGTTTTCCTTCAGGAGAGGGATTCCATAAGACAAGACAGACTGCATTACAAACAATTGTAATAAAAGATTATCATTATTTTATTTATTTCTCTACATTTTCAAACACTGTGACTAAGAATTTAACTATTAGTATAAACATATGGCTGCTACTGGGTCATGTATCTATTCAAAGCACTTATAGCCTCTTCATTGCAATTCAACTGCCTCTCTTCCAGCGTGTCTATGACAGTATTAACACTACTAAAAGAACTTCATGTCCTGAACCATATGTCCACTTCTGAACTTTATAAAAGCCGGTTCTACTTCCTGTTCTTGCCAATAAACTCGCCTGTTTTATACACACAGCTGACAGAGAGACGTATACATATAAAATGAAAGTTAAGAGAACATTCAGCTGCAGTTGCTTTTCCAAAAATTTGATTACTTTATTAACATTATACTATAAACTAATATTATAATTTATAATTTTTAATATTATATTTTACCAGTGTTTTTGCAGGGGGGGGGGGGGGGGGGGGGGGGGGGGGGGGGGGGGGGGGGGGGGGGGGGGGGGGGGGGGGGGGGGGGGGG
>JAQMCX010000029.1:12822774-12860043 GCA_029814765.1 Acanthurus leucopareius
TATTTTTTAATATAAAATAATTTTTTTTTTTATATTTTTTTTTTTTTTATTTTACCTGTTTTTTTAAACCCCCCCCCCCCCCCACACACACACACACACAATCACACCCACACACAATCACACCCACACACACCACACACACCACACCACAGTATTACTTTCATTTCTGTTTCATTTTAATATTGGTTACTCCATCGCCGTCCTGCTGAGGGGATTCTGTTAGAGAGATGTCTAATCAAAATATTAAGTAAGTTAAACACAGTACAGCTTGTCTTGTTTCCTGACCTGTAGCCTCTCAATGATGTTTCTGTAGTCTTTAGAGGTCGTCAGGCCCGAGTCTCGTCTAGAAGTGTTTTTGGCAGACAATCTCCAGCTGAGGATGCTCTTCTGCACAACATTATTAGACTTGACAAACAAGTTGTTCACCTGACTGTCCAAGTCCACTGGGATGGCAATAGCTCTGCTCTTAGCTGGGTAGAGGAAAGATGATTTATATTTCTATTTATTGCCTTTAACATGTGACACTACACTTTTACTGACAAAATAGCAGGGATTCGCTCAGTATCTTACCCACGTCTGACAGTACTTTAATGCAAGCCTCCACTGAGGCCTTCTGAACAGGATTAAGCCAGTTACAGTGGTATACCCTGAACACACCCTGAAGAAGTTGTACAAATACAGGCTGACGAGTCTGTAAGACAGAGAGAGGAAGCTCAAATGATAAAATATACAAAAACAAAGGAACACAAAGCATAAAAGCAGAATGCAAGCTGTGCAGGGCAGATGTAAGAGAAAAACTCTGTGACAGTTAAATAACCAACAAGGTGACTACTATGATCCCTGACTAGGTTAAATACCAGATACGGGCTACATATGTCATTGTGAGGATACTAAAGCACCTATGGTGGAGGGGTCTACAGTTCTGGGTCCAGCAGGCCAGCTGTTTATGATCATGTGCAGTCCCAACATATCACACCAAATCTGTGCTTAACAGAGAGTAACATTCATTTCTACCACCATGATGAAAGTGTAATCTATCAGATGGCCACAGCCCTAGAGCACAGTAAATACCTCAGTTATCTTTCCAAGAATGGCAGCCTGTGCAAAAAAGCAGAGGGTCATGATGTCTTAAGTCCTGGTTCAAATAGTATTTTCAAAATGTTCAAAGGTTAATGTAAAAACAACCCAAAATTTCTGTCAGGGCCAACTTTAAGGAACACAACTCCACAAAACAGGGTGTCAGGTGGGCAGCTGTATACATACAACACCGCAAACTCACTGTACGACAGATCCGACAAACTAGCGAGGGCACTGGTCATAGTTTAATGGGAAAGTTGAGGGCAACAGGATTGCTACATCAAGGTCTAAGAAATGGAGTGACCATGTTAAATGAGTACATCATCTGCACCACGTCCCAGTGAAACCTTGTGCAACACACCCACAGATCTGGAAACAACAGTGTCTGTGTGCTGACTAAGCTATGAAAACGTGAAAACCCACACAGTGAAATACTTCTGAACACTCAGCCTGTTGATAAACAACCAAAGGGTTTGGGGAACAAAATGTGGGGGAGAGTTACAATTACTTACATACATATGGCGTGCCATCTATGCAAAGGAAAGAATCATTTTTTAAAGTGTTTATGTACGTATATGTGTGTGTGAGGTTAACAGGGTTTCTCTCTTAACTCGAATATATACATGATTCATAGATTTTTAGGTCAATTGCAAGACTGCTTAAAAAATGCATTTCAGATGCTACACTCCATAGTCCAGATTACCTGCAGGCTTGTGCTCTGGTCAGAGAAAGGGGAGCTAAAGAAACATGTGACAATGCTCATGACTGTCTCAGTTACATAACGCTCCAGCGTGGTATCCGCATGCTTCCTGTCACTGGTGTTGTTGCACACCTAGGCAAGGACAAAAAAGATATCAACATGACGCACAGCCTCTGGATCACACTTCCTGCATGTGGGCGATACTGCATGCTGTGTTGCTATGATCACCCAAACCCATGATAAAATATAAAGAAGAGAAGCATTCTGCATCCACTGATCACATTCAAGGTGACAAAGACATCATGGCTTACCCTACAAATGTCCACCAGGAAGTTCTCAAACAGCTTCCACATATGGTTGGAGGTATAGATCTCCTTCATCTCCACCTCTGTGTCCACATAGCAGTGATTCAGGAAGTTGATGTAGGCAATCTTCACCTATTAAGATCCAAACAAACTTAATAAAGCACATTTATCAGGGATGGTTTTAGCTCTAAAACACCTCTTGTAAACAAACATATCCGGCATACAGCATGTATGCAGCAAGGTGTGATAGTTTCAAAACAAGGTCAGAGCCTACAAATCTGCAAGATACACATGCTATAGCACTGTAATTTCATCTTCATTTATTGCTATCTCGAAAAATTCTTCCTATTTAAGGTAAGATCCCTATCAGTTTTAACAAATGTCTAATGTCTAAGGGGCATACAATTAAACAGGATGCTGCAAATGTAAATCAGAATTTACTGTGCCTGGTGAATGCATCAACCGTTACAGTAAACCAAGCAGCAACCTCCTAGCTGAAGACTGAAGACAGCATGTGAAGCACAAGCAGCTGCAAGTCTATGAATATTCTCTTGAAAATGGCTCTAAAGCAAGTCAGTCCCCATAATGCTCCATATGCTCCATATTAAAATGTCCATCTAAACAGCAGAAAGGAATATGTTCATATTCTGGTAGAAAACATTATTTTGGGCAGTTTCTTTTCTTGTTTATCACATCTGTGAGGAAAGTGCTTTTTTTAATTGCCTGAAATAATTTTTAACCTTTCATAATTTCTCAATGTTATGCATAATTAAGGGCATGACTGCTTTGAGTGAAAGCCACAACTAGCTGTCTGGCCAGCATCATATAGTCATCAGTAGCAACAAACATCCACACCAGCTCCACCCTCATCTCCACATATGGTCACTTCTGGCTCCAAAAAAAAGAAAACGTTGTGATCATTATGTCTAACTCACTGATTCAGATAGGTACTTCACAGACCAAAGGGTGATGTCACTGTGAGTCCATCCATTACGTGTTTGAGAGCAGAAAAGGGAAAGTCTGCTGAGCAATGATGAAACTCATGTGGGGGACTGTGTAATGGAGGACTACAATTTAACAATATCGGGCACATACAGGTGTTTACTCATTATCTGTCCAGAATGGCAGACTTTAATATAGTCTTTAAAAAGCATGAAAGAAGCTTATTAGGTTTGTCTAGCAGTTTGCTATGTTATCTACACTTTATTGTAGCAGTTATGCAACCTGTCATCACGAGCTTTTGTGAGCTCGTATGTATGAGGACAAAGTAGCAACATCTGTGCCACTGGCTAAATGCTTTACCTTAAGATATAGTGTATGTTGTTTTTATACACAACAGCTAAATCACTCACACATCCATACTAATCCCACCTATAATCACTATTAGTTTGTTTCAGTGCACAAAGATTTTGAATACTTTATGGAAGCTGAAAATAAATTTGTTTCTTCATACCTCAGGGATACAGTCCTCATGTGTGACGACCCGGACGATGTCATCCAGGGGCAGCAGGGAGTTACACTTGATCTCAGTGTAGACGTTCTTGCCCTCAGTGCAGACAGCGAGCAGTTCCACCAGGTGGATGTGGTACATGAGAGGGCTGTTTTCATCCATGCGGTCCCTCTCGGAGCGCATCATCTGGACCAGGGTCTGGAAGGAGGCACGATCGTTGTAGAAGACCAGGACGTCCTCACCCGAGTTCACCAGCTGAGTGGTAAAGAGCCACAGTAGTGAGCAAGGACCCTATTGTTATTGTACTGTTTCTTTTTTTACCAAATGATCTTGTTGTGTTACATTACATCGTCTAGTCATTGTTAATGTCAGCTTCACTCAACTTTTACCTTTACTACCGTTACCTTTAGTATTAGCACTCTTTTCATTATTTATTAACATCACTGGCTCTGTATTTTATTGTGAAACACTTTTCTTTAGTCTGTTATAAAGAACATAAAACCTACCTCAGCCATGACAATGTCCTGACACTTCTTGATAAACTTGTTTTCTGCCTTCACAATGGTCTGCAGGAACTTGAGGTATTGAACATGTCGACCATGAGTCTCAGTGCAGTGGACAAAGTGCTGAACAACTCGCTCGTTAATCTCACTGCAAAGCTGGAAGTTGTTCATGAAGATGTGCTGCATGGTCACTGCTTCTAGGATCTGAGAGAGGTGAGAGTTGAGAAAAGAGCGACAAAAAGGACCATCTGTGAAAATGAGTAATGACAAGTGAATTTCAGTTTTTTTTAAAATAGCGTTTGGAAACCTGAATTGTATCCCCTGTAGAAGTAAAACCAAGAAGTAAACCTTAAATGCCTGTACTACTCACCCCTGGGTTAAGAAACAGGTTGATGTGTTTGTGGAGAAGAGCCTGATTCTGCTGATTTCCAGCACAGAAATTCTGCAGGAACTCATGAGCCAGTTTCATGATCTCCTGCATTCGGACATCCTCGCCCTGATGCAAAGGAAACACAGTCAGACTTTCTTTTATTTCCATTACTTCAACCTAAAACTGCAAATGTGTAAAAGCTTCCTAATTTTTTTTACAATATTCACATGCAGTATCAAACCTTTTCATAAGGGATCTGCAGGAGCTCCAGCACTACACTGTGAGCTCCCATGTTCCTCAGCAGTCTCTGCTGCTGTTTCTTACTCTTCTTCCCTGAGCTTCCTTCCTGGACGCACAGCTTACTGAGACGCAGTAGGATCTGAACACAAACAGCAGGAAAATTTTAATCAAAGGCAACGAACCACAAACATGAAAACACAAGACTGAAATATAAATGAATTTACCTCCTTAACAACCCGGTAGTTGTAGCTGCTGGTACTTTCTGTCTTCTTTTTGTCTGAACCAGGTGAGTCACCCTGTAAAAGAAGAGGCAATAAGAACAAGAAGTTCTTGAAGTCTTAAAGAACTACTTTAAGATTAAGAGTATTACATTATTAATAGAGGCATGTTAGGCTTTTAATGAACTTTTCCTTTTTAATCAATTCAACAAGAGTTTTTCAAGAGAATGAGAGAATGTTCTCCCATACTGTACCTTCTTTTTGTTGTCAGACTCTGAAGGTCCATCTCCATCCATCCCATCTTCTCCTTGCCTCTTATAAACCCACAGTTCAGACTTCTCCACGATAGAACGCAGCTGGTCCAGATCTGACTTGATCTGCTTGTAGTTATCCACATCCTGACTGGTCACCAGCAGCTGGACCTACATTTAGAGGAAAAGTGTAAATTGCATCAGTCTAAACTTTATCACTGACATACTTACAATCTATGATCACTAGTTTTTCATTTGGGAAGTTATAAGTGCTAGTCCAGATGTGTGTGTGATCATATGTTAAAATGAAATAAAACTGTGGAAAGACCTACTTGTTTGAAGGCCATGAGGACCTCCTGCCTCTGGCTGAAGTGTCTGAAGAGCAGGTGAAGGGCTCCAGACACGAGAGGGGGATAATCATGCATGGTCAGGTGAAGCAGGACCCTCAGGAAGGTGCGACCTCCGTGATCATCTAGGTCTAGTGGAGTGTTCTCCTCACTTAAAGGCAATTAGAGCAGAATTTACAAAAACTCTTTCATGCTTCATCTTGTTTTAAAATAGTTAAGGAAAGACTGCCAAGTTATGGATTACCTTCCTCCAAAAATCCCCTCCGCCTGTTCCTCAATGTTCTCAAAGTCAAGGTTTCCTACATTTAAGAAAATGATCAAAGATTCAAGATTTCAAAGAAATTAATATCAACATTTATGAGAAAAGAGATATAAAAATCATAAAACTGTCTTTGTTATAACAGCCTTTTTAATAGGCCATAGCAGACACTTTTTGACTTGTCATTGCAGAAACATCTAATTTTGTATATGACTGCTCACTGCCCCCATTGTTAATGTTATTAATTAAAAGTGCTCTTCCTGCTGTGACAAACCACAAAGTTTGCTATAAAAAAGAGCATTAAAACAGTTGGCATCATACCTGGCATCTGACCTGGGATATTATTAGTTCCATTCAGACTGGCAGTGTTGTCTGCTTGTGGGTTGTTCTCATCAAACTCACGTTTGAAAATACAAAGCAGGCAGGAGATCCGGTAGTCTAGCCTTACATTCAAAATGAACTAAAGAAAAACACAAAAAGTTACAAAATGAAAAGAAAATTAAATTTCTGCTGTGAAGGAAAAGCCCATCTTCCGATGTCCTACCTGGAGGATCTCAATGACCTTAAGCTTCGTGTCCATGACCATGATGTCCTCTCTCTCTGGTTCAGTCTGTGTTTTTACCACATCTCCCTCAGGTTGATGAGTTGGTGTGGTGGGCAATAAGCCCCCTCCACGCAGCACTACCTGGGTCATCAACTCCCCAACTCCGTGAATTGACTTCATCACATTGCTGCCGGCTACAGAACATACAGAACCAGACCAATAATAATACTCAAATCTGCAGACATTGTAAACATTTGTGTGGACTGATCTTGCTTGATTTTACTCATATATGTGTGAGGATATGTGGGACTGCAGCAAATTAATCATTAAAAATGGATGCATTAAAGAGTCTTTGAATAAAGTGTTCCTGCAAGAAAGGTTTGAAACTAAGGAAAAAAGGCTAAAAATGACTTGAGACAATCCTAATGAGCTGGCTGTTTACCTTTATTTTCCTCTTCCTTCTCTATCTTGTTGATGGGGTAAATGGTGCTGACATGGACACAGTCTAAAATGTTCAGTAAGATCTTTGTCAGTCGAAGCAGGTCGCTGAAGTTGTAGAAACCAAAGTATATGAGGTTCCTGGCCAAGTTCACAACCTATTGACAAGAAAGTGTAAACCATGATTCATGATTTATATAAACCAGTGTGACTTCTCATCTGCTCACAGCATCCACAAAGGGGCATTACCTCAAAGGTAAGTTTGTTTTTCTCCTTGTCAGAGAAGGGAATGTTCTGCGACACCACCTCTCTCAGGTAGTTCTCCACAAAATCCATTGTAAGGCAGAACCTCTCTTTGACTTCATCCCTGGTGGTTCCATCGTTGTCGTAGCTGGATGATAACATGAGAATCAGATCTAAGAGATGCTGTGACATCACTGAAAAGCCAGTTATTTAAATGTATCCTGGAGACAAACTCACTCATCAATTGCAATCTTAGAGGGAATCTCAGACCAAAGACGGGCATATTTGACAGGTGTGACCTGCTCCTGAGGGTCACGGTCCACATGCATATGTAGCATCAAGCGGCAGAACGACGCCCGTAAGTCAAAGGGCAGGTCCTCATCTGACATACAGCGCAGAATCAAATCCACATCCAGCTGACCAGAGATCTTGTTGATGGCCAGATACTGGCGGTCCAAACACATCCGAGCAAAGAGGTTCAGCTGGCATCTGGGAGGAAATATTAAATATTTTGTGAAGTAAGATTTTGTTTTTGTTTGTTTTTTTACTTTTTTGCCTGTGTTGTATATCTGTTTCTCAAAAAAGGCTTTATAGTTGAAAAATAAAGGCACAATTCTGGTTATAATTAATGTCAAATCTTTTAGGAACATATTTTGAAAGTTACACTTGAACTTCAAATTCTATGTTCATGTACGCATATTAAAACGAGCAATGGGGTTGTTTTGGATTCTACTGCACTGTATTACACTAATTTGCAAACCCTTAGATTAGTATCAAGTCCAGTAAGTGCAGTGATTTCATCTGTGTATAATTAAGACATCACACCTGTAGTAGCTGACCACCTCCTGATCTTCCTTCTGGCCCTCCTTTGCATCCTGGGCCAACTCCCGGATGCTCTTACTCCGAATCTCTTTACAATTGTCTTTCCAGAACAGCCAGACCTCCTCTTCATCCTCTGCCTCCACTGGACTCTCTCCATTTGATGTTGTCTCAATCTCAAACCTCGACAAGACCAATCTGGTGAACAGCATAAATATTATTACTAAATGCTTGTTTCAGATTTGCAAAAAAACTCAAACAATAAAGGAAACGAAAATAAGAGGCAAACTTGGTCTCAATGAGGATGTCAGCATTGGTGGGGTCCAGTACTGCATTGCAGATGAGCTCCTGTGTCACAGGGATGGACTTTTGCATGGACACACACAGATCAGAGAGGTAGTCCAGAAATCTGGGGACAGATTACAAAACAACATTTTTTATGTGTTCTTCATAGGTGCTGGGAGAGTTAATAGATAGACATGTCCTGTGTCAGGTTAAATTACAGGCACACATCAGGAAATACACAAAGTTTAAATATGTGTGACTTGTTTTTCTCCCGCTCTCTCAGAATTATAAAAGTTCAAACTGTGAGGGCCTCTTTTGTCCAAACTTCTGGATCAGCCTTATTCACATATCATTAACAGCACTGACAGGACTTTAACACAACACAAACACACAAAGTCAGCAAATTACCTGCAGTGCCAAGGTCAGGCACAAGCAGGTCCACTCATACTCCTCTGCACAAATTTGAATCCATTAACATAAATTTACATTCCTTAGCAGCTGTTAAACAAACAAATCTGACCCAAAGTGGCCACAGCTGCTTCTTCTCTGCCAGTCTGTGATACCAGCCAGGGCCTGTCCCCTCCCGAGGGCCTCACCTTGGTTCCCGGTTCTTCCTGACCAGAGTGACAAATGTGTCTATCTCAGCAGCAGTGATGTGTTTCTCCAGCAGCTTTCGATTGTTGTGGAGCAGAGCTGTTATTGTGTCTTCTGCCAACACATCATATCCTATTTGCTTCTGCATGAAGCGAAATTGTTTGGCTATGTATTCCTGTAGAGAAAAGGATGAAAAGGATGATTACTGTGAAGAAAAGGCCAAGGTAACTGGGCTCAGAGTGAAGTCCTGGTGTCCACCTACCTGGTTCTTTCTGTAATCCTGCTGGGAATGGCGTAACACTCTGTAGCAAAGCCTGCAAATATGTCTGAAAGGAGCGTGTCGCTGGTCTCCAAGCTCCTCCAGTCGCAGCATAGGACCATCACCACTGTCTGTGAAAGGGGCTTGGAGAAGTTTGAAAATCTAAAATGGAAATGTAGAGTTTTAATATCAAAAAATGTTATTAATTATGCTCTATAAATCAGGGCAAATACAGTTCTAAAAGATTGAGACTGACCTGTTTCAGGATATTCTGCTCCCTCATGAGTTTCTGTCGTTCTCTGTTGGGTTTGTTAACCATGATCTCCAAAACATCCTGTCCACTGTTGGGGATGTCCACCACAAAGAAAACTAGATCTTCCAGGAGCTTGGTAACAAACCTGAAGGGCACATATATATTTAAATATCCAAGTCAAATGCAAAGCTTACAGAATGCCTTAAAAACAGCTGCTACTTCACTGATACCTAGGTTTTACTCCACAAGACATTTACTTCAAATATATCCACAGAAATACTATATACCTAATACATAACTGTGTCATATTTAAATTGCTGTAGTTTATATTTGTCCAAACATACCTTCTTTCATTTTGAGTAATGGTGCCCTTTTCCAGCTTGCCAGCAATGGATGCCAACACTTTACTTGCATCATTAGCAAAGTCTAAATCACGCACTTCTGCTGGTGGCACTGGTACAATGGCAAAAGCTTCTTTGTCCTCTTTAACTCCTGATGTTCCAATCTAGAAAATCCAATTTTTTTTGTTTATTTACAGACAACCTTAGCCCTGGTATACATCCTGCCCTAGTCATCAGCTGTTACTCACCCGTAACATAACAGGTTTCTCCTCCTCTTTGTCTATGGGGTTGTTGGTGCTGTGAACCCACGTGTTGGTGCACAAGTGTCTTAGCCTCACATACGAGCTCCTAGAATGAACATAGGATGATTAAGAAATAAAAAAAGCTATGGGGAACACAGTCAAAGTGCCTCGAAAATCTGACCAGTAATCTGATTTGCCATTACCAGCCACTGTTCATATCAAAACCTGACGAAGCTTGACTTATGGACATGCATTGGCTAGGATGACCAGTAACCTAGACTGTTCTTTAGTGAAAGGTTATATCCATTGTACAGATGACATTGGACTTTCTTTGGGTCACTGTGCAGAGGATACTAAAGAAACTTACAGACCAGATTCATGCCCCAAACAAACTCCTTTAATTATAGTTGCACTATGAGCTTTCATCAGGATCCACCCTCATGGGACTATTGCCAAGACTCTTGCCAAGAAATTTAATGAGCACATACATGTTCCTCAGGGAATAATACCTTTTGATTTTATTGATCCCAGCGCCTTTTCTGTAGCAACATACTCATACCAAATTAATGCATGCTAACTTAAAAAAAGTACAAGATGAATATGAACTGCAGACAAGTAGTATTAGTATTAGTTTTATCATGTTCATTGTGTCTACACTTGAGATAAAAATGAAACATCGAAACATGTCAAGGTAAAGAAACATTATCAACCGATTTATGTGTCTGTGATAAAAGAAAAACCCTATATTTTTAGTATTAGTATTGTTTTTGAAGAGTTTTGATGAAACTGAAGCTTATATAATCTGATTGGAATAGTTCATTAAATTTGGAACATTTATTGTGCATCACTGCCCCTTCTGTCACTCACCATTTTCATGTCCTTCAGTCAATCTAATACCAGCAAAATGTCAAAACAAACAACAAAAAAAAATCTTAAAGTGTTTAATCAGCACCCTTTAACAATGCAACTTTGTTAAAAACTCTGGTTTGGTTCTAGGTTTGTTTAAATTGCAATGCAGAACTTTTGTTTCCCTTCTTCTGGCGGTGAGAATAATCACATGAACATCAACAACATGCTTACGCTGCCATTAAAGGGC
The DNA here is from genome assembly GCA_029814765.1 of Acanthurus leucopareius. NCBI lineage: Eukaryota > Metazoa > Chordata > Actinopteri > Acanthuriformes > Acanthuridae > Acanthurus > Acanthurus leucopareius. The sequence continues at coordinate 12,833,609 of JAQMCX010000029.1, forward strand.
ACTGCTACCGTTGTGCAATAGTCCAGCAGTCTAGCTTTAAGCCAGCTGCAGGTCATCAAGCTGTAACTGGGATGTTACAGATGTCCGTGTACCTAAGTTCACCTGTATGTGTGTATGCACTTGTGTGCATGTGCATATCAAAGGTCAGCTGCAATAGATCTTGACAGGTGTGACTGTATTTGCAGAGTACAGAGACAGCATGTCTTCTGGTCTCCACCTAGTGGTTTAAACCGATTTACTAGTAAACAACTGCCTAATCTTCACCACGTAGTTGTAGCGTTGCAACAAGAGCGTCATGAATATCCCCTTTGCATACATGAGGAGGCCAGAATATTAAAAAACAGTCCAACATTCTAAGGCCTCATAAGTGATGCTAAAATGATAAGAAATTACAAATTAAAAAAACACCTATCCAAAACAATGCCAAGAAAAAGATATCAAAGAAAAAGAGTATGAGCCCACATAGACAAGATTTTTTGTACATTAATTTAGACAGGTGCACCTAATAAAGCAGTAAGTTAGTATGAATGGAGTTTACCTATAAATCCTAACAAGTTAACAAGCAAGCAATAGATGTAAACAAACAATCATGGCGAGCAAGAGACTGCTTCCAATGTGTTTGGCATTACAGATTAGCCAGTAGTGACCTGGACAGTATCACCTCTCCCCCATGGAGCACTAAACCTTTACACATAGTAAAGTCTGAGCCAAGTACGTCTCTCATACCTGCTGCACGTGTAGTAGGTGTGTGCGTGTGTAACTTGTCAGGCCTTCAGCACAGACAGCACACTGCAGTCATATTCTTGGCAGGCATTACGTAAACGCCCGCTAAAGCTAACAAGCTTACCTTTGTGTACCGGTTCTCGCAGGCATTAATTAGTCCCCTGGCTAAAGTTTGAGGGACAGGGTTATTTCAGGTAGGAATGGGAGGTTCTAGCAGTAGTAACCTGCAGCATGCAGACACACACCTGACAATGTGACTCAATGAAGGCTTTAACACAAAGTGGAAAGCCTCTGTTTTATCGGATGTGCAGTGACAGGGACAAACTCACTGTTGTAATTAAAAAACACACCCTCACACACAAAACAGTCAACAAGAGCAAAGTCATAAAGGGTCTCCTTCAAAATGTTGACTAAATGTAAAAACTGTAAATGGTAAAATACTTCCCAGAATTTTCAAACAAGTTTAAACTGAATGTTTTATTTCAGTATGGCTCAACTCAAACTAACCTGAAAGTAAAGAGCACATTTCTTGATCAACTGCATTTGAAGAGTTTAGACAACATCTAGTTTGTGGTTTTAGCTCAGACACATAACAAATATCTTTCATAACATGTTGAAACATAATTTTTCCCCTCTTGTGCCAAATATCCATGCCTACTCATAGTATGATTATAATAGTTTCCTGTTTCATGCCATGGTGGGACTTTCCTTGCTCTGCTTTTCTAGTATCACACCATCTTTAGGTAACCAGTACATAAGAAATCACAAAGACACACACACACACACAAACACACACACACGCACACAAACACACACACACACACACACACACACACACTCGTACACAGGCATCCACAGACACACACCTGCCCACAGAGGTGTCAGTCATTATTGGACTTTCCACTTTAATGGCATCATAATATTTCATGAATAATTAAAAAAAATATATTATTATTTCATAGGCAAAGTCTACATGAAAACCAAGAATAGTTGTAAATAATAATAAAAATCAATCAACTTTTGATCCAAGCAGAGAAATAGAACACTACAAATAAATTGCCCCATAGATTCTGTTTGAGGGTGAGACAGTGTCCTCTTGAGCCATCTTTGCCTCTCTCCCACAGAAGACAAGGCAACAATATGCCATTCGAACATTATGTCAACAAGTGACCACAGCAAACAGCTAGTAACCCAGATATAAGAAAAAGGCTCCTTGACCATAGCTGTAAAACCAAACAAACCCTTGTTACCTCAGAAACTTCTTTCTTAGTAACCCTCCAAATTCCCCTTCACATGAGTCAGATGTTTACAACAGTCACTGTCTGATTTGTTGTAGTGTGACATCACTGTGGTCTTTCTGATTAGACAACGTGGCGTTGTGGTGTTAAGATATTTGTCATTCCACCCATTTCCCCCATATTTTCCAACATCCCTTATGTTATTTTTTCCCTTAAAAACACAAAAGCATGTCATTGTCTGTGTCTTAGAAACTGGAGAAACACGTCTCCGTCACTTCTTAGCAATCACGGGCATGTTTACACACAGATAGTGGTGTATTTTTACAATCTTCAGCACTTTCACATTAACAAACCAATGTTTTTTCACCCTGTAATGGTACTTGGGTTTTCATCTGTGCATCCTTGGTGTCCTCAGGTCGTGCTTTAATTCTGATTTTCAGGATGTGATGTGAATTTCAAATGAGTCTAAGCACTTTAGAATAAGCACTGTATGTTTGCCGAGTGAGCATACTGTATGTTATACCTGGGCACCATGGAGTCCCCGCCTCTCAGAGTGGTAGGGTCCAGCTCAAAGATGGAGGAGATGTCCATGCCGTCAGGAACAGGCACCAAAGTGTACATGATCTTCTCCTGTGGAGCTCGTAGACGACCTCGTAATGCTTCATTATCTGCATCCAGCTAGAGCAGGAAAACATGCAGTTAGAGGAAGCAAAGCACTTTCTACAAACTGCAGTGAAGTTTCCAAAATAAATATAAAGATCACTGTAAATATGCTATTATTCTTTAGCCAAGAGAAAGCAAAGGAGAATGCATGATTTTTACTTTGTCCTACTCTTGACTGAAGAAGTGAAAATTAGTAAACTACAATAGACTCATCACTATTGACTGTTCGGCCCTGATGGCACATAGCTGAGAACTACTGGTACACACAGCACGCAGTTAGGGTCAGTTTGGTTTGTACAACACTGTCACCTAATGGTCATTTTCAGTAAGACAACAAATCTGCTGAGTTGGGGGCATGGCGATACCCTGTGGAAATCTACTGCTACTTAAATGGAGGCATATACAACCCAGAACAAAGTTAATGATTGTAAATTTTACCGAAAGAGAAACTGAATAGAAAAGTCAGTATGATGCATGTGTGGAAATGACAATGATTTTTGTGCTAGTGCAGTCAAGCACAGATTATATGACAGTACCTGAAAATTAAAGGGTGTAAAGTCCACCACCTAGAGCAGGAAGCAGAGATCCAGCACAGAATTGAACAGATTAGATCAATAGTAGTGGTGCACCCAATGTGATGTTGCTCAGCACTGAGAGAAGAAATTAAGTCTTACCGAGGATCGCTGCTCAGCATTTTCCTCCTCAAAGTCTGGATTTACCTGGAAAATCATATCCACATGTCAAATATTCTCCCTATTTTCTACTATTCTACTGTGGACACTGCACCAGGCATCCAGTTTACCTGTATGTCTCTACATTAACCATGTCCTGGTACACTGCAGTTGAATTGTAAAAAGGTTAGGAAGTGGACACACACCTCACCCATCTCAGCAGCCAAATAACACCCCGTGGCCAGGTGTTTAAACCTGAACAGGCTGTTCCAGTAGCCTGCACCCCCTCTACATGGGTCATGGTGGACTACCTGGTAATGGCATGAGATACGGAAAAGAACACATACATTAGTCTTGAGTCAAATTGGTATAAAGTTGCAGTACTTGTGTTTTCTTAGTATGATTATATCTGTTGCACTTAAGTAATATAAAAAATTTTAATTTTTCCTTTTTCTTCCATCATTATGCGACTGTGTTTATGTCAGTTAAAAGACTAAGTGCCTCACATGCACAATGACAGACATACACAAAAAAGTAAGCTTGCTGTTATTCGAACAAAATGTTGTGCCAACCTCTACTTCCCACAGTGCTTTGCTGCTTGTAGCAGAAGTGGCAGATTGCCGGCCGGTAGTTCTAAGAAAAACATACTGCTTCTTCCTGTGGTCGTCACATGTGAGAAACTTCTCCTGCTCTGCATGGAACAACCGCACGACATCACCCTGCCATGACATACAAACACACACACACACACAGACAGACACATACATGCACATGCAGGGTGTTACCCACAAAAAGAAGAACACCTTTTCAACAAGGCTTGTTTCATATGTGTCAGTATATTATTGTACTTGCTGTTAATTGGTTTTCTTTCTGTTTCCTGTTTTTAATTTTTACCATGGTAATTGTGTCTGAATTTGTTTTCTTTTAGGCCGGTAAATATAGCTGTGTTTCACATATTTGCAAAATAATTGATTATTATGGGTTGATGTCATAAAAAAAAACTTGCAGGTACCTACCCCTTTGAGTATTGTTTCCTTGTTGTCACTCCATTTCATGAACAAAACAACTTTCCAACTTGTGTTGCAGTTCACAGAATTAACCTGAAAGGCAGAGGAGAGAAGTCTGAAGACAAATCAGAGAAATTTAAAGGTTGGAATTTGAGATTTATCAAAACTTTTATCAGCATTGTGCAGCGTAGACTTTTAAACCTAAGTTTAATATTCTACATTAATAAAGCACATGTGGACATGTTTATGATTCAGCCATGTAAAGAAGCAAGTGTTCGTGAACCTCATTGCATCCTGGGTTGTCAACTAACTGATGGCTGCTGGCATGTAAAGGCTGTCCTGCATTCACAGGGTTAAGGACCACTTTGTCTCCAATCACCACCTACAGGGGGAGTAAACATACAAAGAACATAGTGCATACAAATAAGCATTCGGTTCAGATACCATTTAGATATACTTGACCTGAGACAACTCAAACTATGCTCATTTATAACTGGTGTCAGGTGACTCCAGTAACCCAAGGGCCATTTTAGTTGAAATCTGGCTGATTCATTTTAGCATTGGAAGTCAGATTAGCCTGTGGTGGTGCAAACCAAAGGTTTTGCCACAAAAATCCAACAGCTCTATGGCAGAAAAGTAGAAGCAGAGTCAATGTTTTGGGGAAACACAACAAGATGTCAAGTTGCAGTGACCAGTCAGTCTATCAGCTAATCAGATCAAGCAGTTCTGAACAGCACTGCCATGAGGAAGAATAAGTTTGCATTTGAAAATAGGCTGACAGTCCCACACAAACTCAAAGTAAATTGCTGCAACTCCTGACTTGGTCTGAAAGGGCTCTACTGATGGTTTTACAACAGCCAGAGGCACTAACTGATTCAGTGAAGCAATGACCTTAACAACTCAACAGAGGAAAAAAATTAGGCTTCCCCACCAGTCCATGAACTAAAGAAACACCTTGGACGAGAGGAAGAATGTTTTCAAGTATTTACAAACAAATCCAGGTATGTTATCTTCAACCCGTCTTAGGCAACCATGACATGGATGACCGACTATCTTCACAGATATCAGATTCACATTAGGTAAAATAAAGATGTCTGTTACCATCACTCAGAAACAATAAGGACACAGTATTGTAATATCAGCTACAATCTAAATCTGTTTTGCAGTTAAGATCTTTAAAAAAGACAAACTGATAAAAGCACAACAGAAAATCGTGACACACGATGAAACAGTTTTACTCTAAGCGCCACTGTGTGAGACCAAGTGCTCATTTGAATTCAACACAATAAGTGTGTCACGTCCCAAGATATCAGCCATCATTCTGCCTTGCAATTCCCCTTTCTCACAAGGTCAACATGTAGATTTGGGATCAGTTGGTTGCATTAGATCATGCTAACCCCCACACAGGCACTAGGGGGAGTCGAGGACCACGCTGCGAGTGAAGGAGCTGGATCAAACAGAATCACTGAGGTACAGCTCTAATCCTGAGCATCAGTCATCAACCTCAAAAGGATAAATGTAGACAGAAGCAGCAAACATAAGAAAGTCTAATCATCAATAACTTGTTTTTGTTCACACCACTCAGTACACAGATTTTTCAACTGAATATTGATGTGATCCAAAGAATGCAGGCAAGCAGTTAAAAATACATACACGTACATTTCAACATTTTTACTTTTGCCTCTGTATATACTGCTGGTTTAGCACTTCACTAACTTGAATGAGATCAAATAATTTGTCTGTTTTTCCAGACATTCAATACATGAAACAAGGCAGGTTGAAACAGTTAAAAAAAGTATTGTGCTGTTTCTGCTACTCCCTCTGCCATCACTGTGATTTTTTTGGGTCCTTGTCAGAGCAGGAAGTTGCAACTACAATGTTTGATCACTGGGTCAAATCAGGCTTTAGGCAGTGTTGCTACTGGTTGCTTGCTTAAAGGCACTCAATATATTCAAGAGCTACTCAACTCGAGTTTGCAGCTGAGTGTCAGTATCAAGTCATTCAGTCACTTTCGCCCACTGAACCAATGAGTTCCACCCACTCACAGTTCCCACTGCTTAACCTTGATTGGGACATGATTCTTCAAAGGCAAAAGGTTTATTAAAAAAAAAAAATTAGCATTTTCGCTCACCAACATACAGGCATCTTGTGTATCTGCATGTGTGTATATACAGGCATGTACACACATGCAGACACACATGCTGACATCAAATAAAAACTTCAAAAATAATTTTTGTAAGCAAGTTAATAATATGAAGTTAAGTTAATACTATGATGTTGACTTTACAAAAACAGAAGAACTCAATAGTGAGATATTGCATAAATCAGACAATTTACAACACACTTGTGTTGTGCTTCATCTTAAAAAAAATGGTTGCACGCATGTTTTACTTATGATTAAATAATTCATATCACAAGACTATGTGAAATATACTGTGAGTTCTTTCTTCTCCGTCACACAGAGACTAACATTACTGGAGTGAAACACACACTTCAGGTGGGCTGATGGAGTGAGTACTGAGCTGAAACGAAAGGTTGCTTTTCTCACAGGGCAAGGATAATATAATAATTAACTAGATGCACTTAAACAAATACAATTAATAAGGCAGTTGAATAATAGTACAAGTGATGTGCAGTCCAGCTTTTTTATTAGCTTTTGGTAAGTAGGAGGCAGAACGAGTTAGCAGATGAAGAGTTGTCACTCTTCAGTTAGAGAGTTGTTCATTTCTAACAACTGAATCGAAACTCGCACATCACTAGCAGCCTCATGCAGAGATGAACAGCAGACTACAGAAGTCTGGTATGCAATCAGATTTTGTGCAGCTCAACAAATGGAAACAAAGCAGAAGACATTCAATATATACCATTAAGAGTATTCTTTACCTTTTCCATTATACAAACTGATATTTTCTGACAGACTTTGACATGTAAAATCAATCAGGATCATTTTGATTTTTATCACCGGAACATTTGAGTTAAATAATTAAACATATATTTTATAAAGTATTTTTAATCTTCCTGTTTTAACACAAGTTTTTTTGAAAAATTTAACGATATCACATATAGATCTTCATTCTTGCAGTATCAGTCAATTTCTATGCACCTGATCCTGCTTTCTGCAAGTGAACCATCATGGGGCTAAAACATGATTGAGAGCTTTTAGTAGCTGAAAGTGCAGAAAGTGTAAAAAAGTGCATATAAAGCAGTCATGTTTGGTGGTGCTGTTTCAAGCTTGCCTTGCTGGGTAATAAAAATGTGATTCATGGCAAGGGTGTTTGTATGTACTTCTCTAAGCAAAGAGCATCCTAGTTTGTTGGCAATTAGAATTACTGTATCTTATATGCCTACTAACAACAACTCGCAAACGCAGACTTTAAAGGGAGATAACCATCAGGACAGTAGCAGTTCCTCATTCTTGGAAAGTCAAGCAGAACTAAACATGATGGCAGCCTAACTGAAGCCTGATGTGGAGCTCATACTGTGTTCATCATCTTCTATGAAAAATTCATTCTCTCTTATGAAAACAAGGTAGATAAAATTAAAGCACACGAGCCTGAACCTGTGAACAGTAATGTGGCTTAATTAATTTGAATCCCACACCCCACTCTACCCACACTGTCTCCCAGGGATCGCAGCTTGTAGAAGGGCTGGATATAGAACCAGGATCCCTCATTTCCCGCCGAGTCCAGAGTCACTCTCATGGCATTCTTCTCCAACAGTGCAGGTAGGCGCTTGTTCACTGTCAGATATTTATTGCTTTTCAAGTGCAGCAACTGTTGGCAAAACAAAAGAAAGTGCTACATGGTTGCAGGATGCATGGATAGTATCAGTAACATAATGCAGAGACTGGAAAGAATGACACAAGTGGGTACATGGACAGAAATATGTCACAGTTTGGCACAACTGCACCCAAGGGAGTACTTCACTGAAAATAAGCCTCTCCTCTGTTGGTTCATCCATTTAATCAACAGTTCCCAGACCTGTCAAAAGCAATCCATCACCAGCTAGACTGGAATCATATAAGCACTGCATATTTTTGAGGCTCACAGGAGACTTAACTAAATGCCAAACTTAATCCTACAACATGATATATGTTGGTGGAACTGCTGAGGATATTTTTTTTAAATCTATGCTTAAAATGTTTCTATTTCTTAAGGCAAACCAGCAACCAGCTGATGCACATTTATTACTGAAATGACTTTGCTTGGCTTTGCAGCTAGGACCTTTTCAAACTGTCTGTACTGTCTCAATGATGTATGTCTTTAAACAGGAATGTGTGACCATTCTTGGTTTCAGATGATCTCATATCTGTGTGCAAACAATTCTGGCCAATGAGCAGAGCGAGATAAGACAGACTAGCTTATAGTGCACCTTTGTGCAGTGGCAATTATTTAAAAATCCTCTCTGATTAAAACAGGAATGTCGTCAACATTATCAAGCACACAGTGTCATACATGGTACTGCAGCTCTAACTGAGCACCTTATCTCAAAGGTTCCTGAACGCACCTGAATAACATTTCCATACTGGATGACTGTTCCCAGAAGCTTGCGATTTTCAGACTCATTCTGCTTCTTTTCCAGGTCAGCTGCATGCTAAAACACAAAGCAGGAAGCAGAGATACTCAAGTGACCACTCAGTAATCAGAGGGCAGACATTTTAAAAGATACTTTATCTGATACCACATACACATTTCAAATCAGTGCAAGACTGTAGCTTTATGCCACTGATATATTATTTTCACCCTGTGTTCACCATAAATGAAGGTAAAAAGGACTCGTACATGGAGTTTGTTAAGAAGGACTGTGTCAGTGGTGCTGTTGCCTCCAGGTTTCGCTGCCTTCCAAAACTGCTTCTGTGCTGAGTATCTGTTCATTGGACACAGTCTAAAAAGGCAGTCTGAAGAGAGAAGACAACAAGAGAAAGATATAGAGCAAACCTCATTATTTAGTGACAGGGTTTTTTTTTCTCAAAATACCTGATTGTATGACCTCATCCAAAAGAGGTACAACTCAAATGACACATTATTGGTGTTATCAGGTCATTTGTTTGTGACCATAAGAGCTGGAGTAACTATGAGGCCAAAGCAAAAAGCAGACTAGGTGACTGCTCTTTGCACATTTGGCCATCCTTAACATCATAACACTTCATATCACTTTAATATAAATGAATAACAATACTGATACCAGATAGATGGAAGGCTTACAGAATATTCAATATAACATTATCTTTGAGAATGTTTGGCATCAACAGCATTACAAACACTACGTGGATTAACAGGGAACACTACTGGTTCACCTTATTTGCACTCTTGTTTTGATGCTTTCAGACATCCACCCACAATTGATCCAAACTTGACACCTCATCTCACACATACACATTTTAACAAGACTGAGTCAAGACACTCAGTCTTCCCCGTTTACTTGTTCAGCTGGCCAGCAATAAAATACTGTTTTGAAAAAGCAATATCTGCCAGAAAACAACAACTTGTCCTTGTTTTGAAGCTCTGCACCCTCTAGAGGGAGAAATATTAATTTAGAAATTTAGGGAGCAGTACAAGGAAAAATCACTACAGAAGGATATAGTCCTCATACACAGAGTATATCTGTATGCTAACTGGTATAGGGTCCCTGCAGAGTAAAAATAGCCACTCTGGCATCAATCAGAAATGGGGCCAACACAAGAGTCTCCAGGGATTAACCATCATGGGGCCCGAGGTGGGGGAGAGGAGGCCAAGGACCAATGAAAAAAATGGGGCACTGGGAGAACATCCGTCTGCTAGAGATAAGTAATTTGGGTTGTGGAGGAAGAAAGAAAATAAACTGGGAATAATGTGCATTTTAGGGGCAGGAAGACGTTTTGCAGTGAATAAGAAGAAGCACACATCTAATAGGTGATGGAGAAATAAGATGGATTAGTTCATCTGTTAAATCATGTCCCTGACAAAAACAAAGACACGTAGAACTGGAAAGTGAAATATTAACACACTGAAATCACTTAAAATAATAAAAAAAACTTGAAGCTGCAGCGCTTAAACAACTGTAAAAATGATCTGTTTGCTGTTGGTAGTGTACAATATTTCAACTTGGTTTGAACTGGCAAACAAACTCTACAAGGAAGTGCAATCAAGAATTCATTGTACATAAAACCCTGTAGACACACCTAGTACACATTTACTTGAGCAGACCAACATACAGGCTGTATAGGGATGTATCAGACATCACTCCCTATTTAATATAAAGTGCACTATGTATATTTACCTCCCCTCAGATTGGGACTGACTGTGAATTTTGTGCACTACATTATAGTTTGTAAAACATGTTACAGAATAAAAAGAGTAAAGCTTGCGGACTCTACACTAAATCACTTTATTTTGAAATTTATCCAAAAAGTTATATCTGAGGTAGAAAACAAAAGAACAAGAGAGGGATTTCAGACATATGCAGGTGTGGAAGAAGTAAAATGTTGTTTGACTCTATGAAGACAGTTGAAACATTTGTAGTTTGCTCCTTTAAGTATAAACAGACCCATAGCCATCTTCAATGAAAAGACGTTATAAAGTGTAGTTTACTGAGTAATTACCAGAGATCTCACTTCCCCTATGAAACTAAATGAAAAAGAGAAAAAGTGAATCTCCCTCTGTGAGAACAGAAGCTAAAACTGAATCGACCTTATTGTGTATATTTTTTCCACACTTGATTCACTTTTCATTTATTTGTCTTTATTACAGTTTTGAACTATATATTCTTATCTTAGTTTTATCTTCTTAGTCTATCCAAACACATCTCATCTCATGTATCAACCACTCCAATCAGAGAGAAAAGAAATGCTTTCAAATTTTCTGCTACAGCTCTCTGCAATACAGACTTTCAATGGCTTAAGTGTGCTATTAATACTCACAGGGACATTAGGACAGAGTCCTGGTACACTTTGCTACTGTTAAACACTGGCCTTTAGGGAGTTGAGACTGCAACCTGCCGTGGGTTTAAACATATTCTCATGACAACATACATTTTTTCCAATCAAAAGGGGTTTTTAGTGGGAGTTTGTTCTTATCTAAAAGAGAGGGTCTGAGGTTAGCGGATGTTGTATGCTGTGCAGATGTTTAAGTCCTCTGAGGCAAATTGTGACTGCAGATATTGGGCTGTATAAATAAACAAACTTTAATATAAGTATTACAAATATTGACTTAACTCATAGTTTATCAGCAGATTAAGGAAAATATGTTTTTAAATAAGAGCTTTTAAAACACAGCACTGTGCATTTTCAATTATTTGTAGTTGCATATTTGATAAAGTCTACTTATACGACTTTTAAGGTGACGACTGCACATTTACTTAGGGCAGCATTTCTCCGCTGTTGCTGCTGTAGTGTCAAACCAAAGCTTTGAATATGATTTGAATAGCTCAGTTAGAAATGGACAAGCTAAGTCATTTCTTTGCATCCTGCAATGGAGAAGCGGTGTTGTGTCCTAATCCAGAGTACACGGTTACCTATTCTCCTCTCCGCCCAATCTCATCCTGCTTACAGCCACAAAGTATTTCAACAATCTCATTTACATTCAAGTTACAGTCTAACGCACAAACTGTATCTCAAAAGAAACATATTAGTGGCATGTGTGGTTTAGATGTCCTCCACTAAGTGAGCAGAATTATTTAAACCATCCATCAAACCTAATGTGATCCACATTAGCAGTAGAGTTTAAAAGATGTCATAAGTGCTTTAAAAGGCTTTTGTTCATTTTCATCTCCCACAGTTCCACAGTCTTATACCTTATTTTTGCTATTAATTTGATTTGTTGACTTAATTAATAAAGGCATCTCTGTCATTATGTTATGCAGAAAGAAATTTTTCAAAAAGTGCATGTGTAATAATCCCATTTTAACATCTGTTAATATAGTCAATCTAAAAAATTCAACAATGGAACAAAAAAATAAACAGGACAGTAAATAAAAACACTTGTGCCTTCAAAAATTATTTATTTTTTCAGACTTTTCTCACATCTTTGCTTTTTGGCCTGATCACAGCACAGCAGGGCCCACTTACAAACGAGAAAGTCTGTGACTTCCTGGATGAGGGATTGGTTATGCTCCTTTGATATGCTTAGGCACGAGCATTAAATTATTCCATAACTCTAAATTCTATGATTATAGACACAAACCTCGGCAGCTTTTGCAAGTGAGCTCATCCCTCATAGTCACACAGGCCTGAAGACTTTCAGTCTGCTTGCTACTTACCACATGGGCCCCATTTCATTCTTACTTTGTCTATGAGTTGAGCTAAGGTCTAACAGTTTGCTCCCAGAACAACTTTTCTTCAGTTAGTCACAGGAAACAAGTGGAGCCCACAGCTCAGAGGGCTTCACCTTTACTCACAGTATCTGGAGTTGCACAATCATATTTTCTTTTTCACATAGCCCTTCTCTCTCTAAAGTTATCATTAGTGGGATGAAGGCAAAGCACAATGTGGTTTAAGACTCACTGGGTCAAAACACGCAACACACACCAACATCACGAGAAATCAACAATCAGTCCATTTTGTCAGTGTCTCACATATGTGCACAGGTGTAGAGTCCTCTGAAATTCATTCATTTAACTGTTTTCAGATATCTCTCTTGTTGGTCTAAGTGGACTAAGTGTGTCCAATACTGGCTACTCTCACATTTGCCCATGCTGCTCTTTCTTTACACCAGAAATAGACTTTGCTGAAGTGTCTAGCTCTTGCTTGCCTGCTTCATCTGTGTTGCATAAGGGGTCTTTGTGGTAGTTTTTTTCCTGTTCATTTTCTCATTATTCTGTATTTTACGATCAATTCCATCTTTTCAATAAAAGGAAAATTTATTTGCACTGTGAAAATCATAGGGGTCTATTGCACAGAAACAGTATAGTAGTATACCTGATGTTCACTATCACGGAATGAAACTAGAACAACAAAAAAAACTTACTGCTGTGGAAAGAAGGTATGATCTTTACAAACTGTTACAGTGCAGCAAGGAGCACAGCACAAGAGAAAACATGCACTGAGAGAGAGGGATGAGGGAGAGCACTCAGCTGAAGCATCCCAAAAAAAACTGATAGAACTCATTATGGAGAGAATCACAGAAAAACAAGAATTCCAACAGGTAGGAACTGACGAAAGAGCAGAGGCTAATGGACAATTAGAGTACTTAAAATTGTAAATAGTGTTAGTTATTGTTTTAGATCAAACATCATTGGATATAATGGGAGGCATTGTTCTTGTAACTGCATTTTGAACATTTTATTTTTCCTAACATTTTCTACTCCTTCACTACATTTAGAGAATATGCATTATTGGGAACATTACAGAAAATTGGAAAGAGGAGTATTAAATATCCAGGAGTTTTCATAACACAGACTTTCGCTGCTATCCAGTTTGGCCAAAATATAGCACATTGACCATAAACCGTCTTTACATGTACCAGGTTTAAGCTTAGTCCTCTTTTTGAAGATATATTCAGACCAAAAATCAGAGTTTAAATGCCAAGCTCAGAGAAATTTGAGACCTGGAACAAGGGGGTCATGAGTTTGAGGTGTAGAATGACTGCCTTTAGAAAAACAACAGCACCTGACATCCCTACGGTATTGTTAATTAACACATGATTATATTAAGCAGCAAGGTTTTTTCTGTCTGATTTGCTCGCATAGTTGCAGGCCACAAGCCCAAAGAAGCCATTCATTTCAGTTTTAATTGATCTATATAAAACGTAATAAATGGGGTGCAGTAGATGAAATGGTAAGGAAAGCTGATACAATACAAGCAACGTGATAAGTACAACTGCACTTTTCTTCACAAAGAACTCATTACTTTATTTATTCATATATAGCTGCAAGCTAATTTCTGCAGATGTTAATGCTGTCAGGTTAGAGCCTGTTATTAGATGTTTAGATGTAATGTGAGGTTGCTGTCAAGAAGTCTGTCTTACAGTCTGTCTGAAAGGAAGATTTAATTTTGAGACGCTGCATGTTGCAGTCATTTCTCATACCAAAACAACATAATGGAGCATTTTTAAACTGGGGGAATCCAGTTAAAAATGTCCATCCCCTACATTGAAACCATATTAAGTCAGACTTATCATTTCAATGCCTGAGCAATGAAATGATAATTATTATTCATTTAATTATTTGCTCAGTTTTATGGAAAAATTAGCTAATATTAGTAAGTAATACATTGATAACACAGGCTACACTACAGAAGACGAGTCTGAGCAAACACCAGGCTGCTGAAAAGTGAAGAGGCCAACTGATTTCTCTAAATATTTGGACAGTCTGAAAGATTTGTGAACAGCAGCTTCAGGGGTTTGCTGGAGAAGCCAACACAAAGGCAGCCACATGTGAAACCACAGCTGTTCATCATTGAGAAAGTCAACAATACAACTGAGGGTGAATAGATAAAACAAACTTTTGACAGTTTCAAAAGTTTGGGTCTGTCTTGAAGTGTATTTTATTGCTATGCAAAGGGGCTGATGTTTCCTCTTGCTGTCACTCATTCTCGATTCTTTGATATAAATTACACCTAGCTAAATTATATGCAACATAATACAGCAGATGAAATAACTCCTAGCTATTGTGGCATTACATTATTCAAAGTTGTTTTGATCAATCTACCCTTTTTGGGCAATTGAATCTTTATAGAAGTAGTTAGTTACAACATGTATGTTATATTTATTAGAAAAATCTCTAAGTATAATGTAATAATATTTAACAGTAACACAAATAGCCTCCAAAACATTGAAAATAGTCTGGTCACATTATTGATTCAACACCTCTTGGAAAACTTTATAACAAACTTCTTACAGCAGGGTTATTAAAGTAAAGATGATTTGATAAATTAAAATAAACACATAGTTATAAATATTAAGTATTAATTTGCCCTTTATGGTTAATTTGGAACTGAATTTAATGTTATTGTACTGTTTTATGAAATAAAATCCTATGAGATATTATTTTGCTGCCCATTTTTTTGCAACTTAATGAAACACGACGTAAATTCTAGTAGCCTACTAAAGTAAAATAACATGATGTCATGGCTTGATTTCCCTCTTGTTCCCAGTGTTTTGAGTCACCAGCTGCCATTGAGCTATACTGTATGATGGGAGCATGCTTTCAAAAATGACTGCTTCTAAGTCAACCGTTTTAGCATCATTAGCAAACAGCCATCTTGCCATCACTAGTATCAACTATGAATGGCTTCATATTTCAGAAATTTAATTCAGAGATTAATTTCAGATTGTGACCAAAATGAGCTCATGATACATGATATCAAACAATGTGCAAATTTATTTACAAATGTGTTGTGGTAGAAGGAAAATTTGGAAACTACAATCCCCAAGTCAGTGAGTCTGTGTGCGTGTATCATCCTTCTGGTTATCATCACTCAAAGATGAAAGACTGAGCTCCAGTAATGGTTGTGACATGTTAAATGAAGCTTCCATGCCTCCAGTTTATGAAATGGTTAAACTGACTTTGTCTAATCCATTAAGAATGTACACTGTTCCGAGTAAATGAATATGACATTGTCATTTCACTCTCTCTAATTATCTTAGAGAGATAAGGAAACCTGCCAAAAATTGTATTTGCCAAAGAGTGGCGGCCAATTAAATGCACTCAGTGGCTACTACATCAGCTACACCTCTTGTCACCTGGGCAGACAATCATCTATTTCTATAGTGACTGATGACAGGGTCAGACAGTCTTAGCATCTATCCTGTCTTGTGTAAATGAGACTACAGTTGGTTGTCTAATGGTGTACCAAATGTTTTCCTATGCCCTTTTTCCCCTAAAAAAGGTATATGAATGCAACAGTACTCACTTGTACTGTTGCTAAGGGTCACTACAGTCAACACTTTTTTTCAAAGACTCAGTATTGTGTACAGTAAAATGCATTATTATAAAGAATTTAAGCTGCTCTGAAAAAAAAGAGAACAACCACTTAACACCCTATTAGCTTTTGGTAAAAACAGAACATTTGAAAATGATATTAGGAAAAATTGAATTTATTTTAAATTTTATATAAAATTTAAATTTATTTATCAATTTATTATTGAATTTATTGAATTTACATATAAACTTTACTCTTTCCACACAGTGTCCTAAATGACTGAACCAAGAATCATCTAACCAACTCCAGAGTATTACACTCATCTACAATGTGTGCAGCAAAATTGAAAGAAAAAAAATGTAAAACAATCACAAGACACACAACTGCATCTAAAAAGACAAGCATAAGCCACCTACTATCCTATTTGCTTTTAAAGCCTTGTTTGAATTATTGTTTCAAATTATGATGCACCACAATCTTGTATTTGTTTATGGCTAGGAATCGCAGAAACATCCATGATGCAATTCTATCAGAATACACAGCCCGAGATAACGACAGTATCATGATACAGTAATTACTCCAAGACAGGAAAAAGCAGGAATTATGCATTCATTCACTGTACTATGATGTAAGATTCACAACTGGAATGAAAAAATGAACAAAAAAGTGCAGTCTTGGCTTTGTGCGTCTTTAGCACTCCCTCACGCACACACACTCACACACACACTTGCTCAAATTCACGCACACTGACCACAATGACTGTAAGTTGTCCATGTCCACATGTACTGTTATTGCGATGTGAAATAGTTACATACTGAGAAAAGCCAAAACAAAATAGTACTTATGTCATAAAGGAGTGACTCTGGTGGGTCAAATTAGTGGGGGAATCAGATTAGAGCCCAGTGAAACATAAGATGTGCTTTTTTTTTTTAAAGTGACTTAGTGAAAATAGGCAGTATGGCCACAAATGGTTTTGAACTTTAACCTAAACTACTAAAAGCAAGATTGATGCTTAGAAAAATAATGTTTATTATTATGTGCATTACTTCAACTGTCAAAAGTCCTGACTTGTACTTATAGTGTAGTATACTATAGACATCAAGAATTTATTAAGTTTAAGTTAAATGATTTAAAGATCTTACCTCGGAATTTCTTGGGTGGGTTGTTGAGGTCGCCTGTGTCTGGTTGTACCACACAGCGGTCATCTACAAGCCTGGGGACACAGCCGTCATTATGATGAGTCAATCACTCAGTTTAAATAGACTTTAAACCTCAATTTACCCCTCAAGTTTTCATTAGCTAGAAATGAACAAACAGATAGAATCTCTAATGAGGGTAATAATTAAGCTAACAGAAACCAGCAGTGAAAGGTGAGACTGGGTCCTGCCATTGGTGTCGCACTATGCCACAAGTGGTAGTAACACACTAAGATAAACAGCAATGTGTCAGCAAAGGCAGTTAAAAGAAGGACTGCTAGCTGGCAAACAATAATTTAAATAACTGATGGATTTAAGTATCTTTAAAGAAAAGGGTACGAAATGTCTCATGAACTCTAACAAACATTTTCATTCAACATGATGAGTTTTGTTAGGTAACAACAAGTAAAGGGCAAAAGAATGACAACTAACATTAAAAATTATTAGCAATCCAGATTAAATGTCTACAGTCAAAAAAGGCATACTGGACATGGAAACAGTTCAGTTTAATCCGTGTCTGATAATTCATCACTCATGATTTGCAGGATACAGATATTTTATTGTAGACACAGGAAGGCTCTCATGTTAAATTTTCTCCAAAACCTAAGGTTCAGACTGTTTGTCCAATATCAGGCAGTTTAAACAACCTGAATCTCTTCCACCCACCAAAAGACCATGATCCACCTGACAGAGAAAGGCTGTGTTAACATAGCTTTCTAAAAGTTAAAATGGATGTAGCGATGGTGACAGGGTTCCTCTGCATTCCTGCCTTATATTAAGTCACTGAGTATTATGAAAACAAATATGTGGTGTAGCAGAAGCTGTCAACCACGGACTGAGAGGATGAGATTATAGATTTTTCACCCAGACACAAATAATAGATTGTGCTATCATTGAGCATGGAAACAACTGGGGTACTAGGCCCTGTCCTGAAGAATACAATGGCGGTATTACCTTGTCTTACAATTCAGCAGCACCATTAGTCCACCATGTCTTGCAAATTCTCCGAACAATATAACAAAATGTGTTGGTAATAACTTTTTTGAGCTTGATAGCATCATTAAACACAGGAATTCTGGAGGAGCACCTGGGAATACTCTCAAGTAGTAGATCAGCACAAACAACACTTCAGTAGGATGCTCTAGCAGGTCCAGTCAGTTACATCTTTTTATAGCTCATGCAGTATACACTGCACCGCAGCAGCACTGTCATGATAAGGGAGGAACACACAGAGTGTTACGATATCTTCTATAGACATAAAAGTGCCATAGCCCTGATCACACTGATGCACGGTTAGGCAAATTACCAAAAAGAGCAGTAGCTAAAAGGGTCATCCATCTCCAAGGTCAAGAAGAAACCTTTTGAAATGTGGGATATAGCATCCCAGCATCCAGGGAGTTGGCATCCTCTCCAAAGCAGTAGTGGTCCAGCTGGTTGCAGCTGTCTCTCAGGGGTCACAATCAGTATGCTGACAGCAAAAGCAGCACCTAATACAATAATGCTATTTATAGCTCCTTCCTTTAACATCTTGTCTTCAACAGGAGCACTCAAAGCAGCAGCAGGGAAAAGTGGGTGTGTTATTAGTAGGCATAACAATATGAGTTAACAAATTTGAGAAACAAGCACAGTCATAGTGGCAGTCTTCAAAGCTGTGCACACATTTGTTGCCATGGTCGGTGACGCACAACACTGAACTGTGCAAGTGCATGGTTTCTGAGAGGAGGAGGTCTCGGCACGGCCAGCGGTGACTGGCAAATTGAACAGTGTCATGGCAAGAGGAGGGGACTGTAGTACTTAAAAAGGAGAGGACAACACAGATGCAGTGCTCAGTTTCACCTTGGGATAAAAAAAACCCTAATCACACTGGGACAGAAAATAACAAAGAAATACTAGAAAAGAGGTTTGATGCAAGATAATAAAGTCTAGAAAATGTAGTCTGGCTTGTCAGTTATGCTTGGCAGGAACATTTACATCAATAATTGCCTCTCTCTGACAGTATCTTCCTCTTTTAACCTTCTCTTTCGACTGCCAATGCACGTCACAGTTTGCACAATTTGCACAGAATGAGATGCACTTTTAACTGGGCGCCTGCAATTAGGGAGGAGGAAAGGCGTCAAGTACTTAAATAAATGGTGCTCAGCATGTAGCAGGAAGAAACATGCTAATTTAAGTCGAGAGTAATAACCAAACTCACTGTGTCAAAGGAATAACAGGAGAGCTATGACTACTGCACAATCTACAACTCAAATAGGACTACCTCTTTCTTTTACAACTTTTGGCAGACATTGTTATGAGGAATGACTCAACTAACTGCTTTCTACTCATAGAAAAGACAGAACCATCAGATTAGGTGAAAACAAACATACAACTGCAGCCAGTGTCTGTAACTGTGCATATGTTTGGGGGCTTACCAAAAGAAAAGGAACTCCTCTAAGAAAGGACTTGAACCCAACAACATACTCTATACAGGATGTGAGTTTACTCACTGTGATATATGATGTGTTATACAAAATATGACTTTCTTACAAAATATACAAGACAGGGCTCAAAAAGTTTTGTCAAATTAAACAAATTACCACAGAGCTTATGGGTTTTGCGTATTACTCTGGACAAAAAAAACATATAGCAGAGCACAGAGGGCTTAGTCCAGATCCAATTTAAGGGTGTGGGTCTTTCGTCTGTCTTTAAAGCTTACTCAGTTTAAAATAAATTCAATTCCAACTCTGTCTCTGCATCATTGCATCACTATTTGCTTGCTGAAATCAGATTACTTAATTACTCACAATAAAATGTGCAAGAACAAATGGGACATGCTTATCTTGACAATCATTCCACCATCATTTCCACCAACGTAACAGAGGCATTGAATCCATTCATTATATAAATCTATCTGTTATACTACCCCATCAACTCAATACAGCCAACTCTCTGCCCAAAAAACAGCAACCATGTGGATTTTTAGTGACTTTTATTAGAATGTTTACTTTGTATTTTGTACTGTGTGTAGTTGAGTTATCTGCACAGTGGGACAATATTTGCTGATGTTTCATTTATTTAGTGAGCTCACCTGGAATCCTCCACCATGAGGTAATAAGGAAGTGGATGTAGGGAGAAGGTCATAAAGACCTGCATAAAAACAAGCAGACTTACCCTAAAGTGCTGATAAATCCACTGGTGGTGCCTTCTGCATACAGGGAACAAATGTCCCCAATATGGAGGAAACTGGACATCTTGTCCGACATGATTCCTCAGGGTTGACTAAACCTGCAAAAAAATTTACATAAAAGCATATAAAGCAGTTGCTACACAGAGCGATGTTCAATCATTTCAAATACTTGTAATTATTATTATTATTTACTTGATTAAAAGTGTCAATCAACTGATCAACAGGAAATTAAGCAATGACTGTTCTGATAACCCTTTACTTTTTCATGTCATTTATGAACTAAAAACAGTAAACATTCACCGGCTACAGCTTCATGTTGCTGCTAACATAGATTGATATTAAATGATTTAGTTGAAAAAAGGAGGGAAACCATTATGTACAGCAGTGGTTCGGGTTAGGGGAGGGGGTTCATCACTTTCATGACCTTGACTTTGCAACTGCTGAAGTTTGTGGCTGGAGGAGACCAATTTGAATTTTTTTGCGCCCATCCTCAGAGCACCACCTACTGTAAGATTATGGGTAACAATTGTGGGGCAATTCATATTGGTACCATAAATAACTGTTACAAATAACTGAAATACACAGCTAACCTTGCTCCCTCTAAGAGTCCGTCCTGTGCATTTTATTAATTTGGATTTTTTGCTTTCTCATTTAAATAATAAAAAAAAAAACATTTAAAACAATATAAAAACCATAAACGGGGGCTCAGTTATACAGTTTATTCTGGTTGGACACGTTTGTGTAAAGCACTTGGATAGAGTTATGAGTAAATCAAACAATTATAAAATCATGCCAAGAAAACTAAAACAAGTTTCTCAGTGCACTGTGCTATTGTTAGCTGTGTGAAACCAATACATGACCAGCTTCAATTTAGGTCACCGCTCTTTAGTCTGTTTCCAGGTAGAGAGAATATAAGCCTGTGTGACGGAGCCCAACTCCACCACAGAGGGAGAGCGGTCCTCTATTTTCTTGACAAGCATACCACACTTTAAAACCAACACTCATTTTTACCATCATGTTTTTAGTTTGACTTTGGCAGTCTGCAGCACTGTACCATCAATTTGAAAAGTCTTAAAATTGGGAAAGCAAAATCTATTATGTATTTTTTCAATAAATACAAACCAAGCTAAATACTTTAATTTAATAACACTGGTTTGTGCGTATAAAGCTGAGGGCCATATTTACACAAATTCAGATGTCCCACACTCCATACATATGCTACACATACGCTGGCCTGCACGAAGTTTTAATTTTGTCCTGTACAGTCTTCTGCCAGGAAATGTTAAGTAATTTTTGACGCGTTGTTACACATTTTAGCGTTTTTACTGTATCTGCGAAGCTAAATGGGACACGGACAAATAAATCTGCTAGCTGAATTAAAAGTCAAGTAGCTTCATTTTTTCCGCACGAGCCGCAGCACAACAACAGCAACAAATGAGCGCGTGGGCTGTTTCCTTGACAGGAATGCTTACTGCTCGCTGACAATATGAACAATGCCCTAGCCGCCTGGCAAACTACAGATGGATAAAGACTTTACCTGGCAGAAATGAAAGAAGGCGTCAAGGATAGGGAGAGAAAGAAACGAGTGAAGAAGTGGGTCAACACAGGATAATTTCCACAGCGCTATCCTCGGTTAAGTCCATGGCAGTGAAACTCCAGGTAAGAGCAGGCTGAGCGGCGTTATCTCTGACAGCTGAATGCGTCCTCGGCAACAATCCGCTTCTTACCTCCTCCACATGTCACCGAGGGAACGCCCCTTTCGTTGCTAATTATACTGGAGCAGAGCTTTCTGGGTAGTGAAGTACTGTAAGCATTGAAACTGCTGTCGCCTGCAGTGCTCACTATTCTTACTGATAGTCAAACTCGAAGCGTTATTGTGAAGCCTATTGTTTTGTAGGCCAATGTATATTTTAATTTACGTCATTTTAAAAGACCATTACATTTAATGAGCACACAGACTAGTAAATATTAAATAAGCATCTCAAAAATTATGTTAATATTTTGAATCTTGTTAAAAAGTGGGAAAAGCAGCTCTGTCTGTCAGTCCATCAGTCCTGACTGATCTTGCTCTTTTGTCTGTGATCTGACAACAGACTGACCTATTTCAACAAATACACTGTTATGCATGCAGGCATTTTTCTGCATCTTATGACTTTAGTGATCCACAGACTTTTCCTCTGGTATTATAATCACTTCCATGTCTTTATTGCACCAAGGCTTTGGTGTATGACAGAATACCTGCAAATCAATGACATTCGCTTTAGCCTCAGTTCTACTTTTCTGCAATTATTTTTATCTAGCAAATGTATAATCAACACTAAGATAGCATCATGAACGGATAAACTAAGATAATCAACATGGTTAACATTTATATCATTTAAACACTGATATGTCAGCACTGCCATGGGATTACATTAGCATGCTAATGTTAGCATTCAGCTCAAAGCACTGCTTTGCCCGGCTACCGCCTCATAGAACAGCTGCCTTGTGGACTAAAAAAACTCTTAGACTTGTCTAAGTCCTCAATAGTGGACAGTTAAGTTAGAAAATTGTAATAGAAGAGAATAGGGTAGAAACTCACAGCTTTTATTAGATCATGAGAAGCATGTCTGTCTACTCATTAGCACAACTTCTTTAAACATGTCACATGTTATGGACCTTAATAAAATGTCTCTGAATTAGCCGAGCCATGTGACTGGAGTTTTTTGTCAATGTCTACATTATTCAATGTAAATATACTGTCAAAAACAGAAGCACACATTGTGTGTTACACAAAGGGGACCATGCTGTGCATGTCAAAGTGTGAAAGGACATGAGATAAAGACATCATTTGTGTGTGCAGTCTCCTGCCAGAAACACTGATTCAGCCACTGGCATCACATTCAAAGGTTTGTGTTGAGGGCAGGTAGTGTGTTTAGTTTAGTTCATAATGATATGTTTTTCTTTCTTTCTTTCTTTCTTTCATGGTCTATGTACAATACTTGGATAGAGAGCATCATGTAGTTTTTGTAGCAGACCAACATTTTTTTAGGTTTGTATTGTAATGTTTGAAAACTTCACTCTCATACCTTTGAGTGATCTGGTTTATTTGCAGTTGACCCAGTAAAATCACACTGTGACATTTTCAGCCACTAGAATTGGAACAGACTCTTGTACTGAAGTGTACCATACTGAACTCACACATAACTTGCCACATGAATAAAATAAAGCCATGACAGACTGTCCTTACAGTGATCCTATTAATTCTTCCAAAGTGCCAATGAAAGCCTGCTTAAAGTAAATGGTTACAATTGAAAATGTGTAAAAGCTTCATTATTCACAATATTTCATAATTACAATAAGAATGAGAGAAAGAACAGGCAGATAGGGACAGAACACTTTCATCCCTAAAATAGGCTCAGTGGCATTAACCAAACCCATTAATTTAGTTTCTTAGCCACAGAATCTAGAGGGATAATAGGAGTGGAGTAAGCGGGGATACAAAGTATCCATTACCATAAAGTGCTTCTCTTCTTTTCTACATCCACATCTGCTTTTCACTGAGTTCAGTGAGGTCTTTAAGATGTAAATTGCTGTAGATTGCACTTCTTTGGAAAATTCTTAGCCCCCCCCCCCCCAAAAAAATCTACACTCTGATTCATGCTTTAATATGCTGTACTTTAAACAATTCAGCTATAGTTTGATGCAGTGGAAAACATCTAAAAAACTGATACCAAAAGTGCATTAAAATCCACTTATGCAAAAAGAGACTTTGTCATTTCCTTTACTGAACCATTATCAGTTTCGAGGGAGGGGTGAGGTGTAAGTGCTTTGTGTCAGAGCACCATTAACTGATACAAGCCTGTGTGTCTAAATGCAATGATGTCAACTCATGACATCACAGTATCAATGGGACGAACCTTTATTCTATAAAAAATATTTCCAGGCTTTGGCTAAATGTGAAGTTGAATACAGATTACAGAGTACTCAGTTGTCATGGATACAGTGTACAGATGACTGGCTACCATTCTACCACAGAGCAAAAATGGGTTGTTCTGTGTATTTATAAAACTGGACACAACCTCCACAACATTTGTGAATCAAAGCAATTCTAATATCAGATATGAATTGACTTGTGACTTGTTTGACTAAATGTATTCTTTATTCTGTATTCTCTATGGTCAGTTATATAGTATTGTAACCCGCCTTACTCTGAAAACCTTGTCCGCTGCCATACAGATTGTTCTCCACACAAAGCACAACTATAAGAATCATCAGCCATTGATATAGATAGACAAGAGATGAGATCGCTGTAGAGACAGATTGCTTTCCCACATACTGTGGGGGTCACGAACAAGAGCACAAGTTTGGTAGGAGGCAGAGCTGATTCATCCCGATTTGTAGTCTGACTTGTAGCTGACTTGGAGACATGGGCTGTTTTTCCAAACAAAACTAATAAGTGGCTAAGAAATTTCAAGATCTGCATGCTTTGAATGCACCAAAGACAGAGGCATGACAAAATGCAGCAACCATCTGTGTGGGGGCACAGATTGTGAGCTTCATCATTGTGCATGTGTTAAAGTGAGTATTCTCATGTGCACATTCAGGCCTTCCCTAAGCAGCGATGTGTGGGCACAATGGCTGGTAGTTTTCTTGTCTGCAGCTCTGGTAGTCTTCTGTGTGGGCCATGCCTGCAAACTATTCCTTGCATTCATCAGAAATGTCAGAATTGAGCTAAATATATTCAGAACAAAGAGTCTCTTGTGTTTTTGTTACTCCTAATTATTTCTTGATTTTCTGTCAGAGATCATTGAGTTGTCCTCAGTCCACATCAAGTCTTGTTATGTTAAAAGGAAAGATGGAGGGCTCTGTAACTGTAGTACTCTATAAACAACGTGACGGCCTCTAACTGCAGTTCTGGATCTGGGACAGTGAACCACTGAAGACACTGCAGATGCCGCTGGGAGCAAGAACCATAGATAATGGCTTATTAGCAATGTAATGCTAAATGTAGAATACTGACATAACTTCTCTTAACTTGAGCAATCTCACTTCCACAGTTGTATATTCTGCACTGATTTGTTCCATTTGACAAATTGAAACTCTATTATTAAGGCTCTGACAACTGGAACAGTGAGTCATGGCTTTCTCAGGATCAGTATGTAATATGCCCAGCTGTAGGACAGAACTTTCTGGTTTGAGCAATTGTGGCACAAAAACACACTGTGACATTACTGAGTGAGTGTGGTGTCAGAAGAAGGCGGTGCAAACAACAGTCTATTATCTTTTCTCTGTCTGCCAGCCTCTGTGAATCTGTGAGAGGGTTTTGATGTCACTAATAATCTGTTAACGACATTGTGTCACTGCAGAGTCAAGTCACTTCCACAGTCAAAGCTTAAGAGGTTTACTCAGATGACACACAGGACTCAGACACATGCAAGCAGATAGCCACAGAGTTATTCAGCCTCTTCTTCTACTGCATACCTTATTCAACCATTGAGAAGAAGTAAAGCATTAGAACATATAGCGGAACCAACACAAATGAGAAAAGGACACAGGGAAGATTTTTTACATGAACATGCAACCTTTTAGCTGATATTCATGATGACGTTCCCTGATAAGAGAGACTGTCTTGCCAACTGGTATATGTACGGTACCCTAGCATAAGGTAGAGATCTACCTCACTAAAAATAAAAGACAATTATGCTGGTATAATGGCCTGCATATTCCCAGTGGAAATAATCTGATTAGACCAGCTGAGATATTCTAATTAGAGCCCGAGCCCTGCAAGCAGGAGAGGGCTCTATTGTTATTCGTGCGTTTCTTTCTTCTTCTTATTATTATTATTGCGTACAATAAACCCTTAATTTGACCCCCTAAACACGCTCAAAAACTCACCAAATTTGGCACGCACACCAGGTCTGGCGAAAAATTTGATAAAATGGAAAAACGGAAC
>JAQMCX010000029.1:12860143-12917555 GCA_029814765.1 Acanthurus leucopareius
TTAAAGAAAAACACACACATATCCCGACGGGCCAGAGTGCGAGGGCTCGACCAACGCTGCTTGCAGCTTTAATTAGACCTTGTGATTTTGTGCCATAACTTGTTACCACTGTAGGAAAAATAAGTTTCACACTCTGTGCTGCATCTGGGATTCAATTGGACTTTGCATATTGATCTGCATGAGAATGTATATTATTCATGATAACAGTTTTACATTTTTTTGTGCATGTGAGACTTTTACAACAGGTGGTGTATTGAAAACAGTTGATGAAATACTCAGCTGCATTCAGCTGGTCCTCTTTTTCACAAACACTGTGGAAAGCAGGAAAGGATCACTTCACTACATCCCCTTGGTTACGGCATAATTAATATGCCAGACTATACACATGGTATGCTAGGAGAAATTATCTGCCTTGTGTTTGATTTGTGAAGCCGGATAGCAGCAGAGTTTTAACACGCTGTTGCTGCTTAAACACTTTTTGAGCGAGTCCTGCTGAAGAAGAACAATAGCAAACGAGGCAACGGACTGAACTCACCCATTTAACCTGAAGAACATGTTTTGTAAGCAGCTTTAACCGCAGGTAATCCATCAGGATCAGCTGAGTTAGAGCTGAGCCTCCCTTTCACTAGACTATATAACTTACCTGGTTACCTAAATAAGTCTGTGCACTTTTTAAACAGTTCATAATATTCACCTAAAAAATGCGTATATGCATTAACATAAATCTGAATTAATTACACACATTTTAATTACATTATAAATGATGTAGTTGTTTACAGCATTAATGAGTAAACAAATTTTACATAATAATAAAAAAACTGCTTCATAAATCAATAATGACATGACAGTAAGATAGCCCAAATTTACAGAAGGAAAACAGTCTGTGCTGGGAGCTGCAAAGGTGAGACAGGACTGGTAATGAGATTGTCACAGCTTAGCTTTGACTGAAACACTTAGGACTGACTGTTTGTCAGTGAACTGTTGCACAAGGTTTTAAAATCCTCAGGTGCAATAGCTCACACATGATTAGTCTTTGGCTGACATGCAAATGTCCCATCAAGCACGAAGACGAGGTCGGATCATTTGAGGTAAGATTGTGTCATTGTACAAGATGGTGATTCCAGCAGGTCATAATGACAGTGATTAACTTGAGGCAAATCTTGGGGAGGATATGATGGTTATAATGAAAATTATAATGAAGCCCATCTTTACCAGGTTCTTAAGTAAATATTATATTAAATTTATTCTGTGCATGCATGTGTTTATCTATTATTTTCATTTGAAATATATCATTTAAATTTCACTCAGCCGCCTTCAAGCATACTGCAGACGTAAACTCCAAAACTGCCTAATCAAGAATTTGTGCCCTGTTAATGTAGTGTAGGTGCAGTTAAGATATGCATCTATGTATGTAATGTCTGATCAGTGGTGAGAGCAGCTGTGGAGGCGGGTGCCTCTTGGGCTCCAGAACTTCCTGTTGAGCTGCTGCAGGTGTCCTGGGCCAAATTTAACCTAACATCTGTGGTGGGAGGAGCCAATTTTAAAAACCCTGTTGACATCCCTTTCCTCTAACACTGACGTGAAGCTGTGAAATTACGTTGGCTCCATTACGCACAATTTCATTGAGGTACAGAGAATGGTGAGAAGAAAGTCATATCTAGTATGCTAATGAATGAAAAGGTTGTTTACTTCTTTGAATTCAGATTTGAAGAACAATAAGCTCACTTGTTTTGATACTGAAATGGTTTGTGAATTGGTACAAAGCAACTTCATAACTTGGGCTCATAGAAGGAATTTGATAGGTGCTGTGTCATCTATTGATGCTGTCATTACAACAGAAAGAGATAATTAAAAGCACACAGAGCTATGTGGCTCAAAGAAATGACTGGTTTTATACACTGACTAAGTTACTTATTTAAGCAAGAAAAGATCTCACAGACAAGTTTCATTTATGGGGTCTGAGACAAGCAAATTAAGTTATTGCTTTTTTTTCAGTATTGACGTAATACTAAACGTTGTCTGGCTTTGCCTATATACATTTTTTTCTTATTTACTTATTACTTGCAGTTTGTTAAATTTGACTGCATACTATGGCTTTATTTCTTCTCTTATCAGCCATCATAACAACAGAGGCAGGAGTTAAAGGACATGATTCAAATTATACTTTGAAATGTTTTTACAAGCCGAGGCAAAGGCATTTCAAAGGCAAAGGCCAGTCCCCCCCCTTTAAAAAAAAAAATTGGCTGCAAGATTCGAGGCAAGGACATCTGCTCCCTCATAAGAGAGGTGCTCCATATTTGAACAAATGGACTGCCACTCGTAATTTCTCCACGCACCCTAAAATAGTGTCTTACTCTTTTATCAATATGACGCATGCTCTCATAAGTATAAGGTGTATCTTTATCATTTTCAAGGTTTAATTTCAAGATACACAGGGCAAGCTATTTTGGTGAAAGTCTTAATAGCGTTAATGGGGATGTGGGACTACAATATTAGATCCCATATTCAAGAGATCCTATTTAAAAAATCTAAAGCTGTTCTTAAAGGAAGACTATGACACTTTTACTGCAGCTACATGCTATTGTATTATATTAGCACATTGTTTTATCCCTTAATTTTTTGTGGTATTGAGACATTTGCTTAAAAGGAGTAGTCAGACATTTTGAGAAATACTCTCATTTGCTTTCATCTGAGAGCTTAATGAGCACATCAACAGCAAACATTTATTTACAGCCCAAGTACTGAACTTTAAGACTGGAAACAGGAATAAATTTGAAGATAACAACCATATTATATCTGATTAGATTAATGTTTACAAATTTAAACAATTTTATGTCTTGGCATGTGTCATAAACTTTCTACAGTCTCTGCTTTTCACCCGGCAAAGGTCACTGGCCAAAAATAGTCTAGTACATATTTTTTGTCCAAATTTCTTACAGCCTTACATTTGGCTTAAACTACAGGTTCTTTAAAATCCTAACTGATTTCAAAATCTGAGCTGCACTCAGGAAGAATCTTCACAGATGTTCAAACTTGCTTACACTGCAAGACTAGAACATTATTGCATATTACACCACCACAGGATGTTGGAACCAGTCGTTGTTTCAGACGGGAGTTCCAAATAATTATTTTTACATTAGTCTACCCTTTTCATACAGAACAGTCACAAAGACTCAGATTAAATTTCAGTTACATTGTAATTAGTCAATCCACAGTTTGCTAACTTTAGCATAAGCTACTTAACTACAGCTAGCTAGTTCAACTCAGTGAAAAACACCACGATATTTTGTTTTACAAAAGTTAAATAGTTTCAGCTTAACTTTTGAACTGACTAAAACTGGTAAAACTTAAACATAGAAGTGCAATAAATTTTTTGGTCAAGTCATATTTTGAAATGACCAAAAAAAAAACAACTGAAATGACCAAAACAAACAACCTCGGAGGTCAATAACCTCAACATCATTGATGTAGTAACATCCAGTTACAACATTTTGTTGTGTTTACAACACAACACAAACTTACCAAGTGTAAATCCCATACCAACAACAACAATGACGACAACTGTCTTCCTAAAACCATTTCTTTTTTTTCAGAGAATCATTTTCTGAGATGCAGGACTGACTCTCAACATGCCACCACAAAATGACATTACTGGCTCTGCATTACATGGCATCACTGACATGTTTGTTTTTGGTATAGAGGGCGTGTGGAGGGAATTTGGTGGGGAGGTTCAGCTCATGTGATTAACTGGTGGTTGCTAGGTGACCATCCTGGAAAGGAGCCAATCACTTGCAGCCCAGCCTTCACACACCTCTGAACCAACCACTGCTGTCCAAATCACCTCCTGTGCACATCACTGGTTGCCATAGGGATACCAGGGACATGACTCAAAAATGACATGAGTCATGTATTTAAAGAGAGATAGATTTCTCTTGTACTCAAAGTAGATTTGTTGAAAGGCCGATGGAAGAGGGCCACAAATGAAAAGGATTAAGGGCTTCCTCTTGTTCACAGTGTAAATGTTGTATCTATTGGTGGCAGAGGTAAAATATAATAACCACTGCAAACATGGTTTACTTTATAGTTGAGGGAGAAATTATGACCCAGATCTTTCTATAAGTATCCGTCCACTTGTTTGAGAAATCCCCGGGTATTTTATTCTCTTCATAACCTCTGTCCTAGTTTTTTTGAAGGCCAGAGCCACAGCTGACACAGGGCCACATTCCTCCACATGGTAAAACAGTAGTTCAGATTATACACTGCATCTTAGCATCTATTTTAAAACATATTCTACTGCTGCTGTTCTTTTCTCAGACAGAGGGTGTATCAGTCCTCGCAGAGGTCAAACAAATTTGATCTTTTTTGAATTATAGAATTGCTGTATATGTCCCATCTCATACAACTGAAGTTTGATGAGTTTAAAGGTTATGTTCAACATTTTAGAAAATAACATTTTCTGTAATGTCCAGAGTTATATGAGAAGATCAATACAAAACTGATCTTGGTTAAATTTGAAACGAGCAGTTTGTTAGTTTAGCTTAGCATAAAGACAAGAAATAGGGGAAACAGCTAGCTTGACCTTTTCTAAAGGATTTACATATTTGTGGGAATAGTTATTACTATGAAAATGTCCGCAAAACTCCAACAGGTCGATGTGCTGCATTTTTATACATATGTAAACAAAGGAGAGACATGTATCAGTTACAGAGCTTTGAACCTGTTGCTAGATTTAATTTTCTTGTACAGAGCCAGGCTAGGGCTAAGCTAATCGTGTGCCTCTTGCAGTGTCACTTTTCTTGTACAAACATGAAAGTTGCATCTGTCTTTCTAACTCTTGCCATGAAAGTAAATATGCATAACTCACAAAATGTCCAACGATTCCTTTGAACTGCGTAAACTGAGTTTTGAATTCCTGAGTGTAAATCAGAAAAAGTACAATGGAAAGAACAACCTCATATGAACAGAAAGAAATCTCAGGTAACCCTCACAGAGGAGAAAATATAGGTCATAACAACAACATTCTGCGCCGTTCACCTCTCCACTGGGTGACACAGAAACCAATCAACTTGACAGTGGTCTCTGATCGGCAGAGGGCTTCCATCTCCCCCCCATCATTTAGTCTCTCTCAGCCCCAACGTGGCTGGGGCACTGGTCCCATTTCTGGATAAAACACGGTCTCCATCCTAATTAACCCAGATGTGGATATTAATAAGATGAAAGCAGGTCTAGACTAGAAACGGGGCAGATTGAACGGAGAGGGTCCTGATTTCAGAATGGTCTCACTAAAGTGGGACACCTTCGCCTCTCCTTTGACAGGGGAATAAAGTCCATGTCTATATAAAAAAATCCCCCCTGGCCCTTTTTAATTGCTCCCAGCTCTCTAGAGGCTTGAGAGCAATGAGAAGCTGAGAATATCTACAAGGGGAGGTTACATAGCATGACAGAAGACAGGAAGAAAAAGTCAAGTAGATGGAAACATATGACAGCTATTACTTTAAATGACAATGTTGATGTTTTAATTTTCACAGATATGATGACGCCTTATTGCAAGAAACTTTGGCAACCATTAGGATTTAAAAGATTAGTTGTGTGGCCCATTTGGCTATTAAAAGAAACTTAATTGAACATCACTCCTGTCATCCCTGTCAGTGCAAATTATGCTGCTACTCCTTCCAGATTTGTGTGGTGTGTGAAAGATGGGACCTAAGTGCGCTAGTAAAAACTATAACAGCTTGAAGACTGTACATCTGGTGTGATAGTACATCTACACAGACCAAGCATCTCCTGACAGAGTGAAAGTAAAGACAGGAGTGTCAATAAGTGTACTATGTTGGAAAAATAAGACTTGTTTCTTTGACTTGAGATTTAGTTTTCATTGCATCACCTTACAATGAGTGGGAGACAGTTTCAGATCGGAAGACACCAGGGGAGGGGGGAACAAAACAGAAAACAATGACGGGCACAGACATGACTCATCAAGTTGATTGTTTTTATGGAACCATCAAGATGTGTTTTGTTCCGATGAGAGGCTGAACTAACCAAGATTTCAGCAGAAACTGGAAAAAAACAAGAGATGGCTGAGTAAACAGTTTTATAATAAAATTAGGAGAAAAGCATCAGACTTGGAAAAACAAACATATGATTGTGATACTAAGTTTAATTTTTACTACTCAGTTTAAAATGGATAAGTCCAGTGGAAGGAACTGAACACAGTTTTTGGCACCACAGTAACACTTTTTCCTCTGGAGTCTATCTGTCGTACTGATCGTTACGGCAGCGTCACCTCGAGTAGACAGCAGCTCTACAGGAGGTAGATTGCCATATCCTCCTGAGTAGTCAAACGTCAGCTCCTCTTGTGCATCAATGTTCCGGCCTGCAAACAGTGCCAGTCTAGGAACAACAGAGTGCACGCGGACTGGCTGCATGAACAGGTTGGGCTGGCAGGAGTGGTTGAGAAATCGGCCTACGTTTCCCGCCATGGCAGGATCCACAAACGTCTCAGTGATGGAGCCCGTGCCTGCATGCTCCCTTACGGCAATTATGTAGTTGTTTTCCTCAGATTTCTGGGCAAGCTGCCTGCGTCTAGCCTCCTCAAAACTGATCACCTCTCCTGCATACTCACAAACAAATGTCCCACGTGGGATTTCTTCTAGTGTCCGTACTCCCCAGCCTCTGTTCTTAGTGCTGTAAACCTCCAGCTGGAGTCTCAGTCCCCTCTGCACCACCCGGTTAGAGCAGACATCACTGCAGCTGCAAAGAGCATTACATTCAAACACAGGTAAACAGTAACCAGAGTCTGTTCTGCTAAGGTTCTGCAGTGTGCCGGTGCTGCTGTAAGCCTGCCCATGTGTCTGCAGGCAGGAGCAGCTCTCAGTGAAGCAGGAGTGGGAGAGGCAGGAGCATCCAGGAAGGGTGACTTCACTGGGGTCAGTGGTGCATCCTGGTCCCTGGATATTATCTGGAGAATACTGAGAAATGACAACAAAGAGTAGTCAAAGTTTAACAAAACTGTAAATAACAAACTGACAACCGTTGAAAAGATTAAACCAAATCGGGCCAGACTTTCCATGATTCCTGGCAATCTTTTCCTAGCTAAACAATCAATAAATACAGCAGAAATTAGCTGACAAACTATTTTCATTGTTTCATAAATTTTTACAAGGGCAACAATTTGCTGACTTCAGCCTCTCAGTTTCAAGGAATTTGCTGCTTGTCTTTGTCTTATAATATGGTAAACTAAATTTATCTGGATTTGGACTATTGATCAGACAAGACGTTTGAAGACACCACCTTGAGCTTTATCAAACTATTACAGATATTTTAAAAACAAAATTGATCGTTTAAACAGGAACATAACTTGCAAATGTACCATTAATTTATCAGTAGTTTTAGTCCTAAATCAAATGTTTTTAGAAAACTTGTGTTCGAGTTATTTGCAACTAATATATGTGTATTCTCTATGATATTGTCATATGTGTATAGTTGGCATTATATTAGTAACTAATTTCTAAATATCAATTTTACCGTCAGTATCAGTACATCATGAAACCTCTACTTGAAACCTGTTAAGCTAATTACCAAACAACAACAAATTCATCACATTCTGTGATATGAATGAGATGTCTTTGAGACTTTAAAAAAACCTGTTGCATTGTAATGTGGGCACAATGGAGAGTAATCTAGAAAAATCTTTGGTTCAAGAGCCAGTTAATGTCTGATTCCCTGCCTGCTGTCAGCTGTGATTGGCTTCAGCTACCCATGACCCTATGGAAGACATGCGGACATAGATGATGGATGGATAGATGTAAGAAGTCAAATGATGATTCAAGCCTGTAGTGATTTGCTGCCATCTGCTGGTAAAGTTATGTGTACCATATGATGGAGTATAATCACCAGGTTTTGATGACTTCTTGCAACAGCCACAGGTATTTTGGAACAAAGTATTAAAGAAATTTTGAAATCATTCTTTCAAAATTGGCAACATGAATGTATTGTGTATCTAATTAGTTTCTTATTACCCTGATTTCTTCTTAACAAAGTTAACTGTGTCTATTATTGCAACACATTTTAGCATTGTACAGACTATACATCGTTCTTGTTCTGCGTGGTGATATTGCTCTGCAATAAAAATACATTTGGAAGATGCACATATTAAAAATTCACTCTTAAACATATGTTTTCTTGTCCCTGAGCGAGTTGCATTGTCATCATCGTATGGTCAAAAATGACCATATATGTTGGTTTGCACTGACATGTCAGATCAACTAAATGGGGAGTGAGGCATTTAAACTGCTCTCAGTCCGTTTCTGCTCCATGTCAGTCTGTTTCCAGAGCACATGAAGAGACTGCAGAGAGAGGATTCATGATTCAATGCTTGTTTCCTCTGCAGGTCACATTTGATTGGTGGATTCAGTGTATGCTATCATGCAAAGTTATAGTAGACAGAGATTAGATCAGCCGGCATATCAATGCTTCACACAAGTCATGGATGACTGAGAATAGTCCCTTTAACAGCAGACACTGTGACATGTCGCAGTAATAAAACGTGGGTGTGAAAGTAAACAGTAAAATTATTAATGGCTAAATTCTGTTTAGCTGCTTTCCTTGCAGGGCTCAGGCACTCGGAGGCAGGCTGTCACACTGTCACCTGGACACTCGGATAAAAGAGTCATGTTACTTGTAACATTTGTGTTTTTGTGTGATCTACAACAGTTCACCTGTCTCATAACTTGCAACTTTGAACACACATTAAGACGTTTTTATTCCGTAGCTAAATCAAACGGAACCAAGACGGCTCTTTAGACACTCCTTCAGCAAAATAAACAAGTATTTACTTAATAAATGGGGACTTGGGTAACGTTGCTAGAAAATCACATCAACCTACTGTAGCTTAACGTTACAACTGCTGTCAAATGAATTAAACTCATAGCGTTCAATGACAAAGAGACACGCGCTATAACACGTTTACATACCCGGAATTCAGGAAATGCTAGTTCACCTAAACTCCTCTGAATCAAAACAGGAACATATTCAAGATCGTTGCTCAAATCCACACAGTTAGTATTCATATCCGAAGTCCCACATGAGACCGCGGCGGACCAGCGGGTATGTACGAAAACTTAAACCGAACAGCTGCAACTTCCGGTTACTAAACTACGGACTAGCTCCCTCTAGTGACGTGTTCTCGTTATTGTACAACTGAAACTATAAACAGGTGGTTGTGTGATTTTAAGGTACAAAGTGGTCAGCAGTACAACACAGCATGGGATAATTATTTCATCAGCACTGTTGTGAGGGTAAACTGAAGACAATTACATGTGTGAACCTACAAACGTGCCTCACACTGTCATACCTATTTATTTTGATTATTTAAGGTGTGATTTATATATCAGTGTTGTCTTTCTTTGCCTATTTCCTCCCTTCCCTCCTTTGCTCAATATTTGCCCTCACATTTCCAGATTTTTATCCTCATAATCCTTTGGTACAAGTAGTTTTATAGTAGCCTATCCAATAGTGTGACAACTGAAGTAATGTCATATGACCTGTAGATGGCAGGACTGATCAGGCGATATACCAGTATTCCTCTTTGGAATCCACTGCTGGACCTCTGAAGGACGAGCAAGAAAAGATATGCTTGAATAAAAGAAACCAATGACAATAATAGAAAAGTGAAACTGAATTGAAGAAGCTTCTTGGATGAGAAGTGAAACGTCTTCCCAAAAATTCAACATAGTCCAGTTGCCTTGTTTTAATGACTCTTCAAGATAATCATGACCTGGATGAGTGAGAATCTTCACAGACATATAGAAAAGTGAATATCTTGAAATCATAAATTGGTCAAAACATGTTAGCTTCATAAAAATCTATATATTGAGGTATTCTTTAATAATAATAATAAAAAAATAAAGTCCTCTCTTGCACACTTTATTATAAGCTTGTTCTCCAGATATAATAATGAAGAAACATCTGACATATTCTAAATACACTCAACCAAAGTTTAAAACATGGGCAAGTGAGCATGTCTGGGGGCTCCTGTGGTTGGGTCAAAGTACTTTGAAATGCAGTTAGTCACTGCGTACAGTTCACATGGCCTTAGAGGTAATGTTACCTCTTTGATTTAAAAAAAAAAAAAAAAAATTAAATACTTTTGGAATGGTTTGGCTTATATTACTCTGGATATGGATGTCCTTGTATTTCACATTTGTTAAGTCAAAGTGATGGTGGTATTAAAACAACTGTTTTAAGAGGGATGCTGCTGCAAGAACTTTTCATGTTGACTCAGTAACTCCTTTTGTTCTCTAAGAAACTCTGTGTGTCTGATATACTTTTTTTGAGTTAATATAGAATTGGTCATCACCAAAAAAACTTAAAATTGCTATATTTTAAAGACTAACAGAAAACATGTAATGACACTGCAGCCTTTTAAAAGCAATGTTAAATGATCTTGATCACTCCCTGGTGTCTGGCTGCTGTTCAGGTCATAAATCCTGCCCAAACTGTTTTAGCTTGTGGGACATAGGCCAAATGAAAATGTCAAAGTACCTCAAATAAAGCGGGGTGTAACATATTACATGAAGTATTTTGACTTTTTATTACTCACCACTTGTTTTAGTATTTGGATCTCCAGACAGAAGAGCACAGTTGAATTTTGGCCTGCAAGCACGTTTTTAAAGGGTAACAGAGCAGCTGATAATCACAGTGACAGCAACAAGATAGGAGCCTGCCAGTCGCCATCAGTCCATAAATGGTGCAGATGTAGCTTTGGCTGTACAATGTAATGACCAATTAGCTCTCTCTTCCTGTAATATAACTATTGCTACTACTGCACAGACTGTGGCTCCAAATGACATCATAAGTGCGAGATGGTAGTGCCTGAATCAGGGATATTTTGGCTCTATTTTTACACAGTGGAAAGAAGTGAGGATATGTCAGCTCTCACTGGTTACTATCCAATTCTGCCAAAGAATTCGCACAGCAGCCCAGACAATCAGGAATTGTGATCCAAGGCCTCTTCCTCTGTAGTTAGAGTTAGGGTTAATTACACAACTGGACTGTGTTTGCCGACTGTGGTATCTGCTGTCAGACAATAGCTGATGATTCCAGACAGGTTTGACCATTTTTTTTTTTTTTTGCACAGGACTCCTTTTTTCCTTTTTTCAGTGGACAACAATAGGCTGGGGAGTGTTCTCGTGCATAACCTTTCCACGGTGTTACAAAGTTATCATGTGTAATGGATATGCAGTGGTTTATTCTCTGTAGACGAACTGAGACAGATGGGGGGAGGTCACATTGTCAGCTGGCATTTCCACACTGCACACAAGTGACCAAGGATCCTCCTCTGAGAATCAGTCTTCATCTTCATCCTTGGGCAAAATTAGTGCTGTCACTTCTAAGTGCTGCATCTAGGTTTCAAAGACCGTATACTCAATCACAAGCTGAAATGTTAGAAGTGAATGGCAAGATAATTTGACGACAAACTGACCAACAGCTTGACTGATCTGATTACAACAAAGGTTAGCACAGAAAAGAATGTGAACTTGACCACTCAGCTGTTGAATCTGGCCCCCCAAGATTAAAAACTTTCAAAACACAGTGGGTCAACATGACAGACATTTGAACAAATGAAGTTCACTTAAGTTGACAAGTTGGAAATTGTGTTCTGTGTGATTCTCCAAATCAATCTGCATTTTCAACAGCTATATAATTGAATACACAGTTCTGTAAACCACTAAGTATAACTGTTGTAGTTAGCATTAAGTTATATGATTAAACATAAAAAAACATGCAAGTCACTGTACAGTCCCTCCACCTGTCTTCTGTGTGTCACTACCCCAACACTCTGAAAAAAGATAGAAACCTGTGAGATAATGGGAATATTGTTCAACGTGTTAGCATGTTAACTAACCGACGCTCATATGAAGCAAGGTGAGGATGACGGGAAAGTTTTGCAGGTATCTATCAAAAACTGTTGGACAAGTCAAAATTCTGACCTCATGGTGGCGCTAGATAGAGTCAGTGAATCATCAAAGTCATTACAATCCAACTTAAGGAGGACAAATTTCTGTACCAGTTTTCATGATAATCCATCAGTAGTTGTCATAGCGTACATTCTCTGGAAACAATGAATGTATGTAAAAACATGTTTGTCAGTCCTTTATGTAGATGTGGATAATTCACAGCTTTATTCAAAAGTCATGGTGGTGCTACAGAAAAAATCTGAGTAAAAACGATGTCAAAAAGATCAGTGAATGTCGATCCATTCAAAGATTGTTGAGACCAGAGAGGTGGACTGACAGACAAACAAAGCCAACCCTTGAGGTTAGCGGCTAGCATGGCTAAAAATAACACCAGCTGCACCTCTGGCCGTAAATCAACAATTAGATTCATAATTAGAAACTTTTGATAGAGATAGGAAAATACAAGAATGATCAGTGTGATTTTTAAACAAGTTTGCCTTATTTAGTGAAAACTAACTTTAAAATTATAACATGTAAGCAACATCATTGAAATTTTATATTTTAATTTATACTGGAATGATACAATTTCTTTTTTTTTTTCATGAAATGTGACCCAACAGGGGAAATAGGCATGAAAGCATTCCACTCACTTGTGTTCATTAAATTCTGTGAGACTTAATTAAGGCTGGAAAGTGATGACTGCATGTTTAAGGATTTGGTGGAAAAGTTTCATAATCTTCCTTATGTACCACATAAATTGAAGCAGTAATATGTTTTATATTGCTCAATTCAAACATTAATTGATTTTTTGCAATATTTTGAGGATTACAGCTTACTCTTTGATATATTACTTTATTGAATAATTTAAAATATTTTCCTTTTTTTTTCCTTTTAGCCTTGAAAGAGGCCTATTCTGGAGTGCATAATATGACTTGACATTGAGGTTCTCATTGTGTTGTCTGACAATAGAGTGAAACAGCTTCACTTGCTCCAGATGAGGCAGGTTGTTGGGGGTCTTACACGGGTGCTGTTGTCAGGGATCTTTTGGCTTAATGAGAACACACACACACACTCACACACACACGCATACACACACAGACCAACACAAAGGAGCTGAACTTTGAGGCTGGACTACAATTGGTTGGAGAGTTAATGAGCCAAAGGCATGATAGAGCCTGTTCTCTGGGGAGATTATCAACAACAGTCCAGCACTCCCCCTGCTACTGTGCTGATTGACTTGGCCTCAAATTGGCTCCGATGCTTCTACCAGCTTGAGAGGAAAGCTGCGCCGTGGCCTGGTGGATGCATGCTTGTCTGGTCTGACAGGGAAGAACAAAGGAAATTTCAAAGGTTTCCCTCATCTGCCTTTGTCAGCTTGAGTAGGCATAATTATGAAGAGTTGACCCCAGAGGTTTCAAATGAGCTTTTTCTGACTGCTCGGCTGAGTTCATCAAAGGCCATCAAAGGGAGTGGAATAAACAGGGGTTCAGAGATGGTCTGATTAGAAACACACCAAAGAAAGAACGAAAGAGAGAAAGAATGAGAGAATGAAAGAAAAAAGAAAGAAAGAAAGATTTCAGAACATTAGAGCACAAACAAAACAATATTCAAACTTCTGGGTAAAAAGATGATTCAGATGACTTCAGCTCGCGTTCACGCACCCTGCAGCAGTCTCATCCCACGAGACTCCTGGGTGCCTTCCTCTGCTGCCAGGCAACTGCAATGACAGTGTGATTCACTCACATGACAAGATTTTGCAAAGCAATTAAGCAAAGAGTCAAGGGGTTCATCGGCCTCCTGAGGCAAGCTACATATTTAGTTCTTC
The DNA here is from genome assembly GCA_029814765.1 of Acanthurus leucopareius. Lineage (NCBI taxonomy): Eukaryota > Metazoa > Chordata > Actinopteri > Acanthuriformes > Acanthuridae > Acanthurus > Acanthurus leucopareius. The sequence continues at coordinate 12,873,926 of JAQMCX010000029.1, forward strand.
AGTCTCATTTTGAAGAATTGAATGAAGTTTGATAGAAATAAATAGAAGGGAGTCAAGACTGTAACCTGCTAAACAAAATCTGTGAGTCTTTATTAAAACTTTTTTGCATTCCTGCTAGAGCTGTTCCACATAAAAAAGCAAAGCAGATTCATGCTCATTAAAAACTAGAGCTACAACCAAAGGTGTAACCACGGTAGGTGTAACCATTAGCTTCTAGTAGCAGGGGGCCCGAATGAAAACCCTCCCTAATAAATTTTTATGTGCATTTCCCACAACTTTATAATATTTATATATAAAATATTTGTTTATGTAGTGCATAGTTTGTGATTATTTGCATGACTAAGACCCTTCACTTCATTTTGTTTTGTCTGTTGCTCACTGTTTACTATCTTTAAAGACACACATACTGGTTAATATTTCCCACAGTGCTGTTCGTGTTGTGTTGGAGTCAGCCTTTCTCTCTCTGAAGCCAATCTATGCTTTCTCGTCCAGATTTGCTTTACGCCACTGTAGACAGTGATCAGTAACAAGACCAGTAACAATCAGTGTCCTAACGTCATTATAAAAATGAAGAATCAAAGTCTAATATTGTAATTCATTTCCATGTTGTGTTCCATTTTAAGTGCAGTACTGGACACATATTGCTAATTTCAGTATTTCATCTGTGCATATTTTATTCCAGCCTTTCTTTAAACAAAATGAACCAGATTCCACACATGCATCCTTTTCTGTTTCCCTCAAACTGTATATCTTTATTTGCATACAGTGCCTTAACCTGAACCCTGTGACTCATTCAGTCCACATCAAGCTAATATGGACCTTTTGTTTTCAAAATCATGCTTCTATTCATAAACAGTGCAAAGAAAGTTCAGTGAGGTAAGTGATTCCTTGTGAATAATCTGCAGTATGGTGGCTTTGCTAACGAAGGTCTTCGTTGCAGATTGTTGATGATGCAACCTCCTCTTTAGATGTTTCTGTGTTTTTTCTGCTACTTTTATACACTGGTCCACCTAAAGGAAACAACCTTTCATCAAACTACATTAGACTATATTATATTATTTAAGTTAAAAGTTAATCAAAAAATGACTTAAGACCAACCTAAGACCAGCATAAAAATGCATTTTAAATTTTAATGACAACATTATAAACTTCATGGGTTACCTAAATAAATTAATTATGAAGAACCATACCATATTGTGTCGAGTGAAAATTCCCACCATTATCTTATGCCAAAATTTTCCTAGAAAACCCTTTTTTTATTTTACAAATGACTGAAGCTTTCCCAATGTTAAAAATAACACCTAAAGAAAACAACATTGCCTACTTTAGGTGGTTGAGGTTATTTGAATTATTATTTACATAAACACAAATCAAATGAGCATCGTGATCTGACAAACACAATTAAAAATTGCAAGGTGCATTTCAGGACATGTGTCATCCAATTTTGTAATTGGATTTCACTTTTACTCTCAGATAATCAACATGCAATTGCACAAGTTTTATAGTCTTTTACAGCATTAGGGAGGGAAAAAAAGAGCACTGTAATCTCCAGCAATCAATGTATTTCACAAGCTTTCACAAATCAAGTCCACCAGGCATGTTCCTCGTGAAGATGTTAAATGTCTCAACAGGCTCTTTTCTTCTGATCCAATCAATACCCTTTGTCTGTTTCCACTTAGCCGGTTATGGGTGAGTGTCTATGTTGTAAATGGGGTGTAATAACCAGTGGACGCTTTCTCGGCAGGACCTGCAGAGAGACAAATGAGTCTCTCACCTCAGCCGATCTGTTCTCATTTTACATGTTCACTGTGCCTTGACAAAAACATACTGGTACTTACATTGAGTCAGTGTTGGACAACGTTCTCATTAAATCTTACAGGTCAGCTCAGGTCCAGTGTTGCAGTAGCACATCCTGTCAGTCATAGATTTTGAGATGCCTTTGGCTCACAGGGTTCAAAGGCATTGGTTAGAGTCTCTTTTAATAATTTTTGCATGTGTATCCTTTGCCCTAGTCAGTGTCTTTCCCCAGTGCAAATAATGTGCATGTGTGTGTGTGTGTGCTCTCACTGTATACTGCTCATTTCAGTTCCTCATCAGTAATGATCATGCAGCTAAACTGGCTCCGTATTTCTCCAAGCTCTCCACATTCCGCCTTTAGCACGCACACAAGCATGAAATGAACTGTCTATAAGAAGTCAATTTGTGCCAGTCACAGTGGAGACTCATTATAACACACAGAAATGGATATTTTTTTTAATGTTGTGTTGTCATCATGGAAAGTTAAACAGCAGATGGTAACTTTGCATAAATATAACCTATTTAATATGATCCTACAAATAAATATAATCTATTGGCTGGTGCAAGAAACATTTATTTAAAAGAGAATTACTGCACTACAGCACTGACTGCTACAACCTCTGATTTCACTGTAAAGTGTGAGTAATTGAAAGTGATTTAACTTGCTTTCACTTAACTGAAACGGTTACCTTCTCATCACCAGGTAAACATGCTGTAGACTCTACAGACATGCTAGCAAGTGATAGGCTGTACTCTACGCTACGCTACTAGTGCTAAGATCAGCATGCTAAAAAGCAGGTTAACATTTTAACCTTGGTCACATCTTAGTTCAGCATTGCTAGATAGCTTTGAAGACAAAGTGCAGTTGATGGAAATATCATACCTTTTGCAGGTGTTTGGTTAAAAATACTGGACAAATCAAAATTTAACCCAAAGATGGTGTAAAGGTGTCCACTGTGGGTGCAGTACAAATCTCTGTAACAAATATAATAATGATCTGTTAAATAGTTGTTAGGATATCTTGGTGCTAAAGGAAAAGTCACACTCTTAGGATTTATTCTATAGGATCATGAATTTTTGGTTATGCAGTTTTTCATTTTATTATATCATTATCTATTTATTTTTTGACATTCCATCTTTAATGTGTTAAAATATTTTATCAGATGGGTGAAAACTTTGGCTGGAGAATTCATAGTCTTGGAAGAATGAATGTCTGTACCTGTTCGTGTGTTTGTCCCTCTGTCTGAATATCAGTAATTCTAAGACATTCAATATTTGTGGAGACATTTACAGCCAAAATAATGGACTACAGTGGGAATCAGAGGTGAACCTGCTCTATGACCCCATCAGTCGCTTAGCTAACAAAACAGTGCATATTTTTCTCTTATACTCATTGGTTAAGCTAGGTTCAAGCTGCTAACAATTTTTTTAAAACCGCAGTTGTGATTCATCCAGTCCAAACTCTAAGCACAGAAACACCGTTCCCAAACCAAACCCATTTGCTTTTTAGAGCTTGACATTTAAGAGATACTTTGCCTTGTCTGCCTTATAACATACAGCATGCAGGGAAAACACTTCGTTGTAAATGTGGGCCTTCTTAAAGGCAAAGCCCATTTGGATTTTACCAGTCAACAGATGTTCGACCTTTTCTGATTTGCTTTCTAATGTCACCATTGTGCTGGAGGAAAAGTCAGAAGCAGAAGGTCAGGCCAAAATCTGTTATACTCCGCTAAAATCTACTGGCTCTCATTTGCTGTAAGAAAGGAAAATTATGTGTAAATGTAAACATAGCATGTGCATGCGTGTGGCTGCTTACTGTTTGCACACACACATAAGAGATCAGTACAAGAGAACAATATGCACTGTTTTGTTGTTTAAACGATCAATAGAGTCATGATGTAAGATGAATTCTGACTTTAATCCCACTGTAGTTTCACATTTGTGTCAAAGTGCAGTCTTGTCTGTAAAACTGTTTTCCATTGAAACAGGACTGTGTGTGTTTATTAAAATTGCCTCTTGTTTGTTCTGTGCTCTTGTATATTGTGTCTGAATTTAGATCATTTTTCCCCTTGGACTTTGACTTTCATTACTTCAGAGCATTTTATATGCCTGTTTGAATAAAGACACAACTGTAACAGTAGGAGCTACGTCTGAGAAAATGGAAATGAGCCTCAAGCCTCTGTGTCAGCAGTGTGACTTAACACACATTCACACTCACAGTATGCTGCAGGCGAAAAAGCAAAGCTCTTTAATTGGGCCCTGAGAGAAAACACCACAACAATCCGTCCAACAATTCATTATGCATTTAGCAGATGATTAACATCACTGAAATGCATTATGTTTCCACCATTCTATTGTATTTTTCCCACAGTATGCTTGTTCAGACAACATACTGATAAAGCTATAATATCTCATCACACAAAGTCCAACAAATACACACAAACAACAAGAAGTTGAATCAACCTGCTCCTCTCTCTGTGATCCGTCCCTTATCCTCATATAACCACGTATCCAGGGTACATCCTGGATAGGCTGCCAGTACTTTGCAGAGCTAACACATGGAGACAAACAGTCACTCATGTTTCCACATTCTTTACACTAACAGGCAATTTAGATTCAAAAATGAACCTGCATGTCTTTGGAGTGAGTGAGGAAACCAGAGCACCCAGAGGAAACACATGAAGATATAGGGAAAACAATGTAAACCCCACAAAAAAAAGATTAGGTGCAAACCCAGATCCTTTTTTTCTGTGGGGAGACAGTGCTAAGGACTTTACCACCACCTCTTGTGGTGTCAATATTCCTTATTATTCAACTGAGTTTATGTGTCAGTGAAGGTCAAAATGAACATGTACTCTGTACTGCAGAAACTTCCATTGTTTTACCATTGTTTCTGTAATAGTTTCTACTTTTCCACTTTCAGGGACCTTTTCTGGAATAGACCATGAGCATTCAGATAGAGAAAGGGGGTTGTGAATAGTATGTGAATAGATTTTTCATAGATTGGTGTTTTTTAAATTAGAGAGGGTTTCAATTCCTTCAAACTGTTGCAGAAAAGAAGACATCTGAGAAGTTGAGCAGGTGTTGACACAATGGTCTCCACCAGTGATAAAATCCATATCAACATAACTCATTCAAGACTGAGAGTCTGAACTAGCTTTTCAAGGCTGTACTTTGGACAGCAGTGTGTTGAGCGAAGGGTTAATGCAATCAGGCTAGCAAGCTTGCAATACAATTTCAGATGTTTAACACTCAGATTAAAGTGGTCTGATGTTTGCGAATTTTTAAACATGCAGTGCAGATTTAGGCTACAAATTAAATACTGGACAGATGAAAGCTTTGACTTAATTACAGCACTAAATGAAAAGTTACTTAAATTTCTGAAGAGAATATAGATATCTTTACCATATTTCAAGACATTATGAACAATTGTTTCCAAGACGTTTTGCTTAAAATTACATGACAATTGAAGATGATGTTACTAAATGTAAGTTTGGGAATTACTAAAATCATTAGGACTCAACCCCTTTGGAACATGAATGTGTTAGCAGATTTTAATGGCAATCCATCCAATAGTTGAGATATTTCAGTCTGGACTAATGTGGTGGACTGGCCTAAAAGTGAAAGCAGCTGTGTCATAGAAAGTCATAAGAATTCTTAGTTTGGTAAAAGGGAAACCAGATTTTCCTTACAATCGTATAAGCTTCCAAAGGCTGATTTTCTCCTCATACAAGAAAAAGACTCATAAAAGTTGACAGAACTTCTCCAACTTCTGTAAAGTGTCATTCACTGAAGGCTTGTGAGGTAATTTATCTGTGTATGTGTGAGAGTTTGATCATTTTAGGAGAACAGGTGCTGTCTCCGCAGGGCAGACAGTTGCTCTCAGGAAGAGGTGTGAAGTTACACCCACAGAACAATAAAAAATAACTGGGCACGTGTGATCACTGCACCCAACAAGGAGCCATGATAACTTTGGCTATGCATGCTCCCTCATTCACTGGAATAAACAATCCATGAGAGTTAACCTGTTGAACCTTGTTGATGATCATCTTGTCTCTAAAAGTGGAGCTCTTCACATCATCCAAATACAGGCAGAGAGAAGCCAGGGCATCACTGAGCCGTCCAAGGCTGAGTGCTGTGTGAATTACAAAAAGGCAGTGAAAATGCTCTCCGCTTTTCTCACTTCAGTTTCATGTACTTAGCTGCTTTAGACTGCACTCTGCAGCTTTGGTTGAGGCACTCTTTTAAAAGATCATTCTTATTTTGACTTCCAAGATTAAACTGAAACTCTTAGTGCCAGGATGCTCTATTAAAGTTCCACTAACTGTGATCGTCAGCAGGAAAAAGCTGTTTAAATATTTAGCCTTACACCAAACAGACAAACTGTGACCACAGTACTACCTTGTTCGTAAAAAGAGCAAATGGATAAACTTGTCAGAGTCATCATCCTATAAATAAAATCTCCCTAAAGCCATAAGAAGAAAGAGCATTAATGTAAGGAGTTTAAGAAGTGCAAAATACTGGCAGCCTACCCAGGATGTAATTTAAGGATTGAGTACTGCCGGGAAAACCTGTGAACTTGTAATAGCATCTGTGGTTGATCTCATAATGACATTTAATGTAAAATTCCTTAAGTAGCAAATCCAGCTGTTTGCAGATGAGGCATATCAGGGAGATCACTCTATGTGTCTCCGGAGGTCTGACAATATAAGAGCTTATCTATTTCCCTGAAATCTCCTTCTCTGCTCAACTTACACTGTTTCTTCTGTGGTGACTAATCACACTTACTTCAACATTAATCTGCCGAGCTGTCCGCCCAAAACACTGGCTTCAGCTAACAGCACTTGATGATGGAATACAATTCTGATGCACACAAGGGGTCACTTGTTGCCATGCAAACAGTAGCTCTCCACAAGCTGTCACTCCTAACCTAACGGATGATTGTTAGAGTGATGCACTTTCATGCAGTAGCTGAGAAGTGTAATAAATGTGGACTTTTGATTGTAAAGGTATTGAAATAGACCATGAATGATAAAAATATAATAACAAGCATTCCATGTCATGTTGGGAATATGCACATGTCTATATATGTGAGTCCAACGACACTGGTGTCTTTGTAAAAAGGTTGATATTGGCCACATTTGGAATTATTATAACATAGGCATTTTTCCCTCTGAAATCTGTTTTATCAGCTCTTTATTTTTAAGTAAGACAGTCTAAAACATGAAAAGGGGATCCAGTATGAGTATTATAGACCTAATTTTGACTTAAAAGACTAGCAGCAGTTGATAAAATTGGTTGGCAAACAGTTTCAGCCAGCAGATTTGATGACTGCTGTAAAGTAGAAGACTCCTTTGCCATGATTATCATTGAAACTGAAAACTTTAAAGCGAGACGTGTGTGTGTGTGTGTGTGTGTGTGTTCGTGGAGGGGGGTACTGTGGGATTTCATTGAAATTCACTCTTCTTCACCCAGAGCTACTCCCTCACCCTCTGTTTGGTATCCTCGTTTTTCACAGGTGCCGTTCAATCTTTTAGTCTAAGTGGATGTAGAGCTTCAGGTTATGGCTCATACTTGCCTCCTGCCTTCTCACTGAACAGTGATTAAATTTGGATAAATTTCTCTCTGCAGCTGCAGCAGGTATGTGGGAAATCAGCTGAAATTGAGACAAAACGTTGCCCTGCAGGCTCTCTGTGTTAGTGGGCGCACACCAACTATCAAAGCAGAGAGCTGAGGTTAGAAGGACCATAACCCAAACGCCGACATAATGCCTGTTAAGATAACTACTAGAATAAAACAGAGGTCAGCAGATGTAATCATGCAAGCTGATCTCTGTTTGCCTTACATTTAAGATTGTTCCAATTGTTGTTAGTTGAAATAATTCATAAAAATGATTATATTGTATTCAAGCCTTGAAATGCAGATGAGCCAGTGACTTTTTTTGAAGCAAGAACTCTGCAAATATATGCAAAATTAATGTTTCTCCGACTGTTTGCCCTACTGTCGGCAGCATTTTTTTTTTTTAGCTGACCTCAAGCTCATCAGAAGCCCAGCTGAGGCTACGTCACCTTCCATGAAAAGATGGAGCTTTTCTCGTTCCACACCTTTGAAAGCGTACATGATGTTTTAGTGGTTTCCCACCTGTGGAGTGTTGACCTTGTCAGTGGTATTTCAGGCTCTGGGGACTTTTCTCACTTGGCTGCCAGCACCTGCAGGTGGATGGAGGGAGGGGTTGTCATGGAAACAGGCCACTTGGATGGGACACGGTGCAGGCTGCAGCAGACGCTTTGAAAAGCTTTCATTGATAGCTGTCCCAATGAGCTGATTTCCGGTCTGTTTCTAGGCTACCCACTGAGACAGTATAAAGGCTCGTCCGCTCGGTGCAGATAAAAGGATGGCAGCGGATTTTTTAAAGGAGCAGTTTCAGTTTGCAGGTTTAACAAATGGCAGACTACTGCTGCTTTAACCTCCTCTGCCTATCATTCTGAGCACAGAACAGAAGTCCCCAAAGGGTCCATTCACTGCCATTTTCCTTGCTGCATGTCCTGACATCTCAATACACCAAGAAAAGCAGTAGTGTCAAAAGCTCTAATATAATCTTTTTCAAGGGGATGTACTGTACAACCCAAATTCAAAAAAAGTTTTGCTATGCTGTATAAAACAGAAATAGAAACAGAATGCAGTCATTTGCAAACAAGCTGTTTACAAACAATGGTTTCACAAAGTGTTCCTGAGCCCATGTTTTATATCCATTACACAATAACATGTTTCACAAACCTTGCCTCATTCTTGCTTGTGAATGACTGAGTTTTTCAAGGATGCCCCTTTCATACCCAATCCTGGCACTATCAGCTGTTATCATTCAACCTATTTACCTGTGCAGTATTCAAGCAAACCAAGTGCTTTTAGAGCATTTCATAACTTTCAGTCCTTTGTTGCCACTGTCCCAACTTGTTTAAAAACATGTTGTTGGCATCATATATAGAATTAACATATTTAATCAATGAAAGTGAGTTACAGAAAATCCCAGCATTTTTAGAATTGGGATAATGTAAAGTTTATCATTCACACTCTTGTAAGCCCCCTCATTTGCTTTTAAAAAGCTATTCATAAGCATGTCTAAACAATCGAAGCAATATAATAATATACATAATATTTTAAAGATATTTTATAAATATATATATATAATATTTTATATTATATAAAGATAAATCAATAGAAATATAGATATAGATATACATAGAAACACAGATGGATACATAGATAGATAGAGATCTATCAACTTTATCTATAGATGGATGGCGATCTTTGTGTCAAAAATTACTTATTTATAATGTAGCTGTGACTTGTATGAACAGAAGATTTTTTTTTAGAATTGTGTTAAATTGCTAATCATTCATTACTAGTTCATAGATCAGATACAGATACTTTGCTGGAGGAGAGTGTGCACAATAACGAGCACGTTGTCAGGGCAGGCTAAACTTAGATAGTTTGATTGCACCACAAAGCCCAGAGCTGTCAGTCAACATCAGAAACAAACAGAGCTTTTGGGCTCCCAGTGGAGATCCACTTTTCTAGGCACTGAGATTGGGATTTGCATTGTGTGGAGTTATGGACCTTGCAGAGACATTAGTGCCTTACAAATAACTCTATATAAAGCTGTCTTACCTGTTTTTGCAAATAAAACAGATGGCTGTTTAATGTCATTTTACTGAAGAGATAAAATCTACCTAAAGTGTTGTATTTAATGGAAATTCAACATGACACAATAATGAAAAAATAGCAGTCTCATGTGTGCTGTAAACACCATATAAATCACAATAAAAAATGCTGAGAATGTGAAACATTTCCAGAGAGAGAGGTTTCTCTGTTCCAAGTAATGCTACAGTCTGTTCTTATTTAACTGTCCATTATCCATAATATCCGTAGCCATTGTCTCATCTCAGCTGCATTTAACTCCCTATGTTGTTTCCCCTCTCAAGCTTTGGAAATGCAGAGGTATGTCTGGTGTAATAAAACAGACAGTGAGCAAAAAAGGTTTGTGCTATATCTAGTGCCTTGTTTTGAGTGGCTAATTTTGTTGTTTTTGAAGTAACTGTATGTTCTCAGAGGCATATTGTGCAGTAATTATATTGTACCAGGACTGGAATTTAAATTGTTCTCTGATAATTGCCTTGCAGAGGCAAGCACACTGCAGTCTGCATCTCCCATTCTCTCATTAGGGCTTGTAACCTTAAACCTATAGCAATGCTCATCACAATCAAACAGTAATATCTTAATGTAAGATATTATTGAGATGATGATAACATACTGTAACAACAAAATGCTTTATGCTGTACTTTAAAACCAGTAAAAGCCAATTTCTTGCATATAATATACACAGTTAACTACATGTACTACTTATAAAAATAACACTTGGTGTTGAAATCATGGTTTAAAAAATATGAGGAAAGAAGATTTTATTTAACTTTTTCCTTAATAAACAACATGTTTGTGTGTGTAAACCACAACAAAACCAGTGATTGTAGACATATTCTAGCAAAATAAGAAAAAGAAATATTTAAGAAATTTAAAAAGCCTTACAACTATATATCTAGTTCATAACATTCGTATTTCTATTGCTGGTTTACAGTAGCTGCTCTGCAAACTTAAAGTCTAAATCAAACATACTGTTATTTAATGTACAAAAAGTAAATTAAATCATAGTTGATACAACATTACAGAGGAATTGTTAACATTATTCAATAGACAGTATATCAAGTCTAAATGTACTTTGTCAGCTTATATTTGAGTTGATAGACAAATTAGTATATATATTTCAGTGCACAACAGTCAACAGTGAAACTGTTTTACAAGAGAAAGAAAGATGGCAGTTTCTAACAGTTCTGCCAGAGAAACATGTCAAAAACAGGTTGGATTTCAGCGTTTCCTTTGCTCGCATGTGCTGAATCCGTGACAATGCTCATGCTGTGTTCATCAAAACAAGTACTAAAAATAAAGCACAGTGACTACTAAGTCCAGGAAGCTAAACAAAGCTGCCATATTGTGTTTCAAAATGGGCGAGAGGTAAAAGGCAGTATGCTAAACTAAGGATCTGAAAAACTCGGTTCGTCGTTCACTTTAAAGAGCAAGTCTGTGAGAACCGAAGAAAACAAACGAGAAACATGAAACAAAAGAAAAAAGACTTTGTTCACTTTTTCACAAAGAAGCAAGTATGTATATTTGTGCTCCTGAAAGAAACATGTCTTTGTATCTCCCACTGGATAGTAGCTCTCACCACATGTAATAGCTGCGTGTTGTGTCCACCTGACTGGGTTTGGTCTCGGCTGAGCCCTCTTTCTCCTTCTCGCTGTCTGCCTCCCACAAGTTGATAAGAGGAGGGTACAACTCGTTTAGTGGTATTGAAGAGGTTTTCTGCATGTACTTTTTCAGAGAATGGTGATAGTTTTTCCTCTTCCACCTCTTGGCAATATACACTCCCAGAGAGGCCAGACTGATGATTGCAAACATTGTTCCCATAACTGCTGCGAGAGCAGTGTTGGTCCCTTGGTCAGATATTTCCACAGTGAAGGTCGCTTGCTTTGTCGTCACATTTACACAAGACTTCTGCGTTTGTTGATGGATGTTGGAGACAGTGAGGCATACCTCGTATTCGGTTGCTGGTTGTAAATGTGTGAGGTTGTATTCATGGACATCCACAGGTACCCTGGCAGTGTAAGTAATATGTGGATTATCTATTTTCATGGTAGCAGATGACCACTTGAGGTTAGAGGTCATAACATTGGAGTTTATTTTCCAAGAGACCAGGATAGAGTGAGACTCAGTTTGTTTAACGTATATCTTCATAAGCTGAGTGCTGTCTAACAGAGTGCCGTTCACTCGGATAGCTGTCACTCTTGTGTCAGCTCCCTCTGAATTTTGAGCCACACAGGTGTATCTGCCAGAGTCCTCTAATTGGATATGAGAAATTCTCAGTGTACCTTCGCTGCTAAGGCTGTACTTGTCAGATAAGGTGTCCATCATCACCTTGTTCCCCATTGGTGTCACCCAGTAGATTTCAGGTTCAGGTTGGGACATAGCTCTGCAGTCCAAGTCCATGGTCATGCCGATGTCAAGGTTGAGGTGACTTGGAAAAGTATCATGAGAAATCATGGGGAGACACTGGTTTGCTAAATTCTTCTGCAGAACCTCCCGCACATGCATACCCCTTACCTCTGGTGGCATGGCACAGAACATGGACAAAGGTTCCATAAAGCGGACAGTTGTTTTGTTGGAGCTCATCCACTGGATAACACAGTCACAGCGCAGAGGATTGCTGTGGATGCTAATTTCACGCAAGTTGGGGAGAGAGTCCACCGTGGACTGATAAAGAGCATTCAGGGCATTGTTGTTCAGCATTAGACTCTCCAAGGCTGGGACGTCACGAAAGGCTTGACGATTGATATAGGAGAATTTGGGGTTGTTTGTAGCCTCCAGCTTTGTGAGCTCAGGAAGGTTGTCCAGAGCGTACCGGTCAATAGAAACCAGCTCTCCCATGTTGTTTATACCTAGCTCCTTCAGTCTTAGCATGTTCTTGAAATCTCCTTCCTGGATCTTGTGCACTGGGTTTTTGTTCAAATCGAGGAACTTGAGGTTGGGTAGTTTCTGAAGGGCTCTCTGAGGAACTCGGACCAGCTTATTGTCATAGAAGGAAAGACTCTCAAGATTGTCAAGTCCTACAAAGGCATTTCCAGGAATCTCTGTCAAATACATCCCAGCCAGAACCAGGCTCCTAAGGTTGCCCAGTGGCTTGAAATTAAAGTCCACTATTCCAACAACAGGGTTCTCCCCAATCATGAGGATCTCTAAGTTGGGTGTAGATTCAAACCACTGGCTGTTGATGCTCTTCAGCTTGTTGGAGTTAAGGTGAAGTCTGAGCAGGTTGTGGAGCCCAGCAAAGGCATTGGCGGAGATGGTGTTGATCTGATTGTGGTTGATGTAGAGCTCTTGCAAATTGCTGAGGTCCTGCAGACAGTAATCGGGCATTTCTGTGATCTGGTTCTCCTCCAGATGAAGCGTGGTAAGCTGGGACATATTTGTAAGGCCAACATCACGAATGCTACTGAAGTTGTTCTGGGACAAGTCCAGCTCAGTCAGGTTGAAGAGCTGCTCCAGCTCCTCACTGGTCCTGGCAATGTAGTTGCTCTGTAGGAGGAGAACCTGAGTGTCACTTGAGAGGTTCCCGGGAATGCGTGTCAAGCGAAGATCATTGCAGTCCACAGTGATGGCCTCTCTGTAGGTGGACTGGGGAGTAAACCAGGGACGGATTTCACATACACACAGCTGGGGGCACTCATTACTCTGGACGAAGGATACTCCTATCGATACAAGGATCAGGCCAGCAAACACTTGGCCTAAAAAAAGGCAGTCTAACCTCCATCTAGCCATATTGAGGAAGGACAGGAGGTGGGGCAGATGACTTTGTGAGAGTGTGCGTTACAGTCATGAACCAGACTTTCAGCTGATTGGGACCTTTTTTCCAGTCAAATGGTCAGGAGTTGTGCAGAAGTCTGAGTTTTTACATGAAGATCTTGATGCCGCAGAATAACCTGGAAAGAAAGACAAAAGATATATTTCATTACACAGAAAAAAAATCTACTCCATATTTACAATATAGAGGGCTTATAATACATTGCTTTCTAAACATGATAGCAGCATGACAATATGGCGAGCAAAGTTGATTTGTTTGTCTGTCTATTGAATATATTGCCATGAAATTTGGCACCACAATCAGGTCAAAATTTTACTTTGACTAATACTTTTTTCATAAATACCTACAACTACAAAAATATTTATCTATTATTTTGTTCAATTACTGAACTATCACATAATCTTTTTATGTTTCTTGTAAATGTGGCAACTACTTAAGACAACAGATTGACTTAGAACAACAACCGCCTCTCCACTACCCTTGTGAGACTGAGAGTTATGTGCAGCATCAACAGTTTTGAGAAAATGCAAGTTCAGCTCATTACAATGCATGCACAAAACACTGCTCTGAACGACTTGGAAACAGATCAAATTCCATCGAGGGCTTTCATCTATCCAACAGGCCCATACGGACTCAATCATTAACTTCTCCGAACATCATTAAACACGATGAGATATTAGTATGTGCCATGCCTTAATTTTTAATGCAACGTCTTCAGCATTCTGAATTTAGGGCAACATGAAAAAAAAGACATTTTTAGCAGGCCTAGAATTTTTTCCAAAAGGATTGGGTACAGAGGGAAAATTGTTTAAACTTGTGCTGCATTCTTTAACGCTAACAAAACTTATCACTGCAGAATTTTGTGAGAGGGTTGTGAGAGGACTAGAGACTCTGATCTAGTCCAGTTTATTCACTTGTTTCAGCAAATGCAAGCTCCTGAGAGGTACAGTGGGCATCTGCTTGTCCATATGGTAGTGGCACTTACTCCAGTGACTTGGAAGATAAAGCATTAATTCTAGCAAACAATAGACAGCTTTAACTCAATGCCAGAGCTGCATTTTAAATCCCTCACTGTGTATGAGTACATGGAAAGAACAGTCATACAATTTTTATCCAGTGATGGCAATGTGGGGTTGTTAGTCAGTCCACCTCTTTGAGCCAAACTAAAATATCTAAACTAGTGGATTGATTCTCATGAAATTTTGTCCAGACAATCATGGCTATTTTAACGTTTTACTCCATGTGCTGTGACTGTGTTACTTAAACATTTTCCATAAATTTTTGGTTTGCAGTCAGTATGCAGCTCTTACTATGTACATACATTATATTTCACAGACAGGCATGGTCCCCAAAGGATTAAGCCTTGTGACTTTTCCCCTACTGCCTCATTTGTGCTTTCCAATGAATTCTCTTAACAACCATTGGATGGATTGCAATGCAGTTTGCCACAGACATTTGTATTCCCCTTAGAGCTGGAATTAGTTTGGCAATACTTTAAAGTTTTTATCTAGTGGCATCATTAGGATTAAATTTTTAATTTGTTTAATACTTTCTGACTGCAGTAACTAAAAAAATTATCATCAGCTTCAGCTACACTTTGTGTTGAATGCCTAACCACAAATATTATCATCCTAATGTGTATAACTAAGATTGTGAACGTTCTAAACATTAACAAGTCACCATTGTCATTAGACGCCTTTTTGCATTTCACTTAAAGCAACATTTGCCTGAACACCCTCATTTAGTAGCTAGCTTGGCCTCAGATGCTGAGTCTCGTTAATAAGGATCTGGAGTAAACAATGACTTTCACATTAATCTTCTATTATCTCATTACATCAAATTTTATCCCATTCACTCTGTTTACATACAAAAAGTGAATTTACACCTTGCAAAAAGTTCCCTTGCAAGTTTTATTTCTGACAATTTTTTATTAGCAGATTAAGTTACCAGAACTTCTTTAACAAGCCCATGTACTTGAAGTATCCTACAGCAATACTTAAGAGATCCCATCATTCAATTAGATCTATTTACTAAAGGAAGCACCCCCTCCAGTGCAGGGCCATACGGCAGCAACACACAGCACCACTGCCATCTCCAACACACAGCTTTGTGGTCAACACTAGCTTAAGGAGATAGCGCTTAAGAGGCTTTCAAACAAGAGAGCTGACTAATTCATGTGAATGCAAACTGCCTGGCAACAGCAGCAGGGAGACAGGGACACCTCTCTGCTCCTCCTATACTGAGGATTGCCTATGGGACAGGGCGGAGCATGGGTGTAGCAGAGATAGTACACTATGTTGTCTTTAAGCTAAAGCGCTGTATATTGTGACGATTGCTGCACCAGTCAGGATTAGTGGATGGAGATGCTGAAGTGGAGATTAGCTCGAGGCAGTGTACTGGATTCGAACCCAGAGGAGAGAAACAGGTCACACAGCACTTTATTTAAAAGCAGCGCAGCGGTGGACACATGCAGCATAGAGGAGTGTTAACTCATTAGTAATCTCATTTACAAAAAATAATTTATTTAAAGCTTGTTTGCCGTTCTGTCAGTGAGTAAATATTCTGTTCCATTATGATATTAAATGTTACTATATTTAGTATTGACAAAAAATAGATATTTGACTCATTCTTTCATTGTTAGTCTCATATCACAATCTTACATCTCTATAACATAATTCCTACTTATATATAGTTTTGGATCAGATAAATCAAAAAGTTAGATATCAAAAACTGGACTTATATGATTTTTGTCTGTGTTGATGAGGTTACTGTAACTGGAGCATAACTATATTCATAGAGAATGGCTTTAAAAAACACTATACATCCAAAACAAGATTTATTCATACAGAATTGTCTGCTCTCAGATTCTTCCTCATCCATTTACCACTATTGGGGTTAATCTTAGATTCCCCCCATTTGGTAAAGGCTGACAGCTCTGTCTCTGCTCCCCTTTAATGTAAGATTAAGAAGTTTCTGATCCCATTTAAAATACTAAATAAAAAGGAAAAAAGTGGGTTAGCTGAAATAAAAAGTGCTGTTCTGATGTAACTGTGAGCACTTAAAAGACCTAAAAAAAACAGTGTCAACATCCTGTTGGTTGGTTTTTCAACAACAACTAAAAACTGTCTGGGACATCCTGACACACAGGTCCATTGTGATCTGAGTCCCTGAGCCACAGGAAAGCTTAAAACACACAGTAGGTGGAAGAACACTCAACAACACAGCAGTTAAGGCAGGAAGGCAGGAAACGGAAAAAAGTTTTAACCATGTCCACCTTGAATGCCAATAGGACACCACTTGAAATAAATACCAACTGCTTCGGACTTCGACTCTGTTGCTAATGGCAGCATTTATCAATACCTGCTGTAGGTTGCAGGATCACTTCAGTGTGTGGGGTGTTGAATAGGTGTGACTGTACTGCTGTACAGCTCTTATTAATCAAAGACTCAGAGCTTAAAAATGGAACTGTTTTTTTTAATACTAAACTTACATTTAACAGATCAGTCATGAGAATATGGAAATCTATCATCTTTTACATGAGATAGCATACCTACATTTTCAGCCTCTTCATCTTTGAGTGAATCCCATTTTAATTCCCTTTCCTCTGCCTGCATCCTGGATCTACCCTTACCTAATATTCATATATATTCAACCGGCTAATCACTTTATACTTTGAAATGTTTCATTTTATCAAATTATTATTGAAATAGTTGTACATCCCTCTGTTTGATATCTATCAGATCCGTGCTTAGGTCTGCTAAGGTAAGGGGCAAATTTCAGGTCTTGGCAGTACCTCTAATGTTTAATATCCTGTTGTTGGATAAAATACATTAATATAATCTTAGGGTAGAGTAATACCTTTTCATAGTGTCAAGATGAATTAATTGAATGAGCATTTTAATTTTTGTGCAACTGTGCAGAAAAGCTGCATGTCATAGAAGCCTTTATACCGTTGACTATATCTTTTATGCAATGCTCTGATGAGTTCCCATTATATTTCTACATTCTTTCGTATTGTTAAATTGAACTGTAGGTAGATTAACTTATCCTTTATTTGGGGCTGATGTACTTGCTGGATCACAGTCTTTATGCAATGACAGCAAAAGAGTTTAAAGAGATTTTAATATCTATATTAAAGTCAAACATGTTGCTCTTATAATCATGGGGGCAGCCAGTCAGCCCATGAGGTCAAGATTTAAACCCAGTGTGACTGTCCCAGTGACAACCTGTACTAAAGGACGTACATACTGTACATTACCCTGAAGAAAGAAAAAACACTATATCATCGATGACTGGTGTTTAATGAGTCCATATTTTCAGTCTCTGTTCACACTGGAAAAAAGTAACTTAATGAACTTAGATTAAAGCAGATGCCATGTGCAATATTTTAAATATTGAACATTTTGAAGTGGCTGTGGATGAAGTATGCAATAATTACACTTAATTATACTCAATAAGTTCTAGCAGTTAGAAGACTTTTAATTATTTTACCTGAATCAGCAGCTGCTTTTCCTATTCTGTTATGGGAATGAATGTTATTTGGCTGAACCTATTAAATACATGATGCTGGCAGGAGATAATTTCCTGAATTAAACTCAATTATACTGCAGCAATCTGATTATAAGAGGATTTTACATTTTTTCTGAAATATCATTTTAGTCCTTCGGTATGTGTTATTCTGGTTTGCTTGAAACTACAGTAGATCCTGATTCAATGGTCTCCTTCAAAAGCTGGCAACCTTTTCATGGCAAGAATGACTGAAGTTATTATGATCACATACAGTTGGCAGTCTGAACACATCAGTGACAGCCATGAAAATTCTCAGTTTCCTTTCATGCCATGAAAGTACATGACTGTCATTACCATTTGAGAGACTGTCGCTTCAAGTGATCCTGACATCCAACTTGTTAATTGGCATCCTGATGTAAAGCTTTTGCACAAAGTTCAGAGATGCGACTTCTAAGAGGCATCGTCTAAAAATATCCAAACACATCTGTAGGTGGTGCAGTAACAACCATTTTAGCTATAAAAAAGTTATGAACTGACAGTAATGAACTGACTTTGTGCCAGTGTGTGATAACGACGGTAACTGCACTCATCCAGGTTTTCCATCTGCTCAGAACATGATTTTTCACCGGAGGCATGTGACTGTGATGATGAAAGCAAAGTATTCATTTTCTTCAAAGTATCAAAGTTTATTTTCTCAAACAATCTTGATTGATGAAGATGTGAAAGCTTTTTTGCAAACACATATATCTCCACAAACTAGATACATTTTCCCTCCTAACCACTCTGAGTGTTTTAAAAGCAAGGCTCAATTTTCAAATTCCTGTCCCGGTCAGTCTGAGGACACTCAGCTTCATCGTCAAGGAAATCCATCTTTGGATGTGATAAGAAGTGAGAGTGACATTAGAAAAAAAAGTGATTTAAACTGGTTGAGGCTCCTGTGAGAGACACACGCACATAACCCTGCTGGCCCAGGTTTACCTTTGAGCTTTGGTTTATTAATCTGCACACACATGCTAAAAAGATAAAACAGAAATGAGGGAAAACAAATTACAGGTGGAGCAGGTGAGATAAACAACCCCAGGGAGCCCATGAACACATCTTGTCACAAACTGAACAAAATTGAGGTGACAAAAACAATCCTGAATTAGAAGACAGGTCCCGAGTGACAAAAACTCAAAAACAGAGGGGGATGTTAGACAAAGTACAGACTGCTTCTGCAGAGCAAAATATGCCTGATGTAGGGAGCAGAAACTCAACAGACTCTCTTTCCTTACTCTCTCCTAATCTGTCTTTAATGCAGCTTCTTGGGACACACAGCCAACCAAACTCCATCAGACGCTTAAAACTTTGCTCCTTCCTTGAACACACACTCATGTTACCTTAATATTTATCTATAGGATGATGAAAGAACCAGGACTTTCCCTTCAAGGTGCTCAGTATGGGCTGCTGTGAATGCTTTGGTTGTGCTCACACCTGCCGCTAATGCATCCTCCATCTCCTCCCTCCTCCAGGGATTTTATATAACACACTCCACTTTCTTACAGATAAATCTCAAATAAGCAGGAGTTGAAAAATGAGCTCATTTCTTTTAAACAATGCATGGAGCGGATTTAAATGTTTCTGCAGAGTTGTGGTCGCAGCCAGAACACAATAAAGAGCAACCGATGCCGCACTTAAGTGTAACTGCATAACTATGTATAGCTTCTCCTGACAGAAAAATGACTAATCTGTAGTAATTCTGTTTAGTAACACACATAATTATGAGTGGATCACCATTTGAGGGCATGCACACAGGGCTGCCAGGTTTCCTATCTCTGTGTAAATATACGTAAGTGTGACTGTGTCAGTGTACATATTGGCTGCATTCACACTGGATGATTCATGCTAGGTCTTCCCTGATTAGAGACAACTAGGCCACTTCATTATCCACAGCACTACTGGTATTGATTTTGTAGCAGCTTGGCTGCTGCACCTCTAAAACTAGTTCACCTTCAGTAGGAAGCGTAAGATCTCAATGGCCACTTGTGTGAAAATCTTCAGCCTCTGTGCAAGCTGATTGATTTGACTCGTGGCAGAGTGAAGGTCTTGATGGAACAAATGCAAGAAAGGGTTTTTTTTTTTTTTTTCAAGAAATGTGAAGCAGGAGTGGAGTCAGCTGGAAAAAGGTTGAGAGGTATCTTAAAGTGCACATTCACACAACAACAAAATTGAGATAAAGTAGGTAATTTCTGCCACTAAAGGTCTCTCAATCAATACAATAAAAACAAAAGACATAGTCTGATGGTATTGTAACGTAGTCCGAGATTTGTTTGTTTCATTGTAAAACTGTCACTACAGTCACAGATAAAAATCCATCTGTCTAGGACAAAAATTTTGGAGATGAGGTAATGTATTGTAGTTTTATTCACATTATATATATATATATATATATATATATATGACAAACCTGCTGGCGACAAAATGAGGAGCATCGTTACCTCCAATAAAATTACAGATATCTCTTTATTAAAAACATTGAGCATTGGTGTAAGTACACGGCTCAACGAAAAATGAGACAAAGATGTACTTGCTTTAAGACACTTAAAATTTAAAATGTCACATTATATTTTGCCAGACCCTCATTAATGTGAATATGTTGTTTTTATAGTCAAAAAGTTCATGATTAGGCCACAGAATGCGTCTCTCTGTTTAAAAGGTTAAACCAAATCAGATGAAACTGGAAAGGGTAGGGCAGCTATATTTTATTATAAATAAAACTTTGAGCATTTATATGAGCACATTATCGAAGCACTTCAGGGTCCAGTGTCATACTCAAGGACGCTTTAATATGTAGAGAGGAGGAGTAGGGGATTAAACCACCAAAAATGATCAACAACCAGCAACAATCAACAGCCACTCATCTCTACCACCTGATCAACAGTCACCTGATGTTACAGTGCAGTCAGACCAATCAGACCAGATCGGACTGTCCTTTCATTTACATGAAGAAGCAGGCAAGAAGTATTTGCACACATTGACAGCAGAGCAGCGAAGGGGTGATGCCATTTGTACCATCTGTATTGAGTGCAGCACAGAGATCTAGTAACAATTAAGGGCTTGATGTGAAGCTTGATAATTTACAGCTGTGTGGAGGTTGTTGTTAGCTCGCCAGCCAGCAGCAGTTTATGTTTTGTTTATGTGTACAACTCTACCGACAGTGTTTCCTGTCACACCACGCCAGTAAATTCACCAGGCAAGGTCTGACACAAACATTACAAGGAACTAAACATCCAACACCATAAATACAGGCTCCATTCTACCTTTAATAAGTTTGCCAGTCCGCATAGATGATCTTTAAGGTTTAAACTAGATGTATAGTTATCACATAAGCTTGCCAACTAACCTGCTGATCCTCCAGTATCACAACCGTGATGGTTCTTACTGTGTTTACTTCACATTACTGTTGTGTTTGTGAGGTGAATGCACATCAGGGTTGTGTTGCAGGCAGCTGAGACTAATCACTCTTTCTTGCCTGGCACCTGACTGAGAGTTAAAGGAGCATGGAGGGCTGCCCACCAGGGGCTCCTGTTACCACCACCACCACCACTCACTCCCGGCTCCCCAGAGCCAAAGGGCGGCACAGGTGCCTTTCTGACTGTCATGAGCATACTGCCAAGCCATGAAAAATTTTATTCCTACTGTACTGGCCGCAGCACGCACACATGCACACCGATGTCTCAGGAGATCATAGAGGGCGAGGTGAGCTGAACTGTGTCTGTTTCTTCTGACGCCTCAAGTCCACAGAGGACAAAGGGTTAATGCCTCAGCCCTTCTTATAGGAATAATGGTGGAGGCTTGAGCTCCATAACCCAGCTCCCCCCTCTTCACCCTGCCTTACACTCTTGGGACCTAAATGCTGGTGGTGGTGGTGGTGGTGGTGGTGGTGGGGGTGAAGCCTTTTACTCCCTCCCACCAGCCCTGCTGTCTCTGAACAACCCCACCCAACAGACGCACATTCACACACAGACACCTGCCTGTGACACACACACACACCCAAACAAACCACCCACTCTATTCACACAACAAAGTTGAAAAGAGCATTTGCATTGTGTGTCTGTGTTGTGTACCTGCAGTGTGATGTGTGTGCCTGGCTCACTCTTTAAGAATGATTCAAGTGTCTGCTTACTTGGAAATGTGCTCTGTGAGGCAGCAGCACCACAGCACCAACCGAGTTTACAAGAATTTAACAGCATTTGCTTTAATGAGACATATTCTGGGTGGAGAAAGAACCAGCAGGTTGGCCCTTAAAAGCTAAAAAAAAAAAAAAAAAAAAGTCTTGATACACAAAATATTAAGTTTAACTGCTCTCAGTGAAGTCTGAGCTGTTTTTGTGTTTAACCGAATAAGCTGTTTAGTCTCAACACTCACTTTTATTTGACCCAGAGGAACTCTGCGCACTTTGTTATTAACAAAGGTCATAAACAGAGTCAACGGAGGACAAACAAAGCTCCACTTTCAAACAATAAAAATAAATCGTTTTAGCATCCTAACCTTTCTGTCTTTAGCGTGTGCCTAAAGTTGAGTGATGCAAGTCAGCAGTCTGCATCACAAAAGCGCAACAGCTGCATGGACAGAAGCAGCGTTAGTGAACCACAATGGACCCCCTGCCAATGCAACCCCATTCTCACCACAGCATCTTTTACACAGGGCCTCGTCTTTTCCCCCGAAGAAGACTCCGCGACTTTTTTTTTTTCCTGCCTAGAACGGAGACATCTGCCGACATACTTTAACATTAGTATGCAAATCACACACACAACGCTGCGCACGCCGCACACACGACAAGTACCGCAACGAGATCAAAGTTTGTTTTCTGTGGAATATCATTTGACGCATTAAAAAAGGGTTGATGTATTTGATCCTGTAAGATGAAATGTTCTTATGGGGATTCAAAGCAGATTTCAAGTGATGGACTCAAACCCGACTACCTTTTTAAAAAAGGAGAAAAAAGAAGATCATGCCCTTGAGTGTGTCTGCATCCTAAATATATCCCAACTCATCGCATCGCCCTTGCAGGAAAATATGTCATGAATGGCAACATATTCCCAAAGTATGCGTGGTTTAACACATCAAAACAACAACGATCTACTCTAGATGCGTTTGATTGTGTGTTTAGATGACGCGGCTGCCAATCATATCACTCAAAACAGATTTTTTTTCCAACCACAAATGCATCTTAAAAAGAAACTAACACGCTACAGCAGTGGGAACCCAGCCTTCTCCCTCTCTGAGGGGTCTCACCTTGTTGGCATTCCAGTCCACTGTTCCCGAGCGCACAGGTCCTTTATCCAGATATACGCGTCAATACACAACAATAAATAAGATCAACGTGATTGTGCCAAGGGGGGGTATCCTGGGGGTTCAGCTGGCGGCTCTTTACAGCGATTTGTCGCTCGTGTATCCGATCAGTCCCAGGGCGCCTCGGAGAGAGGCATGGTGCGGTCTGCAGAGAGAGCTCCAACCTGCTGCAACCCACCGCCGACCGGTTTGTCGCCCCGATATTCCTCCGCTCTGCCGCCGCCTGCTCCTCCTACGGATGGAGAAGAAAAATGATAAAAACACCTGGCGCTGTCCAGACCAGTCAGCTGATTCCCCAGCAGGCTATTGGCTGAGAGCGCCTGTCTGTCACTGTCGGCCAAGCAAAGCAGAGCACCATCTGCTCCGGGCTTGTTGTGATGAGAACAAAGACAGGAGAGGGCGGCGGGGCATGGGGCGAAGGAGGGGGTGTGTGGGTGGAGAGATTGGGGGGGGGGGGGGTACATGGCATTAGGCCTGTGCTTAAAAAAAAAAAAAAAAATCTCCTCTCTGTGCCTCTTCTTCCACGCACAACCCTTGAGGATGATATACTAGTGTGTTACTTTATGTCACTAAAAGATCATCAACAAGACCTTTGTGGTCTCTGAGTAACAGCTGTAACTGCTCTGCTTTCTTAAAAATATTACACTTTATGCATGTGGTATGGAAAACAGGGCAAGGTAAATTTCTATTTTATACTGTTAACAAAATATGTCATACATGTCCTCTTTCTCTGAATTTTGCTCTCATTTGACACTTACTGTAGAGCATGACCCAAACCCAAACATTTATTGTCACCGGCTCAACAATCAGAAGCCCACAACCCATTTTCAAACAGTGAAACACATATATAAATGTAGTGAAAATGCCAAACTTTCCACATATAGAAAATTTATTTAATAATTAAGAAGAAATAAAGAGTAGAAAATTGAATATTGAACAAATTTTTAGAACTTTGGTAATGTTTGGTCATTTTCAACTCAGAATATGTATCAGACATCTACTACAGATCTTCAGTTTCAGTTTCTGTACCAGTTGCTCCAAATGCTATTCATAAGTCAGACTTCAGCACATTTTCTCCCATCATTTACTACACAAATGAGAGTATGTGAAGATATCTAAAGAAAATAAAGACCAAGTGTAATTTTTGAGCCCTGCTAGTGTAGTTCATTGAGTAAAATACAGTCGCTGACAGAAGGCTTGATGATTGATGGACTCATGATTTAGGCATGTTTGGGACAGCCCAGCAGGACTTTAACATCCTAACTTGGTTAAGGGGGGTAATAGCACCTCTAGACCTGGAACAACTAAAACACTTGACCCAAGATTTGACCACAGCATTAAACACTTTCTGTCAACCAGTTTTAACTTATGGATGCTTCTTACATCATGGGAGATGATAAAAAAAATATTTATTTAAACAAAGCATGCCAACTTTGGTGTGGTTTTGGGTTCTAATAGCTAACAAAGAATGTTTGTGAAGATTAAATATTGTATTATTTATTTGTCATTATCTTTTTCCATTTGTCAGTCAAAATCTCTGAAAACACTGACAAATATCAACACACTGACAACAGTTTTGTTGTAAAAAGCTGAAGTTTATGTACCTTAATCATGCCATATTCAAACAGTTCATTTTATTCAAAAACCCCCAAAATAATGAGTTTGCAGTATAATTACAAATAAGAACACTCAGGCCAAATGTTCACAGGCTATCAGGGTAAGTAATATCATACAGTGACCTTTAAGTAGAAATTGAGCCTAAAACAGGATCACATTAAAACAGTGCTCAGGCTGTAAAGCATCCTGGCTCCTGTAGCATTTGTTCACCCATGTAAGATGACATCTGTAAAGCATCAGCGTGTTTGAAGAATCCATGTGCTAATGGTCGCGGTGAGAAAAGGAGATTTTGAATCCAGCGTTGCCATAAATGCAGCAGCTGAAAGCTCTGCTCCTGCTCCTGCTCAGGCCTGTTGCCATGTCCCAGAGTGCATCACAACTGCAGCAAAAACAAGCAAGAGATGTGAAGGGGTTGAAGTAGAGCCCCTGAATGAGTAATTGCTCTTCACTCCACAACCACAAAACCTAATCCTGCCCTCAAATCCACCTTACATTCATCTCCTATTTTTAACAGCATGCAGCCTGAGCATCATCCTGTTCAACTGTAAGACTTCTTTTAAACTTTTTTCCTCCTATAATGAAAAAACACTTTTTTCTTAGTGAATGCCTGCTTTTTCTTGGTGCAGCTCTGTTGGAAAGCTGCATGCACTGTCCTCTAGAATCAATTTGCTCCACGAGTGTCCTTCACTTTGAAGCATCGCCGTCTTAATTCACTCCTTCATATGATAGACCTGGGTGTTCTTGAAATCTTAGAAGCAGAAGGCAAAGCAAACTCAACTGTAAACACTTATTCAGGCACTCATTTCACACAGACAGATTTAAGACATTTGAAAGTAACTACAAACATTTGTCTTCTGTAGCTGCATATGCTCAGGCCTTATTATTATTCTATTCTTCTTTAAACTTGCTTGTATGACACATTAGCCAAATGCTAATTGCCATGCTGTGCAGGTAGAAAACATCTAACAGCACAGTGCAGGGAGCTGCCCAAGTGCTTTTAGGGTTTATTTTCCAACAGTTAAAGCTGTCCACCAGGAGCATAATTGTCTACCTTCAAAGCCACCCTTGGCAAGGAGAAGAAAAAAGGGGTGCAGGAAGGGGGCAGGTGGGAAGAAAAGCTCTCATCTGAAGACCTCTTCTCTGGTTTTCATCAACAGAGAGTGAAGAGGACATATGGCCTGCTCTGGACCCGTCAGAGCAATGTGGCTGTGTAGATACAGCTGTGTGCAGCTGGATCCGCTCACACTGGTTATTTCAGTAAAGGTAGAGTAGATGTGACATTGTATGAAAATCTCAGGACCTTTTTTTCCATAGGAAGCTGTGCAGAGGTGATGGTGTTCTCTTGTTATTTGTGTTGTCCTTGTCAGAGCAGGTGCAGAGGTCTAACTGAGAGGATCTTTGAAATGTATTAGATTACATCATCCAGGCTGCAGTGGTCATTTATGCAGCTTATTTCATTGCTGTTTGGGAGCCCAAAAGAGACAGCTACTCTGCACTTCTAATGGTCTCTGTATTTGTCAACCAACATGAAAATCTCAAGCCCTGTACAGGAATATCTCACTACCACAGGCTATTGAGAGTGGTGCAAGGGGCATTTTTTTTGTACAGCTGACACTGGTTGTCTCATCTTTAGGATCAAAATAGATCAAGTATTAGGTTTTGTGATTTCAAGCCGACTCAAACAACAATATTTCAGCAGCTAGTTCAGCACCATGGACAGCAAACTGACAGTGGTTCACCTGTGGCATTATCATAGAGACTAAGTGCAAAGTAAAGTCAGCGCAAAAGCAACACAGTTCCTCTCTGCTTTTTCTTTTTAACACATCAGGTCTTGCAAGACTTGACCACTGTACTCCAGAGACCAAAATCTGATTCTAATGATTAATTTATCCTCCTCAGAAGTTTTGTGTGTTCCTTTGTGCCATAGACTTTCATTGCTGTCTTAAAACCATTAAGTTACACTGTTACACTGGCCGACATGCTTCTATACTGCTATTAACATAGCAAAAGTAGTTCATTTTGAGTCCACTCCAAACCCACCACCATGTTAAGTAGTGCCCCAAATGTATATAAATACATTGTAAAACATAGTCCCAAACCAACAATTTTTGCCTGTTTGAGTAACATTTGCTAAGAACTATAGTATCCTAGCTAGAATTTTTTTAAAAAAAAATAAAGCTTTATCTGTGAATAGTTTTTTTTAATCTTCAGTGGGACTTAGGCTTGTGAAAGAGATCTGAAACAGGCTAGGAGGGTCAGGCAGTATTGAGACTAACATGTGGTTAGTGTTTGTCCTTTCATGACACTTTTTGTCAACAATCAAAATAAAAGAGAACATCAGCTTGTTTTTTCCTGTTTTACCTGTGTCTGGCATGTAAAACTGGGTGTTTCAATTTGATTTCTTTTGCCACTAGTAGCAGTGTTGATGATAACTGTGATATTTAAATAATGAAATATTGATATTGTTAACAAGATGCAAAGATATTTATAATATCTGATGTCACCATGTCATTGTAGGCGGTGGTAATGCAAAATAAAGTTGTTTGCCACCCATCATGAAATGGAAAAAATCATTCAGTGTAAATTTCCTGTTGTGTGTCTTGTAGTCACACACTCTCTTCACCCCCCTACACTTGTTTTTTGAGTGTGATTTATTTTCAAAAAAAGAGACAGCTTGAAAATGCAGATTTTGGCCAGTGGCTCAACAACTTTATCTCTAGCTTAAGGTGTTTGTGTTTATGTTTGTGTGTGTGTGCACAGAGGGTTTTGCAGTATGGAACAAAGCCTCCATGTGCTCTCAAGAGTTACCTATAGAAGCATTACTGAGTCTTCTCACTCAGTGCTTCTAGTTGTTTGATCTGCTCCTCTTGAGGGCTTTTTTCCTGGAAAAAACAAGAGTCAGTAAAACATCTCAAGAGTATCAGAGAGTATTTGTGTGTTAGTCTGTAAACAGGTGCTTTCTACAGGGCCCTGACACATGACCAGATACACTGCTCTCACCATCACATGCTTGCATCTGTCAAGCTCTACTGTTGGACTCTAATGACAGCAAATATACAACTGAAAACAGCATTCTATCAGTCAGCCATCATTCATGAAGTATGTTTATGGTTCCCTTTAAATCTGTCCTGTCTCTAGAGCTTTGTAACACATGTTTTGTTGTTGAATATACAATATCTTTCCCTATTTATTCATGTAGTAAAATTTTGACATAAATGCTCATTCTGGCAGAATGTTGTGTTTTTGTCTTGCATAGTCATAGTTTCTTAGTTTCTTTTTGAATGTACAAGTATCAATAAACAACAACAGCTAAAGGGGGATAGATCCAGAAGACGCATGGCCTTTTAAATATACAAAAACAAATTAAATCTCCCCAGTGATAAGATTAATTAAAAGAGTCCCTTTAATGTTAAGGTATGTGGTACACGAAGTTTCGTCTTTCCGTGTCCCAGTAGTACTTGATATTCTATATGAATAGGTTTTGCTGTTTCTTGTAAAATTACAGCTGGATGCATGAAGCATCAAAACCTTTCAGCTCAAAGTGTGCATGTGGGCTAAGACAGACAGCATCCTTATAACAGTTCATTAGCAGGCTGTGACAGAATTGGCTTTCATTATATTTATTTTAAATTCAGGTTTTTTTTACTTCTTTGAAATCAGGAGCCAACAAGTCAAAGTGACAGTCATGAGAAGAAAACATTTATTTAAATTGCTAATGTTTAGAATCAACAATAATAATACTGAACTAGGCCAGATTTTTTTTCTTCACATTGCTAGTATGCTGAGCATCAGTGTATCATTTTGTCAGGCGACAGAAGCAACACGGAGCTCAGACAGAGGAGGAGAGGCGGGGTCACAGGTAAGGTCGAATGATGATTGGTTTATATGTTAGCAGTGAAATTCATTATTGTGAAAACTGTTATGCTGATGATATTGTCTCAGAAATTTAGTGATGAAAAAAATTATTTTGAAAGTCTAGTGTGTTGCCACAGTGTCTATATATATAATTCTGTAGATGACATGGACAAGACATTTTTTGGGGGGGAAACTGATTAACGATTTTGATTTAACTGTGTATGAAATTGCTGCTGTGTGTTATGTTTATATCATTGAGGCTGATTAAGTGTGGCTTTTGTAGGAGAATGTAACCAGTCTGCTTTGTTTGTTAAGCATTGCATCCTCTCTCTTTTTGTCTCATTTTTTTTGTGCTCCGGATCTCTTTTCAGGTCTGCCTTATCCAGAGCAGACAGGATTAACAGATATTAAGAAAATATTTTTCTGTGTATGTGTGTGGAAAGCCTTTGTTTTCTTCTTTGTTGGTTTATTATGACAAGGGGTTTTGTTTGTGTGTTTGTTTGTGTTTTATATATATATATAAAGACCTCCTCTCCCATCCCCATCACCCCAGGTGTGGATGGGAGGGGCAAAAGAGCATTGAGTGCTGCTATTGATTGCTTCTGTTAACTTGCGCAGTAATCACTGTGGTTTATCGGGTCTTGTCATCTCCTCACAAGATGAGACACTGTGCATGCTAAGCTTCAGATAACATAACCAGCCTAAAAAGAGGATCTGAGTGCCGGCAGCTGAAACATTTTGTGCTCTGTGGGTCTCAGTTTCCAGCAAACTTTAATCTCTGAAAGCTGGATTTATCACAAAGGGTTTATTCCCATGATCACCAGGTGCAATCCAATGATAGTTTTGTTTTATAGCAAAGGAGAAACATCAACAAAATTAGCCTGTATGTTTATTTAACACAGAAGTTATTGTTTCAAGGAGGATAACAAATATGGATGATCTCTTAGTAGAGACAGCATGTAATGACACTATACTCTGTAATATTAGCATTTCCATTTGCAGACACTACAGGACCAAGATAGTCTTCACAGTGTACAGTGCAGAAGCAGAGAGCTATAAATAGACAGAAACAAACAAATGCTTCTCTTTTTCAGGTGATGTCAGGTGTAAAGGGGGGGAGGAGGGAGAGTGGTGTTAGAGGTGGATGTGGGTGTGAAAATGATTGAGGGCCAGACTCGGGCAAAGCCGAGCCTGATGTGACGTGGCATTTGGCTGGCGAGCCTGAGGGAGGTCAGGCTGTCAGGACGACTGACAGTCAGCTGAGCACGAGCCAAGTGATGCAGCCGAGAGCAGGCAGAAGCAGACGGAGACGCTCGCTGGCTGGAGCCTCGACAAACCGCACTTCCAAACTCTGATTTTGTGTGACTCATTGTGGGACAAGACTGGAAGGAGAAAAAACACATGCCAGCCAAATTTGTGTCCATTTGAGAAAGTGGAAATGGTGTGAAATATTTTGTATTTTTAGCCCACAGTTCAATGCTTGCATTTCGCCCTGCTGGCTGGGAGTATCAACCCTTTTGCCAACCACGTTCCTGAGGTTAGATTCTTTTATAAAACATCAAACTCAAGATGATGATCTCTTCATCTGCTGCCCAGCCCAGCCCAGCCCCCCTCCCTCTCCCTCACTCTCTGTTCTGTTTATCTGCAGTTAGCCTCAGAGCTCACGTTGCTATTTCCTCCGGCAAGGCAAACCATCCTCCAAGGGCTTATTTATGTGTCTGCTTTTCTGCTTAGCATGGATTTCTCCTCCATAATGCACCAACACGGAGGTTACAATGCACCTCACCTACTGGTGAAATTTGATCTAATTTTCAGAGGACAGTCGAGTGAGTGAGATAGAGCTCAGGAGGCAGAGCCACTAAAGGATGCAGGGACCAATTTGTCCTTTAATCTGTTACCCGAGGCTGTGCTGGTGCAAATCACAGATATGCTGCTGTCGAGTTTTACCTTCATCTCCTGTTAAAAATTCATCACAACCTGTAATGGAGGTCAAACAACCGTGTAATGATCCTGTTTATTATAAGAGCAAAGAACAAATATTTCCTTTTTGTTATTAATTCATTTTATGGGAATTACATAATGTCATCAAACTTTATGTATTAAAGCAATTACAAGTAGCTCTGCCCAAAAGATATACAACAGAACCAGCAGACGGATGCAAGAGGTGTCAAACACAGTTTGTACACAGTTTGTACACACTGACACATTCGTGACAAGAGGTCCAGCTCACATAAGCAAAACACTTGTGTGGGGGAGCTAGGAATGAACAAAAGAGACATAAAAATACGTGCAATTACACATCTATTTTTATATACAGGAGCGATGTGTGAAACTAGTGAAGCAAAACATTTCACACAAAAATGTCCACAACTACTATTGTTTCTATGTGTTGCTCTGTTGGCACATTATTAACTGTATAAGCAGTGTCACCTTGGATTTGCCAAAGGACTGTAATTTTATTGAAAAAAATCTCACATATGTCCAAATTTATACTCTAGCGAATATACAGTGGAAGTCAATGATTGGATCATACTGATAGCAGTTTAAACTCAGAATACAATGGCAATGCCAGAATTAGTGAAAGAAAAAGCTAAAAGCTACATTTGGTTCATTTTGTTCACTAATACTCAGAAACTCAACAAAATAAAAATGTGTGAATACTTTTGAAAATTCAACCATATGTCATGCAGGCAGCTGAAAGGTCTGAACCTGAAAACTGCAGTGCACCCGGGGAATTCCTTTAGGAGTATTTTTCTACAGAAATCACTACTTAGAAAGTGCTTTGCTAAACAGTTAAAAGGATTTTCAGATAAGGCAGCAGGAGTCGTAGTAGTATTAGACAGTTGTTCTTTGGTCCTAGTCTCTGAATCCATTCATTGAGACTGCTGAGTCTGACATTGTGACATCTTGTAAAAAAAAAAAGCTGACAATCCAATGAGCGCTTCAGGGGGACTAATGATTAGCCAATCAGTGCCATCGACTACACTACGGCTGTTGTCATACAGTTGTCAACTGGTTCTTAGGCCGTGTCAAACTAGGCAATGCTGATAAAGTGTTAAAGTCAAGATTCTGTAAATGTACTTTCTACTTCTTGGCTTAAATGTTAAATATATTTAAGTGCTCTGTTTAGCTGTATTCTCAGAGAGTTTGTGACCGGCTGCCATGTTAAAAAAAAAGAGGAGCCAAAAAAAAGCACCGCCCAACCTGCAGTAAGCTACCTCCTGTCCAAAGCTTTCATTGGTTGGGTCCATCCAGATACATTAGTCTTTAGTGATGGGAAATTCAAACCCCCATCTCCCTAGAATTGATTAGCGTGGAGATAATATCAGGCTGAAAATGGAAAAAGAGTCTTTCCTACTGTCTTCACCTGTCTGATATCAGGTGAAGATAGTAGGAAAGGCTATGATTGTCCTATCAATAGTAAGTCAGTAATCATTCAATAGTAACGGCCCACTTACAGGCCTTTCTTTATGAAAGCCTTTAGAATCGGTTCTGTGTGTGTGTGTCTGTGTGTGTGCTGCTTGCATGACATACTGCAGACCATTAGTTATCTATTTATCTGCTTATGATGCATCTCTTTGCAGTCGACAATCAACATTCAGGATGTGCCTGCATGGGCATGTTGTGGGAAAGAGCATCCGTACTGAATCTTTCCTCTTCCCTCCTCCCCTCATATAAATACACTCAACTGATATGACTTACACTCTGACATACAGTGAAGGCCGCCTACATCCAGTTCCTGGAGCTAATACAGCAACTCAGCTGTTACCACGGTGACATTACAGGTTGAGGGTGAGAAGGTCACGGGGAGGAACCAAGCTCACAGTTAGTCAGCTGATAGCTGCTAAACTAGCCGTAGTTGCCGGGCAGATTTAGCCTGATCACTTTCTCACTTGTTCTTTTTTTGTCCTGTTTTTTCCACCTCCTTCTCCCCCCCCATGTAGCAAGCCTCTCTCCATGTAACAGATTTGAGAGGTGTTTCATTACTCAGTCACTTACCTCACCAGCTTCAGTCACGCATCCTGGCAATAAGGCATTCATATGAACTCATTCAATATAAAGATAATCAATCAAACACAGAGACAGCATACAAATAAAAAACACTGCCCAACATGCCCTCGAAAACTGAAGAGTTTCTTACAGTATCTGCTTAGAGATTGAGTTCTTTGGAATATGAATAAGCAAACACACTGTAAGAGGGTTTCTCTGTACTCTGTCAACCGTGTGTGACAATGGCATAGGAACAATCCTGCATGCGGAGGAATCTCCTAGCTTATCCCAAGAGAGCACACAGCCTGTGCACCACTGAAGAAGTGAATTTACACCATAACATGCACAAGAGCCATCTCTTTAAATATTAATGACATCTGCCTAGTAACCAAACACAAGATCTTCATGCCATTGCCCATGAAGCAGAGACGACCTGTCGGGCCACAGAGAGAGGTCAGCTGTTCACCCAAATGGATGAACCTATAGAAGGGAAATCGAGGTGTAGTGAAACCACCAACAATGACATTCATATATTCCCACATGGAGCCCCAACGACAGATCAAAAGCTAACTGATAATCTGCTCTTGCCTTCTCTGCTTCAAACCCCCCATTTCTGCCTATGAACAGCAGTGGATATCCTCCTGTGATCGCTGAGCACCTGCAGGGTAAAGTTAGCAGTGAGATTGATGTGTGAATGGTAGGTCAATTTTCTGGAACACTCTGGTGGGAATCACTTCGAAGATTCATAATCACATTCCAGGAGCCAGAGAGAGTGGAGGTGATTTCAGCACCTTGGACAGAGTTTCTGCTTTAAAGGTGGAAATTTCCCACAAGGAAGTCGACTGAGCCTGGGACGTGTCCTCAAAACATTTCAGTTTCCATCTATTTCTTTTATTTCATATTCTTTGTGCTAGATTTTTATTTCAATCAGTAATCTTATCATTTTTTTAGGCATTGATGTGTGGTACTTTCTGAAGCGATTCCTCAGAGAATTTGGAGATTCACAGAAGGCAAAGCTATATTCATATGTTTATTTATGTTTGCATTGTTTGATTTGCACATAATGAATAATAAAAACAAAAAGGTCTGTTGACACCTAAATGCAGTTATGGGTATTTAAATCCACATTTACTGTGCACAAATCCTCTTTTGCAGCAAAATGTCATGCAAACACGTCCTTAATCCATATAATCTGATCAGTATGATGTTATGCTGCTGTCTGCTGCTGCACTTGTTGACATTGCTTTCTTTCATATTGTGTGCTGCTAATTTTTGCTCTTTTTTCTGCCTTTGGATTTGAGATGCTGATTTCGAGCCTGATATACTTTACGTAACACTCACTAATCTGCAGCTACAGTATTTGCGATATGATTCAAACAAAGTCCATTCAAGGAAGAAACTGTTTGTATATTATATATTTGTAATTAATAGTGTAATCTTGTGTAGTATTAATGTTCTATGTATTTTACCACCACAAAGTAAGTGCAAACTTTTTCTATGTCCTTTTGGTTCTTAGATTCTGAATCATTGCACTGTCACTATAAACATCATACAACCTGCTTTGGTAATACTGATATAACGTAAGACATGACAATAAACCAACATTAAACACAGATATCAGGTTTTGGAGCCAAAACGAAAATAGTCAGATTACACTGGTTGATAAATTTCCTGCATGACATACATATACACCTAATGGTGACACTTATAGAACCTCATCCCCAAATCAATAACCAGTATGATAATAATTAGTGAATGGTTTATAACACATTATGTTTTAAAGTACTTTTACACAATAAGGTTATGTTTTTAACTGTTAATACTCCAGTTGTGAATTCCTTATAATGAGTTTTAACTGCTAACAAATACATCATAGCTGTTTGTGAAGAATTTTTGAACAGAAGTGTTTATATAATGCTTATAAATGCTTAATATTGGGGTATAGAATAATTCTTGTGCAGCCATGCCTACACCCTGAAACATATTGGGACTGTAAAAAAACTGATTTTACAATAACTTTCCAACTTGTAAAAGTGACATTCAGATTTTCTCAAGGCCACTCAGAGCTGCATTACAGTAAAGTCTGTCCAAGTAAAGGGAAAGTCATCTGTTCATTTGCCTTCATTTATCCTCTCTCCTGGTGGGGATTTTTTGTCCTTCTCTGGGACTGAATTTTACTGTCCTGGACCTGTTCTCATCATCTGACAGCAGACAACCTTTAGCCAGTGCTGGAAAGTCAACACTTTGTCTCTATTATCATTTTTTCCCCCACTGAACATTTAGTATCCTATTTAAACATGGTCATTACAGAATTGGTGGCTTGATAAAAGTGTTTTTGGAAAGACAAGACAGAACAGTTTGTGCCAAAATACCACCCAAAAATCCATACTTATGACAAAGTGTCTTTACTTGGCTCAACCACTCCCCACCAAAACAAGAAAACAAAACAAAGAAGTCATCTTTTCACAAATAAGCATGCTTATTTAGGTGCAGAACCATTCAAAAGAGCCTGACGTTGCAGATTGTATCGATGAATAGCAGACACCCGCCACCATTAAGCAGGCTTTAAATACTACACAAAAGTGGTGATTACACCTGCTGGCCCTCGATGGGCAGAGCACAATGCAGCTTTTTTAAACACATTTACCAAAGAGGATTGTGTATATGTTCAGCCCCCTCCCATTACTGCCACTTCAGACAGAAGGAGCTTAAACGCCAACCTCATGGGGATCAAACATAGAGTCCACGGTCCAAGTAGCAGCCTGGCTAACAGCATGAGATCTCACCATGGTCGCAGTGATTGGCTGCCTCACACCAAATGGTCATTAAACTGCTCTTGATTAACAATAAAGACATACTGCTCTAAAAAAAAGACACCATCTGTCATTCCTGCTCTATTTTTGTCTGTGCATATGTCTGTTGCCTATACATTTAGTAAACTGATGTCTTCTGATAGCTAACTGCATGAGGATTTAGACAGTAACTTCTCACCCCATACTGCAGCAGAATATTAATGCTGGGCTGCTAACACTGATCTATGACACAGAGCATTTACATATAACAAAGAATTAAAGCAGATATTCAGTACAGTTTATAGGCTGCCTATAAATCCTTAAATCCCAAATCCTAAACCGCATTTAATGTGTTGCGATTTTTTCACAATTTAAAATGGCTCCTCTTGATCTTGAGGCTCATTATACTGTTTGATGTTTCTCTTTGTTCAACATCCCATGAAAAGAAACAAAAGACACACAGTATTCATTAATAAACCCGCAGGTGTATTAACTTAGATTATTAGCTATGCTCGAAGCTCTGTGATGTTGAATTTAGGCACCATGATGCTTTGAGCAGAAAGCTAACATTGTTAAATCCATTTTTATACCACTATGAACATGTTTTTACTTGTATTTTAAACAAATGACAGATTGATTCCTTTACCATTGCCAGTAAACTATTTGCCTTTTGTGTGTGTGTGTGTGTTTTTATGTGTCTTTTGTTCATATTTGATTTAATGACACCAAAAACAAGGAACAGCCGAAGTCACCATGGAGTCCAGTGACAATGTTACAGTGGTAACTTTGAAAAAATTTAATATTTTGTTCTTTAAATTCAACACTAACTGAACTAAATATGAATGCTGTTTGAACAGAGACTGATGGAAAACGGGACATGTCCTTGTTTGTCTCTCACTGTGGCAGTAATCTGTTTACTTAGTTTCTCTTCCCTCTCCAATGAGAAGAAGTTCTCTCACTTCTCTGTCTTTGTGAATTCACACCGTGTCATTGCATCAAACCAGAACAGAGGTGAGAATTAACGTGTTCACGTGTTTACAGCACTGCTGATTGAGCTGAGGCTGATAAATTTTCATGACATATAACAATGGAGTCATTCGACCTGGGAATGAATCCCAGTTGCAGACACTTCCATTGCTTAAAAAATGCCAGATGTTAGTAAGTGTTGATGGGTTTTTAATACAGTGTAAGAGGAATGTATATGAACATGTTTAAAATGAAAATGCAAATAGACAACATGCTTATCAAAGCTTAACATATATTTTAATAATGATCACCTTGTTAGTGAAGCATGTTAGCATGCTAGCATATGCGAATTAGTGCCAAAAACAATATGTAGGTGAGGCTCGTCAGAATATCATTATTTCTGCAGGTGTGTGTTCATAAACCAATGTGTTGAAAAAAATAAAATTTTACTTCATGGAAGTGAGTGAGATTCAACCTTTGACTGACTGACTGAGACTTATAAAGAGCAAAAGAAAATTGGAGAAATAGAATTATTTCATGCTAGTAAATAGTAAAAAAGAAAAATTACATGACTAAACATGATATTGTTTTGACTCGTGAAAATTTCCCACATCGGGTTGCAGAATTAGAACAGCAACAGAAGGCCAGCATTATTTTCTCCAGAGAACATTTTGTGAAGCTCCTCTTTGGCAAGAACTTTCTTGGGCTTCGCACAGTGGCACTTTAGAGCAGCCATAGTTTTTTCTCTACTAAATACAAAGGGGTTGTTGTACTAAGCAGCTTCCAAGTGTGAATGTGAGTAACTGTGAGTGTGAAGCAGAGTGTTTTTGGAAAAGAGCATTTGTGCTCAAGGACTCGTTGCTTAAATTAAATGTTAAAACTGAAAAAAAATGGGGCTTGAGCACTTTAAGTGACTGGTATTTTGGTATATGTCAAGATAGAAAAAAGTTCACTGAGTTTTTTTCTGTGTGAGTCATACTCTAACTGCACACCGATGTAAGGAGGAAATCTATTACTAAACCATAAAATCGTTAATCAGAATAAATGTAGCAGAAGCATAAAACTGCTTACAAATGATATGAAGTAGTCTTGTAAAGGTTTTAGGCAGAGTAGTACAACAGTCAGCTGTGGTGGGACAGGGTGTTAGGTTGGGGACTTTGTGAAGCGATGACTTGCATTTCTATTATAGTTTTGCATAAATCGTCACTGTGCGACCAACAAGTGGAACTGATGCCATGTAAGGTCTGGCAGGGTCGCCCTTTCAGCCAGAAAAAGAGAGCAGAGAAAGAGGCTTGTGTATTTGCATTCTGCAGCAGAACAGATGGAGCGTCTGTCATCCATATGCATGAGGCAGGCGGCTGCCAGCCTATCACCTTGACCCTTGCTATGCAACTGTGACCTTGGACTCAATGAAAGAGAATGGGACCAGTCTGAGCTGTGGTGTTGAGGCTTTATCCTGAGGCTGGGAAAAGAGACGAAGCCTCGTGACTCCTGTACTCCAAGCTGTGATTGAGACTGTGGCGGAATGCCACTCTGAGCTCAAACACCTGCTTGGTCACATGCGATGTATGCTAGTAAATGATGGATGAAGGGGAGGAGACATGAGAAAATGTCACAAAGACACCTCTCTATCTCAGGCAGATGCACTGGAAGGGAGCACAGCTTTCAGGAAAGGGTAAAAAGAATTTTAATAAGAACTTTCTTTTCTCCAAAAGACATGTTGAGAAGAGATAATTGTCAAACATAACAAGGCACATCCTACTACAACAATAGATACTGACATATATTTAGGATATGTTCATATTTTTGACATGGTCTAAATTACTTGAATGAAACAATGGTGCAATACTTTGCTATAATTTGGGTTCCCTCCTGACATGCCGACAAAGGCAAAAGCAGTA
This sequence comes from Acanthurus leucopareius, assembly GCA_029814765.1. NCBI lineage: Eukaryota > Metazoa > Chordata > Actinopteri > Acanthuriformes > Acanthuridae > Acanthurus > Acanthurus leucopareius. Next base: position 12,912,157 of record JAQMCX010000029.1, read on the forward strand.
ACAGCCACTTAATTATTCAATTAACCTTTACACTGTTCCAGGGAAGCTAAAAACAATCACAGTGAAAAATGCAACAGAAATGACTGCAATCCATAATTTAAATGAACTTTTCACAGGCCTGTCTCAGCCTTGTTTGGTCCCCTCTGCGGAAACAGATTTCTTTCATGGTGATGGGAATTTAATTTCCAGTCTTCAAAGGCCCTTCTGCCTCGAATGCCAATCGAGGTGACCTTTGCATAAAAAGGATGGAGCTGCAGTGACAGTGTGTCATTTTGTAATGACACAGTGGATAACTGAGTGATAAGTCAAAACATATCCGTCGATAGATTTCCACCTAATGTGTTCATGATAAAATGGCAGCATTTATCCAGTGTTACCAGTCTGAATGTTGTCAAAACTGTAATGAAAACGATTTGACTGACTCTTTTACTGCGACAGGAAAAAGACAGTCTTTTAGCTTCTTCTCTAATGCTGTGCACAGAGGGAACAGTATTTTAGTGAACAGGTGAGTGTATCCAGCCTCTGAATGAGTCGCTGCTCTGCAGTGAGAAGCACAGCTACATGCAGCAGGTGACCGGGAGCAGCAGTGTGAGTTTTAATAATAACTGTGTGTGATACCATGTCTGTCGTATTACTGCAAAGCAGAGTGACATGGACAGCTTATGTGTGAACCCGTGAACAAACGAGCTGCCTTTTCAACAAACCATCAGATAAACATAAACACCTGTAACCATGGTAACTGCGAATTTCCATCAAAGACAAAAGACAAACTCAAAATCAGGTGCTGAAATAAACACTGAATGCTATAGCACATTACACAGAGGTGACAGACCAGGATTGACTTGCACTGGCTATTCGTAACTCCATTATTAGGTTGATCATTTGCTATTAAGAGCTAATTTCAAACCAGTGATCACTGAGTTTGGCATCTGTAGCTCAGGAGGCAGAGGGTTCTTCTACTTATTGGAAGGTCGGTGGTTCGTTCCCCTACTTCTCCTGTCTGCATGTTTAAGAGTCTGCGGGGAAGACACATTTACTATTCCATTTACTAGCTTGAGTTGCACTGCTAAAAAGACATCCCTCAGCCAGGCTGGTCTGAAAAACATCATGGTACTGTCAAATCAAAAACAAATCATTGTAGCATCACAGATAATGTGTCAGAGTCTGTAATCAAACTGTTTACAATAAGGAGGAAATACCCAGTAAAGCTAAGTCTTTAGGTTGTTTTAGCAAAACAATACTGGCATAACATTTTGTAATTTGAAACACTGTGTTATTTAATGAGATGTCATTTAAAAATCTTTCCAATTTCTAACATTACAGCATATCAAGCACAGGATCACAATGACAACTACATTTCATCTTATCTTGTTTACTCCTCATTCCAAATTTGCCACATTAGAAAGTTTATATTATTTATGTCAATGAGCAGCATGTACTCAGTATTTATTGGTTATTTACAGGCTTATTTAGTTGTATTTAATCTCTTTACTTTGCAAAAAATCTGCTTATAAATACATACTGACTGCTCAGAGTTTGCTAAGAGGTAGTGACACCCATTGCTAACTGAAGACCTCTGACCAGTTTGGACCTCTCTGTTGGCTCTCAACTATTCTGATGTTAACAAACAGTTAGTCTCACATGAATCAGGATTATTGTACATATGCCTACTCTTTATATGGTGCTCTAGAGATATGTAGTGATTAATGAAGGCCTATAGCTTTCCTGAAAAAGAATCATAAGGGATACACCATGAGCTCCCCTTTTGATTTATTCAGTTAACTTTATTTAACTGCTGCAGTATATCACTTTCCTGACTGCACCATATTTGTCCGTATTCCCTGAGCAGACACAGACAACACATTCGTCACTGTAACTGAGGGATTCCCATGTGGACGTAGGGAGTATTTCGGCTCAGACTCTGCGTGTACGTGCATCTTTCTGCCGAGTGGAGCTGGAAAAACGAGGGCATGGTGCCATTGTGAAAACAAGAAGTTTGCCTCGCAGCCAGAGTGGGGGGAGAAGTTCTCTGTGGAGAGAGCTGGAGTGTGTCTCCTTGAAATCTCACGTTGCTGAGGCAAGCAGAACAAAGAGACAGCAAGCACAAGCTGGGAGATGACACTGAGCACTGCATATGTGTGTGTGTATATGTGTGTGTGTTTGTATGTGTACATGTTGGTGCAAGCACCACAGCAATAAAGGAACAGTACTGTCTTTTAAACACCTGATAGGATCAGTCTTGCAGATGGATCAGAAACTGTTCTACCATACAAATATTAGCTCTCGGAGTTCACAGTATTGAGTCTGGATAGGTTGCCTTGTGATTCATATCAAAACTGTTGGCAGGGATTTTTTCCACAATTAACATAGCTGGCAACATACTAAAATCCTAATGCCATTTTATTCCTGGAATTACCACCACATTGTTTACTGTAATCATCTAATTCAATTTTCTACCAACACAAGCCTTATTAATTAAAGCACCCTCACAATTCTGTGACAAATAGGATCACTGTCTGTGTGCTGCAGGAGGTCTGAATATAACTAAGTGTGCGTGTGCGCTCGTCTCTCTCCGCACAGTCAGGGGTGTCTCAGTCTCATCATGCCCCTGCCGTCACACCCCACAGCCGTCTGCTTCACGTAGCTCATCTCTCACCACTGTCTCAAGTGTCTCTCCATGATGAAAATATAATAGTGAAATAAGGAGGACATTTTTGTCACCTACTGGTGTAATTAATTCCTTTTAAAAGTGCTTTAACCCCATCGAAAATGAAATTAAAGGCTAGTCAAATTAAATTATCATTTCAGTATTATTCAAACTGAAACATAGCTGTTGTAACAAAAGAACTTATATTAAAAGACCAAATCCTGAAAACTGGCAGTTTTTAACATGTGAACTCTGCCGTACATTGTGTATCTCTTATATAAACTCTTTATATTAGACACTGTTATTACCTAACAGTAAATTGTAAAAAAATTGGCAGGAAATAATCTTAATAAAGGGAGATTCTGTTCAATTCTACGACAAGGTGTTTCTCCATTGCACTTGAAGTTAAAAGCCATTTCAACATGGCAACCAGATAAGAAACTCTGCTGTTTTAGAGTAAACTAAAAAAGATTACTGAAAACTTCTGAGCTGAGAAAAAGGCAATGTAGTAACAGAATCTTGATTTATATTTGATCAGCACTGCCTAGTTTGACAGCTTGTTTGGAGTTTGGTGAGCAGTTTGTGTTTAGATGCCATTTTCTTTTTCCTCCATTTTCAACAAGTAAACAAGGTGTGCATTTGTTTTAGTGTGACATACTGGCACTCTTTCTGGTGACAGTGAATATTAGAAAGGCTACCCTTAAATCTCTCAGCCATTACATCTATTTCTCAGGTTATCTGGACCAGCATTAAGTTTATCACAGGACTAAAGTCTGTGTGTTGCAATGGAGGAAATGACCAAGACCTGCCCATTTTCACAGGCTTTTTAAAATGCATTTTGGCCTGTTTCTACAACTTTAAGTCACCCATAAGCCATTGGCACATGTGTATTGGATATTACAGAAATCTTAATGAGAAGAGGGCAACATGCACACTCACTGCTTTGTCTCCTTTGAGATGCTTGGAATCAAAACCCATTTCCAAAGAAAAATTACTGCTCTCACTTGTCACTTGAACACTTACTCACCTTATTGATTCAATAAAAAAAGGTCAAATGTCAGTCAAAGGACCTGTCTAAAGGCATAAAAATAATACATCTTGAGGAAGGTTCTTGTGTGGAGGTGATACGTGTGTGCAGGAATGGATTTTTTCTTTGCTATTACAGAAAGTATGTCAAACATCACAACGTGTACTGTGAACACAGGTATTATCCAACACGTCCCCAGTGTTTTCCACTGATGTAGCTCCCTATTTGAGGATAACTTTTTGATTTTAACATGTTGAGGGAGGCAGGGGTCCAACATCTACAAAGACATGCAGTAACTGAAATCTATGGAGCTAAACTTTTTATTGTCAAAGCACTAAAAATCTATAAATCTAAAATCAGTGTGTTTGGAAGGAGGTTTTTTAAAAATAGACTAAATAGAACAAAACTATTTGCACGATTATGCACCACTATTAAGTGAGGATATGTATAAGTACTCACTTAATGTTTATGTTTATCGCCAGATCTGTGAGCAATAATTGGTTGCATTCCTCTGGTTTACATGTCATTCACACTATATTCAGTGTATAAAGACAGCAGTGTCCAAGGACACCATGCAGGCTGTGGAGCTGCATTAGCACCGAGGACAGCAATCACTCCGTCACAAAGCTCAAAGATAATCAATACTATAACTGTCAGCTCCTTCTCACCTGAGGGAAGGACACACTGTTACTGCTGCTTATCTGTTTACTGTCCTACTTTCCAGATCCACAGTCCAGTTTCTAGTTGGGAGAATAGATGAGAAAACTGTGGAATCACCTGGGAACTGAGGTGAAAATTAAATCGGCTAACTCTTTTCTCCTTTTTAGTTAATTTACTGATCAAATATGGATTTGAAGAGCGGAAATTGTTGGAAGGGGTCACCATGGACTGAAATTGGCAACCTGGTGGTCACCCCAGGTGTCTTTTGGGGGGATTTTTTTCTTGTGTAGAGTAACGGGGTGTTTTTGTACAGGCAGAGCAGGTACTAAGCCTGGTCGTGATCACTGAAATGCTCTTTGTTAAGACCAGACTGTAGACTGACTTTGCAAGTTGCACCAAAGCATAGCCCTAACCACACCTGATCTTAGCGATGTGTCTTTGTGTCTTTATGGCTAGCAGTGTTCTTTGCTAGGATACATTGTTAACAGTCTCCTCCTGTCTTGCTAAATCTGTGCTTGCTGTTAACCAAAAAAGAGAACAGAATTACTGAGGGCAATGACTCTACTTCTTGTTGTGAAGTCCATTTACAAGCCGTGTCCTTGTTATTTACTGTTGAGTGTTCTAAGTTGTGATGTTGCTGCTAATAAGGAAATGGCCAAGATTTTGACTTTAACTCTGTACCTGACTGAGCATAAAAATCACGACTGGTCTTTAGCAAGAACAGGGCTTAAGCCTACAATGATGGGATGAAGACAGTGTTCCTCATGGTCATAGGCTAAGATGCTGACGTATTTTAAGACCAGGAATAAACTCTGATGATGTATCACACACCCACTACGTGTATATGGAATGGATTTCTGTTCCCATTGCTAAAAGAATGTGGCCACATGCGGCTCAGACCACCTCCGAATGTGGTTTGGGTGATCCGATCTCAAATGCGTCCTCAGTGTGTCTTGGGTGTGTTCCCACCTGTACTTAATGCTGTCCACTTGAAATCGGATCACTCAGGACAGATTGAAAAACCAGGTGGAAACTGTCATAGATTGTAGTAGTAGTGTATATATC
>JAQMCX010000029.1:12917655-12948721 GCA_029814765.1 Acanthurus leucopareius
TTTATTTTCATGCTATTGACCAACAAGCCCCTGCAGATACAGCATCCCTATCTCCTTTCCTCACACACTCACAGGCGCTTAATAGCTCCAGCTCAGATGCCAACACAATCACACAAATAATTGGTGTAGAAATTGCAAATAGCATTCATCAGTATGGTTGGCCTTGGAAAGATACTGCATGTCTAAAGGAAACAAATGATGAGAGCAGAAATACCCTGTAATTAGCTTAGCACAGACCTGAGCAGATATCCTTCCTATTTTCTCTTTCAAAGAAGTTGAATGGAGGAGTTTTTTCACAGACTGAATCCACCCACCAGATCCAGATCTCCCTTTTAAATGCACACAAATGATTATTTATGCAACCTGGATTCCTTTACCTGCTTACTTGCTCTTTTTTGAGTGTCACCCCATTTGGATGAAAATCACACCAATGATAGTAAGAGCCAAGTGTATGCATCTGTAAAAGTCTTTATTCTGCTGAAGACAGCATAAAACGCCTCATCTGGAGGCTGACTCAACTAAGGCCATGTTCTTCTACTTATTCATTTTTCAGAAAAGTGTTGGTTCTAATATTTTATTTCATTGGTGAAATAGCTGAACACACACACTGTACCTACACAAAACAAGACAATTACTGTTGTAGCCTACTTTCATCAGCTCAGGACCTGAGGCCCTGCATTTCCCTGGAGACTTAAATCCACCTCGCAACCAGAAAATCTTCTCTCTTTCTCCAAACATCCACATGCTTTCCTCCTAGCAACCAATGAAATGCTGATATTGCATTATCTACTTTCAAAGGACACCACTCTGTATCTATTCACAACCCAAATAGCATAAATTAAAAAAATCTGCATACCACATGTAAGATTGCACCAGCCTTTTTTAAATTTTCATATCAAAGATGTGCTCATTTGCATATGAACTGATGATGTTTCTACTACTGATAGGAAATCAATGAGGAATGAATCCCACCGCCCTCCATATGAATCACAAACAGTGTTATGACTGTATTTACAGAATCAGACGCTGCAATCCATCATGAAGGAATAGATAACACGGGTAAGCATTTGATCCTCTGGCCGAACGGTTACAGAGTTTTGATGTGTATATATCTCTCTATAAATACAATGTTCTTTTTTAAAAAAATTGTGGTTTACAATATAGCCATCTATGCTAAACTTAAGGCATGGCCTTTGGCTGCAAAGTGTGTGACATACACAGTAATGACTTACACAAACTGGTCAGTGTAGCATTAGCATTGTGCACGTAGTCGGACCCAACCAGCCACTATCAGCCCTCTGCTTCTCTGCTGGACAGACAGGAAGTCTGATGGTGTTTAGACAGTTACTGGAAACACATGTATGCCCTTTTGAGAGGATGACTGTGTGGGTACTTGTGTTGTAGCTATGATAGTGGCTCCACGAAGGAAGAGTCTGTTTATCATGATTACTGTTTACTGCTTTTTATTGCTCTGTATAAAGATTGCTCTGTAATTTGTAAATCTGTTTCTTGTAAAAAGCTTCCTATTTCCAGAAGCTCTGCCTATGATAATAAAAATATTCAATAAATAGTGGATGGAGCCAGGACAACATTGCTCATTGATTTATGGACTGATGTGTCGAAGCACTGAATTTGCCATCATGGCTGTCTTTTATTTTGTTTGTTTTATCTGAGCCAGATGTAACCATATTCAGATTAGAGGATACGGCTGGCAAGGATTGACATTGCTATCTTCATGGTTGATGATGAACAAGTTTCAGCTTTATTATGATTTAAATGTGAGTTGTGTAAAAGTCAGTTGACATTAAACAGGAGGAGTCACAGAATTCTGCTGAACTGAACTCCATGCTAATAATTAGCTAAAAAACAAGAATATATGTGAGTATATGTACTGTACACACAAATAAGTTTCTCCAAACTAAAGTTGTTTTTATTCTTTGTTGAAAATTCATTACATTTTGCCTCCATGTGTTTTATTTTATTGTTCAATTAATTGTTTTATGGTTCCCATGTTTTATGGTCTTTTTCTCATAGGGTTCCTAACAAACATTTTCCAGCATAGTTTTTGTTGATGAAATTATTACCATCTGGTCATTTTATGTGAATCTAAGTATCCCCATTTGAGGCACAGCTCTATTTTTAGGCCCGGCAGGCTCTGGTTGGCTCTTTTGATGTGTCTTTGATTGTAGAAGTGGCTCTTTGTCCCGGTCAATAAACGATGGTGGCCAATCAGCAGCAGATTGTGTTTCCACTCTCTGCTGTCCGTAGGTGGTTATAATGAAGAGAAATGGCAGCAGAAGGGGACACACAGTGCTCTGTAGTGATGGTGCTGGATTTGGGATCACAGTTAGTGGCTCTGTTGATCTTTGTGCCCTGTTAGAGCAAAGCACAGCTGCCACTTGTGCTGCTTTTCTGGCCTCTGGCCTGTCACCATCTCTGATAAGCATTTAGCATTCGACTGGAGCTCATAGACTGAAGCCCATAAACAGAAGCTCTCAGAGGCAAAGACTTCTCTCTGATTACTTGCATCATCCAACGCAGTTCACTTCACACAAAATAGTTTATTCATCATATTTTTTTAAACCACCTTGACTTTCAGTATAAAAAATTTTGCATCTGTGGAAGGTCCTTTCCCTCACTGACAGGAGAGGTGTGAAAAAAGTCACTTTAACAGCAGACATCGAGGTTTATTTATGAAATGTGGAGTCCCCTCACGTACGCAGTTATGCGATTCTTAAAATACTGCTTTCAAAGTCACCAGGGTGAGGATGTTGAAAGATGCAATGATGGTGCTTCTAAAATGATTATCTGCTCTCGCCCAGATGGGTGCAAGATGCTTTAAAAGTTAGATGAGCTGCAGTGTCAAGAAAATGAAAAGTTCATTGAAATTAAACAGCAAATTAGATTTAAGATCAGGTGATGATGGCTGCAGTGAGGAGGATGGGCTGTTTAATACCTGTTGTCTGAATTATCAGCAGCTGTTCATTCCTCCCTATCCCCCACCAAGAGATCCCACCAGGCTGCCTGCTTTTATCGGTGCTGAATGATCACTCCAATAACTGCTTTCTCATTTACATCAAGGGATAGACATGTGCAGATGGAGAAAGAGAGAAAGAAGTAGAAGTCCTCACTGGCTGCAAGCATTTTTTTTTCTCAGAGGGAGTGTTTGGGGGTTGGCTTGACAAAGTTGGGAGAGAAAAAAAAAAGTGTCTGAGACATGCTGACAGGGCCTTGGCTGTGATGGAGAGACCCCATCACTCTTCTTCCCTGTCTTGTCACGCACTCCTCCCATCATCACAGGGCTTACCGTCAGGAGCAGAGCCGGCTTGTGTGGGTGAGCGATGGGTGCTGTGTCATTCCTCTCCTCTCCTGGTCCTGCAGATTGATTCCCCTGACAGGAACCCCCCAGAAGTAGAAAAAGAGAATGATGAGAGCGATACAAAGTGTCTCAGGCAACTTTGGCTTCAACTAAAGGAACAATAGTCTGATTAAACTTATAAATTTGGAGAGTTATCCACAAGGTAAACAAACCAGTAGTCAGTTTAAGGTCTCAAATATGAATAAATTGTGGTCCTCATTTGACATTTAGAGAACACCAACGCACGCAGGAAAGAGTTTTGTGAAACTTGAGTGGGCTGTTACACACTGCCTACGAAAGTACACGGCAGAAAAATAAACTCATTCCATTGACTGTGGACGTTGTATCAGTGGAAACATTAATAGATTACGGGGCCTTGCTTTTTGTTTTTGTTTTTTTTCTTTGCACATTAATTTACACAAATAAAGATGGACGTCATTGCATCTCCTCAGAAAGTGAAGCCAACATATTTCAATCCCCCCAGTGTCTGGCTGCTGTATAGGTCATAGATGACACCTCTTTATGTTAACAGATGTAACACTGGCCAAAATAAATAACCAAAGTGCATGTTAAAAAAATCTCTCCACAAGATGAAAAGATGAAAAGTTTGTTTATTATTTGTTTTTATGCTGAAAAATATAACATCATGATTGACAGCTAACTTTAACTTGTGATTGAGTCTGCATTTGTGTTGATCTTGATATCGTTGCTCCACCTGTTGATCAGTATTGCACAGATTCTGTCTAGAAATGACCCAACCAGCACAAGACGGCAGCATCTGTATCAGGGATATTGTGGCCTAATCATTGTGCAGTGGAAGGAAGTTAAGATATGCTGTCAATCTCTATTTATGTCCATAAGCACATTGCAGTAGGTGTGCAAGTTGCGAAAAAGTAGGTGTTTTTTGTGCTACAGGGTATTAAAAACCAAACAGTAGCAAAGACCAACTTATTATTGCATTTTAGGCCAAACTATTTAACATTCCAGCCCCAACGTGTAACACAGCCAAAAAAGGTTTGCAAAGTATCCAGATCCATGTCAAAGGTACATACCTTCATATATCTAAGACTTTATCCGGTTGACTGCAAAATTCTACCATTTTTACACATCAGAGTCCATTTAAAGGCCTGGTAGAGTTTGATAAATATTTGAAAAAAAAGCTGTAGAAAGCCTTTAATTTCTAGAAGGAGCTGTATTTTTAAGAAAACGGTTGATCAAACTGTTGCAGTAGTGCAATGTTACATTAGAGGAGTCCTACTATTTTGTGCAAATAAGCTGTAGCAAAAACTATCCATCCAAATATACAGCAAATGATTTGATGAAAGCTCTGTAACCCAACTCTCACTTCAAACTTTAAAACTCTGTGACATATCCACAAGGTAAGTAACCCAGCCAGCAGAATGTGGTTCACATATTAAACTGTGGTTCAATAAGTCTGAATGCTTTCCACTTGTTGGGATGAGTGCCTAAAGAGTCTCTGAAGCTCTACATCTGACATTTAGAGGACACCAACGCATGCAGGAGAGAATTTTGTGTAACATACTTGAAAAGTAATGACAACTGAAGATGGGAGAGAGTGGGCTGTTACACCCTGTTTATAAAAGTACACAGCAGAGAAATGAACTGTAAATTGCTCCCGCTGTGTGCTGCTCATTAGCCTCTAAGCTGCTTTTTGTTCCATGAGATGTTCTTTTTATTAAAATGTGACAAACATCACAGCAGCAATGGGAGCAGTTCACAAATTTACAATTTCATCAGACTAAACTCAGAGAAACATCTAATTAGCATGGAGTAGAGAATTACACGCTAATTATACAACTAGGAATAAATAATGTATAGAAATTAAAAGTTGTAATTCCAACTCGTCAGTTGTATCCAAGGTTTATATAATTAATGTCACTTGCCATTTTATGCAATTTAAACTTATTTTTTGAGATTCTCTGATTGTGGATGTCTTTACAAACCCTAACCCCACACTTAATGACAACAGAATCAGTAGTTTTTGCAACCTATGGTAGCTTTTGCAGTGAGTGTGCAAGTTGTGAATAGGTAGGCAGGATTTTGTGTTGCGAGGCATTTCAGGCCCAACACTTGTACATCCCAACTCCAGACTGGAACAAAGCCAAATATGACTTGCAGATTTATCTCAATCTATGCCCATTCTATGCTCCATGTATATATCAACACCATATTCAAAAACTAAAAGAACACAGCAAACTGGGAAGCACAAGGTGAACTGGCAGGATGGAGACTCGGACACAAAACCAGGGAGTGAACGCAGAAACAGGGAACAAAGACAGAACCAGCGAACAACAAGAATCAAACTGACAAAGAAAAAGCAGAAACATAGAGACTATATACACACACTGAGGGTAATGAGACACAGGTGGGGACAGGATCGAAATTAAAGAGAAAAAACAAGGGTAAGTAAGTAACTGAACTCAAACAATAAACCATATAGCGTATTTGTATTACAAACCAAAATAATAAAAAAAACAAACCACAACTTAAGGATAAATGTCATAAATATAACAGCTTGATACCTGAACCAAAAAAAAGTTGTGTGACACACTGGACTTTGCTTTCGTCACTTTAGGCCTGGCACAAAAACAACAAGAGGTTTCCTGTGCTGGACACAGATGTAGGTGTATCTGATTATTTTGGCAATTATTGCACACAAATGCAAGCACATCTGTGGCAAAGTGCTAAAGAGGACTAGAAAATAAGAAGGTGTGTCACAGCCGACTCTAGTCGTGACCAGTCAACTCCTTTCATTCCCTTTAAAACAGCTGTGGCACAGTTATTGCATATTATATTCACACAACTGATTCCATCAATTATTGCTTGCATCCTTAAGAGGAACACCAATATGTATTAGACAGACTGCCTAAAAGTGTGCATCATCGTCTACATTGTTATGACAAATGCTGCGGGCAGTAATACAACATGTAAAAGACAGAATTAATGAGGCAGTGAGATACAGGCAGGGGTTGTGAAGTCGTGCCTTCCAGTGTGATCATTACAAATGGATATAAACACTTTTGCCTTTATACACAATCAGATGACTCTTAAAAGCCTTTATTACCATCACAAGTGTGTACATCTGCCACAGACTGAGCTCAGCAGGGAGATGCACTTGTACAGAGAGCTCACTCACATGGTCAGAGAGTTTGTGGCCACTGAAACAAAATATTTACCCATGTTCTCATCATCATCTGGCCAAACCTGGCAGGCGAAGATCTGTCGAGGATGAGGACATCTGATCCCAACAGTTTACACACAGGGCTCTCCTCCAAGAGGGACTGGCAATACTTAGCGACCATAAATGCTCTTTTATGGCCCATTCAGTGGCAAAGCCCACAACAGTCCATAAAGACCACATTGTCTCCATGGAGATGTAATGGGGACAGGCCCTTTAAATCAAAGCGAGCAAAAATGGAAGCTGATTCACATTAGTGATGGCTAATTAGCTCATAGCAATGATGACTTGAAGCCGCTTGTTGGTGCAGTATGTCTGTGGAATGGGAGCTCTGGAGTCACAGGAGAAGCTCCAGCTTTGTTTTGTCATGGGTCATTTTACTTCTCCCCAGGGTGCGCTGAAAATTACATGATTCAAAATCAGTGTTTTGCAAAACAGAAGAAATCCAATGATGTGGCTTTAGAAAAAAAAACAAGAACAAGATGTCCACATGCTGTCTGTCCCATAAAACACATGTTTAGTTCTTGTCAGAGAGACAGAGAGCAGGGTGGGAGGGTTCAGCTGCTTTTCCAGTTACCTCCTTGGCTGTTCACTTTTCCAGCAGATGAAGCAGCATCCAGGAGGACTCTCAGTGTGGATGATTAATTCTGAAGGCACTTTCTTGTCAAGAGGACCTTTACTCCGCTGATACAGGCAATGTGTTCTGTCAGGCCTTTGAAATTCAAATGATGTCTTCCACTTTGTGTCCCACTGACGGCTTTGAAAGTTCTCATAAAAGGAGAGCACCAGAGATGGGACCAACATGAGCTGAAGGAGAACAGAAAGGCAAAATCAACTCCATGCTAAAAATAGATGACAGTGCCAAACCGAAAAGACGCAAATAGATAATCAAAAAGCTACGTGACTAAAGTGTGTCTAATGTCTTGAAATGTATAGGAACATGGCTATTTTTGTACTGGTCCTGTCATTTTTAACAGTATCATCTGCCACCTGTCTCCTTTACAGGTGTTAAGAGAGAGAGAACTGAAAAAGTCATTGTCACAGTGATATTAAAAAAAAACCCACTTTGTACCTTTTTTTAAATTTCGTTCCATACCAAGGCCCCTTCACAATTACACAAATCAAAATCTCTGTGACTTTGTATGATTAAATCACACTTTACTGACTGATTTACACCTCACTGAGTTTGTCTAATGAATGCTGTGCTGCCTAGATAGACCGACTGTGTTTGTGTGTGTTTTTGTGTTTATGTTGCCATGTGACATGACCATTGACAGTATATATATGGCCCATGTCTATGTGTATTTATGCTGAACTAGATACAGTTTAGAGGAATTGGGATGTAAAAGAATTACCTCATATGTGGATTTTGATTTATTTCTATTTTTCTTGTAATTTACATTCGAATCTTAGTAACACTGGTGATCCCTGTTAAGGCAGTAGTGTCTCCTTGTTGGATCAAGATTCTCATCACTCAGTCACACATGCTGCACCTCCCTCCTTCTAGCCTCCTTGCTAATGAGATCCTTTTTGTGATAAGTTACTTTTACTAATATATAGGTTGTTCTGGGTTGTAATACAGGGTAGCTCATACATGTATATACTCTAATGTCTTCTGATTTCATCAGCAAAAAGGTCATGTGGCAGGTCATGACAAAGCAGGAAGGGAGTCATGACTGACAAGACCTATTTAGGAAGCGAAAGTCAGTTTTTGCATCTTAGGTTCCAAAAATTTCTATTTCCACCCATCCAGACCACAGCGCAGTTCAAGAGTTTATGATGGGGTCAGCACTGTTTTCAAAAAGTATCCAATACACAACGCCTTCCAAAGCAAAGCTTCATGTTCTGTTCAAAAGCAAAGTTATTTCACTTTTCAGCACTAATTACTGTAGTTTGAATTACTGTTTCATTTAAGTGTAAATAAATCCTTTGCAGCTTGCTTAAAGAGCTGTATGTCATTTCTTCCAGTCTTAAGACAGTTGTGCAACATTATAAAGTATTTGTAGTCACCTGCATACATATCTGCATACACAGCAGAAGCAAGAAAAGGCAGTCAGTTAGCTTGAGTGTAAAGATAAGTATTCAAAACAAGTGAAGTCAGTGAATAGCTAAGGGCTTTACTTACCCAGAGTCGGTAGAGCCATAAAAGGACTTCTGCTTAAAATGTATCACACAGACAATCATCTGTCTATGGAGACATCTACTGTAAATGGGTAATAGATGGACAAGCGAGGAAAAGCTGTCATGTACACTCTGTCTGCTGCGCTTTTTTTAATTTCATTTGCAAATGAAGACAGATTCTGGCTCTTAGTTTCTGGCTCAGATTTGCTCCAAGATGATGGCAACTCGTTGCAGTAAGTGGAAAATCTTGATGAGCGCAGAGGGACAGAAGCAGCATGTGTCTTCAGAGCTCCCTCACAGTGGCTGGTAATGGTGCACAGTTTGTCAAGCATACCACATGATCTTATTCCCAGAAAAGCTTAATATCCCTTTTAGAATACGCTCAGGCAATTTTAGAGGCCTTTAACATCAAAAGGAAGAAAAACTCTGTGGATCCTAAATGACTAACAATTAGACCAACCACAATTCAATTCAGTTCATATGAGTCTTGCAGAATATGGGCAAGTGAGCAATCAACACAAGCTGAAAAAGCTTTCTTCATATCAGTCAAACTGTGGGAGAGAGAGAGGTCAAAGCCTCTCATCTGTGCAACAGGAAACTGAATGATAGCTTCCATCCAAACAGATTCACCACACATTTGAGTGACTTTAAACTCTGCAATTCATATGCACTTTCCAAGAGCTGTGTGCAGTTATTTACAGCATCCACACACATCCCAAAGTACACTAAGACTGAAATTTGTTTGGTGTGTTTAATTTTAGCTCTGCATGGATACTTGCTTATTGGTACAGTTTATATCATAAGCCTTCTCCACTCTATGGTGAGAGAACTAAACTGCACAAATGGTCCCATTAAAGTTTGAAAAGCAGAAACAATCATAATGCTGTGAAAGAAGAAATGTCATAAATGTCATAAATGTCACAAATAAGAATAATTAGCAACTTGAAATCAGGATTCCGTCACTTCCTTCATAATCTTGAATAATTGGCAAATGGATCCAGAAATGTCTTTCTTTTTAGAAAAAAAAGCTGTTCCTCCTGGAATCTAAAGAAGCACAGATGTGACAGGATTAGAAGGATATTTACACACAATCACACTAAGCATCCGTCCACTGTTACCCATGCTAACAACAAAAGAGCTACGACTCTGAGACCTGGGAGATTCTTATGACTCCTTGACCATAACAGTCTCCAAAAAACAGGATAAAAAGCCTAATGCCCCTCAGACAAGCTAATGATCATCGATTGGTAAGGGTATTGGTTACAAACCTAGAGTTAGAAAAAAATTTGTGAAAGGCGGTAAGAGGCAGCGTATGAGCAGGGTGAAAAATAATGCAGGGAATCATCCGAACAGTGTCTTTGCAGTGTTTCCAGCAGGTTCACTGGAGATGCTAGCAAATACTTCAAGGTAAAGTATGTCATTTCTGCCACTAGATGTCTCCCAATCAAAGTGATGACAACAAAAGACATAGTTTGGTGCAGTCTGGAAGTAGCGTGGGATCATGGGATTTGTTTATGTCATCGTTAAACAGCCACCATTGCAAGCAAAAAGCAGTCTAACTCTGGCAGGAATGCTCACAGATGAAGTAGTTTATTTGTTAAGTGTTAATCAAGTTATGCTTAGTCACATTTGCTGACTTCCTTCCTCATTTCCTAAGTATGAACAGGAGTTAGCAACAGTTGACAAAGTAAAATTTACTTTTACCTTGAATAAAATTGTGAATATATCTGAGTTTAAACACCGTTGCACAATGTAAGAACAAAACTCCACAAAATATGAGACAAAGAAAAGTAGTTTTAACATTGTTACATTTTATATGACAAATGTTACATATTGTATGCTTAAGCATCCACAATTAGTAGGCAGGATGCAACTTGTAATAAGTACTGTACAGATTAATAAAAGCTGACTGATTGTATGAGGATAAGTTCTCCTATGTAGGGATTAAAAAGTATGTGTTTCTTCCTTCTCTTGGTACTGATTCCATTTGATTTCAGCGGGTCATAAATAACTGAAGGTAAACAGTTCACTTATAAAGCTCTAGATCTCTTTACAGATCCAAGATATGCTTTTGGACAAGAATAATGCATTCAGATTTACTGTGTGTCCTCCACAGAGTGGTCGACATCAAGTGATCATAAACTGTCTGATTAGGGCAGCTATGAAAATAGATTCCACCCCTTAAGAAGTACTTTATTGTATCATAAACCACAGGACAGATCAAACCTCTCTCCATGCCTGGCAAGTCTTCTATGTGATTAAGCGGCTGTTGCATTTGTGGACCTTAAGTTGTTACTATGTGATTGGTGAGCCAACAAATTATGCATAGTGTCATTTGCTGAATCATCAGGATGATATTTCACCAGGCACACACGTACACACACACATACACACACACACACACACACAGTCACACACAGCTTCTTTAAATAGGAATCTGACTCAGAATAAAGAGCTTTTAGCGCCACACATTTGGATTTGTTCCAGGCAGCCTTAATGCATCACATTATAGACAAATATGGCTCGGTAAAGCACTTTACTGCAGAGCCACAGCTGTTTCAGTGACTGATAGAGAACACAGACTGACTCATAAGCTACTGTAGAATAAAGTCTGATGGCTCTGTAAGATAGAAGTCATAACACCTCAATAAGCAAATTTCCCAGGTAAACGTCGTTTAATTGAGAACGGAAAGTGTAGTAATGCAACGTGAAAGTGTGTGTGTGACGACCTGTCAGCTGCCTGGCAATTTTCCCCCCGAGCTCCTGTTAATCTCAAAATGCAACACTGCAACACACTGGCACGCTGCCTGTGAGAAACCCTCACACTGACACAGAAACACACACTCCAAACACACAAATAAAAGATATTCATTCAGGGATGCTCGTACAGCACATGCAAAAAAACAAACTGTGTGTGACAAACTGGTGTGTTGTCAGCCTCATCAACTTTAACTCTCAAGTCACTCTTCTCCAAAGCTCTGTCACGTCCATGTTCATGCTGCTGTGCATCAACATATACATATAACACATAAAAACTTCTGTGTGAAAGAGAACTCAGCTCGACAAGTCTTGAGAAAACAAATGTTATTGACAAACTTATTTAAGAGATCGACAAGACCACATGTTTTGCCACTTAAACCTGGAGATTTTTTTTCTATCCACACATAAAGCTCTGGTTTCATTTGGGTTTTGATATATCCACTGCTTGCACTTATACATTACATTAAAAGTAATGTTGGTGGAGAAATATGTGCATACAGGTCAGTGTACATCATGATATTTTCAATATTTAACAATGATCACAATCCTTCCATTACCTGCCCTTTAGGTGTCCAAATACATTAAATTCCACAAGACACAAGCTAGAACCTACTGTAGATTTCATGTCTATATTATTAAATTCCATGTATTTGAAACAAATATCCAGTATATCTGCAACCAACATCAACACATTTGATAAGACACTAAACACTAGCATAAAAGATTTGTGCACTGACTGTATTTTTGCCTTTATGTAGTGTTAAAGAGAGAATATAACTACTCATATATTTTCTAATATAGATAAACATCCATCATGCTTTGAGACCGAAACAAGTAAATAATTGATGACCATCTAAAAAAACATGATCGAGCCACGTGCCACAGTTCAGGGTCGAGGCAACAGGAAGGTACACACTCAGGCAGTGAAGACTGAATGAAAGGGATGTTATGAGGGAAAGTTAACACAAACAGGTCTGCAGATGGCACCTGAGGCAGGTCTGAACAAATAAACAAATCCAACAGGGCCGAGGCAGGAAGCTGGTGAAAACAAAGGATGTGGATGATGAGAGGCTGGGAAACTAGAATGTACTGGAACATCATGACAAGACATGAGCAATATATAAAAAAAACACATTGAATGCTCTATTTGTTCCAAGAGAACATAGTACCACAAAAGATGTGCACTATAAAATAAAACATATTAGAGATGTTGTGGTGAACAGGTGTGCTCAGTAAGAACAGTAGATTTGTTGTACTGTATAATATATAATGTCAAAAGTGGCATTTTCATGTTTACCTCCAAGGTAACATTAACTGATAGTTTATCTTTAAATATTTCAAATGTGATTTTAACTAAAGCTTCAAAGCTTAATTTAGATTTCCTGTATATAAACAGGGAAAAAAAGAAAAAAAGACCCAAACTGGAAAAAATGTAATTAGTTGAGCTAATTAATCATCTACATCTGATGTTGTTGTACAACAAACCATCATCACATACCACTTCACTGGGAGCTACATGAAGAACATATACCTTCAAGTACCATGCAAATTAGAGAGAAACAGACAACAGACACCAGGTTGGGAAAACAGATGTGTGACTGACAAATTGCAGTGGTTATGGTTAGATTTATAGTCTGGAGTCATTTTCATGGACCTTTATTTTTTTGCCCTTTAGTCATTTCATGAATAATTCTCTTTTTATTCAGTCATGTAATGTGATTGTTTCATTTTAATTGCAATTCACATCACAATATGAATGCTGACTTAAGCACTAAATCAATGGTATTAATACCTGAGGTAAGCTGCTGACTTAAAAACTGTTTTAAGGGAACCGAAATGAGCTGCATGATGAATATGATAAATCTTGTTTTCAGTGGGTGAATAATGTCCCATTTTCTCACACATTACCTCATCTGACCTGCTCTCCTTCACAGATCATGTCTGTTGTGGCGGCAGCAGTGATGTAACTCTGCACATGGCTCCTTGTTGTAACTGACACTTGGAAATGTAAAACATCTCCAGTCGCTGCAGGGAGGCAGGAACCCTGAGGAACCCCAGAAGATAACAATTCCTCCCTCAATAATTCAACAGAGAGAAGAACTGAAAGTGTATGAGGTGTGTGATCAATTATTCACCCCAGCTCCATGCATTATTGACTCTGCAAGCTGGAACATTTATTGGGACTTTGTTTTCCATGTTTGTCCCATATGAAAACAGCAGAAACCTGCAACCATTGCTCTTGGATTTCTTTCAATGACCCTCACGCTGAGGAGATCAGTTGGAAGGGGATCTTTGTGTTTTATGAGTGTGTGCTTGATTGTCTTTATTTGCCACACATTTTGTTAAGCTAATTTGTACCCCTGCCCCTCCCCATATTGATAACTACTTGCCTTGGGCAAATCCAACGCAGGGAATGTTCTATCATCTCCATCATCAATATGCATGTCTGACTCTCTGACCTTGAAGGGGTAAACAGACGAGACGAGACCTAAACAACTTCCTGAACACACCTCCTTGTTTGTCTCCTAAGGGTGTTTGGTGATAAATAGCTCTTCCCCTTCGCGCAGTAGGTGTACTCATACAGTAACTGTGTGGGGTTGCATCACCAGGGATTCTGCCATGCTCAGCTAATGCGATTTGAGGCTGTGAGTTTAAAGAATTTCTAATGAGAGGAACGTCTTCACAGCGAATCAGTGTAAGCTTCAGGCACATCAAAAGGGGCGTCAGATTTGAGGAAAACTGATGAATATTCTGCATGGCAACTGTGACTTTGACAAAGGCAAAAAAAAGTGCCTTTTCAAGTGCGTTGCGCCCGCTGCACATCGACTTTACAGCAAGGCACGTCTTCCATTTGTTACCAAAGATGACGGCAGTTTATGTCTGCTGGAACAGCGACTCATCTATTTTAGAGAAGCTGTGCTCCAGAATTATTATACGCTACTTTAACTTTTCATTTGTCCATTCTTTTTTTATTTCTTCCAATTTATAAACACAAAGTAGTGATGCAAAACAGAAAGATGAGGAGAAGAGCTGACTATTGACTACAGGTCAGGTAGGTGCGGTATTGAAAAACCCTGATCTGCATCTGCCACATATGTTGTCAGTAACTTGGCCTCCCTCTGCAATTAGCCTTGTGTCCCCCCTTAAATATTCGTTATTGCACCAGCACTGCACACTGTAAATGCATAACACTGCAGTTTACAAACTCTAACATAATGACTTTCATAAAGATCACTTATGCTGCTTTTGAGGGACTTTCACAAGAGATTTCTGCCATAAAAACAAGCAGCACACAACACAAGGTACAATATTCACCTCCCTGGTCTGGCACACAGCCCAGGGTTCTGAAACAGCGGCGTCCTGTGGGAGGTAATCACTGCTGGGAGCCCAGTCAGAAATCACACTGTCAATTTTACACATGTCGCGTGGGCCACATTGAATCACACCAGGCAATTTCAGAGTTGACTCCCTTGTAACCAACGGATAATTGGATAAGCTGTCAGCTGGGGCTTCATAAGGAAGAGCTTTGTCATGCTGTACCTGCTGGTGCTTGTGTTACACGTGTGTGTATGAAGGCTTACACACAACATGCTTGTGTGTATGTACTCTATGTGCTTTTAAGCAGAGTCATATGCTAGAGCACATCAGGTTTTCTACACTTTGGGTCACATTTTACACAGTTGTGCATCTTTTTTTTTTAAATTAAGGGTTTTTTTAATTAATATTATCATGGAGCCACAAAATCAGCAAAGGGATGTGATCTGGGTCAACAAAAACAAAACATGGCCAGCAAATCATGGCGTTGATATGAGAGACTACTATTCACTTTTCCAATTGACAGTCAGTGTAGATTTCTTTTAGCCTCAATGAAATCCTTAAATTAATCCAAACCAAAAGGTTTTCTTGACCCTAACAGAGTTTGTGTTGGCTTGAATCAAACCAAACCTTTAGTGGATACCGAGTCAGACAACACTGATTTTTAAAAAACAACAAAACAGGTGTTTCTCCAGGACAAAGAAATACTATTTGACCTTCATCTGTGCAGCCACTGAGGTAATAGAGTCCTAAGGGAGCATTAAATATTAAACATGAAATTTTAAATGTGAGATCTCATTTTAAGGTTTTGTTGCAAATCTTCACACAGGCAGCTGATGCTCTGTGTCTGTATCCCTCATACATGTTCATGTCAGTGGACTGGACTAATAGTGGAAAATTCATAATTAGATGAAAATGATAAATAGATTCAGCAGATGTGAGCCATGTTGGAAACTTTCATCTTTGTTGGATGTTGTGTTGTTGAAGCATGAGCACATTTAGTCTAAACTTCTAATGAGGTTTGACTGTGTTTGGAAGTCTTGTCTTTACACATCAATATTAATTCAAGCAACACTCTGTAGTCACTCCTCAACTGCTGAAATGACGTTATTAAAGCTCAACGTGGAAATATGAAGATCTTGTGAAAGCTATTTTAAAAACCAATCCTTGAAATCTTTGACACATATTGAGAGACCTGTGTTTTTTACCTCAAAGATGTGAAAATAAGTGAAAATGAAACACCAACCTTTCCATGATTAGAGGTGATATATGCAAGGTGTTATACTTTGTTCTTACCTTCTGTGACTCATTTAGTGAAACAACAAACAAAGAAAACATTTCAAAAGCTCTTCAACAGATGCTTTCATGTCAATTCATGAAGGGTTTTTTTTTATATTTCTTCTTATGTTGTTCTAATAAATGTTGAGCTAAGTGGGCCAGAGCGTCTGATAGCTCCCTGCACAATTCAGTGATTAAAAAGAACATTTTACTTTTAACACAATGTGAGTGGCCGTCAAACATAGGCGAGATTTAATGACAGCCAGTCAAAGAAACTAGAGCACACAAATAAAACTGTCAGCATCTTTAAAAATTAAACCATCATAGCACTGCTTTAGTTTGTATGACGATAATATAGTTTATGATTGGTTTATCGTAAGTCTTTCACTTAAAACTGGTGGCTGGTGCTAATGGAAAAAGGGTTGAGGAAAGAGACTGAAAGCTGGAAGAAGAAAAAATGGTCAATGGAGCTGCTCTGTAAGGAAACTGCAGACAGGGAGTTATATTTGGTTTCATCATTACAGATCCCTTTCACGTTACAGGTAGTCATTTGATTCTTTGTTAAAATAAACATACTGTTTACAGTAGTGTTGAGGATGTGGCTCTTTAGAATTTTAAATATAAATCCTATAAATACTGATTAGTTCAAAATTTGCTTATATCAGTTGAGTTTTTGGGAAAAACAACTTAAGTCAGTTTATCTAAATAGCTCAAAGCACCATCAGGGTCAATACTGTGCAAGGGGTCATATAATAAATATGAAGGGCCGCAACATAATAGAAAAAAAAAGTTTTATTCACAAAATATCAATTTTTTTCCAACTTTTCCTTATTTGCAATTTTATTATAAAACCTGAAATAGTTTTGTTATCCCAGTGTTTTAGTTCCCAATTTTCCATTTAGAAGGAGACAAGTGCTCGAAAGTTAGAGATCAGCCCAGAATCGTAGGACTTATGTTCATATTTGATGATTCTGTGGGTAATTTGTGCCAGAGAATAAAGTAGCAGTCTATTTAGCAGATCATGAAACAATGATGGGAATGTAGCATAACTGACTTTTAAGCAACCTCCTGTGTGAGACTTGAAACTAATGTCGGTTTAGTGTTCTGTAACCAAGAAACTTAATTGAATTTGCCAAAGTGTTTTGGCTGCCCAATATCCCTGCCATAGTTTAGATACAACTACAATCTCCTCCTAAAATATATTTGAGTAAAAACCATATATCATGCATAAAGGTTATAAGGAGACAGCACCTCACATCAAAGAGTCACAAGTTAAAAAGATTGAAAACACTGGCCCAAGGCAACACTTACCTGGAAATATATGCACATGGTTTATTGCCTGATGAACAAAATTGGACCTGATCTTACACGATTAACTGTCAATTGTCTGTGCAATGAAAAGCTCAGGAATGAAAAAAATGCTGTGGATCTCTTTATACCTTCCAGCAAAATAAATTATTAGCCAAGACCCCCGAGCAAATCACACAGACATCAAAACAGACCCCTAAGCCAGAGTCACGTACATGTGGGCTCTGTTATTGCACCCATCTCAAATGACATCCCACAGTGCACAGAGACAGTAATCGGATTAGCTACCGTCGTGAGAAGACAGACATAACATGTTGTGCTCTGTCCCAAGACTCCCCTTCAGCCATCATCTTCATCAGGTGCCATTGTCCCTTATCTCCTTCCCTCAGCGCCTGTCCTCCAGCTCTGCTCTGAGGCCACAACACTCACAGCCAAACCAATTTACCCACATCCAACAATCAAATCACTTCCACAATGTATCTGAGTCAGTGTCAGAGGAAGAGGGGAAACTGTTGTCCAATGATCTTTGAAATGCAATAGATTGCTCTGAGAGAATAATTGGATTGCGCACTATAAAGGGCTAATCTGACTGATGGCGTAAAACAGCGGTGAGACAATTACCTCATTACCTGCTCAGAACTAAAAATGGAGGTGCAGCTTTGTTAAAACACCACCTAATGTTTCACAAACATTGTTTTTACTCTTCCCTCCTGTATTGCTTTCAAAGTCCTGTAAAACCCTGACCGTATGTATCGATTGCAATGATGGCGGCCTGAGGAGCTGGAGGTTGTAATAACAGCTTGAAGGCATGTCCTGGCCTGACTCTGCTTCCCGTGCAATGCCATACTGAGATGAGCAGGGCACAGGGCAGGAAGCACATAAATAATTCACTGTGATCTCACCCTGGCCCACATGTAATTTAGCTTGTATCCCCGGTGGCTCCACCAAAAGACAGAAAGTGTTCTGTTTTACTCGCCCAAAGGGGACCCTCTGTGGTGATTTGAACAGGAAGCTACCTGCTTCCCCACTTGAGGCAGGTTAGAGCAAGAAAAAGGTGAGAAAACTGCTGGACTCATTATTATTCATGCAATACATGAGGCAGTGCTGCAGGAGGGAGAAATTCACAGCATGACTGAACAATTAAAGCATTCATAGCAGGAAATCATGCCAGGAAACCAAATAATCTTTCCCCAAACCACTTTGGTGCTGACTACCTATCACTAACTACTTGTGGATCTACTGTGAGTCAGTTCATCTAATATCTCAACCTTGACATCATATTCAGTAGCTGAGTGAAACACCTTTGACATTGTGCATGCTATATGTGCTTACTGTGCTATTGATCTTGAATTTTGATGGGAAATCCAATTTGAATATTTGATTGTAGGCAACACATGCTAACCTAGCTCTCTATGTAATTACAAGAATCACAAGCATCAGATAATGAAAAGTCATTTGGACTTGAGTCATAAATTTGATGACTTTCGATATGACCTGACAAAATCAGAAACTCAGCCCTGACTTTAAAATCTGTAATTTTTAACTCCGAATGAACTTGAGTGTTTTGAAGTGAAAAGACCTATTGTTGCTTTAAAACACAAAACTCTAAAAAAAACTTTCCTAAAAAATAAAACACAAGTATTGTAAGTAAAAATTGACTCAGGTTCTGGGGTCAAAGTGACTTCAGTTCAGAGACTTCACACTTGCAAAACAATGACTTGGTGCAACTTAAGGGACACTAAAATTTATCTAAATAATTTGTAAATTTACTAAAAATATTTTACATGTTAAAGGTTGACAAATTTGTATACTGTTGTTACAGCTAGCATAATACTAGTCTTTACGCTACCACCAAACAGCAGGCAAACACAGTGAACAGCTTGTGAACATTGTGATGATATGTTAATGTTCTGTTAAAAAAAAAACCAAATAAAAAAAAATCAGTCTTAGCATGTCAAAATTTGTACCTATTTAACCTATATTTAAGATATATATATACATAGAGAGAGAGAGAGAGCGATAATAAGAGATATTTAGGTAAACAAAAAGTTCTTGTGCCCATCTATAAGGACACTAAATTTATTGTTTGACACTTTAAGACAGGTGTATTTTTACATAAATTACTTGCTGGTGTGAACATCTGGAATGAGGACTGACTTATGCTGGAACCCACAGTCAGTTTTCCCGTGGCAATCAACAGCTCTGCTGGGAACACTGTAAAGTCATTTAGTAGCCATCTGCAACAGCTACAAATCTAATCAGCAGAGCCCAACAGAATGTTGTTCTTTCAACCACAGCCGCTCAATTTGTCAGATCCAATCTTTGTCCAATTTTACTCATCTTCACTGAAAGTCAGGGGTGCTGCTGGAAAACTGCAACCCCATCACTGTTTCTCACCTCAAAAAATTACTCAGTTTTGATTGCTTTATTCTCATGTTTATGCCATGTTAGCTGTTACAGAGCTCAAGGACAATCTCACTTAGACAAATTTATGACAGCAGAACTAATGCGAAATAAAAATGCAGCAATCAGAAATCTTAGTTTTACCATATTTGCTCTTGAACTATAGAAAACACACTGGTTGGCCTTTGTCTTACGGTGCCTACAATCATTCTAAAAAATTGCTCTTACATTCAGATAAACAGTTCTTGAACAGATATGGATTTGGTGTTTTGACACCTTCACCTAGCTGACCTTATTTCATATGAAGAGTGTTTAAATGGTTCAGGCATTGTTGTCAGCAGAGGAAAAAAGAGAAAGTGTTTTGAAAGTCATGAGGAAAAGTGCAGATTTAACTGTGCGAAGCAGCTCCTTCGTCTTCTGAACAACATCATCCAGACTGAGGAAGAGAGCATGTGTGGGTCTAAAAGTGTAATATTTCTCTTCTTTAACAGACAAAAGGGTGGTAGTTTTATATTAACAGTTTACACAATATTTTTCATGGCACTACGAGCACTGATTTACATTTTTTTAGAATAAATTATTAAAGCATCATAACAGTTTGTTATGGTGAACATGTTCCCAACCAATAAGTCTAATATTTAGACAGAAGCTCTTTTGTTGTTTACACCAGCAGCTTTAATATTTAACTGTGTTTATTCTGGTAAGTTCTTATGTAAAGCTTATATTAGGAACTTGGCCCAGGCGGCTTCATCACACACACTATAATCAAATTTTTCGAAGATCAGTTCCTCCAATTTGAAGAAACTCATAGGTAATTTCTACCGACAACATAATATCCAGAAAGAGTTTGTTTTGACTTGGAAATGTAATCAATAAATCATCCTCACTGTTCTTTATCTGAGAATACATCTTTAACTCTGCTGACAAATCAGCAAGTCACATCCACCATTGCCCTGTAGAATAAAAATGAACATCTTAATACAATAGACTTTTATTCTGAGTCAGACATTGTATCAGATAATCAGTTGAACAGGTAATTGGCTGTAATAATGACTCTTCAGTGATTTAAAATGATGACACTGCTGGAGCTGAGTGAACACACACCCTAATGCTGGCACAGATGTGTTCCTGTTACTGTAAAGAAGGGAGGAAATCAGAGCTTTTGAATAAACAAGTCTAATCTCAGCTCTGCGGCAGATTGTTACACAACGACTTTGAAAATCCTGAAAATCAGTTTATTCATGCAGCTTCGCAGCAGGGAGCGATGCTTGACATATTCACTGGAGGAGAGCAAACTTCTGCAATATTTTTATCCGGTCAGCTTTGTTGTGGTAAAATCCCCTGTAATTGATGACAGGGACATGTTCTCTCTGGCAAATCAGTTTAAAAGGAGATGACAGATGGAGACGGAGGTTGCTGGGGAAAAGCAGCTCATCAGTCTTCCCTCTGCCTGGGTGACAGGGGCATGAAGCTGTCATTTTCATTCGCTTTGCTACTTGCTCTTCTCCCCTGTTCACAACTCAATCCACACCAGCTCCGGTCCACTCTAATGCTGGATTTGTGTCCTGATCTTCAGACAGTTTTGAAAAATCATATGCACTACAATCCTTTCTATATTCTTGGTTAAATTAACTGATTGATGGTTTCTTGGTACAGATCAAACGTTTCCATAATAAAAGCAGGGTCTCAAATAATAGCCAGGAGTGTTGACAACATGAGTAAATGAGGGCCTGCCCCAAATAAAGATTGAGGGAATAAAACATAATAGAACATACATGAGAATAAAACATGAGTGGAGTAGGATGTAGAGGAGTCCTAATACTTAGTGTACACAGACATAAGTGTACAATCATTCATCTCTTTAACTCTCAGCATGTCAACTGTTCATCCATTCATCTATTATCTGTACCCACTCATACTTTGTAGGGTTGCGGGGCACCGGAGCTGAACCAGACTTGCAATAGGTGAGAAGCAGGGAACACCACTGATCCGACGTGCCCCCCCAGCATATGCCTATCATTTTTGATCAATAAAACAGCAAACAGTTTTTCTTTTTGATTTGAAAAGCATAAAACTCTTCCGTACTTTTCATTTAACAGGCACCTCAAACTACAGTGTGTGTTACTTTAAAACAAAGCTTTGCAACAAAATGTGTTAAAGTTCGAAACAAAAAAACATTTTCCTTTGTTTCTACAACCTTCTGCAGTTTCTACAGAACCACACTGCTCAAGAAAAAAGTGGTTTCCTCCTGCTCTCATTTGCCTTCCAGGCTTTATAAGCTCTCTGTGGCTGGGGAATAGTATTGAAAGCCCAATATGTTGATATTAGGTGATTTAACTTGATAAGAACTTAATACTCCTGGACCCATGCTTGGTTTTATGGGACTGTATTAGAAAGTTTCTGTAAATGGAGTTGCAGTGAACATCTGATGTAAAGCCTGAATCATCTGCTTCTCTCTGTTCTTAATGTGCGACACCTGCGTGTTGGTGGAGGGAGATTAACATTTGCCTGAAAGATTTTCATTTGGAATTTGTACACCAGATCAATGTTAACCTGACAGTGATTGAAGGAGGATGTCACGATGATGACAGGGGCAGGAGCTGCACCTTCATGAGGACAAAAATGCATAGTGGGTGACATTTACCAAAGGTCAACGCCCTCACCCTGCCACAGCACAGGAGCTACAGGATGCAGACATTGAATAAAACATAAAGACCTAAATCTAAACACACACACACACATCACATGTATATATCACAGCCCCTGCTTGCCTATAGTGACTGTAAAAAAAGCTTCATTAAGCTTTTTTGTTGCTGTGCTGCAGGATGGCTGGGAGGACGCCAGAGGTGAAGAGAACAGCTGTGAAACTCCCAGAATCACCACATCCTGCAGTGCCTCTGCTCCCGCCAAGCCTGTGACAACTGATGTCTGTATGAATCTCATCTTTGCCACAAAGATTTAAATATACAATACAAAGATTTTCTGGTTGTTAGATTTTTTTAGTGAAGTGGTAAATAACAAAATTTAAGAAAACCACAGTCTGTGGCAATCTTTCTGTTACGAAATTATCAGCCCCGTGTCCTCTAAATAGAGACACTTAATGACTGCAGGGTAAGAGGCTTTTCTTCACTTGTTTTGTCTGCATGCATTGTGCATTCAGCTCAGTCGTTAAAGGATCAGCACGAGGTTTCTTACTCGCATCTGTGGCTGGCTGAATGCAGCCCTGTGAATAATCTGGATAAATAATGTACACTAAGTGGCAGCGCCGGCCTGCCAGCTGCAGCAGAGCCTCCTCTGCATCCATCCAAAGAGCTGATTATTCTGAGCCTCTGCATCCTGAGCCACAGTCCAACATGCTGGCTGAGATATTTCTAATGTGAATTACACTCTATCTGTTAGCTCTTTGTTTTAAGTAAACACACTTCTGTATCTGTCTGCTGCAATATATCATTGCGGGTGGATAAATATGTGTCTGATAGAGATACACTGGTTGGTGCTGCCTGTTGACAAAGTGCTGAATCATGTCTTGTATTGACACCCTGGGCTCTGACCTTGGGAGGTGTCTACTGCCGCCTGATTGATGGCAGATAGATGCCAAGCACAACAAAGATGGAGTGATCGATCTGACCAGGACTCACCGAGCCCTCACTGATCCCCGCTGAGATCCAGAACCGTCACTGTCACAGTAAAGAGGAAGTCTTACATCAGTATTTTAAGATGCACTAATTTGTTTTGTTTTTTTTGTTTTTTTTAGAACATTAAGATGTAATGTTTTATCTCACTCTAAAGGCAGTGATTACATTTAGAAAAGGGGTGTGCTTTATTGCAATTAGGATTAGAGAATGAGATTGCCTCACTTTCAAGGAATAAACATTAAGTTCCAATGTACAGTGGCTTTACAAATCCTCACAGAGCTCGAGGGTTATTGGAAACTGAATTGGTTAGAACTGTTTGTTCTGTGTCCTTTGTTGTTTTCAAGATCATGAGAGAAGCTCAGCAGCAGGAATATAAAATATAAATATAAAATATCAAGGAACTTGATGATCTATTTCCCAGACAATTATCTTCAGTGCCAACTCAGATCATCAGATCTCCTCAACACCATTTAATTTATAACAGTACCTTGCTTATGTTTCCTTGTTTTGAATGACAGCACTGACATCTTGTGGACAAAGAGCAAGCCTGCAGGGCAGACCATCGAGGTACACAAAACAAAGAACACAATTAACAGCCTACAAAAAACCGAGTATGATCATTAAGTCAGTTGCCCTTGAATTAATCTATGATAACTTTACCATTAATCTTCATTTTTATTGATATTCCTCTTTTATTTAATACTTTTTTGATTGTTTAAGCTTACAGCCCTGTCATATTTACTGGGTAAAAAAAACTCAAACGCAAAACATAGAATGAAAAAATATTCAGTATTTTAGCCATCCTTTGATATAAAGCATTTGTGGGTTTAAAAAGACTGTGTGTTGAGCTGTTTAACTTCAGCTTTGTTGACCAGCAATTTTCTGTAGAGGGCGCCCTTACCTCATTCTTAAAATGGCAGCCCATTATACCTTATAAAGGGTCCAGCCACTTTGACAAGAGCTACCTCATTATGGAGCAAGGACACTGTTTTAATTCGTACACATGAGCACTGGAAAAAAAACTGTATCTGCCCTCCTTAAGCTTCTTGTCCTATTTTTAATCCCATGTCTTTGTCCTCTCAGGCAGCTTTCTTTATTATTATGGGGCGGCGCTGGGTGTCCTGAAAGGAGTTTCACATTAAATGTATTATTATTAAAACCTCCACCCTGGTACATTGTGTTTGTCTCGTTCAGTATCAGTAGGCTTAATGGGAGTCTTCTGTTCTTTTCACAGTTGTGTTGTTGCTCTGTTTGTTGCTGAAACATGCCTGGCATTCAGTGTTTAAAAATACTATTGCACTGTCATTCCTTGGCATGTCCCAATAGGCAATGTCCATTAATTTGCATCTGCATCAATGATAAATTTAATACATGTGCCGGCTGAGCAAATTACTTTGACCATTTTTGTATAGGCCACTAATTTCGCTAATGACCCTGCATTATGGCAACACATGTATGTAGAGACTTGGGAATATTTAGAAGTGTTGTTGACATTTTTTTTGAGGGTTCCTAAAGGCCTCAAGTAGTAATTGTGAGAGTGTTTTATTCACATATTACTTCCTAAAAATTACTGGCTTCATGAAAAGCACCAGTGTCTTTTTACGCTCACAATAAGTCATGTTTTTATTTTCCGACGAAGCAGAATAATATATTTTTACTGAAAACATTGAGTTTATGTGACATCTTTTCTTATGTTTATACCATAACTTGTATCAAGCAGTTGAACAGGTGCTGCTCTCTCTTTCAGGGAGGCTCACTAGGCTTTGGCAGAAATGCATTGATCTACACAGCAGAAATGGTTTTCAAGAAGTATGCTTCTCTTATATCAACATACAAGACAGAAAGTAGCAGTCAAAAGTAACTTATCAAATGACGAGTACACCTTCACTGAGAGGAAAAATCCAATGACTTTCAGAATAGTTTGGTGCAAAAAAAAAGAGCAAAGAAGGGTCAAAAATATGAAACATTGTGGGATGCATGAAACTGTTTATCCAGAGTTTACTTCCACAAAGATAATTTAAAGATAATAATTTTTATAAACTTCACATGAATCATTTCAGTGTGATAAAAATACCAATATTTTTCTTTAAAATGACGTCCTCTATTTATATTAATTTATGCATTGGAGTACATATTACATGCATAGCATCTGCAAATATCAGGGCTGCCATGAACCATTACCACTCTGCTTGATTCCTATCATGTGTGAGATTCACTGATTCATCTCATTTTAATATGGCACCTACTTTTAATATAAACCTTAATTTAAAGACAGGTCACACTTAGCCCTGGGTATTAAGTGTAATCAATTTCAGAAAAAAGATCCTGATTATTGGAGTTTTTTTCTTCTCAGTCTCATGTGTGCGAAATGAATTATGCAAATAAATTTAAATTAAAAAACTCAGTTATATTAATTTCAACAAAAACTTTGGTTAATGTGTGATCATTTTTTTTGTCGCGAAAAAAGGGGACAAAAAATCATTTGAATACGGTAGGTCAGCCTTTTCTTGCAGGAATAAAAAGCCTCAGTTTTCAATGGAGCAAAACTTTTGAGATTAGGAAAAAGCAATTTTCTACATATTTCTTGAAATATCTGGAGCATCACTCACCTTTTTTACCAAGAAACATCTGTCATGATTAGACTTCAATAATCCCTTTTTGGAGATAACAATGCACAGCTTTGTTGCTGATATACTAGAATTGGTATGAGTTATTTGGTGCTATAAAATTATTATGTACTTCCCTTTTTGCTCAAAGATTTTTCATTTCATGTGTGGACGTTTGCAAAGATGCTTGGTTCACTGAGTGGTGGACGAGACAAAGAGGATTATGGTGGTTCTGATGAATGGGGAAACTATTAAAAGCATGTATCTGTTATGTGCTCTCATGGCTACCGAGCCATTTCAGAAATCTCCACCTCTTTCTACCCAAACTCCCGTGTCACAGTAGATAATACATGCAGGATTGCATGTCAGATCAGGGATGCACAGCACAGTACGCTGTTTTCAATCATTAACCAGCATCTCAGAACAAGTGGAAACCTCAACTCAGGGGTTGACAATTATCTGGCACTGTTACATGTGTGGGGTTCAGACATGAATCACTGCCAAAATGCTTATCATTTTATTAAAAATAAAAAGGAAACTAGATTTTATGACATTTATTTACCACACAGAAGTTGGTGGTATCTTACTACTACTACTTTACATCACAAATGTCCACCTTTTTTTCATGCTCCAATTTTCCAAAGCAGATCAATAGGCGAAATTGTGCTCAAGAAAGCTTATATTCCCTCTGCTGGGTGAGGAAAGGCAAGAATTCTTAAAACATGCATTAGTGCTCAGGGGAGCCTGATCAAGCACAGCTGAGGACCACAGCAGCATGGAGAAGCATCTTATATAACTTGAGGTAAGAGATTTTGAAATGCAAAAAGGCCCATTTTAAATTCATAAAAAGGGGGTTAAGTTGAGGTAGTGTACCTTTCATGTGCATGTGGTATATTGTATGTTTGATGTCTGCAGATGCTAATATTTATGATGGCTCAATGGTTGCCCATAGCTATCCGAAAGGTTAGAAATAACAAAGAGCTCTTTTCCTAGTGCACCATTTTCATGTTCTTTGGTTGATACAGATGTTCTCTCTCTTCAGGTTATAGAATTCAACGGTTCTAACAGAATTGAAACCTTACCCGTTCATCCTGTCTTGAGAGTGTGTCTGAGTGTGACCTTGACCATTTCATCACTATCATCTGTAGGGTTTACTTACGATAAATGGTATAATTGGGCTTTTTCTTCCACTATCCCTCCCTCTTGCTGTAATTGTGTCTCATATTGACTTTCAGAGGGTACCGGTAGACTCCAAGGCTACTCACTAGAACGGAATTGCTGGCTTTAAAGCAAACTGCTGGCTTGTAATGCTGTCAATGGACTTTTCTTCAGCTGAGTTCGGCGCTCTCTCATTTTTCCACCGTGTATCTGAACCAGACAGACACAGGACTTGATGACAGTTTCATTTGAGAAGCTGCCTCTAACCAAATTTTTCCGTGGCTATGCATATCTATCATTTAAATTATTAATTTTAGCTTATTTTGGGGGATGACAATCCAAGGTAATTGTTCCTTATGGTAAACACCTTAAGACATACACTACTACTGTAAGAGTCTCCTCTCTCAAGGAGTCTCCTGAGTGGGGTCACCTGGTTTGTTTTTTCCTAAACATGACCCTTCCAGAGATTTTCCTCATCATAGCAGACAGGTATTGTCCCCCTGTGGGATTAAGACAGGTTGTTGTCAATATGGGATGTTCTTAGTGCTCAAGCATGAAAAAACATAAAGGCTACATGGTATCTTTTCATTAGATTCTGCTTCACTGACTTTTTGCGCTGACCTAAAAGTCAATACCTTCTGATGCTTCCTTATTGCAATATGACATTGTGGCACAAGCTGTATGTCAGCTTGCGTTCATGTCACAAACAGACCTAGATAAGCAACAGAAGTCATGTAAATTGCACATGCACAAAGAATCAAAATGACTTACTGCAAGTGGGGAGTGAAATGTGTGTATCTATCAGTTTCCACTTCTGTACAGATTCCTGCTGCAAGCTACCCTGCTAACATGCTAATGTTTATCAAGTTTAATATTTCCCAGAATCATCACCATTTTTAGTATATTAAAAGTGATTAATTAGCAATAAGCACAAAGTACAGCAAAGGCTGATGGGAATGTCATTAAGTTTGCAGGTTTTGATCACAAACCACAGTCTTGAACAAATAATACTTTGACCAGATGATGAGTTTGATAAAAAAATAACAAGATTTTCTAGGTGATTTTAGTTTATCCTCTAAGGAAACTAAATGTCTGTTTAAAGTTCCATGACAATCGAACAAAAACATGTAGTTATTGAGATTTTTGTTGTAAATGGTAGATTAACTGATCAACTGACATTGCCATCCTTGAGCACGACCACTAGCATTGCTAACAAATGCACTTTTTAAAGCTAAAACAGCTGTTGGGAGCCTAAAAACAGAGGTAACAAGAGAAGCCACCCCAAAAGGTCAGAGGCTCAAACTGGATAGTTCATTTCTTGATATTCTACTTGACTCTGTATATCGATTTCAGAACCAGAAAATCAAAAACACAAACAATTTAAGGCAAAGAGGTGGGTGGACAACAAAAGCCCACAATATAAAACCCCTGCACTCTTCACTGTCACCTGTGATTAATTTCAAGTAGCTTAATGGCCTCCTTGCTTCTCTGCTGCAGCTTTTTCTGGCACCTTCCATCTAAGATGCGGAGGTAAGATGAAATGAAGTGATGTAAAGAGTATTGACTGTGGCACATAGTTGCTCCATTAACTGAGGCATTCAAGGTAAACACAAGAAACTTGTGCTCCAGAAAATGGACCAGATTCAGTAAATAACTCCCTAACCTTAACAGCAACCTTGCGACCTGCCCTACGTAACCTAAAGGTGAATATATTTTAAACAAATCAATATCACCTTAGGTCCTGTTCATGCAGACTCTAAGATATATTAATTGTTACATGACCAATTAGTGTGTAAAATTTCAATCTGACTATGACACTGCTTCTACTTCTTCAGTATATACCAAGGGGGAAACACCCCACTTCCGCATTGAAGCCAGCCAGGAAGTACAAAAACTTGCAATTCCTCGACTGACCACTTGAGGCTGGCTCCAAAAGGGAGAAAATTCTCATTGAAGCCCATGATAAAATGGCCAACGTTAGAGCAGAAATAAACATATTTACAGCCTGGCACAGCTTCTCTACCATCTCATGAAAACTCTGAGGGGGGTGATTTTTTTTCTAACTCATTTGTTTATTTTATATTTAAGCTTAAAATTCGGCTATTCGGCTGTTGATTAACAACCTGTTGACGTATAGCCGGGGGCTGTTAGCTGAGTGGGTGCGCTGTCCGTCCTTCAACCCCCACCTCTCTTCCCATATTTGGTTTTTTGTCGTTTAAGCGGGCTTTAAGCGGAGTCAGGCGCAGACAATTAGCGGCGCCCAGGACGAGATTTCCGAGGCTTCACTTTTCCTCCGGCAGAAACCAATGGGTGATGTCACGGAGGGTTTGTCCAGTGTTTTATACAGTCAATGCATCTACCCGATGATAGGCAGTCAGAAGCAAGAAAGGATTACCACAACGAAAAATATTGTATTGTTACAAAGTAAGAATTCTGGTATAGAAATGTTGTTGGCTAACTTTATGAATTATAATAGCAGCCTGAGAGACCAGGCGTTAATGTCAGCTTGAGTTGATTGCTTGCTTCTAGCTAACGTTAGTTAACCTTAACATAACACAAAAACCACAGAATACAGTTGCTGTAATGGTAGAGCAGCCAATGTATGTATATAATTTTGGACTGAGAAACTGAACTAAGGCTGCACCTAACAGTTACTTTTATTATCAATTCATCTGCTGATTATTTTCTCCAGTCAATACAGTCTGTAAAATGTTATCATTTTTTTTATATTTGTGTCTCAAATGCGATATTTTGATTCATTCACTTTGGTTACAATGGTTAATCACTAGTTTTATGAAAATAAAAATAAATCAAATAAGATAACGAATCTTTGTCTTTTTTGTCCTGGGTTGAATGTGCCCCTCTGACAAAAACCCCTGGCCCCAGCCAGGCCCCCTCAGTAAAATTGGTCTAGAACCGCCACTGCTGCCTTGTGAAAATGTAATACTAAAGTGCTGGAGTATCTTTATATTTATACTCAGATATATTGATAATGGGGTTATTGAAACCACTTGAAACCAATCATTTTCTTTATCACAGTTGAACTGACAACCTAATAGGCCAATCCTGTATGCGTGTACAGAGTAGAGCTTTGCGACAGTTCAGTTCAACTAACAGCCTGAAATATGAAGTGTTTATCATCCTTATGAAGCCACAGTAAACAGTGTTGACTTGAGACAAAGCATTTAGGTTAACAAAAGCACTCTCACATATGTTGATGAGGGTGCACACTCAACGGCTCTGTCTGGATTCAACCGTGAAGAAGTTTGTGTTGTTCGTGTTTGTGTCATGCCTGGGTAGTGGAGGTATAGTTCATGGAAAAAAACGTGTTTTAAACATTATTTTGGGGCAAAGACACAAAACTGTTTTAGCAGTTTAAATAAGATTTCATTGGGGTGCTCAGTGTTTTTATATGTGGATGACCACCAAGAGTGCAGTTATGGTCATCTCCTCATCCATTTAGATAGGGCCTGGTCTTGTTGACCCAAATAACTGCCCAGAGGTGTTACCAAGATGGCTGCTGAGTGGTGGGACTTGTCTGTAGGGACTTTGGTTTAGCAGTGGAAATCTGACATTGGATCGATCACCTTTTGAGACGTTTGTGGTTCAGAAATGCAGTAACTCACACTATGCCTTCATCTTTTGTCATTCTCAACATGAAAAAGTCCATTAATCATTACACCTCCAGGACAACGCCTGCTGTCCTGCCCCCTTCTGCTGTCCTTGATCCTACTCTATGGTGCCCCCATCCCCTCCATGTCATGTTGGCCAGGGGCCTTACATACCTACTTTATTACCCCACAAAACTAAAATCACCCACATCTCACACTTACCATACTTATCATTATTTATTCAATTCAATTCAATTCAATTCAATTTTATTTATATAGCGTCAAATCACAACAAAGTTGTCTCAAGACACTTT
>JAQMCX010000029.1:12949529-12963473 GCA_029814765.1 Acanthurus leucopareius
ATCCAACAGTGCAAAATGTAAATTCTTGCAATTTTTCAACTGGTCTTAAAATTTTGATCAGGAGTGTATATATATATATATGTAGCATTTTTTTTCCCTCACACCTAGTTCTTGTCAGTTTTTCAGTCATCTGGACAGTATTAGATCGTCATCCCTCAGGGATCCACCAGGGATGAATCACCATCCCTTTCCTTATATAGATCCCTCCTCTACTATATAGATGAGTTCATACCATGAGGTAATTTGAGCCCATCAAAAATGTTCTAAGTCTTGCTGCACTAAAAAAAAAATCAAGCATGCCTGCTGATGAGGATCACAGTATATTTGATATTGCTGGCTAGCAGAGCTTCTGTATTATTATCTCAAATCAGAATAAAAGTAAATTAGCACTCTTCCCATTAGCCACATTTTTGGTGTCTGAATGTAATGTGCGCAACCCCATGACACTTATCAGCAGTGAGGACTTGCTATATTTAATCATGCAGAGTGCTGCTCACTGTACACTCACGCTTACATAGAAAAGTCCAACATTTTTTGGCAGTAAACAACCACCTGAATTCATACTTCTCTATCTGCAGCGTTCTGATATGAGGGGAAAGGGTTTTATCTGGTAGCGATGCCAACCACATACATCCAGGTATGCGCTTTTCCAATTAAATAATGAATGCATACGTGTGGCACAAACCCAAGAAACACGTAATTTTGGGCTTTTTGTGACATACATAAGCGAGGGAGCAAATTTAGTGCAAAGATGCAAGTTATGTAAAAGGCTAATAGGAATTCAAATATTGGTTTCAATTGCAGCATTACTCCCCACAAGCATTAAATATGTGAGGCTTGATATTTGGATTTGCTCAACACAAGCACTTGATCATCAACACGTTTGCTAATGAACCTGTGCTCTGCAAGGAACTGGCAATCATTTAAATGCAGCAGGTATTCTAATCCAGCTTCAACACACATTTAACCTCTGTGTGTGGGCTGCTGCCTCCCTAGAGCAGTTTGGTCAGACTTCTGTGCAGAATGGTGCCTTAAAGAGCTGAAGCATACGTGTCAAACAGACTAACTGACTGTCTATTATTAGCCCACTTCCCCTACATCCAAAAAAAAAAAAAAAAAACAAAACAGAAAAAAACCCCACAGATCTGTTTTACTAGTTCCTGCTCATGTAGGTTTTCAGTACTGAAAGTATGGCCCTGCAGTGTAAACATCAGCCTGCACAGAGCTATCTCAGTCTTTGTTGACTAACATATGAAAATATCTCGTTTTTAATTCTTCTCTTTGTCATAGAAACCACAGGTAATAGTTAGATAAGTGCCAGCATTTAGGCACAAAGTTGTCACTGTAAGATAACCAGGGAGTCAACAACTGCAAATGCATCAGTATTTAATCAGGAAGTATCAAGATCAAGATCTCTTTTTCAAGAGAGACTCGAGCACAGATTGTGTACATCAATGTCAAAACAAGATTATTAAGCATGAAAAATTATCATGCACCAAATACAGCAATCAAGGCAATCAAAAAGTATCAGAAATTAGCTAGATCTTTCTTAAAGGAAGAAGAGGACAATGTAAGAAAAGTAAAAAGACATTTTCTATTTTCTAAAAACCCTCACTGCTTTTCTTTGATCTTCTTTGATGAATGGGGTTCAGTTCTGACATAATAGCTAACGCTGTTGCAGCATCTAAGTTAACCTCTTTAATGCTGCCATGGATGTTTTCAAGTCAAATCTTTCAGTGGCTGTCACAGCTAAACAATGCTTGTAGGTGCCAGTAATGCTAACCATATCCTGGTTTTTAATTAGTTACACAATTAACCCTAATTAAAAGCTTTTTCGGTTAGCTTCACTGTTACTGGGTTTCAGTAGAATTTAATTCTGACCAATTAATTGAGAAACGCAAACAAACACCTGCATCACATGCATCCACACCTGCCAGCCAATTCTTAGTGCCCGTAGTATAGGTATTATTTAGGTATAGTAAATAGCAGAGGCCCTTACATTGGTTCTTGTGGAACACCTTTAACATCATTTGGGAACTTCATATGAAACCATAGGCAGCAACAGTCTTATTCAAAAAAATTTTTTTTTTAAATTATTTTAAGAATTTTAAGAATTTGTTTGGCCCTCTTCAAGCTTTATGGGAGTATTAGTTGAAGTCAAACACTGTATAATTTTTGCTCTCCGTCATGACAGAGAATGAACCATGCAGCACTCTGTGTAAGAGCTTTTGGTGTTTACTAATTTTATGAATGACTTATAATTCTCAAATCATTCTGCTTGTCACTGACCATGATTCAACGACTGTTAAAGTGGTAGAATAATTTTTTTCTTTACTCTCATAATACTGGGATTCCTATTTCCCTTCTTTAAAACCATGACTGCATCACCTTTTTGCTAGTAAATTAATCCTCCACAGTGCTGGAATAGTTCATGTATAATTAACAGAGACAGGATGAATGAAGCTTATAGGTGACATGCAAAACATAGGGTGACTTTCATTCTTTTTGTCCTGAGACAGATTGGTTCAATGTAAGAACAGTCAGTTTTCCATCTATCATCAGAAGGCATTTGGGTATGCAAACGATAATAATAAATAAAGCTGATGCATGAATATCAATCTTATTCGGAATTCGTCACGTCTTCTGTCTTATTGATATGCCATACCACAGCTCCCCAAGTCTACAGCATTCCTAGTGTGGTTCACCATCCCCATGCTGTTCTTGTATTGATCTTTTATTTTCTCAAGTGTTCTGCCAAGATCAGCATCAATATAGCTTTGCTCTAACACAGGAACATTAGACAGTGCAGTATCCAGTCAGTGAGAAGTCACAAAATGGTATTATAGATGAAGCTACTGTTGACTGTAGACCAGAGCACCCAATAGATCCATAATGAACATGTGTTCTGTGGCGGAGAGAAAAATTTAACACCTCTATGGCAAGCCTTTGAAGATTTTATAGCTCGATTAAGTATGCTTTGCTTTTATCTGTAGATGAATTATTCCTGTCAGGGAACATTTTAGATATCAACAGTGACTTTATTCCATATCCACAGATTGTATTTCAGGTATTCACAATGTCTTTCTTCATACAAAATGACATAACTTTTGTCAGTTATGCGTATTGGGCTTTAAATTTCAGATATTCACTGTCGCATTTTTGATATCTGCAGAAGTCTAACAGAAGGTTTTTTTAATCTGAAATTCCCATTTCAGGTATCTAAAATATAATTGTTATTAGACATAATCTTATTTTCATACACCCAACATAATCCAGTTATCCATAATTTTATTTTAAATATACAAATTTTGTATGTATACATGCGATTGTTAAAAAATAACATTTAAAATATCCACAACTTCTATTGTGACAAGTAAAAATATTGATTTATATATTAATGATCAGATTGTGACTAAAATTACAAAGATGCACACATATAATGTGGATATAATGCCCTAATATTACATATACTATGATATCACAAATGCCAAATGTCCTGCTTCAGTTATTGTAACAATTGGATAGTAAATGGAAGTTTTTCCCGGTGAGAATACTTCTTCCCATATCCAAAATATTCATTTTGAATATCAGAAATGTAATTGCAGACATCTACAATGACCTCTCATAACTGCAAAATATAAAAACCATTCTAACTTTAATTATACTAATTATCATGTTAAAATAGCCACTTATGCTTTTGGAAGATTTCTGTTTAATTTAGTTTTAGCCAGTATACTCAAAGTAGTAGATATCTTGAAATACAATGTTTATTAATAAGTAATATTGTGGATTTCCTTAATTACCAGTCTGATGGCTAAATTGATATCTAAAGTGTGATTATAGGTAGGAATGTGGTTTGGTTGAATGTTAATACTGTTTTTTTTTTTTTAATTTAGGTCCCCTTTATTTGAACACCTTCATTTTTTATTTATCATGTATTTCTTCATATTTTATTCAATAAACAAACTGTCAAACATGGGGGAAAACATAGTTACATGAAGCTGAAGGTTCACCACATAGCTGTTCTTCAGTGTGAGAGATGAGTCTTGAGGCAGAGAGGTTTGAGTTCAATAAAAGTTGAAAGCTTGATGACTCATGTGGCTCTCAGCCACCTCTATCTACCTCTGTACCCGTCTCCTACTGCGATCCCCCACACAGCTGCTGGTGCTTACATTACTCTGAACACTGCCATTACCTCCGAATGCAACACAGAGCACAGAGCACTGAGGTCCATCTAGAATAAGTGAACCCAACAGGTGTCAGAGTTGCTGCTATGTGTCCCCTGATGATTCTCACTGAGTTTTACTGAAGTGATAAAAATATCATGATAAGTGTACAGCCCTGGGTCAGCCTTCATAGATGTGGCCAGTAAAACTTTGCACTTTCATTTATAAAATACAGTGGTAATTGTAAAAATATGTAAAAATGTATTCATATTTGGTAAATTTGTAAGGCAACAAATGATTAATTATTCACAACATTTAGAGGTTCCTTTTTTTCAGCAAAACTATGGAAACAGTAGTGTATCATCTTTGCCCATCTGCACACAGCCACATGTCTCTGCAAAGCTGCTATAGCTCTGTCAAGCTGAGTTTGGCCGCTCCTGCACGCTGATGTTGTTATTGGAGCACTTGCAGCTTTGGCTTTTTGTTCGCAGTTGATGTATACGGAGCCTTGAAATCAAAAACCAGTCACCTTTTCTGGCTAAATGTTCCCTCAATTATTTGTTCAGCATCCACTACAGAAATCACCTGCTGCTGAGTTTAACACCTCAGAAAACAGTAACTACAGGAGATGGACTGCAGTAAATGATCAGGTGCCTTGTTGTGTTTTTTTTTTTATTGGCTTCGTGATGCAGTTTGTGCAAAGAAATTGACTCACCATCTGTTAAACCTTTCACATCTGCCTCAGCTTTACCAGATGGTTTTATGGTGAAATGGACCTAAAAATCACACCTTGATTAGACAGTGTTATGAACACTGTTACAAACACTGGAAATGACCTGGATGCTGAATCCAGTGTTGTGAGGTTTGAAAGGTGGTTGTTTTTCATTTCTAGGAGAGAGGGGAAAGGGAATATTAA
Source organism: Acanthurus leucopareius (assembly GCA_029814765.1). NCBI lineage: Eukaryota > Metazoa > Chordata > Actinopteri > Acanthuriformes > Acanthuridae > Acanthurus > Acanthurus leucopareius. The sequence continues at coordinate 12,954,612 of JAQMCX010000029.1, forward strand.
GGAATGGTGGAGTGGAGCACATGATGGCAGGCTGAGTGGAGGTGAGCAGGGTGGCTGTGGAGTGGCTAGCATGAACAGACTGAAGAATGGACAGGCAGGTCGTTGGCGCAGATGACTGATGAGTAAAGGTCCTAGAGAGGAAGATAAAACAATGGCACAAGAAATAACAGGAAAAAACACTGGGAGAGATTTGGCCTCAAAACTAACATGGGTCAAACAATCAATCTAGCAATGAGTAGGTGAAAAGCTGACCTGTAAATATACTCAGGTTGATAAGCTTGATGGAGGGCAGGTGTGCATGGTAAGCCAGGTGAGAGTAATTGGTCAGAAGTCCAGAAAGGAGTGTCAGGCCCACAACAAACAAAGACAGAGAAACAGACAGAGAGACAGAGGGGAGAAAACAGGAAACACTGGGAATCACAGTCAATTACACACAAATGATTTAGCCTTGCTGCACCACTATGACAGGATGCAGTGCAACTTTAGCGTCAGTTTACAATGAAATTTATTTTGCACCCATGGGCAGGTCCTTTGAAAGGTTTACACCCATATATACAGACAATACAATTAAAACATTACATTGATTTTGGCTTTGCAACAGAATAGACTGATGTATATAAGAGTTCTTCAACTCCTTACCTTAGAAATGAGGGGAGTTTTTAACCGTATGTTGCATGGTGGAAGTGAGTATTTTCTGTTAAAGCAAGAGGGTGATCAGAAGAGATACTGTTAGCAAGTCTGAGCATGCTCTTCCTGTTCCCGCTGCTTGAAAGGAATTTGATTCAAGTTGGTCAATAATTGCACAATTTCAGACAAATTCTCAACTTGATGCACTCATCATGCCAGTCATCCTAAAAAAAACAGAAAACAAACAAAAAAAACAAACAAAAAACAAATTTGGCCTATTGTATAGCATTGGTCGCACCAATGGCACTGTTTAACTGATCATCAGTTCCCCGCAGGGCTCATGGGACTGCATGTTCTCGTGACTAGAAACTGATGTTTCATGTCATAGTTCCAGACTCTGTAAAATCTTTAACTGAACCAAAGGTCTGGGCCAGGGCAAGGTCAATGATCCTTGCACAGTTTTGAATTGAATTATAAAGTGTTTAGCCAGACAGTACTGCAGTACAGCAAATGAATTATGAATTTAATTGGCAATATAAAAACATGTATACTCGCTCAAAAAGATCAGAGGCTATGAGGGAAGAAGGTCTAGATGTGCTGCTGTATCTTTTTATTAAAAACTCTTTTTAAGGATTTGACCATAGAATGACATTAATCATAATATCCACGCATCTATATGAATGGATTTGAATTCAAAATTTCTATACTATGAATTGTCACTGGAGGCAGCTAACAGGAAGATCAAAGGAAGGTCAAAAATAATCTCCTGTCTTATTAGTACTGATAAGTTTTGTTACACCATACATATAGTTAACAAAATCAACATAAATTGTCATAATGAACTGCGGTCATCACTTTTAGTCAGCAGAGGTGGCAAAGTGGTATCATCAGAGTGTTTTAGAAGAATCCTCTTGGGTACGCTGGTGGTTCATTCAGCAGTGTACAGTGCAAACACCACAGATAAGCTAATGCAGCACTGAGCACTCCAACGTTTGTCCTGATGGGGGGACGGTGTAGTTACACTGATGATTTTGGTGCAACATAAAAGGAATGACTATTTATGCTCTAATCTGTTTCATCTTTTTGTTATTCTTAATAGAGATGGTTTTGTGTTAAATTTGTGAACCTCTCAAACATTATCAATGCAACACTGTAACTTTCTGATGCAAAACCTGAGTAGAAATGCTTCAGAGCCACTCCACCCCTCATATGAGCCTAATGGGGGCTCTGATGAATGGACACATCCCTAAGGCCAGTCAGATAATAAGGAGTCGGATTAATTCCTGTAACTGGCAGCCATCATGAGCTCACGTACCGCCCTGGCTCATTTTAATTAATAAGCTGGGATCAGGAGCATGAATTATACAGTGGTTTATTCACTTTTGCACTCTATTTAAAAGCTTCATGAGAAACTCATGCACCAAGCCCAACCCTGTTGCTCAGGTGTTTTATTTATAAATAATCCTCTTCAATCATCTAATATGTAAAGGGGTCTGTACATTATCACAGGAAAATGTTATTAAAAGTGCCATTCTGGGCAAATAAATCAAAGGCACTTGGATTAGAGGCGATATGTCTGTGAAGACATCTCGCCTCTAATCCAAGGGAGTTCATCATGTGCCATGTTTCACAGCCTCTCCACACACATCTGTCTGATTATTTATTTCACATGACATAGACTGAATGATTAACATGTGCTCTAAAGTGTTATTTTCTGTTTATTGACTCACAACTTGGGACAGAAAACACAGAAAAGATGAGGGAAAAGGGAATTCAGCATGAATGGCTGCAGAGTCATGCATGATTATATGATTGCAAGTTTTTGATATTTCATTTAAAGTGCAGTTCACACACACACGGAGGAGCTCTAATGTTTAACAACTCAGTGATTTAAAACTAAAAAACTTGAGACATGACACATTTGCAAGTACACACAAAATAAAAAATATGTATACATGAACACGAGGAAGCATTATGTAAATTAAGTTTCAGAACAAGATCATATGCAGATGATGGTCTTTAAAAAATGTAACATTCTCTGGGGTTTGTAACACATGCTCATCTTATAGAGGTTCTCCATGTCACGAAGAGTCTAGGCCGTCCTGTCAATCATGATAAATAGAAAGAGAATATCCTGAAGCCTCAGAAAAAATTATTTTGACTAGTTAACAGGACTTTTGTGGATTAAATGAAATGATTTAATCATTTCGATGCTCTTATCATTTTCAGTGTGCTTTTTGTGAGGCGTTAATTAAGGAGTCAGTGAACGTGTCTGAACCTTGACAAAAGCATCCTCATTTGCATCTACACCAAAGAAAAACATGTTTTTTTTCCCCCCATATACACGAGGAACAAAAACGTGGTAGCAGTTTTGAATGGAAAGCAAGTATACGCACTCAAAATAAGTGGCTCCTTTTGTAAAAAGCAATTTCAGACGTTCAGGAGTTTCTCAAAAAGACAAATTTGGATTTTGAACACATACTTCTAAAAGGCTCAAGAAATTGCTTTTTGACCACATAGATAATAACATAAGTGAGAAGTATGTTCACATATGTAATTGATGAGTCTGAGCTATATTTTTATGTAATCATAAACCAGAATATAGGTCTGTATTTACAATAGCTTGGAGTGAAAAGAACCCTTTTCCAGAATAATTTTCCTCTAAAAAAGCAAGTATTAAGCATTTTGATCGCAGTTTGAACATTTACAAGGAAATTCATTTTATTTTGATAGTTTTGGTCATCATTTCCAACATGTAGATTTTTTGTATGTTTTTTTTGTTTGTTTTTGTGTTTTTCCCTCAAAAACGTTCCTTTTTTTCCTTTTTTGAAAAGCATGACTAGTTGCAGGAAGGTAATAGCTTGTAAATTGAGTGTCTTTCCAACAGGAAAAGAATAGAAAATGTGTGAGAAACCCCACCTTTGCAGTGTTGTTAAAAAAAAGAGCACTTTATATTGGCAATACATATTCCAATATTACTTACTATAAGTCTGTCAATATAAACAGCGCTGACTATCTGAGTGAGTCAGTTTTTTTTATCTGCAATTGTGGCTGTTTAACAATAAAATAAATAATCCAGTGACTCAACATTACCTCACCGTATCACCAAAATGTGTCTTTTGTTTATATTGTTTTTACTGACACTTATCATGGCAAAAATGACAAATAACCCACAAAGGAACCTAGTTAGTATTTCCTTGGTTCCATGAGTGTACAAAGTAATTACACAGTTATTTGTGGGCAGTTATCTAATGTTTTTCTTGAAAATTATTATTATATTGTTCTTCTGATTGAATATGAAGGTTTTTATTAAATTAAGGATGATTACATGATCTGTTGCCCTCTTCAATAAGCAGCTGGCGACACTGGTGGCTGTTGTTAACTCCATTAGTGTTAAAGGTCAGAGTTGAGTCGGAGCCAGCTGTCAGGCAGAGTTTGATGAGGATGAAGGCGGCACTTTTTGCAGGGTTTCCAGTGTATTTATAGATCTCCCATAATGAGGTGCGTAATTTATTTTAACCTAGTATTGGAACAGTAATGGCTTTAACTTCTCAATTCTGAAGCAATTGCTCGTGTTATATCACCTAGCTTGAGTTATGACACGCTGCAGTTAGAGACACATCTGTAAATCACTGGGACAAAACACAGTAATTATCCCTGAAAAATGTTCTTCAGGCTGTCTGTCACCTGATAGTTTTCTTTACACTCTCCAAATGCAGGATATTGTCATACACTATTAGAGGGACCTTTTATTATAATTCTAATTATTATACACTATTGAGCATTCCACTATCATTTGCTTTTATTATTCTGTTCTATTCTTTTCATAGTTTTAATTGTTATTACTGATGTTGTGCACCCCTTTCTCTCTCTCTCTTTACCCAACAACCCTACTACTCACAGCAGATGGTCATCCACCTCTGAGCCAGAATCTGTTCGAGGTTTCTGCCTGTCAAAAGTATGGTTTACCTCACAGATATTGCCAAGTACTTGTTAATGTGAGAACTGTTGGCAATCATTGGGTCTCTCTAAAAAATTTACTGTTGCCTAGACCTGCTCAACATGAGAAGCGTCTTGAGAAAATTTATGTTGTGCTTTGGTTAATACAAATAAAACTGATTTGACTTGCAGAAAAACACGACAGTCTGCATGCAAAGAGAAATCTAGAAGTTTAGAGAACGAATACTCAAATGTATTTTAGATTCAAGTCCAGAGGGGCAATTTTCTTAACAAGATAGAGTAAAGAAAGGAAACAATTTATTTTGTAGGACCTCAGAGACCATTACTGCATTGTGGTTTAGAGAAATGGTCACATTTTGAAAAAGTAAACATGTAAAGATGTTGTTATATTTTTCAGGAGGCTTTTTGCTGCATAAGTGAAAATACAGATAACTGGCAGCTTTAACTAACAGCTAGTCATTGTCATACACATACGATCATATATTCAGAGGTAAAGAAGACTGAAGAATTACATTCAAAAAACATATACATATGAACACAGTCTTACGTATTAACAGGATAAATACACTGACATTTAAGTGAATCACTTACAAAACACAAAGTCCTTATTTCACAAATTAGCTGCTACAGAAATATCTTACAAACTAAATGCAAAGAAATATAGGTATCATTCTTCATGCTCTTAAAATTATAAACATTAGCACAAAGCGATTGGCCATCTCCTTAGAAATATTAAGCATGTGTGTGTATATGTACATATATACATGTATGTGTTTGTGTATGTATGTGAGGGTTCTGTTTTACATGTATAACATCAATAGTTTGCTTCACAGGAATGCTAACCCAAGTTGTTACATTTCAGTGTTTATTGTTGAGTAAAAAGTGGCTCTGTGAGGCACAATGGTGCTTTGAGCTAAATGCTACAGGCTTCATCCTCTGGGAACATTGAATATCTGTACAGAATATTGTGCCAAATGAACCAGTAGATGTTACAATTGTTCATCAGAAATCTGTGACTTGCTGGTAGAGCTGGAGGTAAAGTCAGGGGATCATCACAGTCACTAGGATTTATCCTCTAGGGAGCATGATTGTCTCATAGAGAATTTTCAAGTCTTGACCAAAGTTGTGGATCAACATATCAGCTGGTAAGAAAATAAAGAACTACATCACTAGCTTAGCAAAAAAAATTTATCCGAAATGAGTTATGTAACGGTGACTCTTAATGCTCCACAGTAATATTCACTTTTAAATTAATTGTGTGAGTTGTAGTCCACTGAGCATTTCATGGATTGTTCTTTACTACAGAGTGTTTACATCACTTTAAGCAGTTCTGAAATGATGTCTGTCCCCACACTTATCACCTGAGAAAAGCATCTAAAGCCTCAGTACTTTTATCGGCAGTCTGTCATGCTCTTGAGGCTGATGTACAGGGAGCTGACCATGGTGGCCTCATCTTGGATGGACTCCTTGATATCACGCTGACCCATGCACATCAGGGCCATCAGGCCTTTGGGCAGCTTGCGGCTGAACAGCAGGTAGATGCAGGGGTTTGCACAGCTGTTCAGACTGGCCAGCAGCATCAGGATGGTGAAAGTTGCAGCTAGAAACATGGAGCAGAAAATTAGAAAATTATTCAACTGTGCCTTTAATTTCAATATTTTGATTGGTTTTGCCAGAGAAGATCAAGTTTAGTTTTCAAGATTAGTTTTCAATAAATATTCTAACATCAAACTTGCCTGATATTCATCTCTAGGAATAATGAGCAAGAGCCACTCCAGGGCTGACCTCATGTTTTGTACAATTTCTTTGAAAGTCAGAGAGTACAATTGGAGATGGCACCCTTTATTGCATTCATGCTATTACGTAACAAAGAAATAATGTAGAAAGAGTCGGGTTAATAATTTACTACCGTCTTATTTTGATGAAAATGTTTATCAATGTAACACATCCATGGAACTGATTCTTGACTTTAAAAAAATCTTGTTTAGCAAGAGTATTGGTTTTCAATTAAAACTGTTTTTTTTTTCGAAAAGAAATATCAGAATGGGTTTTTTTCCCCATGTTTTGAGATGCTAAACTTCGTTTTCTTACTCTGAGTTGGCGCCTCAACGTCCCAGACAGACCAGAGCTGCACGGTGAAGAAAGGCGTCCAGCAGATAATGTAAGCGAGCACGATGACCACGGTCATCTTCACCGTCTTCACGCGCGCCTTGGACACTCCTGCCACGCTGCTGGCCCTGGAGGACAGCGTCTTACAGACCAGCTCCTCTCCGACGTGATGCGCCTTCATGTTGAAATTTAAGTGCACTGTGCGGCAAATGCGCACCTGGCACACGATCACCGTGAGAACAGGCAGGACAAATATGACCAGAGTCGTCCAGGTCACGTAGGCTCTCAGTCCCCACGGCTTAATAAACTGCGCCCAGCAGTCGTAAACACCGGGAGCGACCTCGACCCGAGAGAAAATGAAGATCTGCGGAAGGCTGCCGATGAGAGAGACGCACCAGGCAGCGCACACCGGGCCGTTCCAGCGCGCTCTGCCCCTCTGGAAGGTCACCATGGGCTTGCAGATGGCTTGATATCGGTCAATCGTCATCGCTACTATCATATAAGTGGATGCGAACATCCCAACCACCTGCAGGTACTTTACTACTCGACACAATATGTCTGGACCGACGAATCTGTCAGTTATGTCCCACATGAGCTGTGGACAGACTTGGAAAAATGTGACCACCAAATCGGCGACGCACAGGTGAAAAACAAAGACGCGCATCCTAGAGAGCTGCTTCCTCCGCTTCCATAACATCAACAAGACCCCGAAGTTCAGGATTCCTGCAGTGATGAAGATGATGGACAGAACAGTTATTTCCACCTGAGCTAAACGCTCATCTCGAGGCTCTTCTTCGGGTGGAGAGCTTTCTAAAGTGATGTTGCTGGTGTTTACACTGAACCAAGCCATGCTTTCACTCCAAATGAAGCAACAAGTAGCTGACTTTCACAAAACCATTCCCTGCTGGAATTCGATCTAAAGCAAATGCATCAAAAGGTACTTCCTAGAAAATCAGAATCCTTATGGGAGCTTCGTGGATGAATTTCCAGTAAGCAACAAGTGTTGGAGCGTCCGCTGAGGCGTTAGTAAAGGAGGGGGAGAGAGCTTTTATATCTCTTCATCTCTGTAGGGAGGAGGAGCAACCTCACTCCGACAGAAAATATTTCTCACGGTTCCAAAGACATGGAAGTGAAATGAATTATAAATTTGTATTATGCTGTACAGGCATTTAAACACACAAATCTCAACGCCAGTCTTTTCAATAAAAAGTATAACCTTTTTATAGAACATTTCTTTTACAGAAAACAGCAACAAAAATCACACACAGCTGCAGTTAAACTGAAAAGAAAACAATCAAAACCAAACTTCTGCTTTCCAAAATTATTTTTACCAACAAAATAATAACTTATCTGACTAACATTTTGTTGACTATAACTAAGTTCTGGCTCCTGTTTCGTCCTCTTCATTATGTCTAACAGAATAATACCAGCAGTTCAACCCGAACTGCAGAGCTCTGTAATAAACACACATGGTGCAATCAGCTCCATTTTCCAGTACATCTTTTCTCATATGGCTGCAGCTGTGATGCTCACAGCATTTTTTCTAGGATCTCTTTAATTTTACATTGTGAAACAGGGAAATAAAGGTGGCCCATGAGTATCTTAGAATGAAATTGCTTTCATGCATATCTCGGCTCTTCAAGTGTCCTCAACAATATGCATCATTTGGCTCAATGATACCACTGAGCAGCACTGTTGCAGCGGCAGGCGTCCAGATTATTATACTCTGACACACAAGAACACTTTTCTCTTCAGTTCAGTCAAGACTTTACGAAACTGAGGAGCTCATCTTTGTCCATCTGATAATGACTTTTCTTCCAGATGTCACGGAGCCTTTGTAAGGTGGTACCTATCTCCTTGCCTGACGTGACACCCATCCTCCTCAGATCGTGACCACTGACGGGGAAGCGAGGGATGGACCATCTGGAGAGCTCAGCCAGCAGCTTCGCTTCACCTTGATACTTTAGTAGCTCACACACTTTGCTCTGAGTATCCAGCTCTCGACTCTGAAAAGATAAAGTTCGGTATGATAAATAGCACTGAACATTCATGACTAAATAAACAAACAAAGTTTAAAAATATATGTATATATTTATTTCCTCCTTCAACCCTTGATCCAATTTTCTCTCAGTGGAAGGACAAAGGTCTGGTTTGTTTTAAACAATT